>OY728161.1:1438567658-1439812658 GCA_963277665.1 Viscum album
GTATGAAATATATCCACATGATCCTAAGTCCCCTTTATAAAAACTAAAAGATTATATTTGAAATATGAATATATATTCTAACCCTTTTTATAGTTATGGGTATTGATAGAAAATTATTCCTATTTTGGGGGACAATGTAAACCTGAACTTGTAGTGGATAATGAGATTTCTAGTCCTTATTTTACTAGTTAATTCAGGACACATATATTTCATCCTTTAAATATTGTAGTTAGAGACCTATATAGAGGAACCCAAACTAGAGATTCACATTGGAATCTGGTAAAAATCAATATTTCTTACCACAATTTAAACCTAAGAACATCAATGATGCAATTGATGATGAATTCTTGGTAATGGAAATGTAATATGAACATAATCAATTTGAATGAAATAAATTTTGTGAACTAGTTGATATACCTCAAGTCACTTTGACCAAAAGAAGTTAGTGGGTGTTTAGAAACCAAGTTAATGAGTCTAGAACTATAGTTTGGAGTAAATAAAGATTATTTGCTCAAGGATACATGGAATAAGAGGCTATTTAATACGAGAAAACCTTTTTACTCATGTCTAAAATTAAATCCATTAAAATACTTATTACCTATAGAGACTTTTGGGATTTCAAACTATATAAAGTGGATGTTAAAAGTGAAATTCTAAATTGATATATTGTTGGGGTTGTTTTTTTGGAAAGACCATGTATCTCAAAATCCATTTTTTTCCAAATAAAGTGTTTAAATTAAAAATGAATTATATTATTTAAAACAATATCCAAGAGATTGGTATAATATGCTCATATATTTGATGATTTTTAATGGATTTAAAAAATTTATAACTGATCCTACTCTATTTATAAAAATATTTTAAAAATATGTTTTAGTTATATAAATCTATGTTGATGATATCATTTTTGGATCTTCTAAAATTATTTTTGTACTTATTTTTTAAAAATTATGAAAAGTGAATTTGAAATGAGTTTAATGGGAGAGTTAAAATTATTTCTTAGTTTTAATGGAATTATTTTAAATCAAACTAAGTACGCCAAATAAATTCTAAAACATTTTGGTATGGATAACACAAAACGTTGTGATACTCCTATGAGCACAAATTTTAGTATGGATCTTGATGAAACTAAAAAGTTAGTATATTAAACCAATTACAGAGGTATGATTAGAATCTTGGTACACATAATTTCTAGCTGACCATATATTATGTCTAGTGTTTTTTAGGGGTAATTCTTTGGTCAAAGACCAGAGCACAATTTATTGATAAACAAAAAAGGATTACAAGAGGTGAAAAGATGAGATTTTTTTACAATCTCTATCAAAAAGGTATAGTAAGTCAGAAGTAATAGAGTCCATCCAAGTCATGCTCTGATGAACTCCTTTATTGTTAAGAGCATCATCAACGACATTCGCTTCACGGTAGGAATGAGTAGCTATATAGTCCATCCCATGGAGCAAATTCAGACAATTCATCCAACGTGTGGTAACTGTCTAGGCCAGATGGATGTTGCCATTCCAGATGGCATGAATGATAGTGGTTGAATCACTTTATATCCAGAGCTTTCTCCAACCTCTTTGAAGCGCAAAATCAACAGCATGAATGACCCCCAGCATTTCCGCCTCCAGAGAAGAAGAGTGACCAAATCCAACATAAAAGTAGCCCTGACACTGCCCAGCTGAGTCTCTGAAGATGGCACTACAACTGGAATGTCCTGGGTTACCTTTGGAGGTGCCATCGACGTTCACTTTAGTCCATCCTAGAATTGGGGATTTCCAGAACACTTCAAATGAGTGTTTGGGCTTTGGGTAGATGCCAGGAACACAGAGCTATCGAAGAATCACAAAGTCACTAACGGAGTTGTTACAACAGTCTTTTTGTATCGAGGCAGCTTCATGAGTCGCAAGAAGAATCCGAGCTTTCCCTGAATTTAGATTTAGAGGGTGATTATTGTGAATGAGAGTATTTCTAAGGTACCAGATCTCATATAGAAGCTCCACCACTACCACCAGGAAAAGATTTGTTATCTGCAGCGAAATATCATATCTAGTACAATTTTTTAATAACAAGGAAATTGAGTCAGTAAAGAACCATCTATAATTAAATAAATCAGAAATATAATTCCATAGAGCAGAGGCCGTCGCGCAAGATAGAAAAATATGATTGGAATCCTCCCTATGCTGATTACACAGGAGACACTTAGAACCGAGTTGAAAACCAAAAGTTTGAAGACAAGTTTCCATTGGTAATCTATTATGGGCAATGCGCTAAATAAGGGTGAGCCTAGAAGGTTTAATCCAGGGTTTGTTAAAATGATTCACCCATAGAAAACTAGAGTCATTATCAGAGAAATTATTCTTATAATAATTTTTTGAATCTAGGATGCCATTGGTAGAAGGCTGCCAAACAAAGAAATCACCATCAGGAGAAAAAAGATGATTGTCAATAATTTGCGCAATATGTTCAGGGAGATCATGATGGTGAGATTGTAAGACCTCCTTTATAGTCTGATTAGTATCTTCAAGAGGATTATTAGAGGGTAACAAGGATATCAGAGGGGTACCACACCAATTGTCGCACCAAAAATTTATGGACGAATCAACACTGACTATCCATCTAGAATTTTACATGATCCTATGATAATAGCCCCGGATAGAGGGCCAGATGGATGAGATGATGAAATTAAAATTACCTTTTAAAAGCTTAAAGAGGAATCTATGGTTCAGGAATTCAGTAGCCTTAGTAGTGGAATTACTAATGTGCCAAGTGAGGCGGGCCTGAAGAGCATCATTGAACAATTTTAAATTTTTTATGCCAATACCACCATTATCAATGGGTTTACAGCAAGATTTCTATGGTATTGTAACAAGCTTCTTTTCAAAAATGCTTCCAGACCAAATGAAGTTTTTAATATAAGTATTAATTTTTTTAAGATGTTGACGGGGCATTTATAAACCATAAAGGAATAGACTATTTTAGAAACAATGGTCGATTTAACCAAACAAATTCTCCCAGCCATGGAGAGGGTTTTCCATTTCCAGCTAGCGAGTTGATTTGTGATTTGATCAATGATGTTAGCAAAATAGGTTTCTTTGGGCCGAACCAAAAATATTGGAACACCCAAATAATTGAAAGTTAAAAAACCCTCTTTAATACCCAGATAAGTGGTGATATTAGATTTCCTTCTTACAGGAAATATTTTTCCAAAAAAGATATACGATTTGTTCCAAGAAATTTCTTGCCCAGAGATTTGTTCATAGCGAGAAATCGCTTGCTTGAGAACATGAATATTTTTTTGATCCCCTTTTATGAATAAAATAATATCATCAGCATATAAAAGGTGGGTAGGGGCATTGAAATTCCTGGCAACTTGAATAGGTTTAATCATATTTTGATCAACCAGCTTGTTAAGAAGTCTACTTAGGTAATCCTCACCAATAACGAAAATGATAGCAGAAAGTGGGTCAACCTACCTAACACCCGTTGAGAAATTGAAGAAACCTCTAGGGGTACCATTAATCCAGATAGAGATATAGGCTGAGAGAAAGAGAGACTTAATTCTACCAATGAAAGAAACATTAAAGACAATGTTTTTTTAGAACATTGAAGATAAAATTCCAATCTATGGTGTCAAAAGCCTTTCTAATATCTAGTTTGATGGACACATAACCCCTTCTTGTGCTTCTATTTAAACTGTTAGTACATTCTAAAGAAGGACAGATACAGTCTTGGATAGACCATACTTTAGTAAAATGAAATCGGTTCCAAGAGACGATTCTATTGCAGATAGGAGCAAGTCTATTAGCAATAATTTTGGAAGTTATTTTATAGATAGTGTTAATCAAAGCAATTGGTCTGAATTGATGGATCTCAGAAGAATTCTCAACCTTAGGAATTAAAATTAGAAATTGAGCAATGATTCCATGAGGTAGAGATCCATGGGTGAAGAAGGTCTTAGCAAGGTTACAAACATCATTGTGTATTATATCCCAATGTTTTTGGAAAAAACCATTATTGAATCCGTCCGGACCGAGAGCACTGTCAGGATTAAGACCAATGACTGTGTCTTTGATTTCATGGTCAAGAGGGGTGCTTAAAAGAGTCTCATTGTCTTGTTCATCCACCATTAAAGGAATAATAACCGGTTTAAGATCAATATTTATATCAGGACCATTAAAAATGCTATAAAAGTACGAGGTGACATGGTCCGTAATGGATTCTTCAGAATCAATGATCAAGTAATTTTTAATGAGCAAGTCATTTTTAATGAGCATAGTAAGAGGACGATTGACCTTTCTAATTCTTTGAAGAAAGTTATAGAATTTGGTATTTAGATCACCATCTTCCAGCCATTTAGTCCTGAACATTTGTTTACGAATATTGTCCTTAAAAGTAAGTAGGGAATTAAGTTTAGAAGAGATATTAGCTTCCAATTGAGGATCCATATTTAAATCTAAATTAGTGTTCTGAGTTTGGATATGATTGATTTCATCTTCAAGATAGGAGATATCAAGATCTATTTGAGTATTTGTATTTTAACACAAACCTTTGAGGGCCTTCTTGAGAATTTTTAATTTGCGTAAACAGGCAAAAGAATCATTATGGTGTTTCATGGAGTTCCAGGTGTCATAGATAAAGGTGACACAATCCGGATTCGAGGACTAAGAATTATTAAATTTGAATGGAATGATAGGCTTTCGATCATTCGTAAGAATGATAACAAGGATAGGATGATGATCAGAGTTGAGTCTCGGAAGGGTTACACTGGATATTATGTCTAGTGTGTTTATGTGTTGCCTTTTTCAAGAAAATTCTAATGAATAAAATTTTCTTGATGTTAATTTTTCTTAAAACACCTTAAATATAAACCAAATTTAGGACTATTTTCTACAAGAGGATAAACATTTTATTTAGTAAGTTATTCAAATGTATATTTCATTGTCTATAAGTTTATTAGAAAAAGTACCTCTATAACATTTAACTTTTTTGGGAAAGTCACTATCTTTATGGTGTAGTAAAAAATTTTTTATTTCACTATCTACTACTAGGATGAGTATATACATGGAGGATGTTGTTGTTAATAAATTAAATGGACGAATCATACATTTCTAGACTATGGATATTAATTTAGACATGTAACTATGAATTGTGAAGATAAAATTGTTATAAATATTTCCAATAATATTTAATCTCATTCTTAGACAAAAAATATTGAATTAAGTTATCACTTTTTGAGATATAATTTTCAAAAAGGTGATATAATTCTTGAATTCATTGGAACTGAACATCAACATGCTGATATATTTACAAATTATTTGAATTGTGAGAGATTATGCTACATCAAACTGAAATTGAATTGATAAACTTTAGTTAATATTTTATCTTCAAAATTACCCCATTATAATATCCACTATCGGAAGATCCCCCATTTGAAGTTCCGTCATTTGGATATCCACAGTTGGTGATCGGCCACTCGATTCTTTATTTATTTTTCATTGGTAATATTTTCTATGTTTAATTTTTTATTTGATTTATTTTTATATATTTTATTATTCTAATTTACCAAATGATAAAATCATACATTAAATTCAATTTTGTAACACACTAACTCACACCTTAGTTTTAACCTTTCGACATCCCATCTCTCCTGGCCTTAAAACTTCCTCGTTTTCATTATTCCTTTTTCAATTAAATGAAATGGTGAGAGTGAATTTACCCATTGTTTTATCTCTTGAAGGATCACACACTATAAAGATATATTGATGAGAATCTAGCCACTCTATAACTATTTAACCAAAGAACCCACAACTTGCAACTTCAGTTGTCATTGCTGAAAAAGAGATTGATTCTGAATGGATGTTTTCAAGAAATTCATTAGAGATAAGAGTGATTTAAGACTAGGGATGAAGTGAATGGGTTTTAAGGAATTATAGATCATTATTTCCTAGGCAGGTTCAACGATTTTACCTATATGAAAAGTATTGATTGAGGGAGAATAAAGATGTGTTTAAGAGTATGGTTAATGGTAGAATGTTCAGATTCTATTCAAATAACTGGGATAGATGGATCAATGTAACTCACTAAGTTATATCGTATGACTTTAAAGAATCTATTCACGTAGATATAGAATTATTTTTATATGAAAATTATCTTCTATAGTTTACTAGGTATGGTACAATGTGAAGAACTGCTGCTATAGATACTAATGGTGTGTGAAGACTCTTGTTTACATTTATATAGCACTTGATTTTTCCTATAAATGCAGACATTATCATGATGAGTTACCAAGATGTTTTTTATTTTACTTCTTATAAAAAGGGGATAAAGTAAACTCATGAACTAACATAATGGTAAACTTGATGGAGATGAGAATGACCTCATCTAGATTAAACTCTTTTATATATCCTGTGTTTATCTCAGCTGTGCTATAATCCAAAGGATTAATAAAATAGAGTGAAGATATAGTAGTGAAGTATGATGGTTTTCAGTTAATCCAAAATGTCTATAAGATGATGAGGGTAAATTGGAATCCATGGATGGAGAAATGGGTTGAGGACAATGAGAAGTTATATGAGGATTTCAATCTTATGAAGAACCCTAACTGAACCAAAGATGTAGTTAATCTTTGCTTAGAGCTGGATAAAGTTGTGGTTTACTATGATGAGGAAAAGTAAGAAGTATAAGATAAGGTTAAAGTAAAATTAGCTGTTTCAATTGACGAAGGGAGTGTCTTAGATGTGGTCAAGATCCCTTATGTTTACTTTGGATATGCTTTACCATAAATTTAGCTTCTTGAAAGAGAGTGATTGTTATGTGAAATTAAAGAAGTGGATACTAAAGTCTCAGTAAAAGAACTTGTTTAGAGTTCATCTAAGACCTCAAAAGAAATTTTTAAAGTATCCGATGGTTCTAGAAATTAGAATCGTATTGGACCTAAGGTATTAAAATATCATGATTATGACGATGGTGATGTTTATAGAGAATAGTCACATCTATCTCCAATTGATTCTATTTCAGGTAGGGCTATAAATGATGATATCATGGGTTCTATTGAGCCTACCATTGATGTTTCCACTATTAGAGATGGTCCTAGAGCATTTTTGAGGGTGGAGAATGTCCATTCTTTTCATTTCAAAAATTAGTTCATATGGATAAATTATTTGGATTGGAAACACCTTATTATTATTCACCATTTTAGGGGGATCCATCTCCCGGTAACCAGCTACTCAGCATATCTCACACTCCATTAGAAGGTGAGGATGATGATAGTGATGATGGTGACTAGGGAAGACCACTCACACATGGTGGTATTTCCATTCATTCTGATATAATATATCCAAAAGATCCCTGATAGAACAAATTTATGAGACTGGTCAGTTGGAAGCTTTTCTTTTAGATGCACCTTTTGTTATTGGATACAAAAATGAAGAGTTGCCTTAACTATCTCTGAGGGGATTACATCAGCTCTTCTTACTAATCTTATTCCCTCTATCTATCATACCATGTATTATTTATAATATTCCAGAGTGAGTATTCTTTATGATTTCATTGGATTTATTAGATCATAATCTATTAGAGTAATACAACTTAGTGAAGAAGTTACAAGACACATATTTGAGTTAGTTATCATCCACATTCAGAAAAAGATGATCTTGATGATTCGATAAGTGGAGATTGAGAATATGAGATTTTATAATGAGAGAGAATTAATAAAATATATATTGGAGGATATGATAGAAGTATTTTATACAGACCAAGAATACTTGGTGGAGTGGTTAGATACCTTACCTATAACTGGTGCTTCTATATCCACTGATAAACCTCTTATATCTTCAATAGATGTAGAGATTATTAGAGGTATTGTAATGGAGTAATTAAATTATATATTGGGTCATCTCACTACATTACACTAGGAGGAACACATAAATATCAAAGAATATGGATAGAATATATGTAAATTGGTTAGGGAATGATTAAATGAAGCTATAATTGAGAGAGAGACTATTTATGAAGATATAAAATTATAACTTTCCAAAAACTTTTACCATGAATTAGCCTAATTTTAATAGTAAATTCATTTATGAGTATTTAATGATGCCTCAAATGACTATGGCCTTCAAAGTTAAAGTGAACCAGCTTAAAGTTTTATCCCCTCTAATCAAATTGTTTATGGAAGAATAGAAGGACTTCTTCACAATAATGGAGAGATCTGGAAACATCATTATAGATTTTGGGAATTTAATGAAACCATTTATATATATATGTGGGGATACAGCTGTGGAACTTGAATCCATTCCCATGTATGATATAAATTCTGATCCCAATCCTCTTTAGTTGAATCCTTTTAGAATGTCACTAGTTGAGATTGTTTGACATCTTAGGTTAGTAGTGATCAAGGAGATTCCTACTTCCACCACTACAACCTCAAACTCTACCACTGTGACTCCTCTACCTGGAAAAGGAAAATATAAACTCATCTCTATATCCCATTGATCTTAGAGTGATTCTTATTCCGATTAGTCTTTTATAAGGATTGTATTTTCCCTTGTATTAATTTTTGGGATGTAATAGAATGACTTTTGTATCTATATAAACTTATATGATCTACCTTTTTATCTCTTTGTTTATATTTATTTTCCTATATTTTTGATATTACAAAAAGGAGGATAATTTTTGAATGGAATTTAATTTATTTTTATAATATTATTACTTGGATTTATTTTCTCAGTTATGATATTAATAAGATCATATTTTATATTCAACTTTCTTTCTTTTTATTTTCATATACATGGTTAGGAAATGCCATGATTTTTGATCATTATAAAGGGGGATATTATTGTAAATTCCTTATTTTAATGCTCAAAAATATTGTTTGTTATATTTACAATAAGATCAATGTTTTATGATAATATATCATTTTGTGGAGAAATTTGGATATGTTTGGATCTACCATTAATTCAAATAATGTACCATTGACTATGATAATATACTGTTAGTTTAATACAGATCTATTGGTGAACTATATCTATCAGAAAAATAGATCTACTGGGGAAATATATCTACCACTAGAGTACATCTAAAATTAGACCATCTATCATTGAGGAAATATACATAAACACTCTACCTATGACAGATATACCACTGATATATCTTCCGTTGAGAAAATCCACCTTCAATTCAACATATATATTATTGAGGACATCTACCATTTGTTCAGAAGATCTACCATTGGACATATACCATTGGATGTATCAACCATTAGATAATATATATTCTACCACTATTATGCTACAATTTCTATTCTATCTCTCATTGAAATATAATTCCTCCAACAACTAGTTTACATAATTAAATACAGACAACATTTCATGGATTTACTAATAATTATTCATAAATCAATCCATGGATGCATAAAAGAAAAAGCCAAAGTTTTTTCATTTAGTGACCAATATGAGGTTCTGAGATATATTTAATAATATTATTAAATGGATAATTTGGAATAGAGAGCTATATATTCTGAATAAATCCCATATACATGAGATATATATCTGTGGGTCTGAAAGTTTGGAATATACATAATTATAAGAACCTTAATAGACTAAATCAAATAACAATCCAGACTCACCCTATGTAAGTTCTCTTTGAACATTTATAGACTGAAAATAGAAAGAATTTTATAGACTATATGATATATTGTTTTCCTAAACATTCTGAGAAACCTGTTTGCGCTATTTCCCAAGAAATATTCAAGAACCTATGAGCATTTGACGCTATCCAGATCAAGTAACACCACTTTATCTCATATGAATTCATTTTATCAATCTATTTATGATTTATTTTTTGAGCATTGTGTTTTTGTACTATATTTATCTATACAAACTATCTCCTATGATTTAACTAGAGAATACATTATTTTCTATCAATATCTATTTTATTTGTTTACCCATAGTAACTATAAAAGTGGTTATGTGTGACCTTTTTATAGTTTCTATCCCATATATAATTTTGGAAGAGGCTTTGAGCCTAGAAAACTATGTGCAGTTGATTGTAAAACCCAATCAAATATATGGATCAAGTTTATTGATCAATAAGATGCTTGGAAGTAGGTGATTTGTTAATCCACATAATTTTAAAGGGATAAGATAATAAATGATATGACTCAGGTAAACACGGTACAACTTTCTTTTTGAGAGTATACTAGATTATAACTCCACAGTTAATCATGCTTTTCCTGGAGTGGTGATTAGGATGGGTTACTATCTGGGAATATTTCCAGGGTGCGTGTGAGTGAGGGAAAAGAACTCTAGAAAGAACATGTGTTGGAATGTGTGAAAAATCATTAGTTTCAGGTCCCATTTAAGATTGTGGGTGGGAACTAGGGAGGAGACCACATGTTTTCGGGGAAACTGGTAGTACTTGATGGGAAAGAACCCGATGAAAATGTTAAAGAGGGGTGTTTCTATAAGGCCCCGGATTTAAACCTTACTTAATATTGAATTGAATGAATAATTCACATTGAGGATCTTTTCAGGTTTAGAGTTTTAGAGAATTAGGACATAACTATTAAATCTCAAAAGATTACAAAGTAGAAACTTTTACTAAGTTTCCATAAAATAAAAACTCTTAAAAAGAAACATGTCCAGTTCTATGTTTTTGGTTGCATGACTTTCCCTTAATCCCATCCTTGACCCTATTCCACGTTAAGTCCTGTGAAAAACATTTCAAAAACTTGGGATGAGCATAAAATGCTCAGTAAGGGATACACAAATAATGAAAACTGTTAGTTTTTAAAAACAACAATTAAACCATGTATACTTTATCAAAGTAATACTTTTCACCTTTTCGAAGTAGTAAAAACTCTTCACTGAAAAAAAGTTCATTACTTACCCTTAGGTAACCAAAATATTACCATAAAACCCTTATAAGATCACATAACATTTAAAGGTAACTTGGGACATAAACATACTTAAGTGGAATAACCATAAGGTCTACTTCCACACATATCACTTAATGGAATAACCATTCGGACGACTTCCATACATACTTAATGGAATAGCCATACGACCGACTTCCATAACCAATGTATTGGAGGTTATAATGTAACCACCCGTCCTAGTATTCACGACACCACCCGTCATATGGTTTATCATGTAACCACCCGTTAAATGTCCAAGTACCATTATAAAATTATAACACATAAAACAAATATAAAGGAATGATAAGATTTCCAAATTTCAATCAAAATATATCATTTAAATATATTGACATAATAGAATCCCTTATCAAAACCATCTTCATTACCAAAATACAAAAAAGAGTATATGGTATTTATTTTATTTTAAAAACATTACGGCTTGTTGAGGAAGCCAAAGATCAAATAATACTCGCGGCGACGGAAAAGGTTGTTGTCACCGCGTACGTTAAAAGAAACATTCCTTTTTATCGTTTAGTAAAATGATTCAGAGAAAAAGATTCCTTTTGTATAAAAGTAAAAGTCAAAGGGGTTTATACACCGTATAAAAGAAAGGTGTGTATAAAACGAAATATGCCACAATGAAAGAAGATTGAGACGAAGTCCCTTACAAAGAAGGTATCCTTGGTTTAAGGATAAATCAATTACATAATTATGTGTGACAAACGAATACACCAAATATAAGTGGATATTAAGTGTAAAACAATAATATGTTATTCAAACATATTCACAGAACGACATATTCAAGGAGTATAAGTTTATCCCAAAGAATCAAATTTGGGTTAAGAAGTTCCCTTGCAAAAATTTGACAGCCTAATGGCGTCACTACAAAATTCAGAAAATGAGTTGATGAGAGATAAAAAGGGTATCTCATCACATGGAAATAAAATTTAAACCAATAAGGATATACAAGAACATATCCCAACATAATAGTATGTGAATTAAAATACATAACAAAAGAAGTCTTTTAAAAAGAGGAGGGTGAAAGGTTCCCTTACCGACATGGGTATCTTTCGAAACATACACCCCAAGAAAGAAGGACAATACAACATTGATGTAAATACTCATAAATGAAAGTATATTACACAATGAGTAAAATAATGGGCAGTACATACACCACTCAAAGGAAATTGTGGAAAATGTAGCATAAATCTAACAGGAATAAAAGTGAGATGAAAAATCCCTTACGAAAACTCGGCAGCCTAACATCGCCACATAAAACTTAAAAAAATGGATTGATGAGATCAAATAGGGTATCTCATCATATTAACATAATGTTTATTGAAATAGGAATATAAAAGAACATCCCCCAACATAACAAAGAGGAGCTTAAAATAAGTGACATAAAGGTTAGTACTTAAAAATAAAGAGAGAGGTTAGATCTCTTACGAAAATTCGGCAGCCTAACGGCGCCACTCAAAACATCCAAAATGGATTGATGAGAGAGAATATGGTCTCTCATCATATGAACATAAAAATTACAGTAAGAGTAATATAAAAGAACATCCCAATAACAAGAAAGATAAGCTTTAAAAGGAATGACATAAAATAGTGTACTTAAAAATAAAGAGAGGAGTAGGATCACTTACCTCGGGTCTGACTTGACTCGATCGTTCTTTAACGTCCTTAAAATAGGGTAACTCTCTTTGGTTTGAACCAAAAGGGTTTCTTGAAGAGATTCCTGCCTAATTTAAGGCTTCTAGGATGAGGAGAGGGATGTGGAGAGACAAAATGATCAGATCTTGGCTGAACCAAAGACTTGAGAGGTGTGGGTAAGGTGGTAGAGGTGGGGGCCTTTTATAAGAGGAGAGGAGGGGCACTTTTGGAAAAGTATTAAATGTTACTTTATTTTCAAATGGTTTTCAGATTTTAATGGTCCCACATTGATGTTTTTCTAGGATAAGGTGATAAGGGTTCGCAATCCACCCATCCAATAGGTTTTCTACATGTGTAGGTCCGAGATTTTGCATTATCATTCCATTTTATTTAAATTGTTAAATAATGAGGTCATCACTTCATCATCATGATGTCATAACGAATTTAATTTATTTAATGTCTAAAAAATTATTAAAAAAATACTATGATGTAGGAAATCTTTTTATCTTTCCAATGACTATTTATAGTCAAAATTACGACTTGTATAACCAAATGTAAAATTTTTTTTAGTAAAACAAATTATGTTTGTGACATTTTTATTTTAACTTTAAATAAAAGGCATAAATGTCATTATCAAACCCATGTGGCTCCATGGGGTACCAAAAATCGTCCCATGGGTTGTCTTGGTCAGCCATAAATCATCCAATAGGGTTAAGACAAGTGTAAATATGTTTTCATTTTATTATAATATCATTTTTACCTTAAATCACACTAATTACCTTTAATCGCGATTAATAAAACTTAAAAGTTACTTTTCATAAAAAATTATTTTAATCCCATTGAACCAAATTTTACTTAACAGTTAAAATCATTTAAATTCAATTTTTGAAATTCAAATCACAGAAGTGGTAAATTTCCATTTAAACAAAAAATCAAATTTTGTAACCACCACTTTGTGGTTTCACTATTCATCAAAAATTGATGTTTTTCAGAAAAATACCAAAAATTCACCCTAAGCTATATTAGATATTCCGAATTCAAAAATGATGTCTATTTTACCAAATTAAAAACATAGAAGTTTCATTAATTAATTTTATAATTAAATCCTGCTGTTAAAACAAATAGTGTGTTTTTATGAAACAATATCTTTCAAAAGATTGACACTCGTTTATGTCCAATATTAAAGTGATATTAATTACAATGTCCACCATTGGATTAAATAGTAAAAATATATTATATTTACACTTTAAAACCAATTAAAAAGATAGTCTAATCATATAAATAATTTAGATTAAAAAGAGGTTTTGAATTAAAATACAACATTTTCACTATTCATTAAAAATTGAACTTTTTCGGAAAAATACCAAAAATTTACAAAAAGTAAATTTTGATGTCCCAATTATAAAGAAGAATTTTATTTTGTCAAATATAACACATAAAATTGTCAAAAAGTGGATTTAAAAGAGGTTCGCCATCAAAAGGCGGTTAATCGACCTTTTAAAGAATATTAGACTGTCTACGCTTAAAATTGGATTCATTCGCATTTTTAATCCTATATCATTTATTGTAAAGAGTAAAAATATTTGACAAACATATATAATCATTTTGTAGTTAGTTCTGTTCATTCCCGCCATTACAACGGCGAGGCATTAACTACCATTTAAAATAATATTATTTTATTATTAGAGTGCAACATAAGATTCCCAAGAAACTCATTGTTGCGTATTGGGTACGCCATCGAGCATAGAATCCCCTTTAAAGTAATATTAATAATCTATTAAAAAATATGGATAAATATAGAAATGTCATATTCTTTATTTACCTGGGGTGTTACATCCTTCCCTCCTTTTGGGAATTGCGTCCTCGCAATTTTAAAATTTGGCTTGGAAATATCCTTGAGAGTCCCATATCGGAACAAGAGTCGATAAAACAATCACTTTAAAATAAAGAAATATAAGTACAAAGGTCACCCGAGTTAACCCATACTAGGATTCCATGTAGGAAAACATGGACATGGTGGAGAAAACATAGGGTCATGTTCTGATGGAGAGTGATAGAAAACATGTTTAGGAGAAAGTTAACCACAAGAAAATCACAAACTTGTGATTGGTTAAACAGTATTCGATTCACTAGTAGGAAAAGTTAACAGACAACATTTTTGTTTTAAGTTACTCTTCATTGAGGAATTTATTTTTGAGCCTAACTAACTCATAATGAAACATACTTACTTGTCACGTAGACTTCCAACTTTTACTAGATTCTTTAATCAAACTCATATTTTCTCCAAAAGGCGAGTATTTGGAAAGACTTGTTCACATTAAGAGTACTATAATCAACTTATACAGAACCAACTAATCCACAAAAGATAACTATATATTTCCCATGTCTTTAGACTTTAACCAAAACCAAAACTAAAAAGGTTAGTACAAGATCAGATAATCCAAAAAAGGATAACCCTTTATAAAAAGAAAATATATTCTTAATCCCCAAAATTTTTCCAACAAAACCCAAAGTTCAACGAGGACCATTCGATAAACAATTTCTCCATAAAATTATTCATTGTAAACCAAAATAAGATTGAAACCCTAATATTTGAAGGATTTAGTCATATAGTCTTCCAAGTTAAATCATAACATTTATCTCCAAACAACATTAGTTTCTCTTAAAGTCTCATATTGAAAAGTAATTAACCTAATCACATATCCTCAATGATAGGTTAATAAATTTCCATAGATATCTCAAAATCAACATACTCTTAATTCATAAAATCATTTAACTGAAAATAATTAGTCAAACTAACCAGGGACTTCTCGTAGTCCAGTGGTCGGCGATAAATACCCATTGCACTTTGGTTGTGGGTTTGATTCCCGCAGCTTGTCCGACGGGATGGGTTGTCACACAGTCTGCGTGTTATCCTTTTTCCAAAACTACATAATTCTTAAAACATTACCCAAAAACAAGATAAAATCTTCAAAAATAACCATAATGTAATTTAACCTCAATTTTATCTCATGACTTTAAATTTCCATTATTACATATAGCAACCCATAATTTCCTCAAAAGTAAGGATCATATAAACCCAAATGGTTCGTTATGACTATGTCCAGAAAAGAACAGATTACTATTCTTTGAATAAAATTTTCATATATCAAACATCAGTGTTACACATACTATAAAAAGTCTTCTAATGCACCCCATCATCAAAAGAGGCTTAATACTCTTAAGAATTTCACCATAACTCTTGAAACCCTTATATGTTGAATTCTTACTCATTCAACATTCTTCATGATCTATTAACCATTCCTTTCCAACTTATTCTGAAATACTACTTTCCTACAAGAAAAATCATGAATCATATCCTAAGATTCCAAAATAGGAAAAAAGAAGTTAATAAATAATCCATACCTTTGATTGGTCATTTTCAGTTTCTTCATCCTCAATCAGAATGGCATTAGGTATTGGTAAACAAATATTTGTATGATATTGGTGATCCCATTCACAAAACTTCTTCATAGGACATGTGTTTTCATAATTACCATGCACACCACATTTAAAACATTCAATTGATCCCTCAGAAAGAACTTCTTTCCCTTTCCTCGATTCAACTAGATGCTTCCTTTTTCCATGGCATGTTCTTGCTTTATGACCTTCATTTCCACATCTATAGCATATTTCTGTCCCTTTGAAACATTTTCCTAGGTGTTTCATTTCACATCTTTGACACATAGGTTTTTGAACACACTTACCTTTATGATTATTACTTGTAGTTCTGTAAGGATTTGTTTCTCGCATATATGATGCCTTATAGAAATCAACAAGGTTTAGGTGGTCAATCATGACTCCAGATAGTTGGTTGAGGATAAACACAAGAGTTCTCATTTCAGCTCCCATATCATTCAGTTGCTCGCTCAGAAAACTGTCATAGTTTCCTTCACATCCACTATTACTTTGGTGCCTGCTAGATCCAGTCATTTACTAAAACCAAAAAGGTCGGTGTGAGTATATCAATAAAACCATCATGTACTAAAGAGGAAGATAAACACTAAGATATACTTACTCTTTCACTTTATCTAAAACTAGGACTGTTTATGAAATCCTAAACATTATGGTTATGTCACTTACGGTTAAAGAATACCCTAACCTCTAAAGTTATCTAAACAGACCTCTGATACCAACTATAATGCCCTGACCTTAAACCTTACTTAATATTGAAATAAATGAATAATTCACATTGAGGATCTTTTCAGGTTTATAGTTTTAGAGAATTAGGACATGACTATTACATCTCAAAAGATTACAAAGTAGAAACTTTTACTAATTTTCCATAAAATAAAAACTCTTAAAAAGAAACATGTCTAGTTCCATGTTTTAGGTTGCATAACTTTCCCTTGATCCCATCCTTGACCATATTCCACGTTAAGTCATGTGAAAGAAATTTCAAAAACTTGGGATGAGCATAAAAATCTCAGTAAGGTATACACAAATAATGAAAACTATTAGTTTTTCAAAACAACAAGTAAACCATGTATACTTTATCAAAGAAATACTTTTCACCTTTTCGAAGTAGTAAAAAATCTTCACTGAATAAAAGTTCATTACTTACCCTTCTGTAACCAAATGATTACCATAAAACCCTTATAAGATCACATAACATATAAAGGTAACTTGGGACATAAACATACTTAAGTGTAATAACCATAAGGTCTACTTACACACATATCACTTAATGGAATAGCCATTTGGCCAACTTCCATACATACTTAATGGCATAGCCATACAGCTGACTTCCATACCCAATGCAATGGAGGTTATAACATAAGCACCCGTCCTGGTATTCACGTCACCACCCGTCATATGGTTTATCACATAACCACCTGTTAAATGTCCAAGTACCATTATAAAATTATGACACATAAAACCAATATAAAATAATGATAACATTTCCACATTTCAATCACAATATATCATTTAAATATATTGACATAATAGAATCCCTTATCAAAACCATCTTCATTACCAAAATACATAAAAGAGTATATGGTATTTATTTTATTTTAAAAACATTACGGCTTGTTGAGGAAGCCAAAGATCAAATAATACTCGCGGCAGCAGAAAAGGTCGTTGTCACCGCGTACGTTAAAAGAAAAATTCATTTTTGTCGTTTAGTAAAATGCTTCATAGAAAAATATTCATTTTGTATAAAAGTAAAAGTCAAAGGGGTTTATACACCGTATTAAAGAAAGTTGTGTATAAAACGAAATATGCCCCAATGAAAGGAGATTGAGATGAAGTCCCTTACAAAGACGGTATCCTTGGTTTAAGGATAAATCAATTACATAATTATGTGTGACAAACGAATACACCAAATATAAGTGGATATTATGTGTAAAACAATCAGAGGTTATTCACACATATTAATAGAACAAAATATTCAAGGAGTATAATTTTATCCCAAAGAATCAAATTTGGGTTAAGAAGTTCCCTTGCAAAAATTTGACAGCCGAATGGCGTCACTACAAAATTCAAAAAATGAGTTGATGAGAGATAAAAAGGGTATATCATCACATGGAAATAAACATTAAATCAAAAAGGATATATAAGATCATATCCCAACATAATAGTATGTGAATTAATAGACATAACAAAAGAAGTCTTTTAAAAAGAGGATGGTGAAAGGTTCCCTTACCGACATGGGTATCTTTCGAAACATACACCCCGTGAAAGAAAGACAATACAACATTGATGTAAATACTCATAAATGAAAGTATATTACACAATGAGTAAAATAATGGGCAGTACATACACAACTCAAAGGAAATTGTGGCAAATGTAGCATAAATATCACAGGAATAAAAGTGAGATTAAAAATCCCTTACGAAAACTCGGTAGCCATACGACGCCACATAAAACTTACAAAAATGGATTGATGAGATCAAATAGGGTTTTACATCATATTAACATAAAGTTTATAGAAAGAGGAATATAAAAGAACCTCCCCCAACATAACAAAGAGGATCTTAAAAGAAGTGATATAAAGGAGAGTAATTAAAAAGAAATAGAGAGGTTAGATCTCTTACGAAAATTCGGCAGCCTAACAGTGCCACTCAAAACTTCCAAAATGGATTGATGAGAGAGAATAGGGTCTCTCATCATATGAACATAAAAATTACAGTAAGAGTAATATAAAAGAACATCCTAATAAAAATAAATATGAGATTTAAAATGAATTACATAAAAGAGTGTACTTAAATAGAAAGAGAGGAGTAGGATCCCTTACCTCGGGTCAGACGTGACTCGATCGTTCTTTAACGTCCTTAAAATAGGGTAACCTTATTTGGTTTGAACCAAACGGTTTTCTTGAAGAGCTTCCTGCCTAAGTTAAGGCTTCTAGGATGAGGAGAGGGATGTGGAGAGACAAAATGATCAGATCTTGGCCGAACCAAAGGCTTGGGAGGTGTGGGTAAGGTGGTAGAGGTGGGGGCCTTTTATAGGAGGAGAGGAGGGGCACTCTTGGAAAAGTATAAAATATTACTTTATTTTCAAATGGTTTTCAGATTTTAATGGTCCCACATTGATGTGTTTAGAGGATAAGGTGGTAAGGGTTCAAAATCAACCCATACAATAGGTTTTTGACATGTGTAGGTCCTAGATTTTGCATTATCTTTCCATTTTATTTAAATCGTTAAATAATGAGGTCATCGCTGCATCATCATGATGTCATAAAGAATTTAATTTATTTAATGTCTAAAAAATTATTAAAAAATACTATGATGTAGGAAATCTTTTTATCTTTCCAATGACTATTTATAGTCAAAATTCTGACTTGTATAACCACATGTAAAAGTTGTTTTAGTAAAACGAATCATGTTTTTGACATTTTTATTTTAACTTTAAATAAAAGGTATAAATGTCATTATCAAACCCAAGTGGCTCCATGGGGTACCAAAAATCGTCCCATTGGTTGTCTTGGTCGGCCATAACTCATCCAATATGGTTAGGACAAGTGTCAATATATTTTCATTTTATTATAATATCATTTTTACCTTAAATCACACTAATTACCTTTAATCGCGATTAATAAAACATAAAAGTTACATTTCATCCAAAATTATTTTCATCCCATTGAACCACATTTTACTTAGTAGTTAAAATCATTTAAATTGGATTTTTGTAATTCAAATATTATAAGTGGTAAAGTCCAATTTAAACGAAAAATTAAATTTTATAACCACAACTTTGTGGTTTCACTATTCATCAAAATTGATGTTCTTCAGAAAAATACCAAAAATTCACCCTAAGATATATTTGATATTACGAATTAAAAAATGATGTATATTTTACCAAATTAATAACAGAGAAGTTGCATTAATTTATTTTATAATTAAATCCCGCTGTTAAAACAAATAGCGTGTTTTTATGAAACAATATCTTTCAAAAGATTGACACTCGTTTATGTCCAATATTAAAGTGATATTAATTAAAATGACCACCATTGGATTAAATGGTAAAAATATATTCTATTTACACTTTAAAACCAATTAAAAAGATAATATAGTCATATAAATAAATTAGATTAAAAGGATATTTTGAATTAAAATACAACATTTTCACTATTCATTAAAAATTGAACTTTTTCGGAAAATAACAAAAATTTACACAAAGAAAATTTTGATGTCCCGATTATAAATAAGAATTTTATTTTGTCAAATATAACACATAAAATTGTCAAAAAGTTGATTTAAAAGAGGTTCTCCATCAAAAGGCGGTTAATCGACCTTTTAAAGAATATTAGACTGTCTATGCTTAAAATTAGATTCCTTCGCATTTTTAATCCTCTATCATTTATTGTAAAGAGTAAAAATATTTGAGAAACATATATAATCATTTTGTAGTTAGTTTTGTTCATTCCCGCCATTACAACGACTAGGCATTAACTACCATTTAAAATAATATTATTTTATTATTAGAGTGCAACGTAAGATTCACAAGAAAATCGTTGTTGCGTATTGGGTACGCCATAGAGCATTGCATATAGTTTAAAGTAATATTAATATTATATTAAAAAATATGGATAAATATAAAAATGTCATATTCTTTATTTACCTGGGGTGTTACAGTTTCGGCTATTAGCAGGGCCCTATTGTTACATTTGTATCAGAGAAGAAACCCAACCTTTAGTGCGGTGGAACTACTTGGGTTGATATATAGGGTCCACAATGAAGGTTTTGTGATATATGAGGTTGGGGGGTGGGATGAATTTAACACCCCATAATGTTAAAGGGTTAAAATTCTAAATTATATGACTTATATAAACAAGCTCTACCTTTTTTATGGTGCCAACCTGATTAGAAATCTATAGTTAAGCATGGTTGACCATGTGTAATGATCATGATGTGTGACCATTTGGAATGTTTCCCACGATATGTGTGAGTGAGGAAAGAGAAAATTGGAAATACCATGTGTTGGTTTCTAGGGACAATTATTAGCTTGATAACCCATTCAGATACAGGGGTGGGTCCTAGAGAGGGGACCACATGTCTTCAGGGAAACTTGTTGTACCTAGAGGGAAAGAACATGATGACCATGTTAAGGTGGGGTGTCTATGATATAAATTGAGCTCATTTATTACATTATTTATATGTGGAATGGATTAAGTCTCATCTTTGAACCAAAACCCTTATTTATATTCCATTGTGTGATTTATAAGTTTTTTTTCTGATTTCAATGTTAAACTATATATATTTTAAAAATTAAAGAAAAACTTTTACTTCGATAGTAAATATTATTTTGTTTCTATATAATGTGTTTGATTAAGTATTTTGACTTTTAAAATTAAAATAATTTCAAGGATTATATTAACTGATCCCAAATCCCAATTTGAAAAATTATTTGAAAAGTAAAACATATATAATTCTACTATTTTGATTAACTGGAAATTTTTATTAGTTTGGGGGATTTAGTTTTAAAATAGTTTTTTATTTGGAACTCAATTCATCCACATATTGAGTTACTCACTCCTGCCAAAACTACATATCAGGTATGTTGGAATAAGAACCTTAGAGAAATTATAAAGGAATGAGAAGATGTTTTGGGTGTGGAAAAGAAGTACATAGATAAATTTTTTGTGGAGTAAAAATGACATGTTTTGTTAATGAAATGGATGATAATAACGGTATACCCAAGGTTTTGTCAATGGTTGAATGTAATGACCAGAAATATTATAAATAAATTTCCCGTATGATTTAATGTTTTATTATGTAATATAGTTATATAAAACACATGGAATTTTTTTATTGGATTCAAAAGACTTTTAATAATCGTTACTATTAAAAATATATCAGTTAAATAGTGATCACATGATTAGTATAAACGTAGAGATTTAATGAATCCAATTGACACAAACAAAGGAAGTGATGGCCTCATCCAGTTGGATTATTCCTTTTGAATCCCATTTATCAGAGTTTACAAGGGATATAGAATCACTTGGATTTTCCCCTGACCAATCCCAAGATGAATCCAAAAATCTAAACATGAGTGAAACTGTTTATATGGGAATTTCAATCTCATCAAGATCACATTCCAAACCACGTTCACCGAACAACCCCAAGAATGTCTCACCATCGTGCACCTTACACTTAGGGCATATGATAGAGTAATAAATGGATTTGTATTAAGACCTAAATACTAAAAATATGTATATTGTATATAATAATGAATTTATTTTTATTTTTATTATTGCTTTATAAATTATTTTGATTTTGATCCAATTAAACACAAATTGTATTTTTCGATAATATTCAAATTCAATTAAGGGAATTATTTTGAAGAATTAATGGATTTTTGAAATAAAAAGTACTTTAATAATATTTTATTATTGAAAAAGGTTTATTAATTATAATTGTTCATATAATTTTTATGAAGTGAAATGTAATTTTTATTAGTGTTGAGAAAGTGTTATTTCTAAAAACCCATCATTTTCGATAAATGTTTGTTTTTATTTTTAAAAGAAAAAATTAATATATTTAAAAAATTGTTTTATAAAATAAATTTGATTTCTGGAATCATAATTTCAAAATTATCCAATGGTAACTTTTTCATAATTTTACGAGACAGGTGCATTTTCGGTTAAAAATTAAATACTGTATAAATATACGGTGTGTTCTATGACTTCATAATGACCAAAAAATGATGTAATAAATACTATAATTTGTATATTCATAAAAATATATATTTTTCCATTAAAATAATGATATTTTAAATTTACTTGATTAATTTTATAATGACTATTAATCCTCCATAAATCTAAAATATATTTTATGATATTTAATTCATTTATTTAAATGAGTGACTCACCTCCACACAAGAAAGGGTAATATTTTAATATTTTATTCCATTTTAAGAATAAAATATTTAAAATATACCCACTTTGTAAAAAACCATGGGAAAAAACCTTGTGATGTTTTATGGTTTTGAATATTTTATTATATAGAGTCCAGAATTGAAGTTTGTGAAATATTAAATAATTCCCCTCTCATTTCCTATATAAAACCACCCAGGATCCCACTTCTCTTCACTCAAAATATATATAGAATTACCTTACTCTTCCCTCCCCTATATAAAATCCTCCGAAGGTTCCCCAATCTATCAATAATCCGCTTTTCATGCTTTTGGATACACACTCTCAAGTAAGGGTTATTTTCTTTCCCATATTTATAAATGTTTCTTTGTCTTTTTATGCCCTTTTATTTTTAACTACTAATTATGGGGTATGATTTATCAACTCCCCCATACTACCCTTATTGTTTCTAATTAATGGGATACCCCTATCTCACTCGTTAATCCCTCCTATGTACACCAGTTACTATTCCAAATTTCATAAGCATCCTTCCCATTCTCTTTTTCTTCAATCTTATTTATTATCAGAGGACTTATTTATTGAATTCAATATGTTTGGAAATGTAATTAGATGAAAATAGTACTGTCCACATCATTTAAAATTTATGAGAGACTCATTTCTCTCTCATCAACCCATTTTATGAATTTACAAGTGACACCGTTATGATTTTAAATTTTAACCATGATTTTCCATGCCAAACCTATTGTGAAGTGAATAATTTTCCCATTTACTATCAAGGGTGATCAATTTTATGCAAAAATACCTTTTTGTTTGGGAATTACACGTATGTATTCTACACTCATTGAACATGGAATAAATTATGATGATTAATTAATCTATGTTTTATGATCTATGTGAAACACTTAAGCATGAGAATGAAATGAAAGTGACGGGTACACCCAAAATTATATAGCACTCTAATGCATTGGGTACTGTTTAGTATCATGATACTTCATGTTGGGATAGGGGTGTACCTGATTTATTTATGGGACATTTTCCACCATGAATTCTTGGGATTTTATGCTTAACCTATTATGCAGTGTTTTAAGTTGTTTCCACATTTCCCCTATTATGATCATAATTATATATCATGACTTATTATTAATGTTACTTTATGATTCATTGATATTCCTTGAGTGACATGTATTATTATCTTCATTTTATTACATTTTTACTCCTTTACTGTAAATTATGGATCATCCCTTTTTTATTTATTTCCCCAGGTTATCCAATGCAGTTATAAGTAGAAGCATGTTAAATAAGTTTTGAATAAAGATGTTGTAATTCATGTTTAATGTTTTAATTTAATGTAACTAATTCCAAAATACACTTGACTCCTCGTTCTTTCAGGTCCTATTATGTGTAATTTTCTATTATTAAATCATGTATTAGTGTTTAATAAAATTAAGGGTTGTTATAGTTGGTGTCAAAGGAAAATTTTAGTTATTTTTTTGTCTTAGGATTAGAAAACTCTAGTGAATGACTTGGGGATAAGACTAAGTATAAGAAAAAATCCCTAAATTCTAATTAGTATAGAGTAAGTGATTTATCATGAAAATATATCTCTATCAAGGTACTACAAGTGGGCGCAGTTCTGGAATATATGTACATAGGATAAATAAATCTGACAAGATATTTTGGGTCTGACTTGGGGTAACCTGGTACATGACAATGAGCCTTACTGTTCACATGGTTTGAAACTCCTAAAGGATATGATTTTTTAATTCATATGCTCATTAAAAACTATTATTAAGGGAGTAAAAAAATCCCATAAGAGTATATGTCAAGAAATAGATCAGTGATAACAAATATTAAAGCCTAGAAATTCATAAGTTATAGAAATAAAATTAACTTATAAGTTATCCATTTAATCTCATTAAATTCCAATATATTTGTTTAAAAGTAAAATATAATAATCCTTAATTTTCTTTTTATTCTATACAATGGATGAAAATAATTGGAATCGAGGAAATAATAAATGTGAAGAGAAATATGATGAATACCCCAATTGGATGCCCAACTAGATGGGAGTAGCAATCACAAAATTCATGATGGAACTCTCTCAGATGACAAAATTTCTAAATATAAACTTGGATTAGGAGGAGAATCCAAAGCCCCCAAAGAGGGAACATGTAGAAATTGAGGGATTCATGTTTAAAAGGCATCTTATGTTTAATGGGTCATTCGATCCCTTAATCATAGAACCATGGATGAACATTATTGAAAAGATATTATCAATACTTAAATGTTATGAATAAAAGAATGTTATATTGGGTGTTTATCATATAGAAGGTAAAGCTAATTAGTGGTGGACATTGATAAAAAAATATGAATCTTAAGGAAAAGTTCAATGTAATGGGGTGGAAGGATTTCCAAAAAATGTTTTTAGATAAATATTACACTCTCTATTTTAAGATGGAAAGGGATTTCCCTTCCCTCAAGCAAAAATAAGATGAATCCATTGGGGTTTATTAGGAAAAATTAACAAATATTTCATGATATTCTTCTATATTTGTAATTACCCCTGAGTAAAAGGATGAGCACTTCTTTAGTGGGCTCAAACCTAGCCTATGGAAATCCTTTGCAATCTGTGACATTGATAGCTATGAGGAAATTTTCCGATGTTCTCTCAAAGTCGTAATGGAGACTAGAGAATCTCATAGGTATCATGGGGATAAGAAGTAGAAAGTGTAGATCAATTATGGAGGATTGATAGAAAGATCTAATGGTTCTTTGAAATTTCAACATCCCAATTTCCAAAGTGCAGAAATAATATCCCATGAAATTTCCTAAATTGGATGGAGAAATGATTTAGGTGTATAAAGGTAGGGCACCTAACCAGTAATTGCAGACAAGAGTAACCTGGTACTACGATGGAGGAAAGAAATGATCTGGTCAACCCTCAGTGTATTTTTCTTTTCTACAACTACAAGGTACCTAAGCACTATGCAAACTATTTCACTAATCCAGTGGTTTTACAAGACATCCAAAAACCTCCAAGGCAACAAGGGTGAGATTTTGAAATCACTACAGTTGAAGTGAATTTCAATAATGAAGAGGTGCAGGTATGATAGTTATTTATTCATGAATAGTGAACATAATTTTTGATTCTGGTTTTACACAATCGTTCATATCATGAAAGTTTAGTAGAAACATTCAAACCCACCACAAATCATGGAAGTAGCGATGTCAGTGAAAATAGAAAATGGGTAAATTATTACATCCCAAGAATATAAGTCCTCCCATTTCAAAGTTTGTGGGATGTATATATCATAAAACATTGTCATACTCCCTTTGGTGAATATTCTTTTTACAATTATGGGTATGTATTAGATTTCCCAATATAGATCCAACATAAATTTCGATGAGAAGAAAATCAATATATGTATTTTTAATCGATCCCTGATTCTATAAAAGTGCAAGGGGGATGATGAATCTTATTTAGTACCATCATCTAAAAAATAGATATTATTTCCCTATGAGAAATAATATCTTGATCAAATGATTGTATCTAAGGAAATAATCATCCTTGAAGACTTACCTATTTTGAGGGAATATGCTGATGTTTTTCCTAAGGAATTTCATGGTCTTCCTCCAAACGAAGATGTTTAATTTTCAATTGATATTATTCCTAGAGAATTACCATAATCTAAGAATAAATATTGAATATATGTTTTAGAGATTTATGATCTAAATAAATAACTACAATATAATCTAGATAGAGGTTTCATATGCCCATGTGCTTCACCATGGGGTGCTCCCGTCCTCTTCCTCAAGAATAAGTATGGGTTAATGCACATTTACATCAATAATCATGAGCTCAACAAGATCAAATTAAATAACAAGTATCATTTTCCACGGATTGATGAATTGTTTAATCAGATATGTGGAGAACAATACTTCTCCAATGTGGATCCACATTCAAGATATTACCACATTAGTGTGAAAGAGGATATCCCAAGGACTTATTTTCATATCAGGTTGGGGAACTATGTGTTCATATTGATGCCTTTAGGAATCACTAATGATCAAATAATTTTCTTGGACTTGATGAATAGAGTATTTCGGGAATACCTAGAAAAATTTCTGGTAGTATTTATAGATGATATTATAATATTCTCCCAAATCAAGGAGGAGCATGAGGAGTATCTAATCACTGTTCTAATAACCTTGAGAAAGTAGAATCTCTACAAAAAGTATAAAAAATGTGAGTTTTGGTTGAAGTAATTCTCATTCATGGGGTATATCATCAAAATAAATGGGATATATTTGGATCCATAAAGAAAAAAATTGATAGAATGATGTAGAAGGCCAATATCTCTGATAGATATCCATAGATTCCTTAGTTTAGGTGGGTATATTCACTGATTTGTGAGAAATTTTTCCTAATTTTCAAACCCTATTACAAAACTAACTTATAAGGGTGTAATGTTTTCTTGGAATGATGAATGTAAAGATAGATTCAAGGATTTTAAAAGGTGGATTGTCACTACCCATATTCTTACACTACCCTCAAGTGGAGAAATTTTCATGGTATTCAGTGATGCATTGAAGAAGGGACTGGGCTGCGTGTTGATTCAAAATGAAAAGTAAATTTTTATACTTTATGGTAGTTGAATGTTCATTAATATAACTAACCCACACACGATCTAGGGTTTTATTTAGTGATTTAACCTTTAAAAATAAGGTTAAATTATATCTTTGGGTAGAAGTGTTAAATATATATAGATCAAAAAAGTCGCTAGTATATATTCACACAGAAAGAGCTGAAGATGTGCCAAAAAAGATGGTAAGATCTGATCAAATATTTTGAATAATAAATCCACTACCATCCTGGGAAAAAGAATAAATTAGAAGATTATCTAAGAAGAAAGGATCGGACAATTCTATCGTTGATGATAATTAGAAGGGATTCTATTTTCTTAGATTTGGAAATAGTGGACATGGGAATCATAAAGGAAGGAAAATAATCAATAATTTTTAAGTGGTTTATTAAACATCTCTTATGGAGAGGTTAAAGGATGATAAAAGAGTTGATTTGGGAATTTAGAAGAAATTAGAATATATAAGGAAAGTTAAATCCATAGATTTTGATGTTAATGATTAATGTGTTATGAGATTTGGGTCAATACAATGTGTACTGTCAAATTCTGAGTTAAAGAAGGAACTGATGAATGATGCTCATATCTCAACCATTTCAATCCACCCAAGAAGTGAAAATATTATTGAGAATATCCAAGAACACTATTAGTCGGACAATATGAATAAAGAGATCCGAGATTATATATCAAGATATCTTGTATGTCAGAAACTAAAACCCAAAAAAAACCCAGGGGATGATGCAACCATTACCCAAACCTAAATGGAAATGAAAAAAAATCACTATGGACTATGTCACTGATCTTCTGAAGATATCAATCATGAATAATTCTATATGGGTTTTGGTGGATTGTCTTAAAAATATTGCACACTTCATTGCGATATGAGAGGAATTATCATTGGATCTACTTGCATAGATATACATAAGGGAAGTGGTTAGGCTATATAGAGTGCCACAATCAACTATATTCAATCAAGATCAAAGATTCACCCCTATGTTTGGAAATATTTTCCAACATGCTCTGAATACTGAGTTGAACTTCAGCATGACTGATCACCCTCAAACTAATATCCAATATGAGCAGACAATCTAGACACTCGAGGACATGTTGAGAGCATACTAAATGGGCTTCAAAGGGGGATGAGATCAACATCTTCCTCTGGTCTAGTTTATGACAAAAGTTTTCACTCAAGAATCCAAATGGATCCCTATGAATCCCTTCATGGGAAGAGGTGTAGAACACCTTCATGTTAGGATGAAGTTAGGGAATTAAAACTATTATATCCTAAAATGGTTGAGAAAATGGAGGAAAAGGTTAAGAAAATTCAATAACACATCAATGCTGATCAAAGTAAATAAAAATACAATGATGAAAATCATTGATGAGACCTATATTTTGATTTTGGAGACATGGTATTCCTCTTCATATCTCCATGGAATAAAGTGATGATATTTGGGAAGAAGGTAAATCTTAGTTCAAGATACAATGGCACATTTCTTATTCTTGATCAAATTAGAGAGGTGGCATATTGACTTACACCCCTCTTAACCTATCTCTAGTTAATGATGTATTCAATGTATCAATCTTGATGAAGTACATACCTGACCCCTCACATGTACTCAATCATGTGGTGGTACTATTTGAGAATGCTCTTATATATGAGGAGTAGCTAGTGCAAATATTAAATCATAGAGAAAAAGTTCTATGAAATTAGATAATTCATCTTCCCAAAGTGTTGGGGAGAAACCACTAGTTTGAAGAAGCAAAATGGGAACTAGAGGAAGTGATGATACATAATTACCCTCATCCATTGGGGGGGGGGTGAATTGACAATTTCAAGGGAGAAATTTCTCAAGGGGGAAAAATTTTAATGATCCAAACTATTAAAAATAAAATTACCTTATGATATATTGTTCTATTATGTAATATAGTTATATCAAACACATGAACTTGTTTTTTTGGACTCAAAAGACTATTATGAATCTTTACAATTAATAGTATATCCATTAAACAATGATCATATGATTACTATATATATAATCATTTAACAAATCCAATTGACATAGACAAATGATGTGATGGCCTCATCCATTAGAATTAGTCCCTATGAAGTTATTTTATTGGAGCTTCCATGAGAGATAAAATCACCATAATTTTACCTTGACCAATACCAAGATTAGATACAATAACTTAAGTATGAGCGAAACCATTTATGGGATAATTTCAAGCTCATCGAGATCACAACCCGAACCATATCCACCGAACGACCCCATGAAATTTTCACCATCATGCACCATAATATTACGGTGTAATCTAGTGTCATAAAGGAATATGTTTCATGAAATAAATAATATTAATATGTAAATTTTATAGAATAGTGTTTTTTCATGTTTATTATTACTTTGTAAATGATTTTGATTTTGATTCGAATAAACATAATTTATATTTTTTGGGTAATATTAAAATTCAATTAAAGGATTTATTTTGATGAATTAACGAATTTTTAAATGAAATAGTACTTTAAAAAAATATTATTATTAAATAGGTTTTTTAATTATAAATGGTCGTATAATTTTTATGATGTGAAATGTACTTTTTACTAGGGATCAAGAAATTTTATTTCTCAAAACCCACCATTTTCAATAATCATTAGTTATTATTCTGAAAGGTGTAAATGAAAATATTTTGTAAATTATTTAGTTAAAATGAATATTATTTTTGGAATAATAATGTCAAAATTATCCAATGGTGAAGTTTTCATAATTTTGTAGGAAAATCAAATTTTCGGGTAAAAATAAAATACAATATAAAAATACAGTGTATTTTAGGAAATCATAATGACCCAAAATGATGTAATAATTACAATAATGGGTATCCTAGTTTAAATATATTTTCCACTTAAAATAATGATATTAGATGTTTACTTGATTAATTTTATAATTCCTTTATGAATCCTACAAAATATATAATATATTTTATGATTTGAAATTCATTTCTTTAAAAGAGTGACTCACCTCCACATAAGAAAGGGTAATATATATTAATATGTTCATAATTTTTAATAATAAAATAATTAAAAAATCCCATATTTGGAAAAACCCATAGGAAAAAATCATGGAAGTGTTTTTGGTTTTGAATATTTCATTATATGGAGTCCAAAACCTATATTTGTGAAATATTAAAGAATTCCTCTCTCATTCCCTATATAAACGCACCCAATCTTCCACATATCTTCACTCAAAATATATGGATCATGTCATTAGTATTCTAAATCCTATATATAATCCTCCCAATGTTCCCTAATAACTCAAGAATCCCATTTTCAAGATTTTGGAGCCACACACTAGAGTATGGGTTCTTTCCTTTCTATTTTTTATAAAAGTTTATTTACTTTTTTATTCCCTAATATTTTCAATTAATAATTATTGGGTTTATTTAAATCCTTCCCCATAATTCCCTTATTATTTATAAATGATGAGATATCCAATTATCCTTCATTAATCTCTCCCATTCACACCTATTACCAGGACGAAATTTTATAAGCATCCTTTCCTTTATCCTTTTTTTTCAATCTTATTTATTATAATATTCATTATTTTTATAATTATATGTGTGTGTACATGTCCTTAAATGTACCTATTACTTTCCTCTTAATTTAAAAATGATTAGAGACCCATTTAGATCTCATCAATTCATTTTATGAATTTATAAGTGACACTGTTATGCTTTTAAATTTTCAGTGGGATTTTCCTTGAAAACCAACTGTTTAATGAATACCATACCCATTTCCTACAAAGGGTATTCGATTTTATCAACATATTGATTTTTATTGAGGACTTAAATGTATTTATTCCATAATCCTTGATCATGGAAGAAATTATGATGATGAATGAATCCTTGTTTTATGATCAATATGGTACACTAAAGCCTGAGAATGAAATGAAATTGATGGGTGTTCCTGAAATTACATAGCACTCTAATGCATTGGCTAATGTTTATTATCAGGATAAATCATGTTGGGAAAGGGTGTACCGGATTAATTTATGGTACTTTTTATATAGTGATGTCTTGGTGGTTTATCCTTTACCTATTATGCATTGTTTTAATGTGTTTCCACATTTCCCAAGTTATGATTATCATGATATATCATGCCTTATTATTCAAGTTACTTGATGTCTCATTGACATTCATTGTCTAAAAAGTATTATTATCTTCATGTTGTTCCATATTTATTCCATTATTGGGCTTTATATATCACCCCTTTCTTATGTATTTACCCAGGTTATCCAATGATTTTTTAATCTCAAGCATGTAAAGGAAGGTTTCAATAAAGATATTGTAATTAATGTTTAAAGTTGTAAGGAAATGTACCTAATTAAAAAGGAACTACAATTATTGATATTGTGGGTTGTATTAAGATTAATTTTATGTAATTTAATCATTTATTAGTGTATAATAAGGATAAGGTTTACTATATTGAATGTTATAAATGTGGAAAATATGGGCATTGTGAAAATTAATGTCCTATGAGGAAATAATGAAAAGGGGATAAACAAATAAGTATGCATAAATGTTTTATTGTTGATGATGAAGAGACTAGAAATGAAATAAAAAAGGAAGAATTTATTAGGAAATAAGAGGAAGAATCATAGTTAATGGTTTAATAAGTAAGTTGAATGATCGAAGTGTTTATGTACTATAATTAGAGAATTTTAATATAAAATAATTTTTATTAGTGTTATTCTATTTATAAGAACCATGAAACATCTAAATATTGTTATATAATAATTTCTCTGTAAGTATTTTCAAGAATGTGTTGAATGATAATGATGACTTAGAAAAATGATTTAATGGTAATGTGATATTTTTGTGGGATAAAACATTATATAAGAAAGATAACCCTTAATATGTACATGATGTAAATATAACAATATTTAGTTTAGATAAATATATTAACGATAAAGTAAATTACATAGTATTAGTGACCATGAATTTGGTTAGCGATTTGATGAAAAAGTCCTTTGTACAATCTTTGATGGAGTTTACAACATTTTTTGATTTATGTAATGTATTAGTTATTCAATTATTTTATTCAGGGAATGAGGAGAGAGTTATTTTTTGGAAGCATCTTTGTTTCCATTGAGGTTTCATGGAAATTTAGATTATTAGGTATGTGGAATTTAGAGATACTTTATATTGTTTTGAGGGTTAATGTTATGTTGTTTTTTTGAAAATTTAATGATGTTATTTCTAAATATTTGGATTTCAAATACGGTCAAACATATTTTGTAAGGGTTTCATGGTTAACTACTGATGGAGTTGTTTAAGTTGAACTTTATGTATTATTTTCTGAGGTTTTAGTATCGTTTTTCCTATTAAATAACATGTACAAATCATTTTCATTTTTGTAAATATATAAAGATAAGAGGAATATCATGTTATACATTTGTAGATTATCTGATCTATTAAAAGCTTATTTTAATGATTCATGCATTAAAAATTCATCTAGAATACTTATAATTTTTGGAAAAGATGATCTTATTGTTGAAACTGATTAAAAATATAAAATTATAATTATTAATTACATATATTTATTTATATTCTTAGATTAAATGTTAAAGAAATTCCACAAATCAAGGAAAAGGATCTTGAAAAAAAATTATCCTATTATAATAAATTATAATGAATTGATTCTCTTTCTCTTATTAATTTTATTTATGGTTTTATGGTCAAAAACATTCTCATGATCATTCAATTTCTTATAATCAATGTTCTCCATCACACTCCATAATTATTAAAGAATTACATTTTCCTCCATTTATATATTTTCACTTCCCACTAAGGTTCTACTATTGGGAAACCTTATTATGTGTTATTCCATATAAACCATGTATTTCTCTTCCCCTATTTCTACAAATATTTTTTATTAACCTTTTTTTGTGATGTTTGTTTGAAAAAAAAATTTAAAATATCAAAAAATTGATTACGAAGAAAATTTTCAAATTTTTGGGATAAAATTTATTCTAGAGGGAATGTAAAATTATGATATTTTAAAAGAGAATTATGCTCGATAATGTAAACAACATGCAAAATAGAGCTTAAAAAACCACAAAATTTTATTATTCTATGAATGTAATACATATCTAATTGCATTGGTAGGTTTGAATAAGATTAAAAAATTATGAAATAAATATAATGGAACAACATAGTATAAATTTCTTGATTTATTCTAAGGAAATAATCACTTATGGTTTTATTAAAGTCATTTTATTCTTAAGAAATAAGTTTTCTGGAATAATACTTTTTATAGATTTTTTGAGAAAACAATTTAATTATTTTTTTTATAGTTATAAAATTTATTTTAAAAAATTAAATCCCTTTAAAAAAAATTTCAATAATATCTTAGAATGAAAATTTAATAATTTTATGAAAAGATTGATTTTTTCAATGAATAGTGAAAAATAATGATTTTTTAGAAATTGTAATTTTGATTCGTGCACTTAAAAATTAAGATTTTTTTAAAATCATTTAAACGAAAAATTAGTTCTATTATATTTCAAAAAATCTAATTATGATCATTAGAACAAATTTTATGGTTGAATTTGGTATAAAAAAATTTTATACATAAAAAGACATTTTTCTTAAAATCCACTTTTCGCTGCATTTTATGATTTTATATTAAATTAATTTATACCATATATATGAATTGAATATCGAAAAATATATTCAGTATTTTTAATAAAGATGTACAAATTTCATATACACATAACTTTTATTTTGGGTAAATATGAATAGTAACCATGGAAACTGTTTGTTAACATGGTAAAAGTATAATGGTTTAATTAGGGATAAAACCATCAGATAAGGTATCCCAATCATCCAAAAACATTAATTTGTTTAATTTAATTTGATAAATTAAACAATATTCATCCAGAATTATAATATATTCTATTTTGGTGCCATTTCCACTTGATAATGACATTTATATTGTAACATCCGAGGAAAATAAAGAATATAACTATAAGGCCCCAGCCTTAAACCTTACTTAATATTGAATTAAATGAGTAATTCACATTGAGGATCTTTTCAGGTTTAGAGTTTTAGAGAATTAAGACATAACTATTACATCTCAAAATATTACAAAGTAATCGCTTCTACTAAATTTCCATAAAATAAAAACTCTTAAAAAGAAACATGTATAGTTCCATGTTTTAGGTAGCATGACTTTCCCTTGATCCCATCCTTGACCCTATTCCACGCTAAGTCCTGTGAAAAACATTTCCAAAACATGGGATGAGCATAAGAAGCTCAGTAAGGGATACACAAAGAATGAAAACTATTAGTTTTTCAAAATAACAAGTAAACCTTGAATACTTTATCAATGTAATACTTTTCACCTTCATGAAGTAGTAAAAACTCTTCATTGAAAAAAAAGATTCATTACTTTCCTTTTTGTAACCAAAGGATTACAATAAAACCCATATAAATAACACATAACATATATAAAGGTAACTTGGGACATAAACATACTTAAGTGGAATAACCATACGGTCGACTTCCACACATATCACTTAATGGAATAGCCATACGACCAATTTCCATACATACTTAATGGAATAGCCATAAGGCCGACTTCCATACCCAATGCATTGGAGGTTATAACGTAACCACCCATCCTGGTATTCACGGCACCACCCGTCATAATGTCCAAGTACCATTATTACACATAAAATATGGAAAATATAAACATTTCAATAAGAATATTTCATTTGCAATCACAATAAATAATTCCCAGATATTGAACTAATCAATCCATTTTCACAAACCATTTAAAAGAGATTTTTGAATCAAAGTGTCCCATACCACTTTGAATCTTTTAATGGAATTATAATTTTAAAACATTAATGTCCATATAAATAAATACTGAAAACCATTTTGAAAACATGGACATTAAAGATAAAGATTTAGAATAATAAATCTTTAAAACATTTAAAATGATATTTTTGTTAAAGAGTTTTTAACAAAATGAGAGACACTTGAATACAAATAATAGCGGAATAACATTTAATTCGAACTTTATAATATCATGAGAATAAAAGGATTCATGATATAATATTTCAAAGGATAGTATACACACCATATAAGAGTGAATTGGTGCATAACAACAATGAAGTCTCAAAAGAAATGTAAAATGAGATGAAATCCATTATAAAGAAGGTATCCTTAAATTAAGGATAAATAAATCTCATAATTATGTGTGACAAATATAAATACACCCAATATAAGTGGATATTAAGTGTAAAACAATCAAAGGTTATTCACACATATTCAAAGGATGACATATTCAATAACTACATGTTGAACCCAAAGAAATCGAAATTGGGTTAAGAAGTTCCCTTGACAGCCTAACGACGTCACATCAAAATGACTTGATGAGAGATAAAAAAAGGTATCTCATCACATGGACATAAAATTTACATCAATAAGGATATATGAGAACGTATCCCAACTTAATAGCATGTGAATTAAAAGACATAACAAAAGAAGTCTTTTAAAAAGAGGAGGGTGAAAGGTCCCCTTACCGAGTTGGGTAACTTTCGAAACGTACACCCAATGGAAGAAGGGTCATACAATGAAGATGTGAAAACACATAAATGAAATTATACAACAAAAAGTGTATAATAATGGGCAGTACATACACCACTCAAAGGAAATTGTGGCAAATGTAGCATAAATCTCACGGGAATAAAAGTGAGACGAACAATCCCTTACGAAAACTTGCCAGCCTAACGGCGCCACTTAAAACATTCAAAATGGATTGATGAGATCAAATAGAGTATCTCATCATATTACAATAAAATGTACAGAAAGAGTAATATAAAAGAACATCCCCCATCATAACAAAGAGGAGCTTAAAATAAGTGACACAAAGGAGAGTACTTAAAAAGAAAGAGAGAGGTTAGATCTCTTACGAATATTCGGCATCCTAACGGCGCCACTAAAAACTTCCAAAATGGATTGATGAGAGAGAATAGAGTCTATCATCACATGAACATAAAAATTACAGTAATATTAATATAAAAGAACATCCCAATCACAATAAATATGAGCTTAAAAGGAATGACATAAAAGAGTATACTTAAAAAGAAAGAGTAGAGTAGGATCCCTTACCTCGGGTCCGACTTGACTCGATCGTTCTTTAACGCCCTGAATAATAAACTTGAGTTAATCTATACTTTCTTAAGAACCTTTTTCAAGTTCATTATTACTTTTACACCATGTTATAAACATCATGTAATCATTTAAGTTAATAATGTTCATTTTGTCGGTATTTGGTTCTTAAGTCGAAAGTGGACTTCTTACATTTACATGTTGTTCGTGTGGTCAAAGGTTCTTTATATCCAGAATGACATTCCTGATTTGGATATCATATATATAATATATATCCAGCATATACATGTATTTATAATATTACATAATCATTTATAGGTAAGAAATGAAATGCACCGTCCATGGAGACGGTAAGCCGTACGTACGCATGAACGCTACTTTCATTTCTTTGTCATATTAATGGAAATAAAACTAAATGAGAGGTATGTATATTTTAATTAAAGAATTATATTCATCATTTAGATGTATCATTAATCATATATATCCATTATATACATGTACTTATAATAGTACATTACATTAGGGGATAAGAAATGAAATGCACCGTTCATGGAGACGGTAAGTCGTACGTAGGCATGAACGCTACTTTCATTTATATCTCATACTTTAATGGAAAGAAATAATAATGATATAGAGTAATATAATAATTCCAGTATAACATCATATATAATAACATTAAATCCATCCTTTATACGTCCCACGTATGGCATTAACGAATCACATCACTTTGAGGGGGCGGTAGTCCGCACTTCCTAAAATGAAGATATCGCGTATACCCATAATGGAAGCCATAAAGGTAAGATACAAATGAAAAATACAGAAGCATAAGTAAAACATAAACATATTATATATCATATATGAATATAGTTAAATCTTAATGGCCACCTTTGAAGGTGTTAAAAGAATGTTGATCAATCATCGTTTCGGGAGGCAGAAATTCGCCATCCACGGAAACCGTATGTTCTTTAACTATTTGATGTAGTTGTGTGAGAGTGTAGCTCGAATAAATCTTATAACAACATCCTAGTATGTTTAAGATACTGGTGTTGTTACAAAATAAGTAAATAAAAAGAGTTTAGGGGGTTGGAGAAGAAAAATAAAACAAATAAACATGAGAGAATGAATTACCTTTAAAAGTGTAACTCCTTTTGATTTGAGCCTAAAGTCTTCCTTTGAAAGGATTGTTCCCAAAGGGAATCCTCTAGGATGAGTAGAGGGATGTGGAGAGAGTAAATGGGCAGGTTTTGGCCGAGAAAAAGGCTTGAGGAGTGTGTGAAATGAGGTAGAGGTGGGGGCCTTTTATAAGAGGAGAGGAGGGGTACTTTTGGAAAGTAAGAAATATTACTTTATTTGAAAATGTGTTTCGGTTATAAAAGGTCCCACATTGATATAATTCGTGGATAAGGTGATAAGGGTTCTAAATCCACCCATCCAATAAGTTTTGGACATGTGTAGTTCATAGAGTTTACATTATCTTCTAATTTTATTTAAATCATCAGATAATGATGTCATCGCTGCATCATTATGATGTCATAAATAATTTAATTTATTTAATATCTAAAAATTATAGAAAAATTACTATGATGTAGGAAATATCTTTATATTTCCAATGACTATTTATAATAAAAGATATGACTTGTATAACCCCACTTAAAAATTGTTTTAGTAAAACATATTATGTTTGTGTCATTTTTACTTTTACATTAAATAAAAAGGTATTTATGTCATTTCCAAACCAAAGTGGCTCCATGGGGTCCCCAAGTTGACCCATGGCTTGTATTGGTCGGCCATTACATATCCAATGAGGTTAGGACATGTTTCATGTTCATTTGATATTATTAAAACATCATTTTTACCTTAAACTACACTAATTACCTCTAATCGCGATTAAAAACATAATAAGTTACTATTCACCAAAAAATTATTTTTATCCCATTGAACCACATTTTACTTATTAATGACAACCATGTATGTGGAATTTTTGAAATTCAAAACAAAAATATGGAAAGATTTCATTTAAATGGAAAAATCAGCTTTTATAAGTACCACTTAGTGGTTTCACTATTCATCAAAAATTGAAGTTTTTCAGAAAATTCCCAAAAATTCACCCTAAGCTATATTTGATATTCCGAATACAAAAATGATGTTTATATTACCTAATTCAAAGAATATAAGTAGAATTAATTAATTTAATAATTAACTCCTGCTGTCAAAACAAATAGCGTGTTTTTATGAAACAATAAGTATCAAAAGATTGATACTAGTTTAAGTCTGATTTCAATGTGGAATTAATTCCAACGACCAATATTTGATTTAGTGGTAAAAATATATTATAATTTCACTTTAAAACCAATTAAAAAGATAATATAATCATATAAATAAATTAGATTAAAAAGAGGTTTTGAATTAAAATAAAACATTTTACACTATTCATTAATAAATGAACTTTATCAGAAAGATACCAAAAATTTACACAAAGTAAATTTTGATGTCCTGATTCTTAAGGAGAGTTTTATTTGGTCCAATAGAATGTATATTAGTGAACAAAACTATATTTAATGATGGTTCACCATCAAAAGGTGATAAGTGAACCTTTAGTCAAAACTAGGGCATATACGCCTAAAATTGAATTCTTTCCATATTTTAAGCCTTTATCTTTTTTTGGATAAATGTAAAAACATTTAAAAAAAATATAATCATATTTTAGTTATTTATATCCATTCCCGCCATTACAACGGCTACATGTTAACTACCATTTAAAATAATAATATTTTATTATTAGAGTGCAACATAAGATTCCCAAGAAACTCGTTGTTGCGTGTTGGGTACGCCATCTAGCATAGCGTCCCCTTTAAAGTCATATTAATATTTTATTCACAAATATGGATAAATATGAAAATGTCATATTCTTTATTTACCTGGGGTGTTACATCCTTCCCCCCTTTTGGGAATTGTGTCCTCGCAATTTTAAAATTGGGCTTGGAAACGTCCTTGAAAGTCCCACATCGGAACAAGAGTCGGTAAAACAATCACTTTAAAATAAAGAAAGATAAGTACAGAGGTCACCCGAGTTAACCCATACTAGGATTCCAAGTAGGAAAACATGGACATGGAGGAGAAAACATAGGGACATGTTCTGATGGAGAGTGATAGAAAACATGTTTAGGAGAAAGTTAACAATAAGAAAATCACAAACTTGTGATGGGTTAAACGGTGTTGGGTTCCCCAGTAGGAAAAGTTAATAGACAACATTTTATTAAGTTAATTTTTATTGAGGAATTTATTTTTGAGCTTAAATAAAACATAAGGAAATATACTTACTTATCATGTTGACTTTCAACTTTTACTAGATTTCTCACACAGACTCATACTTTCTCCAAAAGACGAGTATTTAGGAAGACTTGTTCACATTAAGAGTACTATAAACAACTTCTAGAGGAGAACCTAATACACAAAAAAAGAACTATACATTTCCCATGTATTCAAACATTTACCAAAACTAAAACCAAATAGGTTAGTACAAGGTCAGATAATCCAGAAAAGGATAACCCTTTAAAAAGAAAATCTATGCTTAATCTCCAAAATTTGTCAGACAAAACCCAAAGTTCAACAAGGATCATTCGATAAAAAATTTGTCCATAAAATTCTTCAAAGTAAACCAATCTAAGATTGACACCCAAATGTTTGAAGGATTTAGTCACATAGTATTCCAAGTTAAATCGTAACATTTATCTCCAAACAATATCTGTTGCTCCTAAATCATTGAAAAGTTATTAACCTAATCACATATCCTCCATGATAGGTTAATAATTTTCATAAATAATCCAAAATCAACTTACTCTTAATTCATAAAATCATATAACTAGAAAGAATCAGTCAAACTAACCAGGGACTTCACGTAGTCCAGTGGTAGGCGATAAATACTAGTCGCACTTTGGTTGTGGGTTCGATTCCCGTAGCTTTGTCCGACGCGACGGGTTGTCACACAGTCTGTGTGTTGTCCTTTTTCAAAAACTATATAATTTTAAAACATTCCCCAAAACGAGATAAAATCTTCAAAAATGATCATAACATATTTTTACCTCAAGTTTATCTCATTCCTTTCATTTTCCATCATATCATAGAGTAACCCATTATTACCTAAAAAGTAAGGATCATATAAACCATAATGGTTACCTTTTTAATTATTACCTGAACTTCCAAATAGATTGGTCATCTCGTATATGATGAATTATAGAACATACCAAGGTTCACGTGGTTGATCATGACTCCTTGATAGTTGGTTTAGAACAACCACAAGTTTCCTCATTGAATACCCCATTTCATCGAGTCTCTTAATCAGAGAACCACCACAGTTTCCTTCAAACCAATTGTCACTATGGTGCCTACGAGATCCAGCCATTCACTAAAAACAGAAACGTCAGTGAGAGTATATCAACAAAACCATCATGTACTGATGAGGAAGGTAAACACTAAGATATATTTATTCATTCACTTTATCTAAAACTAAGACTCTTTCTGAAATCCTAACCATTATGGTAATGTCACTTATGCTTAAAGAATACCCTGACCTCTAAAGTTATCTACACCGACCTTTGATACCAACTATAAGGCCCCAGCCTTAAACCTTACTTAATATTGAATTAAATGAGTAATTCACATTGAGGATCTTTTCAGGTTTAGAGTTTTAGAGAATTAGGACATAACTATTACATCTCAAAAGATTACAAAGTAGTCGCTTCTACTAAATTTCCATAAAATAAAAACTCTTAAAAAGAAACATGAATATTTCCATGTTTTAGGTAGCATGACTTTCCCTTGAACCCATCCTTGACCCTATTCCATGCTAAGTCCTGTGAAAAATATTTCAAAAACTTGGGATGAGCATAAGAAGCTCAGTAAGGGATACACAATGAATGAAAACTGTTAGTTTTTCAAAACAACAAGTAAACCATGAATACTTTATCAATGTAATACTTTTCACCTTCATGAAGTAGTAAAAACTCTTCATTGAAAAAAATATTCATTACTTACCTTTTTGTAACCAATGGATTACCATAAAACCCATATAAAGAACACATAACATATATAAAGGTAACTTGGGACATAAATATACTTAAGTGGAATAACCATACGGTCGACTTCCACACATATCACTTAATGGAATAGCCATACAACCAATTTCCATACATACTTAATGGAATATCTATATGGCCGACTTCCATACCCAATGCATTGGAGGTTATAACGTAACCACCCATCCTGGTATTCACGACACCACCCATAATAATGTCCAAGTACCATTATTACAGATAAAATATGGAAAATATAAACATTTCAATAACAATATTTCATTTGCAATCACAATAAATAATTCCCAGATATTGAATTAATCAATCAATTTTCACAAACCATTTAAGAGAGATTTTTGAATCAAAGTGTCCCATACCACTTTGAAGATTTTAATGGAATTATAATTTTAAAACATTAAGGTACATATAAATAAATACTGAAAACCATTTTGAAAACATGGACATTAAAGATAAAGATTTAGAATAATAAATCTTTAAAACATTTAAAATGATATTTTTGTTAAAGAGTTTTTAACAAAATAAGAGACTCTTGAATACAAATAATAGCGGAATAACATTTAATCCGAACTTTATAATATCATGAGAATAAAAGGATTCATGATATAATATGCCAAAGGATAGTATACACACCATATGAGAGTGAATTTGTGCATAACAACAATGAAGTCTCAAAAGAAATGTAAAATGAGATGAAATCCATTATAAAGAAGGTATCCTTAAATTAAGGATAAATCAATCTAATAATTATGTGTGACAAATATAAATACACCCAATATAAGTGGATATTAAGTGTAAAACAATCAAAGGTTATTCACACATATTCAAATGATGACATATTCAATAACTACATGTTGAACCCAAAGAAATCGAAATTGGGTTAAGAAGTTCCCTTGACAGCCTAACGACGTCACATCAAAATGAGTTGATGAGAGATAAAAAAAGGTATCTCATAACATGGACATAAAATTTACATCAATAAGGATATATGAGAACATATCCCAACTTAATATCATGTTAATTAAAATACATAACAAAATAAGTCTTTTAAAAAGAGGAGGGTGAAAGGTCCCCTTACCGAGTTGGGTAACTTTTGAAACGTACACCCAATGGAAGAAGGGTCATACAATGAAGATGTGAATACACATAAATGAAATTATACTACAAAAAATGTATAATAATGTGCAGTACATACACAACTCAAAGGAAATTGTGGCAAATGTAGCATAAATCTCACGAGAATAAAAGTGAGATGAACAATCCCTTACGAAAACATGGAAGCCTAACGGTGCCACTTAAAACTTTCAAAATGGATTGATGAGATCAAATAGAGTATCTCATAATATTAAAATAAAATTTACAGAAAGAGGAATATAAAATAACATCCCCCATCATAACAAAGAGGAGCATAAAATAAGTGACACAAAGGAGAGTACTTAAAAAGAAAGAGAGAGGTTAGATCTCTTACGAAAATTCGGCAGCCTAACGGCGCCACTCAAAACTTCCAAAATGGATTGATGAGAGAGAATAGGGTCTCTCATCACATGAACATAAAAATTACAGTAATATTAATATAAAAGAACATCCCAATCACACGAAATATGAGCTTAAAAGGAATGACATAAAAGAGTATACTTAAAAAGAAAGAGTGGAGTAGGATCCCTTACCTCGGGTCCGACTGGACTCGATCGTTCTTTAACATCCTGAATAATAAACTTGAGTTAATCTATAATTGCTTAAGAACCTTTTTCAAGTTCATTATTCCTTTTACACCATGTTATAAACATCATGTAATCATTTAAGTTAATAATGTTCATTTTGTCGGTATTTGGTTCTTAAGTCGAAAGTGGACTTCTTACAATTACATGTTGTTCGTGTGGTCAGAGGTTCTTTATATCCAGAATGACATTCCTGATTTGGATATCATATATTTCATATATATCCAGCATATACATGTATTTATAATATTACATAATCATTTAGAGGTAAGAAATGAAATGCACCGTCCATGGAGACGGTAAGCCGTACGTACGCATGAACGCTACTTTCATTTCTTTGTCATATTAATGGAATTAAAACTAAATGAAAGGTATGTATATTTTAATTACAGAATTATATTCACCATTTAGATGTATCATTCATCATATATATCCATTATATACATGTACTTATAATAGTACATTACATTTGGGTATAAGAAATGAAATGCACCGTTCATGGAGACGGTAAGCCGTACGTACGCATGAACACTACTTTAATTTCTATCTCATACTTTAATGGAAAGAAATAATAATGATATAGAGTTATATAATAATTCCAGTATAACATCATATATAATAACATTAAATCCATCCTTTATACGTCCCACGTATGGCATTAACGAATCACATCACTTTGAGGGGGCGGTAGTCCGTACTTCCTAAAATGAAGATATCGCGTATACCCATAATGGAAGCCATAAAGGTAAGACACAAATAAAAAATACAGAAGCATAAGTAAAACATAAACATATTATATATCATAAATGAATATAGTGACATCTTAATGGCCACCTTTTAAGGTGTTAAGAGAATGTTGAACAATCATCGTTTAGGGAGGCAGAAATTCGCCATCCACGGAAACCGTATGTTCTTTAACCAATTGGTGTAGTTTTGTGAAGGTGTATCTAGAATAAATCTTATAACAACATCCTAGTATATTTAAGATACTTTTGTTTTTACAAAATAAGTAAATAAAAAGAGTTTAGGGGGTTGGAGAAGCAAAATAAAACAAATGAACAGGAGAAAATGAATTACCTTTAAAAGTGTAACTCCTTTTGATTTGAGCCTAAAGGCTTCCTTTGAAAGGATTCTGCCCAAAGGGAATCCTCTAGGATGAGGAGAGGGATGTGGAGAGAGTAAATGGGCAGGGTTTGGCCGAGCAAAAGGCTTGAGGAGTGTGTGAAATGAGGTAGAGGTGGGGGCCTTTTATAAGAGGAGAGGAGGGTCACTTTTGGAAAGTAAGAAATATTACTTTATTTGAAAATGTGTTTCGGTTTTAAAAGGTCCCACATTGATATAATTCGTGGATAAGGTGATAAGGGTTCGAAATCCACCCATCCAATAAGTTTTGGACATATGTAGGTCATAGAGTTTACATTATCTTCTCATTTTATTTAAATCGTCAGATAATGATGTCATCGCTGCATCATTATGATGTCATAAATAATTTAATTTATTTAATGTCTAAAAATTATACAAAAAATACTATGATTTAGGAAATCGTTTTATCTTTCCAATTACTATTTATAATAAAATATCTTACTTGTATAACCCACTTAACAATTGTTTTAGTAAAACATATCATGTTTGTGTCATTTTTACTTTTACATTAAATAAAAAGTTATTTATGTCATTTCCCAACCAAAGTGGCTCCATGGGGTCCCCAAGTTGACCCATGGCTTTTATTGGTCGGCCATTACACATCAAATGAGGTTAGAAGATGTGTAAAGTTCATTTGATATTATTAAAACATCATTTTTACCTTAAACTACACTAATTACCTCTAATTGCGATTAAAAACTTAATAAGTTACTATTCACCAAAAAATTATTTTTATCCCATTGAACCACATTTTAATTCTTAATGACAACCATGTATGTTGGATTTTTGAAATTCAAAACACAAATATGACAAAATTTTATTTAATTGGAAAAATCAGTTTTTATAAGTACCACTTAGTGGTTTCACTATTCATCAAAAATTGAAGTTTTTCAGAAAATTCCCAAAAATTTACCCTAAGCTATATTTGATATTCCGAATTCAAAAATGATGTTTATATTAACTAATTCAAATAATATAAGTAGAATTAAAAAATTTAATAATTAACTCCCGCTGTCAAAACAAATAGCGTTTTTTTAAGAAACAATAAGTATCAAAAGATTGATACTAGTTTAAGTCTGATTTCAAAGTGGAATTAATTCCAAAGACCACTATTGGATTTAATGGTAAAAATATATTCTAATACCACTTTAAAACCAATTCAAAATATAATCTAATAATATAAATAAATTAGATTAAAAAGAGGTTTTGAATTAAAATACAACATTTTACACTATTCATTAAAAAATGAACTTTATCAGAAAGATACAAAAAATTTACACAAAGTAAATTTTGATGTCCCGATTTTTAAGGAGAGTTTTATTTGGTCCAATAGAATTTATATGAGTGAACAAAACTATATTTAATGATGGTTCTCCATCAAAAGGTGATAAGTGAACCTTTAGTCAAAACTAGGGCATATAGGACTAAAATTGAATTCTTTCTGTATTTTAAGCCTTTATCTTTTATTGGATAAATGTAAAAACATTTAAAAACATATATAATAATATTTTAGTTATTTATATCCATTCCCGCCATTACAACGGATACATGTTAACTACCATTTAAAATAATATTATTTTATTATTAGAGTGCAACGTAAGATTCCCAAGAAACTCTTTGTTGCGTGTTGAGTACGCCATCGAGCATAGCGTCCCCTTTAAAGTCATATTAATATTTTATTCACAAATATGGATAAATATTAAAATGTCATATTCTTTATTTACTTGGGGTGTTACAATAACTTTTTCATATTCATTAAAATTTGTGAAATAAATATTAATTTTACTTTAAAGGGGATGCTATGTTCAATGGAATACCTGATACGCAACAACAAGTTTCATTAAAAACTAAAGTTGCACAAAACATTGAGTTATACTGAAAATATTAATATATTATTATTATTTTCAATAGTAGTTAATGCATAGACGTTGTATTGAAGAGAATGAACAAAACTAACCATCTTATGATTAAATATGTTTCTTAAATGTTTTTAAATGTATCTAATAAAATTTAAAGGCTTAAAATTTAAATGAATCTAATTTTAAGCGTAAATACTCAAATATTCTTTAAAAGGTCAATTTACAACCATTTTATGGAAAACCTTATTTAAATATAGTATTGGTCACTTTTATATGTTATATTTGAAAAAATAAAATTCTACTTTAGAATTGAGACATCAAAATTTATTTTGGGTTAATATTTCATATTTTTATGATAAAATTAATTTTTAATGAATAGTTAAAATACTTAATTTTTATTCAAAACTACCTTTTGACCTAATTTATATATAAGGTAATATTATCTTTTTAATTTGTTTTAAATTTTAATTATATTATTTTTTACCATTTTATTTAATTTTGGTCATTGGAAGTAATTTCAATTTGAAATTGGACATAAATAATGGTCAATCTTTTGATAGTTATTATTTTTTAAAAACATGATTTTTGTTTAGACAATAGGAATTAATTTTAAAATAATTAATGCAACTTATATGTTTTTAATTTGGTAAAATAGACATAATTTTTGAATTCAGGATATAAAATATATCTTAGGCTGAATTTTTGTTATTTTTCTGAAAACCAAAGATTTTTTTTAATAATGAAAACACTAAGTAGTAGTTAATAAAACCTAATTTTTCATTTAAATTAAATTTTTCCACTTCTGTGAATTTAATTTCAAAAATCCAACATAAATGGTTGTTATTAGCATGTAAAATGTGGTTCAATAAGTTGAAAATATTTTTTGGTGAATAGTAACATTTGACTATTATTTACTGCACTTAAATGTAAATAGAGTAATTCAAGGTAAAAAAATATTATAATAATATAAAATTACTTTAACACTTGTATTAACCTTATTGGATGAGTAATGGATGAACAATAAACCTTGGGTGAGACTTTTTACCTTTGGAATCCACTTGAGTAAGATAATGACATTACATTTTTTTTTATTTAAAGTAAAAATAAAAATATCATAAACATGTACTATTTTGCTAAATCAATTTTAATGTTTGGTAATATAATTTATATGTTGACTATAAATATTCATTAGAAAGATAAAAATACTTCCAAAATGATGTTATTTTATTTATAATTTTTAGACATCAAATAAATAAACATTATTTATGACACAATAATGATATAGTGTTTACCTTATTAATGAATGATTTAAATAAACAAGATTATAATATTAAAATTATATCCAAAACCTGTCCAATTCATATTGTATGATTTTATTTTGAACAATAATATTATTATCTTTGACTTTAATATGATTTGGACCTTCAAAAACCTTAAAGAATTATATAATAAAATTATATTTTCAAACTTTCCTAAAGAGCCCCTCCCCCTTATAAAAAGCCGTCAACTCTAACCCATTACTGACACCTCTCAAGACCCTTGGATCGTACAATATCTTCCCAAATAATCTCTAAATATCCTACTATTCCTCTTAGAATCCTTACCTTTGGAAGAAGGCACTTTAAAAAATCCTTTTGGTTCAAACCAAAAGAAGTTACCCCAATTAAAGGTAATGCCTTCTCTTAAATTCTTTCCAATTATTTTACTTCTCCAAGACCTAAAATCTTTTTATTCCTTTATTTTATAACAGAAACTATATCCTATATATACTAGGTTGTTTTTATGAGAAGGATTCGAACTACACATACACACACCTCCATCTAATGGGTAAAGAACGTACTATTTCTGTGGACGGTGAACTAGTGCCTCACGAAATGATGAATGTTCAAAAATCTCCAACCACCTATTATGGGGGAAATTATGGTGAAACTATATTTATATGTGATATATATTATATTTATATTGTCTCTATACTTATTTATGTTTCATTTATAGCATTAATTTATTGTGTTCATAATAGGAAAACAAGATAATTTCATTTGAGGAAGTGCGGACTACCGCCCTATCAAAGTGATATGACTCATTCTTTCCATATTTGGAAAATATAAAAGATGGAGTTACTGAAATTATATATTATATTATACTAGAATTATAAAATGATTATATATTATTAAGTCATAATTCCATTAAAATATGAAATAGAAATGAAAGTAGTGTTCATGAGTACGTACGACTTACCGTCTCCATGAATGGCGCATTTCATTTCTTATATACAAATGATATGTAAATTTATAAATACATATATATAATGGATATATATTATACATATGATATCTAAATCATGAATATCATTCTATATATAATTGAAATTTCACTCCATGAAAACCTTGTAATTATAAGAAGTTCATTTTTGACTCAAGTACCAAATATCGACCATACGACCATTATTAACTTAAATGATTTCATAATATTTATAACCTGGTAATAAGAGATATAAAAAGAAATAATAAACATGAAAAATTTTATTAATCAAGTATAAATTAACTTTAGTATATTATTCAGCAGATTAAAGAACGAACGGGTCAAGTCCGACACAAGATAAGGGGTTTCTGATCTCACTTTTAATTCCGTGAGATTTACATTGTTCGCTAGTTATTTCTTTCTTGTCGGGTATTGAGTACTGAAATTTGATATATATTATAATGATTACTTTTATATTCATGTTATTCTGTGATTCATTTGGTGGATATTAACTTTTTTTCATATGAATCAATTTATTACAACATTGTAAGGGGTTTTCATCTCACTTTTTACTCCTGTGAGATTCATGATATGTTTGCCACTATTTTCTTTTTTGGGGTGTATGTAATGCCAATGATTTTATTTTTTGTATAATATAATATAATTTATGTGTATTTACATCTTAATTTTATGATCCTTCTTTCATGTAGTGTATGTTTCGTAAGTTACCAAATCGACGAGGGAATCTTTCACCATCTTCTTTTTAAAAGACTTCATTTTTGTTATGTCTTTTAATTTGCACTTTATTGTGTCAGGATGTGTTATTATATATCCTTATTTCTGCAAATATTTTTTTCAATTTATGATAGAAACATTTCTCTCTCATCTACACATTTTCCTAATTTTAAGTGACATCATTAGGCTGACGAATTTCGGTAAGAAAACTTCTTAACCCAATTTCCATTATTTGGGTTAAACTTATACTTCAAGACTATGTCGTGATATGAATATGTGTGATTGAACTCTGACTATTTTACACTTAATATCCACTTATATTGGGTTTATTCTAATTTTTCACAAATAATTAGGTCATAGATTTATCCATAATATAAGGATACGATCTTTGTAAAGGGCTTTTTCTCAATTTACATTCCATTGTCACCTATTTGTTGTCAAACCCCAATTCAATTTGATATGGTGTATATAATACAATTTTACATATTATATATTTAATCTCTTTTTTATATTGATATTATAATCTTTGATTAATGTAATTCCTCAATTATTTGTTTTCAAGCATCTCTCATTTGGTTAATAACTCCTTAACTAAATTATTGTTTTAAAGATTTATTCTTATAAATCTTTCACATTAATATCCAAGTTTTAAAAAAAGTTTTTAAGGATTTATTTATATGGATATGAATGTTTGAAATTAAAATTCCTTTTAAAAGTTTCACAGTGGTATGGTACACTTTTACTAAAAAATATCTTTATTAAATGTTTTAAATGGTTTGATAAAGAATTTATTATGTCAATATCTTGAAAAATTTTATTATGATAGCAATGTGGACATGTTATCTTTCCTTTATGATTGTTTTAAGTGTTATGACTACTTTATGGTTATTTGTCATTTTTTATGAATATGGGTGGTTCCGTGATAATCCTAGGGTGGGTGAGCCCAGGATAGCTCTCCAATGCTTTGGGTAACATGAGAGAGGTAAAAGTTAATATTTCTCCTAAACTATTTGGGGAATATACTATGATGGGTATTCCAAATGTCACTCCCCAGATAGCTGTGAAAGCTATAATGTATGTTTGATGTTGATACAACAAGTTTCCTTTATGATTTATGATTTATGTGTGATATTCATAAATCTTTTGATTTCATGAGGTATGTTATGATTGAAAAGTATGGTTTCATTGATTTGTATTTATTGATGGGTTAATGTTTCCTTTCATTATTTTATAACCCTTACTAAGATTTTTATTCTCATACCATGTTTTGAAATGTTTTTCACTGGACTTAAAGATGAATAGGCTCAAGGATGGGATCATGGAAAAATCCTGATGTCTTAAACAAGTAACTAGACATGACACTTTTTTTCAAGAGTTTTTATATAATGAAAAAAATGAAAACATAGTAGAAGTGTATACTTTTTAATTATTGAGATGTAATGTAATAGTAATGCCCTAATTCTCTAAAAAACTAAACTAGAAAAGAACTTCAAATTGAATTATCCATTTAATTCAAGATTATGTAATGTTTTAAAGACGGGTCTTTCAAGTTTGTATCAAAGGGAGATTTAGATAACTTTAGAGGTTAGGGTGTTATTTAAGAAGAAGTGACATAACCATAATAGTTAGCATATTATAAATAGCCATAGTTATTTTAGAAAAATTGAATGAGTTTAAGAAAGCATGAATAAGTCTATATTAGTATTTAACCTCCTCATAAGATATTATATGAATATTTTACTGATATACCCACAATAACCTTTCTAATTTTAGTAAATGGTTGGATCTAGAAGGCCCCTATGTAATAGTGGATGTGAAGAAAACTGTGACAATTTTATGAATGAGCAACTGAATTAAATTGTAGCTACAATGATAAATCTTGTGGTTATTCTCAACAACCTATCTAGAGTAATTATTGACCACCCCAACCTTGGTGATTTTTATAAGGCATCATATATAAGAGAAAAAAATCACTATAGAAGTTCAGGTAATAATCATAATGGTATATATGTTGGAAAACCACTGTTTCAAGGATATGGAAGGAAAAACCTATGAAAATGCATTAAAGGGGCGGGAAGATGCTAATGATGTGGGAATGAAGGTCATAAAGCAATAACCTTCCATGTAAAAAAGGAATAATCTAGTTGACTCTAGGAAAGGGAAAGAAGTTCTTTTTGAGGGATAAATTGAATTTTTTTAATGTGGTGTGCATGGTCACTATACAAAAAGATGTCCTATAATAAAGTTTCAGGAATGGGATCACTAGGATCGTAAAAATAAATGTTTACCAATACCTAATTACATTCCAATTTATGATGAAGAAACTGACAATGACCAATGAAAGGTTTAGATTATTTCTTAACATATTTTTTGATATTATTGAATCTTATGATATTATTCATGATTTTTTTTATAAGAAAGAAGTATTTCTGAATAAGTAGGTAAAAATGGTTAATGGTTCATGAAGAATGTTGAATGAGTAAGAAGTCAACATATAAGGGATTCAAGAGTTATGATATATTTTAAGATGATGAAATGCTTAAAATTATTAAAGATCTTTTAATGATGTGATTACATTGGAAGCCTTTTTTATAGTATGTGTAACCCTAAATATGGATATATGAAAATGTTATTCAAGGAATAATTATCATTTATTTTTATTAGTAATGGTGGAATTTTATTTTGTAAGAATTTATGTTTTTATTTTGAAAATTTAGTGATTTGGGTTATTTATGGAAATGATTAACCTATCATAGAGAATATGTGAATTTGTGAATTACACTTTAGTATGAGAATTTAAGAGTAGTCGATTTTATTTGGAGATAAATGGTAAGATTTATTGTGTAAGACTATGTTATTAAATACTTCTAATTTTTGGGTTACAATATTAGTTTCGATTACTTTGATGAAATTTTAGAAATTTGTTTTATTGAATGGTCTTTTCCAAAATTTGGGTATTGTTTGTCGAATTTTGGGGATTAATAATAGTATTTCTTTTTATAAAGCATTATCCTTTTTTGGTGATTATCTAATATTGTACTAAACATTTTGGATTTGGATGATTTCTAAAGATAAGGGAAATATATAGTTAATCTTTTGGGGATTATCTAATACTCTAGATATAGATTCTAGCGCTTTTATTGTGACCCAGTCAGCTTGATTACTCACCATTTTGAGAAAAGATGTGTTTGTGGTAGAAATTTAGTAAAGGCTGAAAGTCTACATAACCACTAAGTATGTTTCCTTTGGATTTTAGTTAATCTTATAAATAAATTCCTCAAATTTATGAAAAGTATGTTAAAACAAAAACATTGTCCGTTAACTTTTCCTAATGAGGAATCAAAGATCGTTTAACCCATTTTAAGTTTGTGATTTTCTAATGGTTAAAATTCTCTTAATCATGTTTTCTACCAGTCTCCATCAAACTTTGATGGTTTATTTCTCTTCCATATCCATGTTTTTCTACATGTAATCCTAGTATGGGCTATCTCTGGTGACTTTTGTATTTCTATTTCATTTTTTATAGTGATATTTTTATTGACTCTTTTAACGATGTGGGACTTACAATGAAGTTTCCAAGCCTAATTATAGAATTGTAAGGATGCAATTCCCAAAAGGGGGAAAGGATGTAACATCCAAGGTGGAGAAAGAATAAATTTTTTTCAGATTTATTAAAATTTATGAATTAAATATTAATTTTACATTAAATGTGATGTTATGTTTGATGGAATACCTAATACGCAACAAGTGGTTTCATTGAAAACTTACGTTTCACACAACATTGAGTTATACTGAAAAATATTAATATAATAATATTATTTTAAATGGTAGATAATGCATTTCTATTTTATTTATGGGAATGAACTAAACTAACCATATTATAATTAAATATGTTTCTTTAATATTTTTACATTTATCCAATAAAAGTTAGAGGTTTAAAATGTTAATGAATCTAATTTTAAGCATAAATACTCTGAGATTTTTTGAAAGGTCAATTTACCGCCTTTTGATGGAGAACACTCATTAAATATAGTTTGGTCACTTTTATATGTTCTATATGAAAAAATAATATTCTTCTTTAGAATTGGGACATCAAAATTTTATTTGGGTAAATTTTTGTTATTTTTTCGGATAAAATTCATTTTTAATAAATAGTGAAAATACTTTATTTTAATTCAAAACCACATTTTAATAAAATTTATTTATATGTATAGATTATCTTTTTAATTGGGATTAAAGTGTAATTATATTATGTTTTTACCATTTAATCCAATTTTGGTCATTGGAAGTAGTTTAACTTTGAAATTTGACACAAACAAGTGTCAATATTTTGATATTTTTTATTTCTTAAAAACACGCTTTTTTATTTTGACATTGAGAATTAATTATATATTAATTAATGAAATATATATTTTTTTAATTTGGTAAAATAGACATAATTTTTGAATTCAAAATATGAAAGATATCTTAGGATGAATTTTTGGTATTTTTATGAAAACCATCAATTTTTGATGAATAGTGAAAACACTAAGTAGTAGTTAAAAAATCGACTTCTTCATTTAAATAAAATTTTACTGCTTCTATGAATTAAATATCAAAAATACGACATACATGGCTGTTATTAGTAAATAAATGTGGTTTAATAAGATGAAAATAATTTTTGAGGAATAGTAACTTATGACTTATATTTATCGTGATTAATGGTAAATTGGGAAATTCAAGGTAAAAATAATATTATAATATTAGAACATTATCTTAACACATGTCCTAAACTTATTGGATGAGTAATGGAAGACCAAAAAAGTAATTGGGTGAGAATTTTGTCCTTTGGAAGCCACTTGGGAATGATAATGACATTAATAACTTTTTATTTTAAGTAAAAATAAAAATATCATAAACATGTATTGTTTTGCTAAAAAAAATAAATGTGGGGTTATATAATTTCTATATTTGACAATAATTATTCATTATAAATCTTAAAATATTTCCTATATAATGGTATTTTATTTATAATTTTTATAAACCAAATAAATAAAATTTTTATTGACATAATAATGATGCAGTGTTTTTCTCATTAATGAATGATTTAAATAAATAAGATTGTAAAGATTAAAATATTATCCAAAACCTATCCAATTAATATTAGATGATTTTATTTTTAACAATTCTTTTCTTATATTCTACTTTAATCAGTTTTGGACCTTTAGAAACTGAAAATTATTATATAATAAAATAATATTTTCAAGCTTTCCTAAAGAGACCCTCCTCCCCCTTATAAAAACCCGTCACCTCTAACCCAATACTCACACCACTCAGGACCCTTGGATCATCCAAAATATTCCCAAAAAATATCTAAAGATCCCTCTATTCTACATATAAGCCTTAACTTAGGAAAAATGCACTTCAAGAAATCATTTTCGTTCAAACCAAAAAAAGTTACCTGAATTAACGGTAACATCTTCTCTTAAGTTCTTTTCTTTTATTTTACTTATCCTACCCATAAACTCTTTTTATTCCATTATTTTATAAAAAAAATAGTATCCTAAATATACAAGGTTGTTTTTATGAGAATTATTTTAACTAGAATTACACACACCTCCATCTAATGGTTAAAGAATATACTGTTTCTGTGGATGGTGAACTACTGCCTCACGAAATGATGATTGTTCGAATATCTCCGACCACCTCTTATGGTGGACATTATGATGGAACTGTATTTTTATGTGACATATATTTTATTTATATAGTCACTATAATTATGTATTTTTCATTTTTATAATACATTTATGGTTTCCAAAATGTGTAAACACGGTAATTTCATTTGAGAAAGTGCGGAGTACCGCCCCCTCAAAGGGATATGACGCATTCATGCTATACGTGGAACATATATAAGATGAAGTTACTAAAATTATATATGATATTATACTTTAATTATAATATAGATATTTATCATTAATTTTTCATTCCATTAAAATATGAAATAGAAATGAAAGTTGCGTTTATGCGTACGTACGACTTACCATCTCCATGAACAGTGCATATCATTTTTTATCTCAAAATGTTATGTAATATTATAAATACATATATATAGTCGATATATATATATATATATATGATATATATGATATCTAAATCATGAGTATAATTCAGAATATAATTTAATTTTGACTACATGAACAACTTGTAATTATAATAATTTCATTTTTGACTCAAGTACCAAATATCGACCAAATGACCATTATTAAATTAAATGATTGCATAATGTTCATAACATGGTAATAGGTGAAATAAATAGAATAATATACTTTAAGAAGTTTCTTAAAAAAATATAAAGTAACTTTAATTTATTAATCAGCAGATTAAAGAATGAACGGGTCAAGTCAGATACGAGGTAAGGAGTTTTTTATCTCACTTTTAATTCCATGAGATTTCCATTGTTCGCCACTTATTTATTTCATATGGTGTATTGTGTACAGAAATTTGATATATATTATCATTATTATATATGTATTCATTGTATTCTGTGATTAATTTGGTGGTTATTAACTTTTGTATATACGACTCGATTGATTACAACGTGGTAAATGGTTTTCATATCACCTTTTATTCCCGTGAGATTCATGCTATGTTTGCCATTATTTCCTTTTGTATTGTGTATCTATTGCCAATGATTGTATTATTTGTATAATAAAAATTAATTTAAGGGTATTTACATCTTCATTATATGATCCTTCTTTCATATGTTGTATGTTTCTTAAGTTACTAAGTCGGTAAGGGAACTTTTTAACACAATTTCTATTACATGGGTTAATCTTTTAATTATTAATTATGTCATTCTATGATTATATGTGGAACCACTGTTTATTTATTTATGTTGTAATTTACACTCCCCTTTGTGTGGATATAATTTTGATACACATAATCACTCCATTGATAAATTTTCACGTCATCGATATGAACTCGATAAGAGTAATTTCAACTCAATTTCCATCCATTGAGTTAAACATCCACGTCCTTGGTGTTGTTTTTACAAATATACGTGTGAATGTTATCTGATTTATTTACACTAAATATTCAATCATATTGAGTGTTTTTATATTTTTCACTCATTATTATGTAATTGATTTATCCTTAATATAAGGATACACCTTTTATATGAGATTTCGTCTCAATTTACATTTCATTGAGACTTCATTGTTGTTATGCTCCCATTCACTCTTATATGGTTTATATACTGTACTTTGGAATATAATATAATGAATCCCATTATTCTCATGATATTATAATGTTATTATAAAATATTATTTTTCAATTATTTTTATTCAAGCATCTCTTATTTTTGTAAAAACTCTTTAACTAAAATATCATTTTAAATGTTTTAAAGATTTATTCTTCTAAATATTTCTCATTAATGTCCATGTTTTCAAAAATGTTCTTTGGATTTATTTATATGGAAATTGATTTTTTCAAATGATAATTCATTTAAAAGTTTCAAAGTGTTATGGGACACTTTGATTCAAGAATCTACGTATTAATTGTTTTAAATGGTTTTTGAAAATAGTTTGATAAAGAAATGATTAGGTCAATATCTTGAAATATTATATTGGGAAAGCAATTTGGAAATATTATCTTTCATTTTTACTTGTTTTATGTGTTATGAATACGTTATGGTTCTTTGAAATCTTTTATGAATATAGGTGGTTTCGTGATAAACATAGGGAAGGTGAGCTCAAGATTGATCTCTAATGCATTGGGTAACGTGACAGAGGTAAACATTAATGTTTCTCCTAAGAGATTTATGGAATATACTGTGATGGGTATTCCAAATTTAACTCCCTGCATAGCTGTGAAAGTGATAATGTAAGTTTTATATGGATTCCAAAAGTTACCTTTATGATGTATGATTTCTGTGTGTTATTCATAAATCATAAGATTTCATGAGGTATGTTATGATTGAAAATCATGGTTTCACTGATTTGTATTTATTGATGTGTAAAAGTTTCCATTCCATATTTTATAACCCTTACTGAGATTTTTATACTCATACCATGTTTTTAAATGTTTTCCATAGGACTTAAAGATGAATAGGGTCAAGGATGGGATCTTGGAAAAGTTAGGCTATCTAAAACATGGAAATACACAAGGCTCTTTTTTCTAGAGTTTTTATTTATGAAAAAAATGGAAAATGAGTAGCAATGTATACTTTGTAATTTTTGAGATGTAATGTAATAGTTATGACCTAATTCTCTAAAACTCTAAACCTTAAAAGATACAAAATGTCAGTTGTCTATTTAATTCATGATTATGTAATTTTATAAAGCTGGGTCCTTATATATATTTATTTTAAGGAAAAAAATTCCACAACATATCTCTCTTGACATTAATATATCTAATTTTTTTAGAAAATGCTAATTCAAGGATAAATTTTCTTATACATATTTATTTGAAATTTTATTTAGTTATTTTTATCATGGTTTTTTATTTTCAAATATTTATTACTGATATAATTATATTAAATGCTTATACAATGCAAACATTTTGTTTTCCCAAGTAGTAAAAAAAAGAGGTAAAATGTTTTAAAAACTAGAAAATTAATATCATTTAGAGTGATTTATAGTATAAGATGACTTTTATAGGTCAATATAAATTAATAGAGATGTGTTAATTAGTTTTATTCTTATTTCATTGTTGCCATAGTGTTTTCAAAGTCACATTATGTGAATAGTTCCAAAAATGAAATTAATGATACTTTATAAAAGGAATGTTTTTATTAAATTATTTTAAAATTATAAATATCATGAAATAGAAAATTTAGTTTTTGGAAATTTTATATAGTATCATCATTTTCCCATTTATGATCCAATTTTTACCTTATAATTAAAAATATGACATTTTAAGAGTGAAATATTTGTCACCACGGTTAAGGTTAAAATGGATTACCTAAGGGGTTAAACTAATAGATATATTTGAACCAAATAATTACTTATATTCTAATTTCTAGAAATTTAGTTTTATTTTTCATTAGGATTACTTTGATATTTTTTAATCATTTACGTTATTCAAAGAGTTCCACTCCCCTTATTTATAAAAGGGAACCCATAATTTCTCTTTTTTACACCACTTTGAGCCATATTTATTGACCAAACCCTATAAAATTATCCAATAAAATTATATATATATATATATATAATTTTTTTATTATTAAAATATCATTTCAAGGTCCCTTCAGAATGAATGTAAAGAAGGTTTCTTGAAAATGAGTTAATCAACTTACACGAAACCATTTCAATTTATTTATTCTTAAACCTCCTATAATTATATGGTATTGATCATAAAATGTTAAATTTAGTATCCAAAATATATTTTAATTTTATTATGGTCATGAAAACACCCTTTACAACCCTATTTTCATCAAATGGGAAGTGAAATTATCACTCATATGCACGTTTGGACTACCATCTCCACGTAGCGATAAAATCTATTTCACATTAATATATTTCATGGATTTTTATTATGATGTGTTTAAAATTTTTATAATATATTTTAAAAATATTATTATTATATAAATATAATACCACATCCACCTTCTTACCTTCCATTACATTCGAAAATTATAACATTGATCGTGTGTATATGTGGACTACCACTTTCACAATGTGATGTGATTGGTTTATTTTTTTCATGTTAAATGGATGGTCATAAAGATATATTTAATGAAATAATATGTTATAATAATTATTATTTTAGGGTGAGTTAATATTTACATTTCTTTCATTACATCACTCAGAAATTGTGTACAATGTTCATGCATACATATGACTTACCATCTCCATGAATGGTGTATTTTATTTTTGTATATTTATCTTTTATGTATGAATATAAATATATATATATATATAATGAATATATATGATATTTATATCCTAATTAAAATTCAATAGATTATGGAGATATGATCAACATATAAGGTCTGTAACTACCAAACCAAAATCGACATGAAAAGTAAACTAGATGACACCCAAAAACAATGATTTTAATAAGGAACTATTAATAAATAGATGTTTAATTTGTATAAGTGGATCATATATGATATTAAAAATTTTTCAATGAGTTTTTTTAGATTTTTAATAAATTTAAAATTATTATAAGTGATTTAAAAGTTATTTTGAATTAAGTAAAAGTATAGGTAAAGGTTTTTTGTAACAATCTCATTGTTTTTTGTGATTATTTATGATTGAGCTTCAGATGGTGAGATGTCAGGATATGACACTCGATAATATCTTTATTTTTTATCCTCTAGTTATTTCTATATATTAATTATTTTTCTTTTATTTTCCTCTCTCCACGTACTAAAGTGACAAAAATATTATTTTTAAGGAAATCTAACTATGTTTTACTATTCATTCAAGAATATTTCTCTTCATTGTCCATGTTTTATTTAAAATGTTTTCAATAATATCATAATATTTTCATATTTATTTTTAATTAATTTTTAAAAATATTATAATTTTTTAAAAAATATTCAAAGGAATATTTTTTAAAATTTATAAATGAGTTACTTTTGGATTTTTACCAAAAAATGTGAAGGAAATATTTGTTTTAACATACAAGACCTAAATGAAATTTCATGATATCTTGAACTCTCAATTCATTTAAGATTATTTTTAAAGAAACTTTTTTAATTATATTTTTCTAATTTTTGTATTATGAAGAAGTGTTTTCAAAGAAAAAAGGGCATTTTCATAATGAAACATTCTATGTGATATTTTAAAGGATTTTTTTACATGATTACATCCTTTGATGTTACTTATGATTTAATAGGGATGTGATGAAATGATTCCATCCTTTTTCTTTTTATGGATGTTTTATGTTTATGATGATGAAATACTTATGAAACTTATTTATTTTTTATAGTTTAATCTTGGATAAATTATTGAAATATTAATGAAACCCTATTCCTTTTCATGTAATATTATGATATTATGAGTGTTTTATAATTTTTTGGAACACATATGAATATATTAGTATAATGACATGGGTTTGGATAGAATTATATAGTTCTCTAATGCACTTGGTAAATCTAGATATCTTATGAGAAAATAAGGACAAGAATGGGGAGTGATCATAGTTTTATAAGATACTTTGTCCACTATGAAAGTATTCGGAGTGAACATTGAGTAAGTATATAATGGTTTGGGGAGTTAATCATATCCACTATAATAGCATTAGAATCAATCCTTGAAAACTAAGAAAATGATTTTCTATGCATATGTGTATACTATAATCACATATTTTAATCAAATGTTATGATCTTGTGGCTCATGTTCTATGAATCCTTTATGATTTATATCTAATGATATGCCAATAAGTATGACATGACATAAAATTATGATCTATGATATGTCCGGCATAGTTTTCAAATATTATCTTCATGTTCTCATACTCTTAGGCTCATGTTCTCATACTATTGTTCTCATGTTATGATTTGGTGATCATTAATATCTCTTTTGTTTATCATTTTTGAATAACAGCGATCACACTTTATTATGTATAATTTTACTAGGTTATAAATAATAGTTTCAGGAATTATATGTCTAAGGAGGGTGATAGTTATGAATAACTTAGTAAGATATGATTTGGATCTTGTATGAACAATTTTTTTATGTATTTTTGTTTAAAAATATAATAAACCTTTACTATCTTGGAATGGATCATAATGTTATATAATGAATATCCATCTATTAATATGTAATATCTATTTATGAAATGTATGGGTCACTATAAAAAATAGACCAAAGTATTTGTAATGTATTTTACCACAACATTATGCTTATTGTCTTGATACTTCCCATCATTTATGATATTCTTCATAGACACATCCATATAATGACCCATCTCGTTACATTTATATAATCTTATAAGATGATTATAAAAATTGGTCTTAAAATTATAAATATATTTTTATTTATAATCATGATCCATATACCCAAAATTAACACATCATAAACACTTTATTGATTTCAAAGGACATTCCTCTAGGGACTTTTTACAACACCTGTCACAAAATAAAACTAGATTTTGTTACTTTTATATTTCTTAGATGGATTATTTGAATTTTTCTACTATATAGAACTATTTTTTTCTTGCTTTTATAAAAATATTGTCCATTATAAAACATCATTACTACCTTTTAGTAACATCGAAAAAGTTCATTATAACTTGTAAATTCACAAGGTTGACGATCTTCATTATCTTTGCTTTAATACTAGGTAATATTGATTAATTTTACTATTAAGATACTAGTTACAATTTGGTGTGTATCTTGATAATAAGATTAAATTTACTTTATAAACAACCACTAAATATAATACCTTCTACCTTAGTTCCAATAATTTATTTTCTATCCTACGTCAAACTATATTAGGAAGATTTTTCTCAAGGAAAATATTATTACATATATCCGATAAAATGGAATCAATATCTTATATTTCTCTAGCATTATTAAACATTTACCACTATTGAATAGATTGAACTTAAAATGGAAAATAGAAATATTTATATTTTGATTCTCTAAAAGGACCATGAATATAAATATATTTCTTGGTATGTAATCAATCCCTAAACTACCAATGAGTTTGTATATCCAATGAATTTTAGAGGGTGATGCATCTAAAAATTAACCACTATCAACATGTTCCTCTATGGTAGACCTAGTTTCTATATATCATGGATTATACTAACATTTATAACCCACTAAAACTAACCCATTATATCAAATAAATATTAGTTAGAAATCCATCAATTCTAGGTCATTTATTTAGAAGAATATTGTTCTATTAGTTCCTTCTTACTTCTGCTTCCCTGTTTCCTCTATAGAAAAACATTATAAACAGATATAGTTTAGATGATGCCACCTGGTAGTATTCAAATTAAATATCAAAATGAAAATAAATTATAATATTTTAATAGTATTTAATTAAATTATTATAACCTCATAAAATATCTTACACTATTCTAGGATTCCAACTATAAGTACCCAACATTAAATAATCTATAAAATTGATTCCTTAGAAAAAAAATATTCATTTTCTTATTTTCCCAAAGATCTTTTTAGTTTAATGTTTCAGATTATGGGTCCATCACCCTTATATATATAAATATTTCATAAAAATGTGGACACTTCCAACCAAAATCAATTTTCCCCACAATAAAAATCTTTTAATATATAACTAGTTTTCTTTTAATGACATATCTTTATAATTTTTATATTAATATCATCCTTGTCCCTTCTCTTCCTTAAAACCCCATGAAAAACATTTATAAAACATGGAATGAGTAAGAAAATCTATATTTAGGATATATAAAAGAAATAAATCTATTAGTCCATGAATACTCATAAAATTATTCCTTTTCCAAAATAATCCATGAGCTCAAATAAAATTCTTCTTACCTAATAAATCATTATTCCCAAAATATTTTGATAAAAAACTTTATTATAAATCTTAAATAGAAAATAATACTCATAATGTATTCATTTAAATCATGAGAAACTGATGATTTTTTTTCAAAATTCTATAAATTTTATCCTTAAGTAGTACTGTATAATTTACTTTCAACATAAGTATAATAGATTACATTTTGAAATTATAATATTTTCATAAAAACACATATATATAATTGGTAAATCATTTTGGAAACTTGGGACACTAATTTTATATCAGTCATATAGTAACTCTTACCAATAGAATAACCTACTTCTTAAATTCTATTAATCTCTTAATAAAAAATGAAACTGGTTTACTCCATCCCTTTACCCAATCCATTAGAGAGCTATATTGGGATCACACATCATTATGAGCTATATCATTCTTACCAATCATCATGAGCTCTATCAGGATCAAATATTATCATAAACAATTCTATAAAATATAACATAATTATAACACATGAAATATTGAATTTTCATCATTATACTGATTAAAATATTACTTGAACCCATAAGAATTATATTTTTGGATATCAACATATCAATTATATTAAGATTTTTTTTAAAAATAACACAAAAAATGGGAATGGGGTTTTTTCTTTGAATAAACAATTAATTCTTGTAATGTAATTCATACATAAAATAATGGTTATGGTAGTTGAAAAACAATTTACATTGTATATATATTAAAATATAACATTCCTTCCCCATGTTTAAACATGTTTTGTTTAAAATATTTAAAAATATTTTATCTAATTTTTTTGAAAGAAAGTAAAATGTTTCATAAAGTTTATTTTATAATTCATGAATGTCCAAATAAATGCATAAATATTTTTTTTACAAGTATGGAAATAGAAGAAACATTGTTATAAAATAAATCACTAAGACATTTAAAATGAGGTTTTGTTGGAAAAGTGTCCCGTACCTCTAGTTCGAATCATCACAATTGTCATTTACCTTATAAAATAATAAAATAATGATAATTATTTAATTATTTAATAATAATTTTCATGTTTATTATTAAATTTATTTTTTTACCATGTTTTATAAAATTACTTAATTATTTATGTTCACATTAGATGTTTCTGATGATATTCGGCTCAAATGCCAAAAATGACTTTTATAAGTTGATTATGGTCAAAGTGGAAATTATTTCATAAAATAATTAATATTAATAATTAAATAATAAATATTTGTTAAATCATTTATAATTTTAAAAGCAACTATTAAATATTTTTTTTGTAAAATTAACTCTATTACTATCACGGAGATAATAGGCCATACATACATATGGGTAACATTTCCATTTTTCAAAGAGCATGAAAAAAGAATATATGTATAATTTTTAAATTTATTGAGTGATTATTGTTTCAAAAAATATAATATCATTTATTCAAATTTACTTATATTTAGTATCCTTATGATGGGGTAATGAAAAATTAATCATATCACTTCATAGAGGTGACAATATAAGCATACACACAAAATATGTTACGATTTTTCAATGGATTTAAAGGTATAAAAAAGATGATAAATTATGTTACTAGAATTATAAATATTTCTTTATGATCGTATATATATATAAACTAAATCAATATTAATAACCATTAGTGAGAGGTGTTTATTGAAAACAAATTACCTCAGTTCGTGAGGTGATTGTCCGCCTTACACATGAATGATGGTTTCATTTCCTATTTAATGGAAGAATGAGATGGATATTGGTTATTACGTAAATATAAAAAAAATTCAGTATATGTAATATATTTGTTTTATTATTTTATAGTGTTTTAATAATATTTTAGAGATGTAGAAGAAAATATAAAATAAAGATGCTCAGTTAATAAATTTACCTCTTCTTCAGACAACCTCTTTAGGTTCATACCATAATCCTTAATAAGCTTATTTTTGGAATTAAGAAAAGGTATCCAGAACCTAGAGTGTTATATAAGTAATGTATTTGGGTAAGTAATTTATGATCTAAAGAGATCTATAAGTGTATATAGAAGAGGAGATAATGTATCCTTTTATAAGTGGGGTAGAGGGCACACAAGGAATATTTTAAAAGATTAAAATATACTAACGTCTTACCCATAAAAAATGTATCCAAAATGGAATAGTCCTGAATAAGGGAGGTTATAGGTTCTATATATATCAATCCAATAGAATTTATATAAGTTTACATATCATTATTACCCTTATAACTTAAATTTTACCCCAAGTAAATCTATTTTAACCTTAACCACAATAACTTGTTTTTACTATTTTTACTGTTAATCCAGAATATAATTTAAGTTTAAATTATCACCTAATATTACTTATGACTATTAAAAATTTATAACCCATTTTTTAAATTTCAATTCACATAAGTGGAAGAACTTAGTATAAAATAAATCCCACAAAATGCGATGAAAAATAGTTTTAGAGAAAAATAAATTTTTTATGTATAGAAATGTTTTTATACAAAATTAAATTATAATTTTGATTCAAATAAAATTTATTGGATTATTTTTTACCAAAATTAAATAATAATATTTTTATACTCATATAAAATATAATGTGATGTTGTAAATACTTGATAGGATAAGATAGTTTTAAATATAAATCTGGATATTTCTTTAATCATTTAAAAGTTAAAATTTTCCTGAAATTCATAAAAATTAATTCAAAGATAATTTGGAAAATATGAATTCAAAAATTAACCTCAATTTTAAAATTAAAATTACATAATTTTTAATTTACTATTTAATTAAAAACAATAATTTTTGAAACACCAATTTTATTTGAAATAACGATTTTCCATTTTGAATGAAATAATACAAAATATTCTTATAATTAATATAAATTTATAGAGTATATTTAGTGAATATTAATAAGGAGTTTAATTGATTTGTTGTAAAATCACCTATTCTATTACATAAAAAATATGTGCAAATATATTTTCTTACATATTATTCTATCTCCCCTTATTAAAAATAAATAAAATTGAAGATTCCAAATTATTAAGTCATCAATTAATAAAATAAAAGTGTATGTGATCCATGATTGGTGTTGAAAACATCAGTGACTAATCAAGTTACCATAATTTGAAACTCACACCCATAATCAATTTATAATTAACTCTATATACATTGATAAATCAAACTACACCCATAACATTATAATTAACATTATTTGACCCAGATGATAAAATATACAAATAAAACATAGAAATTCACTTTCCAAATATTTTTTTGAAATTAAATATTCTTAACTTATTTCCTTCAAGGGATACAGTCTAGCTTCGCTTCATAAAAGTTATTCTCACTATCAAATAAGCTTCAAGATAATAAACATAAAATCACTTTCAATATGGAGACTACTAATTTACTATATAGATTTCATTTAATGCACACATGTAATACCACATTTAAAATATATATCACAATTAATTAAGCAAATAAAATGAATAAACATATATATATGTGAATATGTTTGGATATCTATAAATCATTAGTGAAAGAAATGGGGTTGAGAGTTTATTTTCATCCAATTAACTCAATTATTTCCATCACTTTATTTGATTTAAAACATCATTATTTATTTTATGATTTCCCAAGAAGAATTATTCTTTGTAATCATTATTTGTTTATTTATTTAACTAATAATAATATGTGGAACCATATTTTTCACATAAACCACAAAATCATATGTATAACCTTGTTATATCTTCATCTTCTTTAGCATAACCACTAAGATAAGTAATATGATTATGATATCTCGTTGTAACCTTCGAAATGGTTCCTTTTATCTTTTTGATCATCATATTTGTGAACATTCTCATGAAATTTGAGTTATTATTCATTTATTTTTTCTAATTCCCTATATAATTTTCATTCTATTATGAATCCTTCATTTTATATTCGATTTCCAATTGTATTGGCTAACAATTGTGAATTATATAGTAATATGACTATATTTTTTTTAACCTTACACATGGTTTATTATAAATATTTTTCATTAAATAAATCTTTTAATTTTACTCATGGATTAGTTACTATATTTAATTTTCTAGCTTATCTTCAACAATACCAACTCCAATAGATTATTTTTACGATTCCATAGTGTGTCCTCCTCTCCCACAATATAAGTAACTTCTTATTCTTGGTGTATAACTTTTATTGGACTTATTGGGAACATTATATTGAATTTTTTTTATTTACTACCAATGCTTATATCATATTCTTTGTCTTAATTTCTTCTCACATTTTTGTCCCTTTTCATCAACTGTATTTCACAAATGATTACATAATTTTTTATAGATTGATTCTTTTCTTTTACCACTTTTATTTAAAATACCATAGAGTTTCCGAATTTAACAAACCATGATTTTAATATATATTAATTTCCTTTAAATAAATAAAATGTTTAGTTACTTTTTTCCACGAAAAAATGAACTAAAATGGACCTAAATGTATTTTATTAAGAATAAATATTTAAATTCAATATAAACATTAATACATTAAAAGAATTCAATATGAAGCATCATTAAGAAAAAAATATATGAGTAAATCCACCATTAATTAAAAATAATTTGAACATAAATTATTTACTGTAGTATTTTCACATGAATACCATTACATCAATTTCAATTATATAAACAAAGTTAAAAATTAGAAAAATTGTAGACATATTTAGAGAATTGTGAATGAATTGAAGGAATGATTTTAGTGAATCTAGATATAAAAATGGAATATTAAAATTATACATATATCCATTCAAAATATATTCATTAGATATGCAGTCATTTGGTATATCCAGGGGATAAAATGGGTAATTTAAAACAATGTAATTAAAAAAAAAGAATATATTTCTACAATGAAATAAAAAGATAATATTTAGATTATATATTATAATATATATATTCTATATATTACATTGTATTATTATTGAGTAAGAAATACTTGATGTATTTATAAAATTCAAAGAAATTTTTTCATACCAATGGATTCATAAAACTAAAATGCTATAAGATGAATAATTAAATTTAATAGGATGCTGTTAAAATTATATAATACAAAAAAAATATTTTTCAAAGAAACATTTTTATTAATCATTACGAATTTTTATTTAAATAAATTATATCAATAAATTTTAAATGATTATTATAATTTAATGGTTATTTATATAAATAAATAGTTTAAAAATCATTTTATTATTTATTGATATGAAATTATATTAAGAACACTTAATATTTTCAAATGCCATTTTTCTACCAAAGAGTTTTTACATATATTATAGGTTTTAATTCATAATTAAATTTTATTATATAAAGAATTTTAATTAGATTCAATTAATTACAATTTTTGAAGAACCATGTCAAAATTGGTTAAGAGCGGTCATTTTATATTTTAGTTAAAAATATAATTACCATGGTAAAAAAATTAAAAAAGGCAAAATGGGATCAAAGAGGCAACCTACCAATGAGTGAATTTTATTATATAAAAAAAACAAAGACATTATGAAATATATATTTGTAGGTTATTAATTAATTAATAAATGTATCACTAATATTTCCTCTCCCAACTCACCCAATTCCGATGTGATTCCAACTTTACCCTTTGACTAACTAAAATTTCCAATGAAATGTCCTTGATTTTCAACTATAAAATGAGGCATCCTATATACTATTTAAAACACTTTATTATGTTGAAAATATCTCTAATACCTAACCACTTTACATATCCTAATTCAATTAAATAATTTGGGTATATTCTTGTTACAAGATGGATGGATAAATCTTTTATTTCAAAGTAACCAATGTCGAGATGGAGTGAATTCATCAATTAAGCATCTATGTTATTGTCTTAATTTTCCATTTTCCTTTTCACATCAATAAATTATAAAACTAGGCCAAAAATTTAATTATGTTATATTAACATGATTATTATTTTTATAAAATTATAATACAATTAAATAATTCTAAAACTTTACGCATTCACTAGTATAACATGTTCTTGTTTAGATCAGTTAAACCACATACATCAAGAAATATTATTCCTGCATCACAAATTTTCACCCTGAATAAGTATTAATACATTTATACAAGTAATATATAAAATAAAATTTTATCATAATATATAAATATTGTTGATGATGTTGGAAAAAATAATATCTAGTAGAATGTAAATTTTTTTTATTGAAAAATTACTCAAAATATGCTCATCATGGATTCTATTCTCCCAAACTATATCCAAAATTTGTATCAAATAAACACATGGATTCATAATTCATTTAATAGTAATTATTATAATACTATTAATAAACTTTTAATGACGAAATTGGTATCTAATAATGGATACAGTCATCCCTAATATGAAACCTGGATGAATCAATCAAAATTATTAACATCCAAAGACGAAAATAAAAAATAACTATATAATTTACATGTAATGAATAATTATAATTGAAGAATAAAAATTAAATACGTATGAATATTTTTTCAAAAAATGATTAATATGGTTATATATTTTATACATATGATCAAATCAATTTATTCATGGTTGGGAGTAAAAGGTAATGGTTTTATTTCCAAATATACCTTGAGATCGATTTTTTTATGAATAAATTACCATATCAGAAAAGTGTATGATCTTTCTCAATGAAACCAATTCTATTTTCTTCTTCTATATATATTTTTTGGATATTTAATTTTTCTATTACCATTTCAACTCACCTTTGGTTCATAATTTATTCTAAATAATTCTTATAAGAGAAACTAACTTCACATATTATTTTAAGTCAATAATAATTATCTTGTATGCTTATATTCCTTATTTTGTCTTACATATGTCTATATATCTTGGAACGTATGATTTATTAAATACCTTACCTCAAGTTCTAAAGTGTCCTAGATACCCCAAGTGGTGATATTAATTAGATTATATATATTCTATTCAAAATTCTACATACCCCACTCAATCTTGACTTCTTTATTATAAGGGTCAATTTGTTTTCTATTTTGTGTTTATACTGATCATTGATTCATCTGAAAATTTGGATGACCTTTTTTCTTTAAGGTTCCAACTTTCCAATCAGTTTCTAAGGGGTTTATTCGTAGAACTAGAAACACTCAATGATTCTATATCCATTTAGACCTACCTTCCAAAGGTAGGTGTTGATTAGTTGTGGACTGATGAGGCTTAATAATTTTCATTGGTCGAGAGGATGGGAGGTTAGGCTCATCACACCTTGGGGGGGGGGAATTATTTCCTACTCTGGGACTCTCTTATAGATTTAAGATATGTTCACGAATCCTTATGAATTAACCAAGCATGAAAATTAGTTTTCTTTTAGATTTCACAATCAATGATTGATATGTTTGGGATTTAGAGAATCTTTTATATGTATTTGAGGTTCTTCATCGATAGGGAATCATTCGTATGTATTAGAGATTCTTAGTCAATGGTATCCTTAAATATATTACATAGAAATCTCTTGGTCATTATGATGACCATACTGGTTTTAAATCCACTCAGTAGGGAACTTGATGTTGATTTTCATTCAGAAAGACATGGATTATTTCAGAGTTGGGATCGTACCCACAGATGGGCTACAAACGTATCCTCATTAAAAATGATTCATAACCCATGTAGTTCGATAAGAAGGATATAGTTTAACATCATATGGGACGGAAAAGAACTAATAAATGATGGGCTTGAGCCTTAGAAAGGATTCTTACGTACTTTACTTTTAAGGCATAGATCAAAGTCTACATAGTTCAGGTGAAGAAATGTAGAGATTTATGCATGGTTAATGGACCAAAAAGAGATGTGATGATTGATTTTACACTCTAAGCTCACGTGAGTCATGATCGCTGTGAGAAACAAGAGGTATCAGTAAACGTGATGATGGTTCCACGAAAGATGAAGTCAAGTGAAAAGATGCAAGGATTACGTATGAATGACTACCCAAGTAGATGAACACCAGGACTTAATTTAGGAATGAATCCCAGGAGCAGGGTCCATAAAGGTATTTGTACTTTATGGAGATTTGGAGTTTTAACATGGGGCTTACTTCTGAGAAGGAGGCCCAAATTAAAAGGGACTTATGATTGGGGCTTATTCTTGAGAAGGAGGGCCAATTCAAAAGAATTTAAGATTGGGGCTTACTCCCAAGGTGGATTCCCAATGTTAAAGGAAACTATGACTAGGGATTACTTATGAGAAAGAGGCCCAGGTTAAAGGGACTTGTAACTTGAGGCTTACTCTTGATAAGGAATCCCAAATTAAAAGAAATTATGACTGGGGCTTACTCTTGAGAAGGAGGCCCAAACCAAGGGAACTAGGGGCTTACCCCTGAAGAGGATGCCCTAAATCAAAATATCTTCTCATCATAAAGAATGAGATTATATAGAGGAAACCTCTAACTATGGTGACATATTGATTTTAAGTCACAGGGTTTTGGGAGAGGTTCTCATAGAATTCCTTTCAGATAAGGAATCCAACAAAGGAACCATGCCATAAATGGCTTCGAAAAGGGGTTCGAGGGATAATATCATGAAATAGAGAGGTGAACAGGAGAGAGGCCCACAAATGAAGTTGGCACGAAAGTATAGGTCAAGAAAATAATCTGGCGCGCTAGTATTAGCTGCGCAAGTGTACTTTCATGGCTTGGGTTCACCTAAGTGATGAAGGATCTGTAGGGTAATACGTGGGAGAGACTTAACTCAATCCTTTAGTAATATCCTAAGATGTTTCCAAAAGGGCAGCGCACAAGTTTCATTGAAAGTGTAGGGCAGCACGCAAGTGTTTCAACTTTTAAGGAGGTCTAGACACTTAGGCGCACAAGTTTTGATGAATTATAAACACTTAGGCCTTATCCTACTCCTTCAAGTATTAAATTATAAGAAAAATTTACCTAAGAATATTTCTAATGAGTTGAGTTGAAGACTTGGGTGACCAGAGCTTGAATATGAGTTTTGGAAAATAAATATTTGAAATGGGAGCCCACATGGGCTATTTATAGGCCACCTTGCACCTTTGGTGAAAAATCAGATAGGGTGTGTAAGTGACTTGCGTGACCCATAGGTGGCATTCAAGTGACTTGTGCATCATGAAAGTGAATTTGTGTGGCACAATCCAAATGTTCTCCTGGTCTACGACTTTGTCAATTTTTTTTATTTTCTTCAAAGGGTGACCCTCTTTGTGCTTAAGGTATTCCCCGTTGTCATTCATTGAAATCTGTGATGGAAAGGAGAGTAAAAAAAATCCCCCCCTCAGAGTTAGATCTGAAAAGGAAAGAGGATCCGGCTCTGAGGTAAATCTAGGGAAATCATGAGTCTGTGGCGCGCAAGGTCGGTGCCCAGCTTCTAGGGGGTGCAAGTATGGCGCACAGGTGGTTGGGATTGCCTATATATAGAGGTTCACTCCCACGCGAACTCAATCAGCTTCCAACAACTTAATCTCTCGTCGCGCAGGTGCTTCGGTCTTCAGCGAATCACTTTTCTGGATTTTTGTTGCGCTTCTGCAGAAGGTATTTGAATTGCGTGCCATGACTAGGGCGGAAATACTTTCACGACCGGGATAGAAAAATTCCACAAAACAAACTTACTTAAGAGTTGATTACTTGATATTTGAGCAGATTCAATGTCTCCCAGAAGAATTGGATCAGCTGATGAGTTGTCCAACAAGAGAATATATGACATGATGAAGGTCGTCAGTCATGACTATTATGTTATCTACAATAACACTCTTCCTGATTTGGCTAAGTAGTTGAATAAATATCATGCCAATTTTCCATAGGTCATCTACTTGACTTTTTATGGCCATGGTTATCTGCAAGGAGTCCACGTTCCAGAGGTAAATAATTACACCCCTGAAGCCTGGTTTCAGACCTGCACCAACTTCTCTTTGGAAAATTTCTTAGTTTTAGGATCATTTTCCAATGTTGAGATAATGGATATGGCATATATAATGCATCATAGCCCATGTGCTCCATATCTGAAGCCTCATATTCCTAAGCTGCAGCCGCATTGCTATCCCTCTATTTTCTGAAATTATCGGATGGACCAATCTAAGGGATGGAAGAAGAGTTGGGATTTCCGTCCTGGAGGAGGTGTGAAGCCGACTTGGATGTGGGCATATTGGGTGCGAAAAACCTGTGTAGATTTTGTCGATGATCTAAAGGGAGCTGCAATATATGAAGCTTCCTGGGCTGAGTAGATATATGTCTACATGAATGACAATTTCGTGCCGGAGTTAATCAACCGTCGGTTCTAAGAAATGAATTCTTTCCATCTGACTCATGGGGACGTAGCTATCAGTTTGTGGGATGTCTACAATATTTTAGGGGCTCCAATTTTGGGAGATATGTATGATTAATTCATCCCCCAAGGTGACCTAGAATGATTTGGAGAAGACTCTGACTTTGGCTTGAGAGTTAGTGAAAATTTTCTACAAACTTAAGAATACCACCACCATGAAAACCCACTTCAGAGAAGATATCCATCCAGAGGAGTGTATGAACATGTTTCTGATTCAGAAGATAGTGGAGGGATCTTCCTGCCATCATCCTAATTGTTGCCCTAGAGAAACCAAAAGGGGTGCTCCGGGCACATTTTGACCAATTATGGAAGTAGGAGAGTTTGATAGGTGGGGTTATGAAGTGAACCAGAAAATTCTAGTAAAGACCCATATGGCAGGCTTTTTGGCCTTGTGGCTCAGTGTTTACCTTTTACCAGTTTGAGATTTGAAAGGAGGTGTGAGGCCGAGGACCTTTGTCATTGCAGCCAAGCTGGCTGAAAGGAATATGGTTGGGTTGGCCACCCCGGTTCTGGAAAAGATTCATAGGACCTTACTTCATGTTTATATGGGTATGTCTCCTCTATGAATAGTGGGACCATTCCAAGTTTTATGGGGATGGATGACCACCAGCTTCAGGACATATGCTGTACAAAGTGGGGTATATGTTCCTGGAAGTTCTTTCTGGCCATCTATTTAGGCCTTTTATGGAATTTCTCCCTTATCCCTCAATGATTATGACATAAAAATAAGGATGATCCTATTCAAGGAGATTCACTTTTTCCCTTAGGGAAATCCTCTAACAGGGAGATTTGTTGATGATGGAATAAACAGCCTAGAGTTAAGGGCATATATGTTGGCATGTAGAGATGGTACACTGGACATAAGGATTGACGAAGAAATTATATGTGAGGCCTATGATCCATACAGATTTGCACGTCAATTCAAATGTCTGCAGCAAATTATCATATCCCCTCTGGTGCATGTCAGGTTTGAGAATCATCCGATGGTTGCTCGTCAACTATGGTTGCAAACATCTATGGAGAATACTGGGGCAGTATTTGATCTACCAGCTATTGGAGCGGCAAGTCGATTGACTACATGGTATTCCGAGAGCTGAGTAGCATCTTACCCTAAAGGGGTACTGAATCTGCCAGTCCCTCAGGCAAGAATAAATAAGAGAACCACTAGGAAAGAAGCTCTTCATTTGGAAGGATACTCTTCCTCATCACCGGATTCCTCACCCGGATTTGATTCATCAGATTCTCAGAATAGAGATGATGAGGCTCAGAATGTGTCAAAGCGGCCTTGTTCCAAATATAATCTGCCTGCCATAGTCAAGAGAACTACTCCATCGACTCCTGATGAGTTACATTATTGAGTAAATTTAGTCTCCATTATTTTAAAGATCAACAAGTTTAATTTTCTTATCCTTTATCAGTGATTGTAGGAGCAGGGAAGAAGTTGAAGTTCTAGATTGTTGGACCCTCCTTGAATCCTTCTATTGTGAATTCTAACTATTTATGACTAGAGGTTGTCTAGACATGGTGGAGTTTTATTGTGATGCTGAAACCGCTTAGATGGACTTATGCGAAGGGCTGCATATTCCTGGAGTGGGGAATCTCTGGGCTTCCTCTAACATTCGTTTTGAGGAAAACCCTAATGAAGTGAGGGATGACATCGAAGAGCTGGAAATGCTCATATATGCCACTGATAAGTCAGTTTCTATTACCAAGCAAGTGAAGGAAATGATGGACATTAGTACCACTGAGGGGATTGGTCCTTCATTGGACGAATAGTGGCATGATTACGTGGCTTCTAAAGATCTAAGTTTTCCTTTTTCTCATATTTCTATTTTCGTGGAACTTTGAATTTAGTCAAAGCTTTGTTAATTAAGGAAATAATCTTCCTCATCCTGCATCTTGTAAAGGAAAGAACCACTGAAATCCATTTTCTACGGTATAGCCCTGGTGGCACTGATCTTGGAGCCACTGAATCTCCTCATGAGCTGGGCGAAGTATCTTCAGGCCAGCAAGTCATGGATGAAGTGTTAGAAAGGGTGTTATTGTCTTCGATACCTATTTTATTATATGATGATGCTGGTCTACCCAAAAAGGCCATGAAGAAAATGCATCTAAGAAAGAAGACCACAGTCAAATGCTTTATCAGTAGTGGTAAGTCTTTCTGATAGTCATGATTCTAAATTTATGAAAAAGTGCTCAAACTTATCAGGATTGCATGGGCTTCTTCAGTTTCTCCTTTAAGGGAAAGAACTGACCATCCACAGAGTACAACAAAGGGTGTTGGAGAACAACCACACTTTCCTTTCAGATGACTATTCCTGAAGAAATACTGAGAGCAGATGAGATGGCATCTGTTCCCAACACCGCTCCTGTTTCAGATTCCAGGAGAGAAAAGACTTCTGGTAAATTAACAATACATCACAGAACCTCAAATGATACAAAAACAGACTTCCATTCTGTGATGTTTTTGGTTCAACACATGCACCATAACATTTGGCAACTGCCGAAGTTAACCCCACAACTGTCTCGGAAGAAGCTATCCGGGGTCAGATATTTCCAGATGAAAGTCATGAAGAAGACATTCTGAGTGCTCCCACTGGTGAGACTGACCTGGGATCTAGGACTTCATTGAATAAAATGATGAATCTTTTCATTTCCTTTGATGAAATTTTAGAACATGTTAAATTACCATGTGATTTAGAATATTTTGGAGATCTAGGTATATAATCAACTGGACATGAGTTTCATCATTTGTCCTATTAATATTCTCACGATTACACTTATAACCATGTTTGGTTAAAAAATCTATAGTTACATCTAAAGAACCGGCTGAACCAACAACGATTGAATGTGGTGTAGACATTGATGTCAACCCTATTATTTCAGAAACATTGGCTTAGGTGGAACTTAAAATGGAAGACCGTCCTGAAACCCATCCTGAAAATCTTACTGAGGCTAGGAAAGATGGGTAGGAGTCTTCACAAGTTGTTGATCTACTATTAGGTAAAATATGATGATATTTGTAGCTTACTTAACCTACAAGACAATCAATCAATGTTTACTATCCTTTGAAACTAACCATACTTTCAATTTACCAAATAGGGTTGTCAACTTCAATGGCTAGGTCTGGAGGTGAAGCCTCAGCCTCAGCCCAAACATTTATAGAAGGGGAAGCAACCAGGGTCAGGGAAGTAGCAGAACATGGGACTTCCTTAAGTGAATTAATCCCGAACTAGGTTCCTCCCTGTGATAGTAATGCTGAATCAGACCGAGAGGTGCAAATGGTGCTCCAATTCTCACATCGCAAGACATGGCAAAATATAGGGAAGATAATATCTAAGGTGCCACTTGAAGAGCTACCTTCGAAAATTCCAAGACTTTTATCCTTGTTCATCATGCTGGGACTTGGTGGTTTTTGATATCAAGAAATCCATGTCACAGTGAAACAGGTCATTCCAAGGGGTGGGCAAGAGAAAAGGTGTCGTCAAGACGTGATCAGATCTAGATTGCTGATCAATATTAGTGAATTTCATGATGCAATGTCCCGAGATGAGGCTGATCATGCTGGAAAGCTGAAGGAACTGAAGAAAAAGATCAAGGAGAAGATTGTTCAGCAGTTGAACCTTCATCAAGAGCTAGATTCTGTTACTGGGGAGCTTGACCGGCTTCATAATTCTTTGGAAGTAGTCCAAGTGGATGGTATAAAACCCATCAAAGATGCCAAATAATCACTTCGTCAAGCTGAAGAGAGTAAATTTGGTCGAGTAAATGAACTTCAAGTGGCTTCTGATGATGCTCGGGATACTGGGAAACATAAGAGAAATCATGTTGAAAGTCTTATGTAATTTTTGAAAAAAGTGAAGAGAATACAGTCTGTTGATGTTCTTATAATCTTGTTCATCAATGAAAAACAATTCATCTTAAACCATATGTACCGTCATTTTATTGATAATTGATCTTATTTTTACCTTAGCCAATGGGCCTAGTAAACATAGTTCTATTTTTACTAGGGTTATATAAAAAACCCCACAAAATTTTTCGTTTAATTTCTCAATATTTCCAAAATCATACAAAATGTATTTTTAGTGAGCTGGGACATGAATTTTGTACATAGTACGCTTTATAGATTCTCAATTTAATGAGTACCATGTCTTTTGTTATTGGCCGTTAAAAGTCAGGCATGTTGGGATATAAAAAGGCTAATATTTAAGGTCAAATAACTTTGACAAAATTGATGAAATTGACTCAACTCTTGATAATTTGTTTGGAAACATATTACCATATTCAAGTATGAAGGGGCAAAATTGTAAACTGTGACTTGAGAAATTTTGAATCTGAGAAATGACATGGGAAAAGAGCTAAAAGGCATCAGAGGAAGTCTTTTCTAAGAATGAAGTCACCACTACTTGAAAAAGCTGTTATGGGGGCTTAATTATATAGGTCCAACTGGGGCATAAGTTGCATAGTCAAATAGTAGCCTCTTTTGGCTGACAGGTCCGTTATATAGCCAACATATTAAAGGCCACCTTAGGGTACATGCTGCATAGTCGGGAAAAAGAACTATAAAAAATTTGACTTTATATTACAAAAAGGCAAAGAAAGTTTTATGGGGATTCAAATTTTCCAAAGCATAGAGTCTGCTTATGGAGAAAGGTAATTGAATTTGAAGAGGATATTTCAATCATAATTGTCATAGAATTGGAGGAATGTGACTTCCACGAAGGTTTTCCCCAAACATAGGAAGAAAGGTATCTGTGGTTTAAAATAATATGAATAAAAATGGAGATAGAAACATTATATGACATAATACTTTCTGGTCATGAAAAAGAGTATGAAACAAATATGTTAAGGATGTTAGTTTTTTTAGATCCCTACATATCACCGTTAAGACCAATAGGGACAAAAGAGGATTATAGTAAGAATAAAGTTACCACTACATGACAAACCTGTTATGGAAAATGAATTATGCATGGTCAACTGGGGAAAAAGTTGCATAGTCAAATAGTATCATCCTTTGGGATGAAAGGTCCGTTATGTAGGCTAATTATGCATGGCCACCTAAGGGCACGCGCTGCATAGTCAGGCAAAAGAATTCTTAGGTATCAGACAACTTGCAACCAGTAGTCAAGAAAAGGGTTATGGAGATCATGAATTTTATTTGTATAATGTTGTGGCTGGGTCCTGAATTGAGATTCTGGATTTCACCACATATCTCGTTAGGATTAGAATCAAGCCACACATAGTTCTTGAAATACATTTTAATGCCATGAAGGATGAAAGCATGGGAGATCTTAGTTTAGGGTCATAGAGATCAGACCATAGTGAGGGAGACACATCATTCCTTTGATATAAATCTGATGTGAATAAAGACCAGGGTGTTCCATATCACCCCATGTTCTCCTAGGGGGACTTTTCAGCCAAGGGACCGAAAGTAGAGTTTGGGGTTAGGCTCAAAGGCTTGGGGATGGACTCAAGGAATGCTCGAGCGTTCCTATGTATAACATGAGGATGTGAATCAATCTGGATGCAGTTATTGAAATACCCTTTGTACATATTTGGTTCGTACATATGAGGGGATAAAGAGGACTTTATTACAATTATGGTTGGACCCAAGATTAAAGACTTGGGCGTCACTATGTATCTCATAAGGATGAGAATTTAGCCACATGTAGTTCAAGAAACATGACATGGTTGGAGACCATGTCAATGATGATTCCTCTCGAGTGAGGGGATTAGGGATTTTTGTAGTTTATTATAGCATCCCGCCTTTTTATCACATAAACTTTCATTACATTTTACAAAACTGAGGATCTTTAAGGTTTAGTGTCTTCGAAACCAGGAACTTAAAACATGAAAACATAAAACATTCTTCTTAAACACTTGAAAGGCTTCTCCTCATGTTCACCCTAGGTTCATTACTGCATCTCATAACCTGGGGACATACATCAAAAGAAAGGGTGAGCAGAATGCCCAGTAAGGGAAACAAGGGAAACATTTAACATGTGAACTTGAGATACGTCAATAAAGTAATGAAAATAACTTTAAGCAATGAGAATGAAATCATGAGGCATATCATAATAAAAATAACATTTTTCATAATTTGAAGATGTGGCTGCAACATTTAATATTGACAATCATTTCGTTTCACCAAGGTCTATCCCCAAGGTGTCGTTAAAAATTACCATGGTTATTCACCAAGGTATCAGTCTAAAATGTCATCTCTAGAGATTAAGTCTTTACCCAATGCATTGGAGCGCTATCTGGGAGCACCCTTGACATGTCTTTATTATCATGTGATCCAAACATATAATCATCAATCATTTCATAAACAACCCATATAGCATAAAATAAATGGGTTTCATTTCATAATCATAACGTTTTAAAAACTGCTTTAAAGACATGATCTTTATGTCACTTTAAACCCACGGAAAGGGAAAGAGGGTTTCAAATATGTAAATCCCAGAATTTAAAATAGAAAATTTTGATATATATGTGAATAACACTATATAAATAAGAGCTTTGAGTATTCACTTAATAAAATAAAATATCTTTAGAAAAAAGAGAGAGACATTTTGAGACGAAAATTCTGCAGCATAATAGCTATGTTACAAGGTTTTTAGAAAACATTGAGTAGAGAGGGGACATGGGTAAAACATTCATAAATGACCCATAAAACAGTAGAGGGACAGAATATAAGGGATTTAATAACATGGTAATGAAATTTGAAAATATACCATATGAAATGAAGAACATGAAAGGAAGACAAAAATGAGATTTCTCTTATGAAAATTCGGTAGCCTAACAGCGTTACATAAACTTCAACCAAAAATGAATTGATGAGATCAAATAGGGTATCTCATCATATGAACATAAAATATCAGTATGATTGATTTAGATATCATACCACAACATAATAAAAAATAACTTGCAAGACTTGACATGGAATTAGAACTTTGAAAAGGGAGAAAGGTGCAAGGACCACTTAAAACTTCAGCAGCCTAACGACACCACGTAAACTTCAAAATACTGAATTGAAGAGATAAAATGGGGTCTCTAATCATATGGTCATAAAATATCAGTATTATAGATATATCGATCATACCCCAACATAACAAAAAGGAACTTGAAAGAATTGACATGAAAATAGAACTTCAAAATGAGAAGGGTGAAGAACCACATAAATATTCGACCGCCTAACGACGCCACTTAAAACATCAAAATACTGAATTGAAGAGATCAAATGGGGTCTCTCATCATATGATCATAAAAGATCAGTATGATAGATATAGAGATCATAACAAAAAAGGAACTTGAAAGAATTGACATGAAAGTAGAACTTCAAAACGAGAAGGGTGAAGAACCACATAAAAATTCGGCAGCCTAACGGTGCCACTTAAAACTTCAAAATACTTAATTGAAGAGATAAAATGGGGTCTCTCATCATATGATCATAAAAGATCCATATGATAGATATAGAGATCATACCCAAAAATTAACTTGAAAGAATTGACATGAAAGTAGTGCTTCAAAACGAGAAGGGTGAAGAACCACTTAAAAATTCGGCAGCCTAACGGTGCCACTTAAAACATCAAAATACTGAATTGAAGAGATAAAATGGGGTCTCTCATAATATGATCATAAAAGATCAGTATGATAATTTTATAGATCATAACCCAACATAACAAAAAGGAACTTGAAATACTTTACATGAAAATAGATCTTGAAAAATGAGAAGGGAGAAAGAATCCGTTACAAAAATTTCGACAGCCTAACGACACCACTTAAAACTTCATAAAACGAAATAATGAGAGTAAGAGGGGATCTCTCATTATGTTAACATGAAAAGGGAATTAATAGGAGTATAAAATAACACCCTTTTACATAAGAACATGGAGCATAAAAGAAATTACATAAAAGAGATTTCTTGAAAAGAGAGAGAGAGTTCGGATCCCTTACCTTAAAACGTAACTCTTAAAACTCAAAGGTTGGGACCTTGAGGGCTTGGGGGCACCTTGGGAGGTAATGAGACCAGAACTTCGTTGGGGAAGAGTGGGGAGTCAAATGGATGAGAGGATTGCTTGGTATTTATAGGGAAAGTGAGGGGACAAGGCATTAATGGCCAAGGGACACCTCACATGTGCTTTTCTCAAAACCATGTGCTCTCCCATGATATTTCCCATTAAGTTTGGCCATATGGGGCCCCAATACAAATATCCATCACCTTAGGTCGGCCAACCCTTAGAATATCTCATGACATCACCATGACACAGTTATGATGTCACTAAACATACCGAAACCCTAGAACTGTATTTTTACTATTCACTGAAAATTCAACTTTGTCAGAAAGATCCCCAAATCTCACCTTAATCAAATATCGAAGCTCTGATTTAAAAAATGAACTCCATTTTATAAAAATAATTTTCTAAATATTTTTAATTTATTTTTTAAATAAATACACTATTCACCGAAAATTCATTTTTTCAGAAAAAACCCCAAAAATTACCATAACATAATATCGGTGCTCTGAGTTCAAAAATGAAATCCATTTTATAAAAATAAATTTTTTAAATATTTTTAATTTAATATTTAATTAAAAAACACTATTCACTCGAAAAAACTAATACTTGAATAATAATTTATGAAACCGTTATTTAACCATTTTATTGAATCACATAACATAATCAAGGTGCCTAGATTATATTAATACTTTCTTAAAGTGAGATTACTAATCCATTTGGACACATTACTAATCCTAATCATAAAATCACTATTCATAATGTACTATTCATCAAAAATCAAGTTGATCTTATTAGACTCTAAATTTCGTACTGAACATAATTGTAGAAGACCATTTTTTGAATATCATTACACATTTTTAATTATTTAAGGTTTACATAAACATTTTTTTAAGTATCCTTTTTCTTAAATTCATCAAAAATATGCATACTATATTTATCCGGTCATTTGAAAATTAATAAACTTCATCAAAATAAGAAATCCCAATTTTTATTTAAAACAATGGATTACACAAGGCAGTTACGGTCTTCTTATATAGCCCCTTGTCACACCAGCATAGGACCTAAGTGTAAGGTGTGCTAAGGTGAGAGAATCTGAGGGAGGCTCAGCTAACATCGCACGAGTAGTAATTTCTATCAGTTTAAACTTCTCGCAAAGGCGATTCTGTTCTAGCTTCACACGATGAAGTTCGGCTTGGGTTTGGTCCAGAGCAAAGCCCAGTGGTGCTACCTCCTTCCCAAGTTCTAATAGATGGGCTTCGATCGGTCCAAGACTACTGGGTGAGGCCATCAAATCTTCTTTCTATAATAATTAACCAAGATTACTTGTATTTAGAGACAATAATCAAAACGTTTAGTTTCCAGGGGTCATATTGACCAATGGTCATATAACAGTCAAAACCCAATGGTCTCATTTTAATTATACTCATGTTATCAAATGAAACATTTTTGTTGAGTATAAAAAACAAAATAAAATAACACATAAAATTAGGAAACAAGATTTATTCAAAATTTCAGGTCGTTACAATCTTCCCCCTTCAGAAATTGCATCCCCGGAATTTTTAAAATTGGGTTTTGAAATTTCATTGAAATTCCCACATCGGAAAAGGAGTCACCAAAACTATTACTTTATAAGAAATAAAGGGAAGCATAAAGGTCACCCGAGTTAACCCATACTAGGATTCCATGTAGGAAAACATAGACATGGAAGAAAAAACAAAGGGTCAAGTTCTGGGGGAGAGTGATAGAAAACATGATTAGGAGAAAGTTAACCATAAAAAATCCCAAACTTATGATGTGTGTAAATGGTCTTTGATTACCTAGTAGGAAACGTAAACCAACAACGTTTTTGTTTTACGTTTCTTTTCATAATTTTGAGGAATTCATTTACAACATAAAACAAAAACATAAGAAAATATACCTATCTTCATGTAGAGTTTCATCCTTTAATAAGTTTCTACCCAAAACTAATATTTTCTCCAAACTATGAGCATTCCAAACTACTTGGTCTCATCAAAACACAAGAATCATCTTCTAGAGAATCACATAATCCTCAAAAGATTAACTAGCTATTTCTTCTATCTTTAAACATTATCCCAAAAATAGAAAGGGTAAGGTAAAAAACTCTTCAAAAAGAAATAAACCCATAAGAAGGGAAACGAATTTTAAATATTCAATGTTCCATTGTACTACCCAAATTTCATCATAGTCCATTCCATAAATAATGGTCCTTAAAATTCCTCAAAATAAACCAAACTAATATTGAAACCCAAATACAAGAAGGATTTGATAACATGGTCTTCCAAAATAAACTTCATTGTTCATCTCCAAACAACATCAACCACTCCTAACATCTTATGACAAAAGTATCTATCCTAAACATATTTTACCCAAGATAGGTTAATCATTCCTATAAGTAACCTAAATTACTATAATTCCACCTTAAATTCAATGATTCTTCAAAATATTAGTCAACCTTACTCCTCAATGAAAATACCATAGTAATCTATTTACCTCGATTATATAGGGTCCCCAAAATAGTGAATGTATTCCAAAATAATATTCATATATTAATCCCCTAATCATCCCTTTCATATTAATATGACAATCGTTGCATTTCCTATCACATTGGTTGTTGGGACATGTTCTTCCATTTCACACCATTAACTAAGAAGAGAAAGCATAATTAGGGGATTAAGTACTTAGCCAATAATCATGAAAAGGAACTGAAAGCATATAAGGATAACTTGTAGAAGAAAATTATACCCTAACTTTTGATCCCCTAGGTTCCCATATAGGATATCCATGATCATATATTCTTATGTGAATATTTATTTTATTTTATCTTTGTTCCTTTAACAATGGTTCATACTAAGCTTATGAATTTACCAAAGCATATCCCCCAGGAGTGTCGTAACCAAGAGTGCAGCAAGTCCCGTTGTCGTGTACCAGTTCCTGTTCAAGTCTAGCTCAAAACGGTGTTTTCGGGTTTTACCCCTATGTACATCTGTTCCAGAGCCACCTCTACCTGCTCGTATCCAGACATGGATGTATTTTCTTGGAAACCCCTAACTCAATACTCACCAAAATACCAGGAAGATTTCCAATATTTAAACTTTTCTAAAGGGTTATTCCTAGAGTTTTCATATCATAATTTACACAAATAACTAAACCATCCTTTGATACCAACTATAGAATCCCGCCTTTTTATCACATAAACTTTCATTACATTTTACAAAACCGAGGATCTTTAACGTTTAGTGTCTTGGAAACCAGGAACTTAAAACATGAATACATAAAACATTCTTCTTAAACACTTGAAAGGATTATCCTCATGTTCACCATAGGTTCATTACTGCATCTCATAACCTAGGGACATGCATCAAAATAAAGGGTGAGCCGAAGGCCCAGTAAGGGAAACAAGGGAAACATTTAACATGTGAACTTGAGATACATCAATAAAGTAATGAAAAGAACTTTAAGGAATGAGAATGAAATCATGAGGCATATCATAATAAAAATAACATTTTTCATAACTTGAATATGTGGCTGAAACATTTAATATTGAAAATCATTTCGTTTCACCAAGGTCCATCCCCAAGGCGTAGTTAAAAATTACCAAGGTTATTCACCAAGGTATCAGTCTAAAAAGTCTCTCTAGAGATTAAGTCTTTACCCAATGCATTAGAGCGCTATCTGGGCGCACCCTTGACATGTATTTATTATCATGTGATCCACACATATCATCATCAATCATTTCATAAACAACCCATATAGCATAAAATAAATGGGTTTCATTTCATAATCATAACGTTTTAAAAACTACTTTAAAGACATGATCTTTATGTCACATTAAACCCACGGAAAGGGAAAGCGGGTTTCACTTATGTAAATCATAGAATTTAAAATAGAACATTTTGATATATATGTGAATACCCCTATAGAAATAAGATCTTTTATTATTCACTTAATTAAATAAAATATCTTTAGAAAAAAGAGAGAGCCATTTTGAGAAGAAAATTCTGCAGCATAACAACTATGTTACAAGGTTTTTAGAAAACATTGAAAAGAGAGGGGACATGGGTCCAAAATTCATAAATGACCCATAAAACAGTAGAGGGACAGAATATAAGGGATTTAATAACATGGTAATGAAATTTGAAAATATACCATATGAAATGAAGAACATGAAAGGAAGACAAAAATGAGATTTCTCTTATGAAAATTTGGTAGCCTAACCGCGTTACATAAACTTCAACCAAAAATGAATTGATGAGATCAAATAGGGTCTCTCATCATATGAACATAAACGATCAGTATGATAGATGTAGATATCATACCACAAAATAATAAAAAGGAACTTGCAAGACTTGAAATGGAATTAGAACTTTGAAAAGGGAGAAAGGTGCAAGGACCACTTAAAAATTCAGCAGCCTAACGATGCCACTTAAACTTCAAAATACTGAATTTAAGAGATCAAATGGGGCCTCTCATTATATGGTAATAAAATATAAGTATTATAGATATAGATATCATACCCCAGCATAAAAAAAGGAACTTGAAAGAATTGACATGAAAGTAGAACTTCAAAACACGAAGGGTGAAGAACCACATAAACATTCAGCAGCCTAACGGTGCCACATAAAACATCAAAATACTGAATTGAAGAGATAAAATGGGGTCTCTCATCATATGATAATAAAATATCAGTATGATATATATAGAGATCATACCCAAAAAGGAACTTGAAATAATTGACATGAAAGTAGAACTTCAAAACGAGAAGGGTGAAGAACCACATAAAAATTCGGTAGCCTAACAACGCCACTTAAAACATAAAAATACTTAATTGACGAGATCAAATGGGGTCTCTCATCATATGATAATAAAAGATCAGTATGATAGATATAGATATCATACTCAAAAAGGAACTTGAAAGAATTGACATGAAAGTAGAACTTCAAAACGAAAAGGGTGAAGAACCACTTAAAAATTCGGCAGCCTAACGACACCACTTAAAACTTCAAAATACTGAATTGAAGAGATCAAATGGGGTATCTCATCATATGATCATAAAATATAAGTATGATAAATTTAGAGATCATACCCCAACATAACAAAAAGTAACTTGAAATACTTTACAAGAAAATAGATCTTGAAAAATGAGAAAGGAGAAAGAATCTTTTACAAATATTTCGGCAGCCTAACAGCGCCACTTAAAAATTCATAAAACGAAATAATGAGAGTAAAAGGGGATATATAATTATGCGAACAAGAAAATGGTAGTAAGAGGAGTATAAAAGAACACCATTTTACATAAGAACATGGAGCATAAAATAAATTGCATAAAAGAGATTTTTGAAAAGAAAGAGAGAGATCAGATCCCTTACCTTAAAACGTAACTCTTAAAACTCAAAGGTTGGGACCTTGAGATCTTGGGGGCACCTTGGGAGGACTCCTTGGGAGGTAATGAGACCAGAACTTCGTTGGGGAAGAGTGGGGAGTCGAATTAATGAGAGGATGGCTTGGTATTTATAAGGAATGTGAGGGGACAAGGCATTAATGGCCAAGGGACACCTCACATGTGCTTTTCTCAAAACCATGTGCTCTCCCATGATATTTCCCATTATGTTTGGCCATATGGGGCCCCCAATACAAATATACATCACCTTAGGTCTTCCAACCCTTAAAATATCTAATGACATCACCATGACACAGTTATGATGTCACTAAACATACTGAAACCCTAAAACTGTATTTTTACTATTCACTGAAAATTCAACTTTCTCAAAAAGATCCCAAAATTTAACCTTAATCAAATATCAAAGCTCTGACTTCAAAAATTAACTCCATTTTATAAAAATAATTTTCTAAATATTTTTAATTTATATTTTAAATAAATACACTATTCACCGAAAATTCATTTTTTCAGAAAAAACCCCAAAAATTACCATAACATAATATCGGTGCTCTGAGTTCAAAAAGGAAATCCATTTTATAAAAATATATTTTTTTAAATATTTTTAATTTAAAATTTCATTAAAAAACACTATTCACTCGAAAAAACTAATACTTGAATAATAATTTATGAAACCGTTATTTAACCATTTTATTGAATCACATAACTTAATCAAGGTGCCTAGATTATATTAATACTTTCTTTAAGTGAGATTACTAATCCATTTGGACACATTACTAATCCTAATAATAAAATCACTATTCATAATTTACTATTTATCAAAAATCAAGTTGATCTGGTTAGACTCTAAATTTCGTACTGTACATAATTGTAGAAGACCATTTTTTGAATATCATTACACATTTTTAATTATTTAAGGTTTACATAAACATTTTTTTTAAAATATCCATTTTCTAAAATTCATAAAAAATATACATACTATATTTATCCGGTCATTTCAAAATTCATAAACTTCATCATAATAAAAAATACCAATTTTTATTTAAAACAATGGATTACACAAGGCAGTTACGGTCTCCTTACATAGCCCCTTATCACACCAGCATAGGACCTAAGTGTAAGGTGTGCTAAGGTGAGAGAATCTGAGGGAGGCTCGGCTAACATCGCACAAGTAGTAATTTCTATCAGTTCGGACTTCTCGCAAAGGAGATTCTGTTCTAGCTTCACACGATGAAGTTGGGCTTGGGTTTGGTCCAGAGCAAAGCCCAGTGGTGCTACCTCCTTCCCATGTTCTGTTAGATGGGCTTCAATTGGTCCAAGACTACAGGGTGAGGCCATCGAATCTTATTTCTATAATAATTATCCAAGATTACTTGTATTTAGAGACAATAATCAAAACATTTAGTTTCCAGGGGTTATATTGACCAATGGTCACATAACAGTAAAAACACAATGGTATCATTTTAATTATACTCATGTTATCAAATGAAACATTTTTGTTGAGTATAAAAAACAAAATAAAATCACACATAAAATTAGGAAACAAGATTTATTAAAAATTTCAGGTCCTTACATTTATTGTCGTACATAACAAAAGTAAAAATAGTTTAAGGTCATTTTCATGGACCAATGCTATGAAATTTAATGTCTTGCAACAAGGAGAATGGGGAACTATATAGTTTAATTTCATATAGCTAGGACGATGGGACATACACAGTTTAACGTCATGTAGTAAGGAAGTGAACTGATATGAATAATATGGTTGCCGGGGGATTCACAGATCAACATCATATGGGATGAAGGTGAATCAATGTGAAGAAAGTGGTTTTGGGCTTGAACCTCAGGAGGTTGCCTACGTACCTGTCCTAGGAGGCAATGATCAAAGTCCGCGTTGTTCAATTGAGAGGGATTTAGTGATTGGGGTGTACTTGAGGATAGTGACCCGAAGATGATATTGGGACTTAAGCATGGTTATCGGCCCAGAGAAGATGTAAGGGTCGAAGCTTAATCTATGTTCACGTGAGTCATGCTCAGTGTGAGAAATAAGAATCAAAAACAGACCTGACGATCGTGTAACGAAATATACGACCATGAAGGACGGTGTGGGGCTTATGCATGATTAGCTTCCCGGGGAACACATGGAAATAGAGTTTAAAAAACAATTGTGCATGCGATGATCACAGTTTAATGCCATGTGTCACAGACTTGGGTTTCTTGGTAGTTTAATTTCCTACAGCTCGGATGATGCACATTTTATTGTCATGTTGGACTATAGAGGGGGAACAGTTTAACGTCATGTTGGGCGATAGAGGGGGCATAGTTTAACTTCATGTTGGACGATAGAGGGACACAGTTTAACGTCATGTTGGATGATAGAGGAGGCATAGTTTAACATCATGTTAGACGATAGAGGGACACAGTTTAACGTCATGTTATATGATAGAGCGGCTATTTAGTTTAATGTCCTGCAACAAAGAAAAGGGGTGTATTTGTGTTACCCAAAAAACTTCTTCAAAAATCTTGCATTGGTTGGAGTTGTAATGAGTTCTCAATCCATTGAGAATAATGAATAAGCTCCATTGGAGTAGATGCTATGTATTGAGTAAGGTCCTTCCCACTTTGTCTCAAGATTTTTAGTTTTCTTTTTTGGTATCAATGGGGTTCTGAGGACAAATACCAATTCTCCTTGAATGAATGAATGAAGACTAATTTTTTTATTGAAATCTCATGACATTCGATTCTGATATACTCCTAAATCGTGCAGTGTGCACAATATTTTTTCATCTAGTCATTCCAATTCATTCAATCGATTTTGTGATTGTTCATCTATAGATAACTGATCACAAATGGTGACTCTAAGAGAAGGTAATTAGACTTTAATAGGCAATACTACTTCCATTCCATATACAAATGAATATGTAGTTGATCATGTAGTAGTGCGGGTGGTAGTCCGATAAGCCCATAGAGCATTAAAATGTTTATCAGGCCATGACATCTTATCATTATCCACCATCTTTTGAAGTATTTTTGAAAGAGTCTTATTGAAAGACTTTACTTGACCATTTTCTGCTGCATGATACTGAGATGAATGGTTGGATATGATATTGTATTCCTGATACAATTTTCTTACCTCAGATGAACAAAATTTGGTGCCATTATCAGTCAATATGGTATGAGGAACACCAAATATAGTAATGATGATGGACATAACAAAGCTATCAATACTTTTAGCATTGACTTCTTTGAGAGGTATTGCCTCTACCCAATTGGAAAAGAAGTAAATAGCAGTAAGAATATTCATAAACTAATTAGCTATAGCCGGAGGATGAGGTCCTACTACATCCATTCCCCATGTAGCAAATAGTTAGGAGTATTTAGCTGTATGAAGCAACTCTGGGGGTTGATGAATGAAGTTGGAACATACTTGGCAAGAATGACACGTCTTAGTGAAATCAACAAAATCTTGCATCATTGAAGGCCAGAAGTATCCAAGCCTTAGAATTTGACCATATAGTCTAAGTTCAGACTAGTTAACACCACAAACTCTTGTATGTACTTCATTCATGACATCCATTGTCTCTTCACCATCAATACATCTAAAGAAAATTCCATTAAAATCTCACTTGTAGAGAATTTTTTGGTGATCTGGGCTATCATAAAGAGTAAAATTGACCACACGTCGCCAGACTTGTTCTTTCCCAGCTCTATTAGGTGGGAGTGCTCCATTTTAAAGCTATTCCCTGATAGGTGCTATCCATCCTATAGTATGACCATATGGTTCAAAAATGGGACTGATTTCATTGATTTTCTTTGTTTTTATTTGAACATAAGGTGAAACTATACAACGGTGGGCAATACTGATGATTGTTTCATCCCGATTTGGATCTTATTGGGCTGTGGCTACATTATCCTGTGCATCAGCTTGGGAATTTTGTGATTTTGGGACATAAGAAAATGTCGGTTTGTAGGGAAATTCCACCAATAACTCTCTAATGAAATCACACAAAGGGATTAACTCTTCCTTTCTGATGGCATAATCCCAATTGATTTGTTTTATTACCAAAATTGAATCACCATTTACCTTCAAGTTATTCAACTGTTCCTGAAGTGCCAATTCCAAGCCTACGATGAGAGCTTGATATTTTGATTCATTGTTTATACCACCTTCCAACAATAAAATGGAATAGGGTTGCACTACCATTTCAGGGGAAATAAGCACGATTCGTAACCCAACTTTGTTGAATTTTGGATCTTCCATTTTATTCCCTATTGGACTTCTGGAGGCACTATAAAAGTAAATTTTCCATGATTGAGAATCGTCTTAAATAGAGAAGACTTCCTCATAAAGAAGTTCAATATTTAAAGATGTATCCCCTACAGATGGGTGTTCAGCAAAGATATCAACCAGAGCATGGCCCTTTATTTCCTTTTGAGACACATACTGGATATCAAACTACTGCAAAATAACTTCCCACCTTGCCAGAAGTCTTGTAAGCATTGGATGACTAAGGATAAATTTGAGTGAGGTATTGTGAGATACCAATTGGACCTCATGATGTTCCATGTAGTGTCTCAATTTCTGAACTTCAAAGATTAATTCTAGGCAGCACTTTTCAATACTTTAATATTGATTTTTTTCCTCAACCACAATCTAACTGAGATAGTAAAGGCTGTTTTCATTCACAACATCATTCTTTTGGGAAAGGAATACACCCAATGATCACTCTAAAGATATCATATATAGAATAAGTGGTCTTACTTAAACAGGTGGAATTAATACCAGTGGACTCAAGAGATATTTCTTGAGGATATCAAATGCTTCTTGACATTATTCAGTCCACTAGTAGGTGACTCCCTTCTTCATTAATCTGGTGAAGGGAAAACACTTTCCCGCCAAATTTGCAATAAAATTCCAAATATAGGCCACATTTTCTTGAAGTCATCTTAATTCCTTCAAATTTCTAGGAGGTGACATTTTAAGGATTGATTTTTTCTTCTAAGGATCAACTTAGATACCATGATGGCGTAAAACGAAGACGAGAAATTTTCCTGAGGTTACCCCGAAAGCACATTTCAAGGGGTTCATCTTCAAAATGGGTTGTCGAAGTTTGTTGAATATGATTTATAGATCGACCAAGTGATCAGAACGTTGTTTGAATTTAACCACCAAATAATCCACATAACATTCAAAAAATTTACCGAAAAAGGGTTTGACAATATGGTGTATGACATGTTGATACGTTGCACCTGCATTCTTCAGTCCAAAGGGTATTACCCGATAGGAAAACACACCTTGAAGAGCTCTGAAGGCTGTAGACCCCTCATATTCTGGGGCCATTCATATTTTATTATACCCAGAGTAACCATCCATGAAGGAAAGAGCTTCGTAGCCAGCTGTTGCATCAATTAAGAGTTCTGTGATCAGAACTAGAAAATCATCCTTGGGACAATTCCGATTAAGATTTCTGAAGTCAATGAAAACTATAATTTTTCCATTCATCTTTTTCACAGGGAAAATATTATCCATCCATTTAGGATATTGAAATTCTCTAACGAAGATAGGCATGATAGGCTTATCAACTTTAGCTTCAATTTCAGTGGCATAAGTTTGGTGTGTTCTTCTTACGGCTTGCTTGAATCCTCGATGTTCTTCTCGAAAACCCAAATGACGAGTGGAAACATCTGGATCAAGACCTGGCATTTCTGTATAATTTCAAGAAAATAAATCTTGATTTTTCTTTAGAAATGAATTATACATTTCATTCTCTTCAAGAGTCATGGCTGCACTAATTAAAGTGGGGTGTGGATCTTATTTTGTACCAAGATTTATTTCTCTGAGTTCATCCATAGTGGTAGAGATACCCTTTTCAAATAATGGAGGAGGATCACTTAGATCTCCCTCTTCTTCTTCAATAAGTGTAACTTCTTCTGTTTTTACTTGCATTGTAGATGATGAAGCGGAATTTCCTTGATCAGGAGAGAAGTTAAAATTTGAACATCTTGAAGAAGAGGCTTCCATTTCTGACTATATTTATGATGAAGGGTCGTCCAGGGGTGATAGAGAGGAGATGATGGATTGAGAATTGACATCGTTGTTTTCCTCTAGTATTGCTATAACTTGTTCTGTCCTGGTTAATAAAGTGTAGAATTGTTGGATTTCAGTGGATGAAATGAAGACATCTCTATTTAAGCTTTCATCACTGCTTGGTGAATCAAAAATTTCTCCCATGTTGTCTGGTTTGGTAGCCATAATTGACATTATGTAAGTTTCCATAAGAGTGTTTGGATTTTGGTATATCTTGTAAATTTGACTGATAAAAGACACATAATTTGTACTCACATGTATGAATGGGTTTACTAGAAACTATTCCAAACCATTTGGACATTAATTTTGGTGACCTTCTTTGCCGTGGATTTTTTCTTTCCCTCCATGTGATAAAACTATGCCCCAATGTATTGAGATTCACACATTTTTAATGTGACCTTGTCACCATACAATGTCCCAATTTGAACATTGAAGCAATATTTGAGACCTTGATGGTATGACGAAGGTACATCCGCATGTTGATGTAGCCAAGGTCTTCCAAGAAAAATGTTGAAGGTGGTGTCCTGACGAACAACCATGAAATATGAATAAGACACAATGTCTCCAAACTGAATTCTAAGTGTAATCTTTCCCATAGGTTCTTCTTCATTCTTATCATATCATTAAAACATAAATGTAGAAGGAGATAAATTTGATTCGGCGAGGCCCAGTCGATGAGGTGTACTAATAGTAATGAGATTGAGTCCCGATACATTATCAATGAAATCTCTTCAGATTTCAATGTCATTAACTTTTCCAGATAGATTCAAAAGTCTCATATGTCATTGTAAAACATCATCTTCATCTTCATCTACAAAAGATATTACTCTATGGAATTCTGTAGGATCATTCTCTATATGGTAGACCTCATCCACATCAATTTCAGTTTAAAATTCTTGAGGACTTGAAAAAGCCTCAATAAGCACCTCCCGAAGATCTTTTGATAGATTCAAGGCATCCATAATTGATAATTTGGCCGGTAATTGGGAAAAATGTTTTAAGAAATCATACTTTTGATCCAATGGTATGTGTTTCCCATCATAAAAATGTGGTTTTTCAAGTTCCTTGGAAGTTGATGCTTTGGAAATAGATGCATCCCATGTCAGGGAAGAAATTGGGAACACTCCTGGCTTCGGTATACTAGACCCACTAGGTCTATCTATATGCTGAGAGGAAGAAGGTGTAACCTCTAACTGTTCCTACAAAATAACTGTGTCAGAACCGAATCTGACTTGTGTGGAAAAACATTCATGTTCCTATTGAGACCACTGAAGGGCTTTGTCATGAGTTTCTACATCATATACAGTTCTAGATGGGGTAAGATTGAAATAGTGGCTTCTGGAATATCCACGTCTTCCCCTATATCCTAGATCCCTGTCTCTTCCTCTAATTCCTCAGCTAGATACATGGACCTTTGTCTCATCATGATCAAAACTGTCATTGGAATAGGGATCCTTTAAATGAATCAGCTTAACATAAACATAGATCAATTCTTCATCTAATGAAGACTCTGCCTAATGAACCAGTTCAGGCTGTGCCATTTGGTGGGGCGGTCCCCGTGATTTTGAAGCAGATGGCATAGAATCTTCCAGAGTCAATGACAATTTATTATTTGACAGAATCTCGTATTATTCTGAATTCTATTAATTCTTCAAATTACGCTGATTATTTGATGGTTTTCCTTCTGATGAAGGGGGTTTTGCTGTGGAAGAAATAGTAGAAGACACAATTGGTTGATTCAATTGTGTTCGAAAAATGGCATGAGTTCGGTTGATCATTTTCCTGATCATCCAATCATCATATTTCTGCACATTTTTTCTTTTTTACTTTGTCCCACTCGCTCTCTTCCTCTGGATCAGTAGCAGTAACACTTGCTATCTGGGATGAAGAACCTTTTTGTTTTACTTGTCCAGAGTACACCATTTTCTATAGGAGGTCTTTGATGACAAAACACTCCTGAATGGGATGTACCAACATCTGATAAAATGGGAAATAGTTGTAGAGGTCTTAATCTCCATCCTTGTTCGGACTTTTGGGCCTCGGAAAGTAAACCAGATTGTTTTCTAGAGCCAATATGAAGTAACCAAAAACTTGTTCATTCCGAAAAGAATAAACTTTGTTCTTTAAATCCTCAAACTGTTTCCTCCTTTGATCTTTTTGATCATCATAACGAGGAAGCCATTGTTGTTGATTCTCAAGAGGTGGAGCCCTTTGATATGATGAAGGTTTTGAAGTGAAATCTGGTACATGTGCTTGTTTAAGTATAACTGTAGTAGTCTTAACTTTCCCTATTCTCCTTCCTAGAACTGATGGAATTATATTAGTTTTATCCTTAGTCGTTATAAGAGAGTCTTCTATCTACTGAGTAATTGAAGTAATGTTTCAAAACCCTCCTGTGTATTTCACAGGGATCAACGGTGTGCGTAATTCATCATGCAGATTTTCTAAACAGATTGGCAACAACTATTCTTGAGGGAGTACTAAACTTAAGGAATATGTTAATCCCTTCCATTGAGTAATGAAATCTGAAACTCTTTCATTCTCCCTTTTTTTCAGTTGATAAGATCAATTTTTTTTTGTCTTTGGTAATGTTGAGCTAAATTGAATACGGAACCTTTGACGGAGATCTTTCCACCCAGTAATTGACCGAGATTTCAAACTTGTATACCATAAAAAGTAGGTCCTTTTAATGAATGCAAAAAATACCTGATCTTAAATACTTCTTGTTTTTGAGGAGTTCCCATCATAGGATCACAATGAGAAAAAAAATGTGCTAAGTGTTGTTTTGGATCTCCCGAACCATTTAAAATTGGGAATGTGGTATTCAAAAAATTTGATGGGGGAGGAATTGCATCCACCCATTTAAGGTAAGATCTATTTTCTGGTTGAACCTGGGCACGTCGACCTTCCATAGCATCCAAACAAGATGTTAATGACTCAATGGTCGTCATTAATTTCTGAGAAACATATGGTTCATCTTGGACCCGAGAACGTGAAATAATTGGAGTTTGGACGGGTATGGCTACCAGTACTGCCACTGATGGCAGTATTTCCTGTTTCTTCCGCATATAACCCATAGGATTGGACCTGTGAGGGTGTACTTGTAAAGCGGGATATTCTTGAACCATCCCAATAGCTGTAAAAAATTCCCATGACTTATTAACTGCAACATGCTTGGGAGGAATACTACCTTGAAGTAGTTCTGCATTTAACCTCCTTAACTCCTCTATTCTATCTTCTTGCTGTGCAAAACTTTCCTCTAATGAGAGTGATTGGCATTCTACAGAGGTAGGGTGGGATGCAACATGAATTTTAGCCTTTTCATTGGGATGTGACTTTCTAAAGTATGGAAGGGAAATACCTGAAAGAATGTCTTGCCTCTGGGAAACCCTCTAGCTTCTAGTACGCACACCTCCTTCATTTGTTTATGTGTCTAGAAACTCTTGAATAAGAACTTATTTATATGATTCCTCTGAGTGAGCCTCTTGTTCTGGGGGATCAGTGACATTGGTATTGATGACATTTATCGATGCATAATGCATTGCAGTCCTTCTGTCAGCATTTCTGTGATACTGTCTTCTTCCATGTCCTTTATTAAACATTGCCTTTTGTTTGGTTGATCCCTCAGGAATTTCTTAATGAACCATAATTTAGAGGGAATTTCCTGATAATTCGGCTCTGAGTTCCTCTTGTGGATTCTTCCCCAATCGAGAGAAGACTGACTTTCACTGAGGAATATATTGAGAATTTGAAAAGGTCCCCAGTCCGATGGACTAGGGTTGTGCCTATTTCTCTGGCTCAAATCCTTGAATCCTATCTGTTGATCCCAAGTCTTGGATTAGAAGAGTCCGTAGCCTAGAAATATGAGGTGGATCTCGAGCTACTACATCTGAAAATTTCTTAAAATCTCTCCTGATTTTGCAGATTTTAGTCCGGAAATTGGCCGGATGCATCATCCTACATCCACTCAAATCACCTGGCTCATATGACCGTTGAATTATTTCTGACACCTCTGTCACCTGATGACGTGGATGCTCTAAACGAGAAGCCTATTCTATATTCTCATTTTCATTATGCAAGAGTAATTCTATAAATTGTTCTTTATATTCATGACTTTGGGAAGAACTAGTTGAGGCATGTTCTTGAGCGAGCCTTTGATTACACACAAAACAAGTTAGATGTGGCCAACCATGGGAAATAACATTACATGAGACCACTTTTGGTGGGCTTTGTTGACTGGAGAGCATAGTTAAATTCAATTATCTATGAACACCCCATCCACTGATATGAATACCAGATGGGGAATTGGTAATTAACTGGAACAACCTTTTTAATGCACCAAGGAATGCACACTGAAGGGATCTCTTCTTCTTTTCAACCATTGGATGCTGGGAAACTGAGAGAGATTCCAAATCAATTTGGCGTTGAAACATTTCAATTACCTTAACATGATTTTGATATTAATGATAAGGTAATATTTTTCCTTTTAAGTGAAAAATATTTTTCCATATGTTGAGACGAATATCGTGAATACAATATTCTGTCAACATTTCGGGAATATCATACTGAGGGTTAGCCAAAGGCCAAAACATGACTGGTATTTCACCTTTCGCCAATTGTTTTCTTATATTCAGAACATCCACTCTGTCATTTGATGAAGATTATTCTACCTTACTGGACCAAAGCTAGTGCTTCTTTATTGCACCATCAGATTCAACAAGATTGGTAGAGAATTCATTTGTCAAATTAGAAGATGAGTGACTTAGGGATGGTTCAGAGAATGACCAACACCCCGGGCTATCTTTTGATTGAGAAAGTATTTCACCTGCTAGCGGTAAGACATCAAACATGACTGGATTCACATATTCAAGTGTCACAAGATAAGAGGGCTTTCTTGTTAATCCATTCTCCATTGAAGATTTTACTTGGCAATGTGAATCATTACTGTAGAGAGGGCTTTCATAGCTAAATTCATCATCATGGGGAGGACCAACATGGTGGGTTATAGCAAAAGATTAAAACTTTTTCTCCTTGGTCTTCTGGCCTCGTAGATGGTTATCTTGGCTATCATCTGAAGATGATACTTTGAGATTGACCGAATTGTCATGAAGCAAGTCTTCATGAGGAAGTGTCTGATGAAGACCTTCATAATTATTGTTGTTACTTAAGTAATTTGGAAATGAGAGAGTAGAATATTGAATTGTAACAGATAATTGTATGAGGGCTTCAAGAACTTGAGCATTTAGCAAGACTTTATTTCAGATTGGCTCTTGATTTTTTAACTGTGCTGGATGAGTCCTTTTTTGGACGCCTTCTTACTCACTTTGGAAACCACAAGTTGATGAAAGTGGTTATTATGGGCAGGTGTATATGCCTTCTTAAGAGATATGGATAGGTTAAGATGACTATCTCCAATTAAATTGGGTGTATGTTCCTGACTTGATTGTCCATATAACATGAGGGAATATTCCCCACGACCTTCTTGGACTGGAACATAGGTGTGTATATGCTCTGATGTGACATACTGATGAGTCACTCCACTGATAGGGATAGATTTATGTTTCTTTCCCTGTGATGTCGCTGAAGTTGTTATAATATTGTGATAGGTATCCAGAATATGTGTAGGGATTTTTTTCTGCTCTTTCACCATTGTCAGAATGTGCTTGGTGACTTCAGCAGCCGAAACGGGAATATACGTCCATTCCGTGTTTGGAGTAGGTGTGTGTTCCTACTCCTGTCCTCCTTTTCCTATCTTTGAATTCTGACAGTACTCATGTGTGGGGGTAGAAAGTTGTGTCTTCCTTCTATTTGTCATTAGAGCATTCCAATTGACATCTTCGGGTGCTACCAAATGAGATTTCTGGCAAATTGATGAGCGTAAGTAGGTGTATGTTCCTGTTTACAGGTGGTCACCACATTTGGTTGGTGGGCTTCTTTGGATGCAGTCAGACGAGCCTGATGACTGGCTGATGATTTATAAACAGGTGTATGTGCCTGCCTATAGTACTTCGCCAGAATTGCCTAGTGGGATTGGGGTGTTACTACCAGAAGAGTCTACTGGGAAGTGAAATTAGGATGGATGGGTGTATATGCCCACTTTTTGTTTTCCATCAAGTTAGGTTGATGAAATTTTCTGGAGGGGGAAGAGGTAAGAACCTACTCCTTGTTGTCTGAATTTCGCCTCTGATGGTTCGTCTTGTGTGCTCGGGTCTGAGAAACCTGAGATGAAAACCTAGAGGTGATACTCTCATCATGTTGAGGGTGCACTACTGCACGAGTCTGGTGGTGATTGTTGGTGGGAGTCCTCATGAAAGTCTCCCATCTACTTGAAATGAGGCCTTGAGTGACCTCTTCATTTACCTCCCTGTAATATGGGAGGGACTAGTTATTGTGTTCCGAAGATAATGACTCGAAATGGTTGGAGATGGTGGTTGGCACCCCCTACTTTTTGACCACTGGTTGTTGCTGTCTGGACAACCAGGGTGATTTGTTAACTTGGAGGGCTTGTCGAGTAGCCTCCAGAGTCGGGATGGTACCATTTTGACGGTATTCCCTCACTAATGCATTTGAGACCCAAAGTTGAAGATGATGAGTAGGTGATGTTGTCCTCAGAGCGAAAGATGATCCAGCAGGAGTAGCCGTCGAGGCATTCACAGGTGTAAACCATAATGAAGCCATTTTGTGTTGTAGATAGATCTTGGAAAAGAGTTCTTGTTTAATATAGCAGACAGAATCAAGATAAGTTTGTCCATACTACATCTTTTGGATGAGCGCGTATGTTATTGATTGCTTTGTTGGCCCTAATATTGAGTTTAATAGGGTCCTAACAAATAAGTAAAACATCATTTAAATTGGTTAATGATTCACATTGGGTTCACCATATTTTGTTTCATTTGGAAATGTGGATGAACTTTTTTGTTTAAGGTTCAAACTTTCCAATCAGTTTTTAATGGGTTTATTCATAGTACCGGAAACACCCGATGATTATATACCCATTTGAACCTAGTTCCCCAAGGTAGGTGCTCATTAGTTCTAGACTGATGATGCTTAAGAATTTGCATTGGTCGTGAGGATGGGAGGTCTGGCACATCACACTTTTCTGGGGGGAATTATTGCCTACTCCTGGACTCTCTTATAGATTTAAGTTATGTTCACGATTACTTATTAATTCACCAATCATGAAAATTAGTTTTCCTTTAGATTTGTCAATCGATGATTGATATGTATGGGATTTAGAGAATCTTTTATATGTATTTGAGGTTCTTAATCTATAGAGAATCATTCGTATGTATTAGAGATTCTTAGTCAATGGTATCCTTCAATATATTATATAGAAACCTCTTGGCCATTATGATGATCGTACTGGTTTTAAAGTCACTCAGTAGGGAACTTGATTTTTAATGTCATTCGGAAAGATAGATATTATTTTAGAGTTAGAATCGTACCCATAGATGGGCTAACTACGTATCCTCATTAAAAAGGAGATAGAACCCACATAGTTCTATAAGAAGGATATAGTTTAACTTCTTATGGGATGGAAAAGAATTAATGAATTATGGGCTTGAACCTTATAAAGGCTTCCAATGTACTCTAATTTTAAGGTAGATATCAAATTCCATGTAGTTCGGGTGAAGAAATGTAGGGATCTATGCATGGTTAGTGGCCCAAAAAGTGATTTGATGATTACTTTTACACTCTAAGATCACGTGAGTAATGATCAGTGTGTGAAACAAGAGGTATCAGTAAAATTGATGATTCTTCCATGAAAGATGTAGTCATGAGAAATGATGTGGGGCTTACGTATGAATGACTGCCCAAGTAGATGAATACTAGGACATACTGAAATAAGGAAGCCCAGGAGCAGGGTCCATAAAGGTATTTGTACTGTATGGATATTTGGTGTTTTAAACCCGGGCTTACCCCGAAGAAGAAGGACCAAATTAAAAGGTACTTATGATTGGGTCTTATTCATGAGAAGGAGGCCCAAATCAAAATAATTTAAGATTGGGGATTACTCGAAAGGAGGATCCCAATGTTAAAGGAAACTATGACTGGGGCTTACTCCTGAGAAAGAGGCCCAGGTTAAGGGGACTTGTAACTTGGGGATTACTCCTGAGAAGGAATCCCAAATTAAAGAAAATTATGACTAGGACTTACTCCTCAGAATGAGTCCTGAACCAAGGGAACTTGAGGATTAACCCGGAAGAGGATGCCCTAAATCAAAAGATCTTGTCATATTAAAGGATGAGATTATATAGAGAAAACCTCTAACTGTGGTGACATAAAGCTTCTAAGTCACAAGGTTTTGGGAGATGTTCTCACAAAATTCCTTTTAGATAAGGAATCCAAAAAAGGAACCATGCCATTAATGGCTTTGAAAAGGGGTTCAAGGGATAATATCTTGAAGAGGAGAGGTGAATGGTAGAGAGGCACACAAATGAAGTTGTCACACAAGTGTAGGTCTAGAAAATCATTTGGCGTGCAAGTCTTAGCTGCACAAGTGTACTTGCTAGGTATGGGTTCACCTGGGCGATGAAGGATCTGTAGGGTAATAATTGGGAAAGACATGACTCAAGCCTTTAGTAACATCCTAAGATGTTTCCAAAAGGGCGGCACACAAGTTTCATTGAAAGATTAGGGTAGCACGCAAGTGTTTCCACTTTTAAGGAGGTTTGGACACTTAGGAACACAAGTGTTGATGAATTATAAACACTTAGGCCTTATCCTAATCCTTCAAGTCATCCATTATAGGTAAAAAGTTAACTTAGAAGATTTTGGAAGAGTTGAGTTGAAGACTTGGGCGACCAGAGATTGAATCTGAGTTTTGGAAAATCCTTCTTTGAAATGGGGGACCACAGGGGATATTTATAGTCCAACTTCAACCTTGGGGGAAAAATCAGATAGGGCGCGTAAGTGACTTGCGTGACCCATAGGTGGCGCGCAAGTGACTTGCTTCTCGCGCTAGTGACTTTGCGTTGCACAATCCAAATGAACTCCTGGTCCATGCCTTTGTCATTTTTTTGATTTTCTTCAAATGGTGACCCTCTTTGTGCTTAAGTTAATCCCTATTTCCATTCGATGGTCTCTGTGACGGAAAGAAGCATAAAAAATCTTATACATTCAAAAATTATCTAATTGTGATGCATATAAATTAAAATAGAAAATTTAACATAATGAAATAAATATTTTTCTATGGTTAAACATCACTAGGGTACATCCAAGGAATATATAATGGTAATGTGGTGATATGCCAAATCCACTAAGGATCAATACCAAAATACAAGGTTTGGGATATATCGCTTATATTTCCGAGATCACATCCTTTATAATGTTTAAATACAACTAACTGCTTCCCATGGGTGACTCCCCCAATCCATCCTTCTATAGATCACTTATAGAGGAGAGGGTCACCTTCCTCATCCTTTTCTCACTACTCTAGAAAGGATTCATACACATTTTATGGACATGTAGGTCCCTAGATTATTAATAATGAATACATACCCAATTTTAAGTAGATTCTATATGGATGTTATTTCTAGGATTCTCCTTCACTTCTATGAAAACAATTGGATTCAACACTTCCACTTTCAAGACAACTAGGTAAAACTTCTCTTTACTATAAAAATAACGATTACTTACTCTTTGGAAATATCTTTAAGAGATACCAAGTCTTAATTTAACTAAATTGAAAATTATAGTGGATACAATACTTGTCAAATATAGTCTAATGATGAAGGTCCTCTATCTTCTTCTTCTTCTTCTTGAAAATTTAGATATGAAGATGATATAGTTCACTGGGTAATCCTAGAAAAAATATCATTTCATGAGACCCTAAAAATAGTTTCGCATATAAGTGTACCATGAATTCTAGTTTTCAAATTGCATATGAAATAAACGCCTTTGAATAAATTTTCATTATGAAGATTCCTTTAATGAACTACCTTTTTCCTATTTGGAATACTCCTTTATGGACCACCAACTTCACAAACCACCCACTTTGAAAATCAACATGTACCACATAGTGGAAGTGATTCATAAGATAACACTATTTTATAGGTATCCTATGATTCAAAGATAGATAATTCATCATGGATCACATTTCCTTGGTGCACTAAAATTCCTCAAAAGAAAATCGCCTTCAATAATTACTTTCTCTTTTATGGAATCCCCCCCTAATAAACAACTTTTATCATCTCTGAATTTCTTCTTTGTGAAACCCTTAACCTTCATGGAATCTTCTCTCATGATCTACTTATAACTCTTCAAAATTCTACCAGCAATGATGATATTTTTGAATGAAATTCAATCTTTCTAATAATGTGATTAGGTTCCTTTATATAGGAAAATAAATCCCACAAAACCCACTAATAAAAAAATACTCAAAACTTCGATGTGGTACCTTCATTACCACTAACTTTCTTTGCGGTCCGTATAGTGACCTTATCCTTATTGGTAACTAATTTCATCCATAAAAAAACCATTTTGGCTCCTTAAATCACCACCTAAATCTAAAAATGACAAGACTCTCGCAAAGTGATTGCTCTTTGTGGTTTATTTATCATCCTTCATGGTTCGCATTGTTTTTAACCCTTTACGTTAGGTTTAATTCACCACCATATCCCAAAAAATATTAACTTACATCACGATTCTACATTACTCATTTTTGATCTACCTAGAATAGTTTAACAACTCTTTGGTCTGAAAACTCCATGATTCACGATCCTCGAAAAATAGTCTACAAACTCCTTTGCGTAAAACCTTTTTCATAATAAAATCATGATTTTGAGGCCCATAAATTTAGTAAATAATGGGAAACTATGTCACCTTACAAATATGCTTTGGTAATACCATCTATACTGATACACAATCATTAGGTTTATTCAAAAAACACAATCACACTAAAAACACCAAGATGACACCTTAAGGGTTTCTTCCCAATAATCTCCCCCTTTGGGATTTTTGAAAACTCTACAAATTATGATACCACAATGAATATACTTCAATCTTTTATCAAAATTGGATTCTTAATATTCCAATAAAGATAAAATATTTACTCAACACACACTCTAAGCCCATAAGAGCCATGCTCAGCTTAAGAATCAATAGAACCATGAAATATTCATTAATGAATCTCTTTATTCAAAAACTACTAAGTTAATTTCATCACAATCCCCATTTTGAAGATATATGACATTGAGAAAACGTCTTTGACATTTTCAGATTAAATAACCCCATACTTAACTGAACCCCTATAAGTTTCTCCCCATGTCTTAATTAAGAAAATTTATCCCCTTTTATAACGACAATTTCTCCCCCTTTTTCCATGAACCTGATGGTCCCTTATTTGTGATCTACCAATATGTAAAGAACATATATCATCAAATTGGTTGAAAAACTTCATACCTTTGGGATAGGGGGTCCCACATCAACACTTTTTAAGTTTGGGGAGTAGACTAAACTCTAATAGCGAGTCGATGCTGCTCAAATAACTCTTTGGGAAAGGCCATTGTTAGAATGTTTGCATCATATAGATTTGTAAGAACACAATAAAACTTCACAATCCCATGCTCTACCTTATTCTTGATGAAGTGATATTTGATTTCAATGTACCTTTTCCAAGAGTGATGGATGAGATTTTTTCTATGATTTACATCTCTTGAAATATCACAATAAATAAAAATCATAAAATTCACTTAAATCTCCCAATTAATCATATAATTAAATAGGGGATTCCTTTAATTAAAAATTTACTACCCCTTATTCTATGATATCTTTTTATTAATTTTTATAAAATCTAAAAAATCATCAGGGTCACACATTATTATTATCTCTCTTAAAATCTAGATAAAGAGAAATTTCTCTCTCTCTTTGTTCATACACTTCTCCATATCTCATAGGACATGACAGGTTGATATTTTAACCCCACCATGAATTGTTAAATATATGAAATTTTAACTTTGAATGCATTTAACATCATGGAATTGAGACATTGATTTTTAGCACATTTTAAGATCTGAGTAATATTATTGTTTTATTACTACAAACAGCTATAATATTTTCATAAAGTGAAATTACCACTTGGAACTAAGGCATTGAAAGATACTGTAATCCTATTGTGTAATAAATCTTCATATGAAACAAGAGTTTAAGATAATTAATTTCAATGATATCCATGTCACTCACTTACTTCCATAGATTCTAGCTGTATGTCTTTCCTCATTTTTTAGAGGACTCTCTTGTCAGATGAGGATATATCACGTAGTGTACATATCACCATACCTCCATGAAAATATTTCTTCTCCCCTAATTAGTCATCTCTTGTTGGAAAAAATTTCTCTTTGAACTCAAGCAAGATAGTAAAGATGGAATATTCAATGAGACCAGGAACCACTATATTATTCAAGTATATCTTGGACAACTATTAAGATTCATATTAGTATATTCATAATATAATCACTTTTTTACACATCACACATCCTTAATATACAAATTTAAAAAATAGATTTTTTGTTTAACACCACTTGTTGAATCAGAAACTATATCTAAATTGAAATAGTTCATTTTCATCATATTATAGGAATATTATTCAACTAATTTACGCATGCCATTTTATAACACACACACCATGGATCATATCTCCCCCATAGCCTTACACAAATTTTAGAAGATATGAGAAATATTTAACATATAGGGAGAAGGGTACCTCTAGAATATTCAATAAGGGTATTGTGGTCAATCTTGATAGATCAAAACTTTCAAACTTTCTTACAAAGTAGTGTACTATTTTTGTGCTTGTTCCAACCACCCAACCATCTGCAACTATTCGGGACATAAGTCTAAACATTTTTTACCCACATGATAATTGTTATTCTGGTATTTTGATTCTGTATCTTGGCCTTTTTTATAATCTGGGTTTTAAACCCATTAGTAAAAATTACCATCTTGGTTTCTCCACCTATTTTCCATTTTTCTTAACTCTTTCATTGAGAATAAATCTTTCCACTTCTCATATTCTCTTGCTTCTTCCTCCATTTGAGGAATATTTCTCTTGAATTCACTTATCACCATCTTTCATGACATCATAACTTTTTAAGGAATTCTGTATTCATTTTTCTTTTATCAGTTATCTAAGTCATGTCACATTTTCATGGGGGGGGGGGAGGGGGGTTGAGCTTTCTACTAAATTTACATTCTTCTTAAATGAAAATGGGGGATCTCATCCACTTTTATTTCAGGTTAATTCAAATTCATTCATAGATATCTATTTCGAGTATAATAAATGAGGTTATTAATACACATTTTGTTGAGCTCTTTGTTTTTTTTCCAAAGTTTGTAAATCTATTTTTCAACATTTCATGTTCTCTTATAATATATTATTTTTTATAATCTTAAAAAATTAGGTATTATGCTTCTAGGTTCCTTTTAATTCCCTTATTTTTTATACTGAAATTTATTTAAAAATTCCCATGATTAGAAAACATAAAACATCTTCTATTAATGATATACCTCGTTTGATCATTTATTGGATGAGATGTTGATTCAAACATTGTTATTCTTCTAACATTGATCCCTCAGGCTACGTGACACATAATCATGGTGTGTCCATGTCTTCCAAAAAAAATTTAATTGATGAATTATTTCTTCTAAGAAACTTTTATTTCATAATTTTCAATAACTATATACTTATTCTTTGGTTTAGAAATATTTCTGTTTTTATAATATGAAATATATTACAAGTCTTCAAAGAAAGAACACGAAATATGACCATACATCTCCCAGAAGTTGAACATGTTTTTATTATATCCAATAAAAATATTTTTTAGGTTTGTTTCCATTATTTGAACGATTTTACATTTTTATGGAACTATTCATGGCTATCTTCCTTTCATGAATGGGAGATGGTTTATCATATCCAACCCAAGATTTTCTAAAACTAATTGGACTTTGGTATGAGACAATAATTTCAGGTTTTTTCCAATGATGTAGAATATTTTATCTTCATTTCATCATCACCTACTCATAGAGAATCTAATAATTAGTGCAATTAACCCTTTAATTTGGGTATTCCATTAGAATTAGACTGATCCACTTATTTCTTGATTGATCTTATCTCTTATCCTAATTATCGAGTCCTATTGTCCCTTGATTCAAGTTGATAACTAAGTTCTATGTAGATATTATTCTTTACAGTCATCTAATCTTCTAATTGTTGAGAGACATTATCCATTATGTTAGATTTTTTCTTTACATTATAATTTATCACAGAAACGAAATCATTATAGCATGAACTCTCCTATTGTTGCCTTTTCTTTTCCTGAAATAGTTCAGATAGGTGTGTATAAAGATCATAATTTCTAGGATTCAAATTATGAATTATATTTTAGTCTATATTCCTTTATATATAATTAGATTTTAGTTTATTCCATTATTTATACTGGGATAATTTCTTCTCTCTTTGGTATGTGGACACTACAACAATACTTTTGTTTAAACCTTTTATCACGTTGACATGAATTTCCTAGACTTGTATTAGTATGTATTTATATTTAATATCTTCATCCAATTTCTAACCCAATTCATTTGTTAAATGGAAATCTTCTACTTTTTTCCTTCATGGAGTTTCTTCTTCATCTATAGTTTCAAAATTACTTAGAATACTAGGCTCATCAATCATTTCTGTAACATCATTGAGTAGTTATATATTTTTTCTATCTGATTCAGCCAAACCATTCATTGGAACATTATTTATTTTCTTAAACTAAATAAAACCTTTCTGTATACACTTATACAATTAATAATACCACCTAAATTATCCCTCTTCTTTGTAGTTCTTCTCTTTTCCATAGAAAAATAGAGATAAGATAAAAACAAGATGTCAATTTCAATAGTAGAGTAAATATTTTAAGATAAAAAATAAAAAATGTAAAATATTCTTTGATACCAATTATTTAGTCCAAATGGGGCCTTGATACCTTGATATGGGTTGGGGATGGATCAAGGTATGAATATTCAATTCAAAATTGTTTCTACACAACTAGATATTGACCTCTTTATTATAAGGGTAACTTTGTTTTCAATTTAGTTTTTATATTTATTGTATCCTTTCCTACATTATCGGATGATGATGCATAGAAAGTAATGAAGGAAAGCAAAAATGTGGAAACATAAATTTTTACTTTGTTCATACTCACTGGGCTACCTCTAAGGAGCTTAAAATGACAATGTGCCAATATACCGAATCCACAAAGGCTCACTACAAAAATACAATGTACAATAAAGATCACTTGTATTCCTAAGATCAATGACTTTACAAAGTTTGGGGATATCTCACTACTTCCTAATGGTCACTCCATCAATATCTCCTTCTTTGTCTCTCTAACAGTGGATATTATCACTTTCTTCCTCTTATTTTTCTCACTGTTCTGGAAAGGATTCAAACACAATTTATAGATATTTAGGTCCCTTAATTATCAATAATTAATGCATCCTAAATTGTAGGTAGATTTTATGTTGAAGATATTCATGAGGAAGTCCTTCAATTCTATGAAAACACCTCGATACAACACTAAAATTTTCTAGACAACTGGAACTAACTTTTCTCTACTATAGAAAGAAAATTACTTTCTCTTTGGAAAGGTCATCAAGATATTCCAAGTCATCCTTTCATTTATTTGAATGTAGTAGTGAATTAAATCCTTATAAAAATATAGAATTTTTCTAGAGATCCTATATTTATTTTTTCTTTTTCTTAGGAATTTTGATATGATAACAATATTTTTCACTAAGTAATCCTGGAATATATATCTTTGCATAAGACCTTCAAAATAGTTTCACATGTGAGTGTGCCATGAATTTATGTTTTCATGGTATAGATGATATACAATTATTTATATACTTATTTCTTTGTAGATATTCTATTCATGAACTACCTTTTTTTCTCCATAGAAACATCCTTCATGAACAAATAACTTCATGGACCACATGCTTTATGAAATGCCTTACCCCATATAGCGTGAGTTCTTTGTGAGATGACTATATTTCATGGATAGAATTTTCTTTGTGGATAGATAATGACTCGTGGATCACCTTCAGTTTATGATATATAGTTCCTTGTAAAAAAACCCACCTTTGAAACTACTTTCTCTATGGTGGAATTCCTCCTTACAAACCTCTTTTATGTTCTCTGAATTTCTCCATATTGAAACTCTTCTCCAATGCACAATCCTACCTAATGAACTACATCTCACATCCTAGAATTTTTATGGCAGTGACAATATTCTCTAATGAAATTATATATTCCAAATTATGTTATTACAGTCCTTTATATAGATAAATAAATCCCTCAAAACCCACTAATCAAAAATAACCAAAAATCAGATGCAGTGTTGCGTTCACCACGAACATACTATGTGGTCCGCATAACACCTTTATCCTTTATGGTGACTGATTTTATCCAAAAAAATCCCATTTTGGCTCCTTATATTACCACCTCAATCGTCAAATGACAACCCTCTCATGAATTGATTTTTCTTTGTGGTTTATGTAGCATCTGTCATCGTCCAGGAAGTGCAGAACACTTTGCAATGGGATTAACTAAACTTAAATTTCTCCACCATAGTAATATAAATTTAATATTTATGGTATGGTATTTTTCCACCATCTAACCTTATTTTACAAATTTTAATGAAATATTATTTTAAAAATTTCCAAACTAATGAATTTTCACACTATGTTTTCCAGTTTTTCTAAGAATCATCTTATTTAAATTTACTTGGTTTTAGGAATAAAATTATATTCCCTTTTTATAAAATATTTTAATTTAAAATAAAAGTTATAAAAATTTATAGGGTATTTATACTTATTTGTTAAATTAAATTTTAATTCTCTCATATAGTTGTTTTTATTTATGTCTATATCCTTTAATGTTTCTTATGATTCATAGAAAATAAAATCAAATGATACTATCCACTATCATTATATGGATGTATTATGATAATAAATTATTTAAGATTTTATAGAACACATTTATTTCCAATGGGTTAATTAATATATGAAATAATTAATGATATTTTAATTTCATCTGGAAAAAATATGTTTTTTAATTATGTAATTGGTGGGCCTAGAATTATCTATTATTTCTAAGCATTCAGTAAAAAATTATCTCATGAGTTAATTGATAAAAAAGAGTGAACTAAAACCCATATAGAAACTTTCCACTAAGTTATAGGTTGTAATAGAGGTATATAAGCTACAAATTCATTGGATAATGACTTATATCTTATGAGTTGTTACATTAGAAAATGAGGGTGGTCTCAATACAATATGGGGCACTGTCTACTATGTTATGATGGTCTTGGTAGTGATCCTTGATATAAATAAATATTTTTTATACTTATGTATAAGACAAATTATTATTCTCAATTAATTTATTCATGTCTCATGATTATTCATTCTTGTTCCCATGCTCTTATTTCACATATATCATGTTATGCCATAACTCTTATGTAATGAATAATGATTTTTGATATTTTTTTTGGGAAAATAATATATTATGTTCTGGACATGAACCATGACGACCTTATAATTGCCACATGTTTTTCTTATGATCAATTATAATATTATACCATTTCTATCATGTTTAGCCTTATTGAGGATATTTGATCACCTTTTCATATGTTTTCATTCTGATGATATAATATTTAATATTATATATGATAACTCTAAATGGGATAAATGTGATAAGGTTATTTTTAGGTTATGTTAAAGATATTTTAGAATAATTTTGTTATGTATTTAATATATAAAGACACAAAACTTTTAAGTTCTAGAGTTTTATTTACATAGATATGTAAGTAATATTCATATAAAATAATGTTACATGATTTTATTTTTTCTTGAGATTCTCATATTTTATCATAGAATGCATAATTTATTTTTATGGATTAAAATAATAGGACAGAACCTAGAACAACCTATGATGAACCAGATGTTATGTAGGATAAAACTAAAAAGATATAAGTTGAAATTATGGTATCATACATTATGATGTATTACGATTTATTTTCACTATCATATGATTTATTACTGATGTTCCAAGAATAGTTAGTACACCATTGGGGGTATGAGTGAATCAATAAATATTTTAAAAAATATTTTCTGTATAAATAAAGACTATATGAGTTATTGGGCCTATGATCAACTATTAAGAGATATTCCTCATATTTATACAAGAATAATAAATACCAGGAAACAAATGATAATTTTACAAGGATGAACCTTAATAAGAGAGCCTAATCATTTCAAGGATCAGTTGGGTTCTAAGGCCTCTTTAAAAAAAATACTAAATTAGTGTTTAAAAGGAAGGGTCATTTTCCATCCTTATCTTTTTATGAGATATCAAATGGCTAGTATAAAGTGAGGGAATGTCATATCCATGAACATGAACAATAATAGAATATCAATTCTATTATTTACCTTTGAACCACTTGTAAGAATTGGGGAACCTTCACCACTGATCCTAAAAATTTACTCCTCTCTATATAATGAATATAATATGTATAATGTTTTAGGATGTCTTTGTATCAAGGATTAGATCTATTTTAGTAGAGTATTTGACTAAAAAATGTGTATGATAGTAAGAGTTACAAATCAATCTCTCTCTTACCATTTTGAGTTTGATACCACCATGCATGAGATTGTGAACGTGTGAATCAATATACTTCCTATTCTAGGGTTGTTTCCCAAATGGTCAACAATATATTCAACTCATCTTCTATTTCTTCTCAATATAAAATTTATTTGATACAAAGGATATTTTAGGATAGTAGAGTATCTACTATATCTTAATTAACAAAAATATCTTTCTTCTATTCCATTAATTTTTATACCATCTATAATTTCTAATATATATTTCTATAATGAAATATATAAACCCATTGATTTATAGAAACATTAATAATCCCTAAGTAATTAATAATATGACTAAAAAAGATAATATAAAATATAAAATATAAAATCCTATGAAAAATGTACACTGATGTTCTCATTTAAACACATTAAAATTACCAAAAATATCAACTTAAATTATGGATTTTAATATTCCTCAATATTTATGATATAAATAATAAAAAATATTTCAAAAAATTAATTTCATTAGAATAACAAAAATTATTGAAATGTATATTCTCACCTACAATAAATAATTTAAAAAATGGCTGAGTACATTAATGTTTGTGAGGTAGATTATTAATCATATGAGGTGGCCATGAAGATTGACCTCATGAAGTGGTGAAACCCCTTAGATCAACTGTATGTCTTTATAGATTGAGTATTTAAATTGACCACATGAAGAACTTTGTATTGACTTTGTGATATATCCTTATATAGACCAAAATAACTATAAATCCACTATTTTTGAACGATTGTGTGAATAAATAATCATTAAATAAACTATGTCAATGGATCTACCACATAAAAGACCATGTATCACACTACCTTTATGAAAATCCAACTTAAAATTACACAAATTACAATTTTACTCTTTAACTTTACATAACTTCACATATTTTATTGCTAACATTATGTAGCACTTAGTTCACCTCTATATAGGAAGAATGTTTCATATATTTACTTTTTATAGGCAGTGAAATTCATATTTTACCATTAGAAACTTATGAAATTCAATTCTTACCTTTTTGTAGGAACTTTAATTACTCACACACCTTTACATAAGATACTAAAATATCTTTTTTTGGGTATTGAAAATATTTATGTACCCTTATTAATCCTTCAAACTTATAATGTTATCTTTATACTGGTATTAAAATAATCAATTTAGCTTTACGCAAGTAATGATTCTAACTCAAACACATCTGGTTCACTCTCAATCACATCTCAAATGTGGTTGAAAACATATACATATTCCTTAACCAAAAAGGAAAATTCAATCCCCCATTTTGGTTATTAACCAATTGAAATCTTTCTAAACATTAGTTACCATTAAATAGATACAAAATCATATCCTTTATAAAAATAAAAATATATTATTATTAAACCACATGTTAGGGTCATGTTTTTGGGATTAATCCATATCTTAGTGAGAAGAATAAATTTGGAGAAGTGTAAAGTTCTCTCCCATCAATCTATATATCTCATATCTTGAAACAACTCATCATTTTCACAATAAACATAATCAATCAGTGTGTATAGATATGGAAATAATGTTAATTTTCATTGAATGAGTTGTAAAAATTCTTCCTTATTGAAAATATAACCTTTTGATTTTTTGGGGTTACTAATAATGATTTTTAATGATTTAATAGTTTCTAAAAAATATCAAATCTTAAGTGATAAAATCTATCGTAGGTACAATTTTTGTGAAAATATTATCTAACTACTCTTGGGTTGGGAAATATTCCAAATTGTTTCCTCCATTTACAACCTTCACTTTTTATAAATTGAAATCTGATATTAATGTTCATAGACACTGAGTGTTGTATAGGATTTTTTGAAAGGTCTATAACAAATTGATTATAAAAAAAAATCTTGATAAGTTTATTAACAATAATCCTCAAATCATTAATGTACTCATTCATACAAATCATTTGAAAAAATAACTATTAACAATAAAATATTCTCCTTTTATAGTAATCAGTTAAAATAAGTTCCGTTTCTTTCAGTACCAACCCACATAACAATATACCTAAAGAAAAAGTTAATCTTAAGTGGACCATTAATCATCACAATAACCTACACAATAAATATCTATAAATGCATACATATTCAAATTATTTTCATTCTTGTAAATAAGACCATACCTCATGGTACCTTTTTTTACATATTAAAATCTATTTATAATCCATAAGATGTGTGTCCTTTGGGTCAATTTTATATTATTTTAAAATACTCACAACATAATGATATTTGGAATTGTAGTTATGAGATAAATAATGCTACTAATCAATATTATATAATATATTTAATTTAAACTTACTCATTAAACAAATTTTGGAAATTTTAGTACCACTTTAATGGGTGTAGACACTAGTTTTGAGTCCCCCATATCAAAATTATTCAATTTTGATTTATAATACTTATATTAGGATAAAAAGATACAATATTCAACTTTCATGACTTGTAATACCAGAAAATATCTCAACCAACCTATCATTGACCTATCAAATTGATGCTTCATTTGATTAAAAAATTATTGAAAATAATTCTAATAATTATCTGAAAAAGTGATATCATTAATATATAAAATTGCAATAAATGTACCTACCTTTATTTCTTTGACATATAGGAGACTATACACCTTTCCATTTATGAATATTAACTCCTTCAAATAGTTATCCCACTTCGAATACCAGGCCATTGGGGCCAGTTTTATGCTACACAATGCCATCTTTAATTCACATACTCTTTTCCTATCACTATAAAGCATAAACCTATCATTTTTCAAAAATATATTCATCTAATTAAATACATCCTTTTGAAAATATATACTTGACATCAATTTGATAAATTTTATACTACCTATAGGCTACCAAAACAAGGAACGTCCTTATGGATTCCAATCTTTCAACCATAGAAATTTTATATTATAAATAAACACCTTCTATTTGATTGTATCCCCTAGAAACAAGCTTATATTTCTTAATAATAACTTTTCATTGATCATTTAACTCATTCATAAAAAGTCACTAAATTATAATATATTTATTTATTATTTTTTATTGGAACATGATCCCATGTGAAATTATTTTAAATATGAATTTTTTTTCATATATAGAATAAATAAAGTCATCATTATCAATGTATTATATCACTAAATTAGTAATATTTGAGATATAATTAATTTTTTATTTTTAAAACTCAATCTTCATCTAGTAGGATAAACTATGTTCTCATCATGTTTGAGCTTTCTTGTAATATACACCAGTGATAAATCTTCAAGAATTATATTCTCTATAACTAAAAACATATTAAAACATTGGTATTTCTTTATTTTTTAATTCGCAATAGATTAATTTTCATTCCTTATCCAATTACAAACTATTTAAACTATATTTATCTCAAATTTTTCTCAAGTGGTAATGTTTTATTTTAAATTATGCTTTCTTTTTTTATCTTGTATGTCAAAATCTGAAGTATCTTAAACATTTTAAGGAAAATTATTTTCAATAATTTTCAAATAAATACATTTTAAAAATTGAAAATATATTGTTTCAAAAATTTTATCCTTTTTATTCGATAGATATAAAAAAATATACCCACTTCTAATTTTTTTTCATTAAACATTCCTTTGAAATTTTTATAAAATATAGACTTCCAGAAACTCTGATGTTTTTTACATTGGGAATTATTTTTGCACGATAATTTATAAGAGGTCTTGTTAGAATTAGGTCTTATCAAACCTATATTTTGAGTATTTACATAATTTAAAGGAGTTAATGATAGAATCGAGTCTTAAAATACATATGTTCTGAATATTAACTATCATGCACATGGTTTCTCACCAAAAAAATTTAGGTGACAATATCCTACTAACGTTTTTTCTCTATCACCACCAATATATTATTATATATCTAAGAAATTTTTTTTAGGATTAAATGGAGTGGTATAATAATTATTTATACCAATGTTTTTATGATATGTTTAAGAATATCTTGTTGTAAATTTCTTTACATTATCAGATATAAGTTTCTTAAAGCACATGCCCAATCCTTTCCCAACTATTATTACAAGGTTTTTAAACATGTTCACTATATCATAATTTTGTTTCATAAACATCACACTGGTCATTATAATTTAATAATATGTAAATTTGAGAAAATATAGATAAATTTTAGTGGAATTTTTTCTCATGGGTCAACAGAAATCTGAACGTATCGATTCAATAGGTTTGGTGGTCCATATGTTAACCCTTTTATGAATCACTTAAGTTATTTTACATCTGTAAAATTTTTCCAAAATATGTTCTCTCCCACTTTTGATATGGGGTAAATATATCATAACATAAAATTTGGTAATCCTTCTCAAAATTATCAAAGAGAGATAACCAAACCTTTTATATGACATTTTTCTCAACTTTTAAACTCAAGTAAAATAAATATTTAGAATCTCAAATATGAAAAAATTTGAATGGTTCACTAATACAAAGTAATATTATTCTGATAATTAATTATTTTGAGAAGAAAAATAAATCATCCCCATAACCAAACATATTAATAAAACATAACAAGTTATTTTTGATCTCATCATTAATTTTGTTAATTGAAATCAGTTTTTGGGCCTCAATCTTAGCTACTTCGATTCCTTTAATATTTAGTGATATTTAGTTTCCAAAATTGAATGGATCTCTATAATTTCATTAAATATTTCTTAATATATTTTTTACCTCCATTATCTTTATGAGAATCAACTATCAAATATCCATTTATTTCTTCTTTTACTTTCTTTGAGATCCGGTTCCACAATGAGAAACCTCTCACTTTTAATTTACTATTACTTTTTTTTATTATTCATCATTTATTTTTTTTGTTTTGGAATCATGGTAAAAAACTCCTAAATATGAGGATTATACTAGTCAATTATTCCACATTTATCCTTAATTCATTAAAAATTAATTTGAACGAGAATTATAAACTAGTTTTCATTACCTTTTTTCTCCTAATAGATACACAAATTCAATCAACTTTTTATATTCCCCTAAATTATTGTCATATATAACTCCAAAGAAGAAAAATGTTGTGAAAAAAATATAATTCTTATATCCATAAGTCATATATAATTAGTAGTATCCCCTAAATCTATATCTACATTAATGGTGCTGATATTTTCTTTAAAATTCTACTTGCTATCTAAATGAAATAAAAACATTTTTTTCATGAGTTTGGAAGGAAATTTCTTCATATAATCATTATCCAATACCTTAGTTGATGTAGGATTCCTATAGAGGTTGTTTCTATAAAAACTATGTCCAATATTGAGTTTGTATCATTCAATAATTGATTGTACATATCTAATGGTCTAAGATTTAAGAGTTGTAAAAATTTAAAAAAAAATTATCATTGCTTTTGTTTATCATAATTGGATAAATCTGAATTATTTTCTAATGATTTTTCATAATCAATATTAAATTTTGAAAGTTTATCCTCATATTTAATAAAAATTTATTTATATTTTTTAAGTTCTTCCTTTATATCTCATATATTCTTCCCAAATTCATTTATAACAAATTCTTCGTCAATAACTTTCACCGTAAGAAGCTATATATCCTTTGTTTACTCATTTTCCATTACATGAAACTCATATTCATCATTTTTTAACGTATAAAATTTACAATGAATGTTATAAATTTCTTCTTAACTATATTTTTTCTTTCAATAAATACTTCAAGTTAGATTATCAACATGTGAATCATGTATATTTCATCTTTTTTCCTCTTAACTCTCATTACCTAAACTATCCCCTTTATTTTTAATATGTTTCCAAAAGTTTTTTCTTTTTTAGAAAATTCATAATTTAATCCACTACAAGATGAGGACATGTCTTCTTCCTTATTAAGTAATATATTTTTTTGAATACATCTTCCTTCTCTATTCATTAGTTGTTATAGACTCTACCATATTTGATTTTATACTTTATTTAGAATATATATTTATATTCTTCACCCTTTAATTCCAAGCTTTTCTTATTTATTGGGATATTTATACAATGTTTCCAAATACCTTTATATTGTATGAATTTAAAATGAAACTTTACTTTATGTTTTATTTTCCTTTATTATTTGTTTTAGATTTGATATCAATTAGTTTCTTATGATTTTCACTAATCTCATCATCTCTATCCGAGTCAATGGAGTACTCATTACCATTTTATTTTATATTTAATTAAACATGAATTTAAAATAAATTTCTTAGTAATACTTATTCATAAAAATTTTAGTTTTGTTTCATTTTAGAATACAATAGAGTAACTTAAAAATCACAAAGGAAAAGATATTCCCTCTCTTTAATGGTTGGAATATTTTTTTCAAACATATCTGGAAGGGTTCTCATTAATTTTTTGGACATAGTAGAATCATCCATATTGTCTTTAAATACTATGATACAATTAAACATTTTATTAACCCCAATGAAAAAGTTATGAAAAACTTCACCATTATCTATTAAGAAATATTTGACCTTATCCCTTTATAGCTATGATTTTTCTTATTTCATATTGATGTTCCCTTCATATATATTCTATAGTTTTCCCTGTGTTTCAGAGGATATATTTATCCTCATAAATTTAGGTTAAACATTATCTAAAAATTGTGTAGATTTACATTTTTTTCATTCCCATAGATATTATGATATCTATTTTTAAAAAACCAATAGTTATATCTTCTATAATGGGTAGAAAGCATCTAATATCAATATCACTATCTTCAAAAACATATGAGATCTGATAAAGTAAGATTTGATTATTCAAACTAAAAAAATTAATCCCCTAAAAATATTGAACACCTTTTATATTCCTAAAACATTGACATTACATAAATGTTCTTATAAAGAGTAGGATCTCATGGGGGACCATAGTTATTATACAACTTAACGTGACTTTATGAGTTATTACACCACTGGAGGGGGTGTGAATAAATGATTCTTTTTAAAAATTATTTTCTTTTGGAGTAAAATAAATATAAATTATTTTAGTTTCAGTTCACTATTAATATTTTTATAGTACCCATATGCATTAATAATAAATATCAAGTTGCACATAATAATTTTACAAGGGATGGTCTCAATAAAAAGAAATAACCATTTCATGTTTAGTTGGATTTGAAGATCTTGATAACCTCCAATAAAAAAAGTGAATAAAATAGAGGGGAAATTCTCATCCTTATCTCTTGATAGTCCATCTAATATATATTAAAATTTAAAGGAAGGTGACATAATTTTACAAAGAAAATATTTTTTTGTTCACCATGGTACCAATGACTTGGGAAACATCATCCTTTTTATTGAATGAATCAGGTATTCTGAGTTATTTATTATTATTTTAAATCTATGATTAAATATTTTTTTAGAGATAATTATACTACTGTATATATATGAGAGTAGCAGCAGCAAATTTATCTCCCTCTCACCTTATTCAGAATGATATTTTCATGCATTATAGCTTGCACACATGAAAAATCCTGCATTCTATTTAGCATTAAGAAAATTTATGATCAACCTAAGATATAGGTTGAAATATTTTTATTCTCAATAAATATTTTCTTCAATTCAAATATGTTTTCAATAATGTTCTGTGTGATATATATATCAATTTATAAACAAAAATTTCATTTTTTTATTTTCCTTCTTTATACTTAATGATTTGGAAAGATATTTCTATAATGATGTATGGAATCCACAATTTTTTATACAAATTTATAATCCCTTAAGAAACATATATTTAAACAATAAAAATAAAATGAAAAATAAAATATGATACCCCATGAAAAATGGACATAAACATTCTCACTTATAATAATTTAAACTCTTATAAATCTCAACTTAAATAATAAAATTGAATAATACCATGGTATTTATGATAATATCAATGAGATAAGAATCCTCATGATTAATTTCATGAAAATAAAAAAAATTCTATAAACATATATTTTAACATAAAAAACCTCATTAAAAATGGATTACTATAAGACTAACCGTGAAAAAAACTATTGACTATGTGAATCCTTTATATAAATAAATCATGTTGGTTGAATGCATGATGTGAAAACATCATATATTTTAATTGTGTTTAAATATAGATTGAACATTTCAAATGACTACATGATGAACTATATATTAACCACATGAACTACCTTTATACTGAATTCATGAAAAACCTATTGACCATACCTGATTGACCATGTGAAATAATAGTTAGGGGACCCATTGTGTCAATGGATTGACGACATGAATTAAATCATTTTAATGAATAATAAACTCTTATTATACCTTGATGTAGGAACTTATTAACTTTTCACAATAGATGATATTCCTTATTTTTTTTTACACAACATCACCACATTCTATCACCTCTAAATAGCACCCAATTTACCATTATGTTGGTAGTGTTCATAAAAAATTACATTTACATAGGTAGTTAAATGTTTGAGTTACATTTATACAAATAATTAATTCAAAGGCATAACTTTATATGGTTACTAAAATTTATCATTTACTTTTATGAAATGTACTGGACTATATCTTTGTAGGTAGAGTAAATATTGATGTATCGTTGTGAAAGTTTCATACATATGAAGTTTCCAAAATGTGGGTAATGAAATTATCAATTTACCTTTACCAAAATATCAATTCCAAATAAAAATAGAAAGATAGTACTTATAAAATTTTTAAATATGGCATTTAATAAAGTAATATTCTTCAAAAAAGGTAACTTTAATTACTTTGTTTATTTTTTACTTTATAGTCACTCTATCCTTTTGGTTTTAGTTAATGGATATAAATAGAAGTAAATTTATTTAACAATGTGTGCATTGAAAAATTCAATGGTTGTCTTAATAAGAAACTAAACAGGGTGTGAGATGGAGTGAAAGGTATGATGCATATTCCCCACCAAATCTCTCAATCCATGAAATATTAAATAAATCCTGTTGAAATCCATCACACACCAAGGAAGGGACAATGATACATTGAGTCCTTCATGATATATCATACACCCAACTTTAGTAGGGTTTCTAAATCATTTATTACCGAAAAATGGATGAAAATATTCGAAAAGATATTTTATATTCTATAGTTCTCAAAGCATGAAATGATTTTATTTTCTGTTTATCATTTAATAGGTGATGATAAACAATTATGGACCCAAAACATTAATATGACCCAATAGGATGAAATAAACCTCATATAAAATTAATATTTTATGAATGTATTATTTAGGAAATACTTTCCATGATCACTTTTCACTAAAATGGAGTGGTGATTCCTAGAGTTTAACCAAAATGAGGAAGTATCTACATATACCTTTCTGAAAACCTTCTCACGACTTACAATTTATGGTTATGGTATTATTATTGACCTTGATAGAAAAATTAAAAATCTATTTTGTTGCTTAAAACCAAATAAACAAAAGGAATTGGATATAAAAAGATTTGGTGGCTAGGTTGACATTTTTAGATGTAAAACTAAGTAAAAAATGGTGATTGGAGACTCCCATTATTCTTATGGATTTAGGGAAAATAAGGGAAAATAAATACTCAAATGATAAAACCTATGGTGGAATGAAAATTAAATTTATTATACATTGAAAATTTATGACGAAAATGTGGATAATTATATCAAATGAATGAGAAAATTATGAAATTATGATAGAGAATACCATGAAGACTACAAATTCTTATAAGATACGGAGAGGCCAACCAATGGAAAGGATGAAAATAAATCTCATCCTAATACAGCATGACCACTCCAATATTTTAATTATGTGGAGTATAGAAATTACACCTTTTCACTAATCCAATGGTTAATGATTAAAATATATGTTCGCAACATTTATATTAATGAGAGATAGTGAATACCTATGCATTTACAACTTCTAAATTTGGATAGGAAAAGAAATTGGTTAATGATATAGTAATCATAAAATCTAAAACTAAAAATTTATTATTTTATTCTGGATATAACTAATCCATAAAATCTATAAAATTTTTTAATGTAGTAAAAAAAACTCATGGAATATATATTGAGTTATTATTTAAGAATCATAATTCTATAATGATTTTATATCAAGTCCATAACCCCTATCCAATAATTGTTTTTTGAAAATATACTTCCTAAAAATATTATTTTTCCATCCATTGTTTAAATTTGATATGATTTTAGACATGGACTGGATATCTTTACATAAAGAGAATATTCATATCCATGATATGTAAATCGAATTTGACACCCTAAATCTACCCATTATTATGTATTGGTGAAAATTGACCATGAAACCCATATGAAATTTATATCCATTATATATGTATTAATACCGAAACACAAGGAGTGTTTATAATGAATGGGTGTGTAAAAATATTATGTTGATGATATTCCTATTGTGAGAGACTATACAGATGTATTTCCAAGATAATTACATAGACTTTGCCCAATCCATGAGTTTAAATATTCAAAAGAGATTATAAATAGTGTTCTACCTATATTAAAGAATAGATATAGCACAACCCTGATTAAATTGGAGTAATTAAAGAAGAAACTATAAGATAGTATTGATAAGGGCTTAATATTCCCAATGTTATTTACAATGAGTAAAACAATCCTCATTGTTATTAAGAAATATTAATCAATGATTTTATGTATTGATTATAATGAACTTAACAAAATCATGATCAAGAATAAGTATCCTCTACCTAATATTGATGAATTGTTTGATCATCTATAGGGGGATCGATACTCCTCAAAAATTGACCTCTGATTTGGATGTCATTGACAAATGGTGAAGAGTGAGGATGTTCCAAAGATATCCATTCATACCAGACATAAGCATTATGAATCCATAATGATTCTTTTTGGATTCATAAGTCCTGCTCTTATATTCATTAATCTAATGAATATAGTATTTAGATATTTATTTAATATGTTTATGGGAGTCTTTATAGATTATATTTTCATATTTTCTAATATGATGAAAAATCATGAAGGAAATTTGAGGATTGTGTTGAAGGCCTTGAAAAAAAGGAATTTCATGCCAAAATTAAAAACTATAAATTATGTCTATATAAAGTATCATTCTTTGTTTATGTAATCAAAATAAAGGGTATATATATTGATCCTTTAAAGGAAAAGGTTATTGAATAATGGAAATAACCAAGTACTGTAATAGAGATCCATATTTTTCTTAGGTTTTATAGATACCATAGATTCATTTTGAGAAATTTATCAAAACTATAAAATCCAGTAACCATGATAACTCATATGGGATTAAAGTTCCTCTTGATAGATGAATTTGCAGAGTATTTCAAAGAGCTCAAGTGAAGGTTGATCACTATAGATTAACTCACATTACCCGGTAGTCAATAACAATATATAATATATAGAGATGAATAATCAATTATTAGGATATGTCCTTATGATTAATTTCATGTTTTTATCTTATAAATAAAATCAATTAATGATTCTTCAGAAAACTACCTAATGTACGATTTAGAGAAAGAAATTATAACAATTTCACTAGAAATATAGAAAAATTAACACTATGGTGATATGTGTGAAATATATACTAATTACATGATCTAAAAGCATATATTGATATAGAACGAGTTGAACATGTGAAAAAAGAAATGGTCAGAGTTGATCAAGGACTACAACTTCTTGATAAATTTTCAAATAGGTAAGGAAAACAAGGTGGATGTTTCATTTAATTGGAATTATCACACTACCTTATATATGATGAGTATTGATAGAGACCCAATACTCAAATATTTTCAAATTATAAATCCTAAAATAATATTAGCAGGGGAGAAAAAACATCTTTCCCAAATTAATATTCAAAAATCCATCCATTCCAAAATCAAGGAGGCACAGAAGGAGGATATGGAACTACAGAACAAGAAAATGAATTTTTAGAAGTTTAAATATTATAATGATGGAATTATAATATTATATTAATGTATATATGTTACATTAAAATTATAATGGAATAAAAAGGTGTTGGATGATGCATATAACTCATTATTATCTTCCCATAATGAATTACCATTGATATAGTGATATATAAAAAACATTTGTAATGGAACAACATGAAGAGGGAGATTTTGTAGTATAAATATTAATTCTTGGCATGCCAGAAAGTTAAAGAAAAATGATAGAAGACTAATGGGATAATTTAATACTTACCAATAACTATATGGAAATGAGATAAAATCACTATATATTTTGTTTTGGGCCTTTATAATACCACTAAACAATATAATTCCATTTGGTATATAGTTTTTCACTTCAATAAATCATCATATTTCACTACTATTAATGATAATATCATGCTCAATCAAATTTCATGGATACACAAAATAGAAGTGGAAATAATTAATATAATACCACTATCAATTATATATGATAAATATGTGAGGTTTAGCTTGATGTTATAATTAATTCTTTAAAAAAAGAAATTTAGAGTTTAGTTTCAACATTTCATATCATCCTTAGATTTATGGTCAATAAGAAAGGAGAATTCAAACTCTAAAGGATACACTAACATACTTTTCAATGAATTTCAATGGAGGTGGGGATCTATAATTTCCCCAAGTACTGTTCTTATATAATAAAAGTTTTCATTATAGAATTAAAATGGAAATATATTAGGTTCTTTATGTGAAAATATGTAGAACTCCAACATGTTGGGATGATGTTAGAGAGTATAAACTACTGGGACATGATCTATATCATGAAATGGTAGAGAAGATTCAAACCATTAAACATCAGATAATAACTAATCATAGTTGATAAAAATTATAGGTTTACAATTTTCAACATGGTTATTATTTTGAAAATAGAGACAAGGTATTCTATTAAATACTACTATGGAAGAGGGTTATGAGATTTATAAAAAGGGAATGTCGAGCCCTAACAATATTTTCCTCTTTGAAGTACTTGATCAGGTTGGAAAAATATATTATCATATTTAACTTCCAATAAGCCTCTCCTAAGTTCATTATGTACTCAGTGTATTAATGTTACATATGTATATACTGGACCCTTCATATGCACCAAATACAGATGTAATACAACTGGAACATGATCTCTCTTATGAGGAAGAAGTAGTAGGAATCTTAGACTATAGAGACAAAGTATAATAGATGAAGGCCATTCTCTTAGTTAAAGTTATATAGACTCATCATGTGTTTGGGGAAACAATATGGGAATCTAAATATTTAATGAGGGAGAAGTAACCTCATTTTTTCTATAGAGTAATAAGAATTTTAGGGTGAAATTAATTTGAGGGTGAAGAATGTAACCACCAATGATTTCACGTTGAATTGATTTACTTTTAATAGCTATAGTGTTGAATAAATAATTTCACATACAAATAAGAAATAAAATAAACTGTGATGCATTTTATTGAGGTAAAATATAAATATTCAATAAAAACATTAAAAAATTATAAGAATTCAATATGATACATCATTAAAAAAAATTACGAGAGGAATAAATCCAAAAGTAAAAAATCATAACATAAAGGAAATTTTTTTATCATTTTTATTTTCTATGTTGATCATCAGCATGATTAAAAAATTTTAAATAAGGAACAGTATTAGAAATATTATTGAGTTGTTTAGTAAAATTTGAATGCATTGAATGAAGTGTTTTAATAAAGTTATATATACAGATTAAATATGACCACTATATATATTTACATGGGAAATATGGTCATTGGATATATGGAAATTAGGTATTTTGAAAAGGTAATATGTGTAATTAAAATAATATAATTCACAAATAATATTCTAATTATATAATGACATAAAATGATAATATTTAATTAATGTATTATAAAATATTTTTATGCATTACATATTGTTATTTTTATTAAAGAATGACTACATGTGTTTATAAAATTCAAATAAATATTTACATACCGATGGATTGATAAAAGAATATTTAGAATATGAATAATTAAATTTAATAGGATGGTGATAAAATTTAATAATGTTAAAAAATGACATGTTTCATAAATATGTTTTACTAATGTATTATGTATTTTTGTGTAAAAAAATAAAATGACATAATTAAAATGATTAATATAATGTTATGATTACATATATAAGAAAAAATATATTAACATTAATTTAATTAGTAATTGATAAGAAATTGGATTAAAAAGACATAATTTTCAAAAAATACATTTTCATACAAAACATGTTTTTTATATAAAATATTTTAAATAAAAACTCAATTTTCTAATATTTAAAAGTTGAATTAGATTAAATGGAGTCCAAATTTGGAAACTAAATATTGAAATTAGGTCATAGGTGTTATCTTATATTTTTGATAAAAAATAATTACCACGGTAAAAAATTAAACAATGTAAAAGTGTGTGAAAAGAGGTAATCTACATTGATTTGATTTTTTAAGTCAACCTAATTTTTATATATTCTTGAAGATTTTTTTAGGGTTTAAATTAATAACAAATTTTCCCACCAACATTTCCTCACCTAGCTCACCTAACTCCCATGTGTTTCCATCCTTTCCTTTTACATAAAGAAACATTACATCAAAATATTCATCCTTTCACCTATAAAATGTGCTCTCTTATAACCCTTATAAACCATTAAATTACTTAAATATATCTTTTTAATCCATGGAGATTTTATTTTTCCTAAATAAGTTAAAGTCATTGCACATATTCTAGTTCTATTAAGGAATATTAAATCTTTTATTCTGAATTAACCTCTATATATTATGAGAAAATTCATCACATAAGTATATATGTTCTCTTAATTTCATAATAAAATACTCTTATACACTCTTTGTAAACCTCATAATACAATATAGTAACCATAAATTGATATCATTAAGCTTACAAGAATATTATAATTCTATTGTATAAATCTAAACTTACTCATTCACTAGTATAACATGTTTTATTTTGGGTAGGTCAATCCACATTAAAGAACAATTCTATACCAACATCATATTTTTTACCACGAATACATATCAATACATCAATAATGGTAATATAAGTCCTTATGGATTAATTTATTTCATAAATATAGTTATGAATGTATTAATAAATGATTTTTCATTATAAAGTGAATTATTTATTTTAATAAATCACTCAAAAAATTCTTGTCATAGATTCTATTTTTGCAAATAATTCATGTAATTTTCATCAAATGAAGACGATTATTCATAATTAATTGAAATTAAATGATTAAAATTACTTGAATAGTCTTATAATAATTAACTTTGTAACATCCCATCCCAAAACACCTGTATTATCTAGGGGCTCTGTAGCACCAAGCCCACCTCCCCATATTCCATAGGCTACCAACTAGAGGTCATAAACTATTAAATTATATGGGGATACTATTTAATATAATCATAGTTATAAAAAATACATGAAATAACAATAAAATATCCAAAACACATAAATAGAGTTTAGATAATAAAATTTAAAAAATGCTATATCAATGAAATGAAACATACATAAAATTGGTCATATAAAGAATATAATGATCATCCACTGCACTGATCCCATATATAAAATAAATAAAAAACACAAAATGGATCAAATACAATCCTAATCCCACTCTTTAATACTACGAAGCTCCTCCATCATGTTACACTACACGCCCCACTCTCATCAAGAAAGAATATAAAGGATCTACACTCCCACCAAAGTTCCCATATAAGACATAAGAATAAATCTCAGTAGGGTATCACCATGTTCCCTTATTATATCTTTTTATATATGTGTATTAAAGAGTAAAATGACAAATAAACATATCATATGTGCATAATAGACATCGAGTGATAACCATAACACCATGACTCCAAGTATATTATGTTATCAGGTGTTAATAAGGTTAGTAAGATTCCTGGGAATTCCTACATCAACACCAAGAAAAAATCACTTCATCACCTCATGCTATCAAAAAAATACCCAACACATTCCCTAAAGATCAAGGTAGGATTCATTCCTGCACTTGATCTACTACCCAAAGGAACATGGTACAACTTCACATACAAATCCCATCCCACTACCTCATCACTCAAGGTTGGGTTTATCATCAATGTATTATGTCACATAAATACAATAAAAACCCATGATTTTATGGTTTGTATATTCTTAAGTAAATTAATTTTATTTGATAGATTACATTACATGAAACAAAAATCATAAAATAACCATGATATACTATTAAATATTATTATTTTAAAATGACTGTTATAAACTAGGCATTAAATTGGTGGGTGAAAATATGATTAACTAGATTATGAAAATATAATTAACAAAATCTTGTTGGGACTGAGAGTTTTTTATAAGTGTGAAGAAACAGTCATCATGCTAATGAATACAAGGGGAAGAAACAAATCAATTATTTTCGATGTTCAATTATAGATAAATGAGAAATTATTCAAATAAATGTATGAAGCATCAGGGAAATATACCAGATAAGAGGCCAAGGGGAGATATCCAAGCTTATATGATTACTACAACAAAATTATAAGTACCCAATGATGTGATATTTGGTACATTAATCCTGTATTTAAATCTATCCAAATATTTATTTGATTGTGGATCATATAACTCTTTTATATCTACATAGTTTTTTAATAAAATTAGATATTTTATGTTTTTTCTCACAAGGGAGTTGCCAATCAGTACTCTTAAGGGAACTGTCATTCCAACAAAGATGTGCTGGGAAGTCCCCATTATGGATTTTAAATTTTATTTATTTTTGGACCTTATAATCATACCTATGGTTTAATTTGATATAATCTTTAGTAAAGAATATATTTTAAAATAACATTAGAAAAATATATTATAAGAAGAATGAATTTATGATTTGTGAGGAAGATATATAATTCGTTATCTTCAGAGTAGAAACATCATCATCTGATTCTTAGGTAGATCCACCCCTTGTAACTCTATAGAATAAAACTATTAGGGATGAACAGAAAAAAAATCTTGGAATTAAACATTTAATATTCAAAGTGAATATTTACATATTGTATAATAATACATTGATGTATTTCCAAGCAAATTTCATGGAAATCCCCCAGAGTGTGAAGCTATGATTTGTATTGATTTGATTCCTAATGCAAGAACAATATCAAAGACCCACAATAGAATGGCCACTATATAATTAGTTGAGCTAAAGAAAAAAATTATAGGATATGGGTTATAAGGTATTTATTTAACCAATTGTATCACCATGGGGATCTATTTTTCTTTTTTAAGAAGAAGGATGGATTCGTGAGATTGTACATTGATTATAGGGAAATTAATGCTATTATAATAAATAAAAAGTATCATTTTCCTCACATTAATGGTTTATTAAATCAAATTCATGAAGCTCAGTATTTTTAAAAGATTGATCTTCATTACATGTATCTTAAATTTTGAGTAAATAAGGAGTACATTTTAATGAAAACTTTTGGGATAAGGTATGGACTTTAAGAGTTAAAGTGATGCCATTTTGGATGACTAATCAACCCTTGGTTTATATATATCTAATGAAAAAAATATTCAAGGAATATCTTAATGATTTTTTGTATTTAATGATGATATATTTTTGTATTAAAAAAGTTATTTGGATTATCAGAATCAATTTCAGATTATTCTTTATAGTCTTATAATAAAAGAGTTATATGGAAAATTTAGTAAGTGTGATTTTTGGATTTATGAAATTTCTTTTCGTTGGTATATGGTATTTAGGGATGGAATATAAGTTGATCCTATGAAAAAAATGATATCCAAGAATGACCTACACAAAAAAATAATATTGAGGTGCATAGTTTCATTGGTTTGGTAGGTTGATATTAGAGATTATTTCACAATTTTTTCTCGATTGGCTAACCCATCAACCATGCTAACTTGTTAATGAGTTAATTTCCTATGTACAAAAGAATGTAAAGAATGTTTTGAATAATTGAATATAATATTGGTAAATTCACTGATTTTTGATATAGCATTAGGAAATAATGGGTTTGTGATATACAGTGATGTGTCAAAGAATGGACTTAGTTACGTACTTAAGAAAAATTTTAAGATATTACATATGCATCAAGGGAATTGAATAATCAAGAACAAAATTATCCAACTCATGAGCTTGAGTTAGAAACCGTAATATTTTCTCAGAAGATATGAGGACACTATTTATATGGTGAATTATGTGAGATATATATGGATCAAAAGATTTCACAATACATATTATCATAAAAATTACATAACATGAGGCAAATTAGATTACTTGAGTTGCTCATGTATTATGATTTCCCAATACACTACCGCGCAGGAGAAGAAAATACAGTTGTTGATGCATTAAGAATAAAGGGTCATAAGCTTATGAACCAATTTAAGATTTAGAGAGATCCTATGTTCCTGGATTTAATAAATATGTATATGGGAATTATTAAGGAAGGGGATGAATAACTACATCAAAAAATGATTACAAAACAATCATTGTTTTAAAATAAACAAAATATCTCAATCTGATGATTATATTTTTCATAATAAAATTAATGTATTGAATGATGGAATGTTTGAAGTCTTTGGTTTTGAATATGATATTCTGAAATTTGGAAAGTGGATATGTGTTTGATCAACACCTAAGCTCAAAATGGAATTATTGTATGATTCTAATAACTCAAATTTCTTTACAAACCTTGGTAGTACCAAGATGTATAGGGATCTGATGAAATATTTTTGGTGGGATAATATAATGTGGGAAATTGAGTACTATATGTAAAGATTCCTAGTTTTTCCACAAGTGGAGGTTCATAGAAAACATCCTAGAGGAGTCATAAAACCTCTACCTATTACTATTTGTATATGGGATGAAATTACGATGGAATTCATCAATGGACTACCATAGACCTTGAAAATGACTAAGGTGATATGGGTTATTGTCATCACCATACCAAATCATCACATTTTCGTGGAATAAGAGAAGGATTAACTCTTGATGGGCAAGAGATACTCTATATTAGTGGAGTTTTAATACTTCATACTGAAACTTTATTGAATGTGTATAATAGAGATCTATGTTTTACATTAAAATTACGGAAGAGTCTGCAGAAGGATTGAGATAATGAGATTCATTTGAGAACCTTCTACCAACCTAAAACTAATATATTGTCTGAAAGAACTATTCAAACATTAGAAAACATGTTGAGATCATGTTAAATTCACTTTTAATGTATATAAGATCAGTATCTACATTTGGTAGAGTATTCTTACAACAATAGTTTTCAATCCAAGTATTATGGAATCTTTGGAATAATTATATGAAAAGAGATGTCATACTTCAACTAGTTGGAACAATGTTAGTGAAAGGAAAATTATAGACATAGAACCTACGGAAGAGACAACGATAAAGGTATAGACTATTTAGACTAATATTAAATCATCTCAAAGTAGGAAAATGGGTTTTGATGACAACTGAAGAGAGGAATCATAATTTTAGGTTGGAGATAAAGTATTAATGAAAGTATCTCCATGAAAGGGTGTCTTGAGGATCATTAAGAAAGAGAATCTGAGCCGCATGTGCATAGTATCCTTCAAAATTCTAGAAGTAATTAGATCTGTTTATTAATTATTAAAAATACCACCGAGTCTCTTCAATTATCATGATTTATTCCACATATCTTTGTTAAGGTTGTACATGATAAAACCAATGTATTTAATCACCTATGAATAAATAGAATTAGAAAATAATTTGTCTTACTATGAAGATCCTATCAAGATTCTTGACATCAGAGATCATGTTTTGAGGAATTACCTGACTCGACTATTAATTATTCATTAGAGAAACCATAATATTGATGAATAAACTTGGGAATATAAGGATTTTTTGAATAATAAAAACCCTAATCTATTTATAAGGGAATGTTAATAAATTTTTTGATGATCAGATATTTTGGATATGGGAAGTGTAGAATCCCACCCTGGATGCCACGTAAAGGTGCCCCGAGATAGTGGTCACAAGACCACCAACACGGCTACCGGAATTCCAGAGGATTCCAACTAGCAGTAAGGGCATACAGTGTTTCTGTGGGGAGACTGTGACCTTATAGATTTGAGTAGAGTGTAGTAGTATATATATAATAAGAAACAATAGAAACAGATTTAAACAATACACAATATTAGAAATAGAATAAGTAATCATGTAAATGGGATAAACAGTAAGAGGAAAGTGAATAATTAAAATATAAAAGTGATGATGATTCCATTACATATAGATATAAAAAAACATACTAGAAGCAAAGGAAACCAGGTTATACAAAATACTGGAAAAATAAATAAAAATTGAAAAACTACTATGACTAGAATCTCGATCATAGGATCAATCCTATGCTCCCAACTCTATCCATGTAATGAAATTATATCAAGCATTGGTAGCTGGTAACTTAATATTTTCCACACATGCCACCATAACGTCTACTCATGTCCCAAAGGCACCCGAGTATTGTGTGAGATACAATATTAGTACTTCAGCACCCATATTGTCTAGGGAGTTTAATTTTTTTAATATAAAATAAGTAGCGTGCCGTAATAATTCAAATGAAAAGAAGAATAAATAAATAATTACATTGGACTAGTTTCCACTTGGAGACCCATCCAATTTACTTGATTTGGCCTAATATAATATGTCTAAATCATGTGATCCTGCAATTTCAAAGTATGTGGGGTAAAGTGAAATAATATGTTAAGTCCTAAAGATTTTGATTGGGTTTAGAGGACATGTCCTTATATTTCTAAATCCATGTATCAATTCAAATTTTTAAACCACTTAATCCCATTTTAAATCTATTGGAAAACTGTTTTCAAATTATGGGGAGTCAACCTTATCCCAACCTTGACAATCCTGAGAGGGTTTCCAAGTATTACTCTAGGGGATCAGTATATGTCTAATTCCAATGAGTCTATCTTAGTTGAAATAAGAAAGAAGTCCTGGGCACCACTCCAGGCATGTTGTGATAAATGTCATAGTCTAATAGTCCTCAGTGTCCACACCTAGTATCACATATAGGGGACCGAGTCTCTATCACGTCATGGTAAATAAATGTTCAATTGATCTTTCCCAAGGGGTCTCCCCCAAGGAAGATGTGTCACTCATCTAGTGGAAAAATAGATAACAAACAAAGAGACCATCTTAGGCATAGTTGATGTCACCCTCGGTATTCCTAGAAAACACTAACAAGATATAACTAAGGAATGCGAGTGCATGCCAGGGGTTCATAAATCAGAACCACTTATTTTACCCTCCAACACTGAGGTGAATCATTTAATCAAAAATTTCATATATATATAAAATGCATATCAAAAGAGGACATTTTATTTAAATGAACATTTATATCATGGTGTGTATGTTTTTCATGGGTATATAGTGGATACACCATGTATTCCATATTACATTAGGATCATGAACTAATTTCATGGTTCATCCTTTAATTTAATTAAAACAACAACCCAATCCTTAATTTTTAAAGGCACACCCCAAGGGTTTTAGGATAAATTGGAAAAAAGGGTAAATTTGGCATCAAAGGTGAAGAACACCCAATGGGATCACATAACTCAAGAATATCAACCCAAAAGTTTGATTCCCCACTAGATAAAGTTGACAGAGGAATGTTAAGACATCCATTTAATTTTATTTGACTAGAAGGAGGTTACATTAGAAATGTCTTTCTCACAGAACAATGGAACAATTTATAAAACACAACCAAATGATGAGAAATGAAATCAACCACCTAACTATCCTTCCAAAGATTAACTTTCCCATTCACAACCTTTGATTCAATCTAGGTCGGATGAAATCTACAAAACCATCAAATTCCCTAAATATATGGAAAATGAGATACCATCGAGATATAAAAATAGATTGGATGAAGAACTTTAAATATATTAGATAGGATTAAAGATAGTTACACTAGATCTCTATTAGATTTGATAGATAATGATTAGAGTGCCAAATAGAAGAGTTGAATCAAAACCAATGTATAAGAGGAGGAGAGATTCATTTAAGGGAGGATAATGGCTTCATCCACTCGAGTAAAGAAGTGAAGAAGAAGAAATATTTAATATCATTAAAGAGGGTTAGTTTTGGGATTTCACCCTCAAACACAACTGCACAAAGTTTCGATGAATGATTTGTCAAACTGTGGTATAACGATGCACCAATCACTACTTTAAAAGGGAACCATGCCTATTTAGGTGAACAATTTATATAACCCTATAAAAACTATGTGAAATCGCATTATCCCAATTTTTTGTAGAACTACTCAACCATTCTCCCCAGATCGCATGATTGAAGAAAAATATTGCCTCCCCTGCTACTCCACTACCTGCAACCTCATAGTTGGGGAAAACCGTACGGTTTGGGCTGCACAGTTTCTCCTAACCATGTGGTCTAGTCTATTCCTTCAAATTTAGGACTTTTTGATCTATATGATCCATAAAATCACCCATGCCCTCTCTAATGTTTTTGGGAATCATATTTTGGTTATTAAAAATGAATTAGAACATGAAAAAAAGAAAATGGACCGTACCGTTGGATAAATTTAGGATGTTACAACCTCCCCTCTTTAAGACAAGTCATCCCCAAGATCCCATTACGAGGGTGGTAGAACATTTCAGGGAAGTTTTTTGACCACTATGAACATACATCGACCTCCCTCTCCCAAGCCTCCTCAAGTACGCATTTATGTTTTCAAAATACTCAGTCCAGAGGAACATACATTGAACAATGTTTCTTCATGCTCTGATCAACAATACATATCAGATTCTCCTCGATGGGTGAATATGACTCCCTATCAGTATCCTTGGGGTCAAACGAATGATATGGGTCCTGAGGATACTATAGAATCTAGGAAACATATATTTAATCATGCAAGGTATGATACCTCTGAGGTTGCAACAATCGATAGGCTAACGACCTGACTCTCTCGATTATCTTAAAAGGCATGTAGTATCGAGGTGATAACTTTACATATCTCTTAATTCATATATGAACCAGTATTGGCAATACACACAGGAAGACCCAATGTACAACATCAAAATATAGCTGTATAATATTATGACAGGTACAAAAATTCTACCTAGATTAGGTTTTAACCATACAATTATGAATCAGATGGATTTCCTCTAAGGTTTCTTAAACAAGACGATGACCCAACAATACTTCCCCACCCACCTTGATCCATCACATCGATGAATAACATCAACTACCATAGAGGGCCACATATGGAGCCATCAAAATTGTTTCATGAATGTTTTTTAAGTAGGAAAACTCAATGAGGGGAAAATTTACTTTCCATGAGCCACAAAAATCACAGATACATACCCAAATCCAATCCTCTAACACACATATAATCCTCTCAAAATTCCCTTCAATATGATGGTGATATGTCATGGTCAAGAGCACCTATGAAACCATTTCCTTCTAAAACCCTTTCCTGAATCATGAAGAAAATTGAGTGCCTTGGTTTGATATGATAGAACAAGGTACACCAAGAAGTCTCACTACCTCCAAAATGTATATCCTTCGAAACTCATCAAAATATATGGTCTTTTGGATCAATAGAAAGTGCGAATCATTGTTCACATGATCAATGATCACCCACACATCATAACTACCTCAAGGAGGCCTCAGATAACCTATCACAAAATACATGGTGACTTTATCCCATTTCCATTCAGGAATTGAGAGAGTTTGAAAAATCAAAGTAGGTCACTTGTTGTCTACCTTAACCTATAGATAGGTGGAGCACCAATTGATAAATACTACTATATGCCTCTTCATACATGGCAACCAATACTAATTACATATATCAATGTCTATATTAGTGTGACTAGGGTGAACCACCATACATAGGTATGTGATTCCCTCATCAAATCATTCCATATATCTAAAGGCACCAATACACAACCACAAAATATTAGGGTATCACTAAAATCCACAACCAAAATAGGAGGTGGGGTCTCTCTTGTGATTCTCTCCCTCAAAAAAAGCCCTTGGGATCTAATAACTTCCTTATTCAATCCAATTCTAGAAGAGATGATTTCATTTTCAGAGCTACTAGAACTGGTTTTCCACGCTATTCCTGAACCTCTATAACATCCCAGAGAATAGAGTAATAAACTATCACTCAATATTGGCATCCTTTATAACTATTGTCTTAGTCTTCCATCTCAAAGAATCGGCTAGGACATTTCTCTTTCTAGTTGTGTAATCAAGATCAAAATTGAACAACTACATTTATTCTACCCACTTGTACTGCCTTAGATACATTATCTATAAATGGATATATATTTGATACTTTTATGATCCATGTAAACAATTAATCACTCACCCAATAGATAGTTCCTCTAATAGTATAGAGAATGAACCATGTCTTCTAGCTTGAGGTCATCCATATAATATTTCTTCACATGTGGCCTCAGATGGGAGGAACCATACACTAAACCATGACCACCCTTCATTATAACTTCACCTATCTCGATCCTATAAGCATCATAATAAATAGAATATCCTCTTCTTGGATCAAGAATAATTTGAATTAATGATAAAGTGATTCTTACCTTTAACACCTGTTATGATGTATCAGAAGCCTCAATCTAGTTTAATTTTACACCCTTATTGGTCAAGCCTATAAGCAACACTTCTAGTAATTAAATGCATTGGATTAAAAAAACATTAATATCCATCTATCCCTAAGAATATATATATGTAAAAAAATTATTGGGATTATCTTTTGAAACCACAAAACATACCATCTATGGTTCAACTGTTACAAATTTCTCATATATTATTTGACTGAAGAATTGACCATCACTAATCTAGAAGAGGTATTTTCTTGAGCATAACATATAACTGGTTCCGTTATAGTGTACTCAAAATTATTTCAAGATGATTGGAATGGTCATGTCTGGTGCATGATTACACTAAGTTATCGACTACAAATACCACCATAAAGGAATCTGGATATTGGTGGAAAACCTGATTCATCAAAGCAATGAAGACTTCTAACATATTTTTTAGACCAAACGGAATAACCAGACACTTTTAAATGTTGTACCTACTATGGAATTATTTACATTGTATATTTTATGGTATCTCATGAACTTGATGGTATCCCAAAACTAAATCAATCATGAAGAAAACAATTTCTTCTCAAATTTGGCCAAAGAGTTTGTCGATGCGAGGAAATGGATTCCAAATATTCACTGTATGATGGTTCAGTTAGTGGTAATCCATGAAAAATCAGAGGGTACTGTCCGTCTTCTTTAAAAAAGGATAGGTGAATCCCATGGTGATGTGTTGGGTTAGATAAAACCAATAGACTCTATTTATTAATTCTCCTTTTTAGTTCTTGGAGCATTGTAGGTGCCATCCTATATAGAGGAATTAACATAATTGTCACTCCTGGAAAAGGATCAATGGTGAGATTAATCTCTCTCTAGAGGTAAGACAAATAATTTGGTAAGGAAGACATCTATGAAATGATAAAAAATAGGAGGAAAATCCAAAATAATCATTCCATATTCTCTTATTAAAAGACTGGCCATCTGAGCGGTCACTCTACCTAGCGTAGTACGATTGGGTCCATATTTTCTTTCTTGAAGGTCCCATTCTCCCTTATGGATAAATGTATTTCCATTATAAGGACACCCAATTAATGTGTCAACATACCTCGAATTTATAAGGCATAATCAATTCCATATAAAGAACTATGTCAAAGACCTTTATCTAGAGGTTAAATAGATCGCATAGAAAATAGTACCCACCTATCTCTATGGGATCTCATTGAACTAGTTGATACCCTCTAATCAGACATCTAACAGTGTGTTAATTTTCATAACACCATTTTATGATTATATATCTAAGTTTAAACTTACTATAGTTGTACCATATAGAAAGGAACATGATTCACCTATATCAAATAAGGAAAATACTAAAGTAGAGGCTACCAGAATATAACCTATAACTATAGATGGTATTGAACTCTACCCCTCAGGCATAGGTTGTACATCACAGATGAGGACTTTACTCTAGCCCTTATATGATACATGAGTAGCTTGATTAGTTCCTCTTTACTGATGATGGAACTCTCAAGCAAGACTTCCCCAACCATGATCACCTACTATTCTTGAATACCCTATGCAAGAACATCTTACTGCATGATGAGGAGTTTCTGATCCTACACCGGAAGGTGGTTCTAGCATAGATCCCCACAAACATGGAACTAAAGGAAAGGATCTGAAGAAATGATGTAGGTGACACATCCTACTTCAAGACCGACACTCGATTGGGTTCCTCGTACACTAAGGATTTTTGTGGTCTAGCCTACCACACTGGTGTCACACAAAATCGCTATAATTGCATGCCACCTAGATGGTACTACCCCGACATGCAGCCTCTAAGTGTCACTTCCCACTATTGGATAAATATATCCTCTTCTTGGTAGCTGAACTACCATAATTTACATCATCAAACTACATCATATAATGCTTAGTAATGAGAGACTAGTTTAATATTTATAATATGGCAGTTAGTTAAATTAATTTCACCTATGAACATATTTCATATGAAAGACCATCCTCAAAATTTCTCACAAGGGTTATCTCATCAATGGTTAAATTTGGTGAGAAATATTGTAATTCAGTGAAGTGAGATGAGTATTCCATCATGGAAATGTCACCTTGATCAATGTTCATGAATTCCCAAACATGATATGTTCTCAAGGTACGAGGGAATAAATAGTAAAAGATGGTTGCCTATAAGTTCATCCAATCCATACCCTAGTGTTGAAAAACCTGAGTTAGAAGTTCCCACCAATGCTTGGTAGAATCACATAGTAGATGGGTTGCAATCATGAACCTACCCTCTGGATGTGTCTCGATATTCTTGAATATGGACACCATTGCCTCTAACCCAGACATAGTATCCATAGGTCTTCCATACCCTAAGAAGGTGGGAGGATACTACTGCCAAAACTCATGGGTTATCTTTCCAATATAAGTGGTAGGTCAAGGTTCACATGGAACTGATTTCATAGAGAAAAGGAAGCTGTCATAAAAATATGCATCAACGCCTAGTAGAAGGCATACAAGAGGTGCTTTAGGTGGAATTATTGGAGGTATCATAGGTGGATTAGGGACCACCACCTCCATATTATGCTCATCACCACACTCCTGGCATATAACATGAGATTTTTAGGGTGGAATAGATCTACAAATACCAAATTAATTCCTCAGACTGTATTTAATAAACTTTAAAAGAAAAAGAGGAAGGACATGTAAAAACCTTCTTATATGCCTGTTATAACACTTATCATGGCCCAAGAGCTAGGTATGGGTGATTGGAACAAACCATATAAGGAATATAATAGACATTACCTGCTTACCACTATAAGGTCTGGTCAGGTTATGGTATCATGTTACACATATACAGTCCAATTCATTTTAAGAATCATGTTTATTATAATTCATCAATGTTTTTAAATTTTATTTAAATGACCAAATTAGCTGAATGGCCCTCTCCAATTTACAAGGGCCAATAAACCTTATAAATGGAATGATACAATCCATTTAATCCAAACCACAACACTTTCCAACCCATGTGACTTATGATCCATGGATTAATGGGCCACAATTAGTTGCTTAAGTTATCTAATTTTATCTATGTAGGAAAACATTATAAGGTTAGGTCAGTTACTTAAGTGATAATTGTGTTTTCTCATTTCCTCAAGAATTTTTTGTACATATCTATACATAACTATCAAACATTTCAATTTATAACAAAATGTCACAACCATAAATCACATGAAAAGACGGTAATGGAAGAAACAATTTATATATGGCATGGAATAATGCATTGAATTATTATGTCATACTATTCCGATTATGATGAATGGTTTATTGTGTCCTTGTATCATCAGACTAGGGATAACAAACCTAGTTAAAAGATATCAACATTAATAACGGTGCAAAACAAGTGTGTCACCTAATAGTGAAATCCTATGAAACCAAAAAATAACAATAATTAAGATCATTTACTCAACCAGGGACCTTTAAGTTTCCCATACACATGGGGTAGATACTACTAGTAATAGTTTCATGACCAAATTACATTATCATAGTCTGATATATAAACCCAGAATGTAACACAAAAAGGAAAAATACATCTCTCATACAACTTTGTATCACCCCACCAAATATGCCATCAGAGGTTCCCTGAGACAGTAGCCACAAGATCTCAGAAATTCCTCCCTAAATTCTAGAGGCTACTAACTGGCAGCGAGGGCCTATGGTGTGTACGTGGGGAGAATATTCCCTCATAAATTATAGTAGAGAATAATAATACATATATAATAAGAAAAATTTGAAATAGATATAACTAATATAGAATAGAAGAAATAAAATAAGAAATCCTTCAAGACAGAGAAATAGTAAGTAGATGCTAAAAAATGAAAATATGCATGTGATGATGATTCTCTAACATATAGATATAAAAAAATTAACATGATAGAGGAAATGAATTCAAGATTCTACAACATGCTGAAAAAATATAGAAAAAGGGAAAAACTGATAAGACTAGAATCTCGATCATAGGATCGACCCTTTGCTCCCAAATCCTTCCTAGTAATGCAAGTAAATCAAGCATTAAAAGATGGATACTTCCCTTTATCCACACCTACATCCATAAAGTCTACTATGGTACCAAATGTGCCTAATCACGGTGTGAGATACAATCCTGGTAGGTTGGCACCCACAGTGTCTACGACCATCCATTTCATGTGATATAAAATAAGTAGTGTCCATTAATAATTAAATTTTAAAGAAGAATAAATAAATAATTACATTGGAATGGGTTCCACTTGGAGACCCATATAATCAACCAACTTTTCCTGATCTAGTGATTCTAAACTGAGTGATCCTGCAATGATAAGGTAAGTGGATTAAAGTGAAAGAAGTTGGACTATCCCCAATATTGTGATTGAAATTGGAGGACACGTCCCTAAATTTCTGAATCCAAGTTCCAATTCTCATTTTGGAATAATTGAATTAATTTTTAAATAAATTTGAAACCTATTTATAAATTCTTGAGATTCACCCTTATCCCATCCTTGATAGTCTTAAGAGACATTCCAAGTATAGGTCTCATGTCATGGTAAAAGTCAAATTCTATGGAGTCTATCCAAGGTGTCCCAAGAATGAATTACCAGGTATCACTCCATGCATGGTGTGATAAAATTAAAATTATAACAGACCCCCAAGTCTATACCATGCATCACACATAGGGGCACATGTCTCTCTTATGGAATGGTACAACCAATCATTCTATCAATCCAATCCTAGGGGTCTTCCCTAGGGAATTATTGTCACTCATATGGAGGAAAAATAGATAACACACAGTGAGCCCATATCAAGAATAACCAATGTCACCCTTAAAATGATTATAATGAACTAATAAGATATCACTAAGGAACAAGAGTGTGTCCCAGGGGTCCTTAAATCAGAAACCTTTATTCCACCCTAGACACTAAGGTGAATCATTAAATTAAATATTTCATACATATATATATAATAAGTATAAAAAATAACCCATCTCATTTAAATCACTATTTATATCATGGTGGACATGTTGTTCAAGGAAATGTAGTAGAACATGTTTTCAATAAGGCATGAGGATCATGGTTTAATTCCTTCATTCAAATGTAAATTCAATTATAACAATAATTCCAATATATAATTCTGTAAATACACACTACAATGGTGTTAGGATAAATTGTAACAATTGGGAAATTTGGCCTCGAAGGTGGATCACATCCAATTGGATGGGATAAATCAAGGTGATAAACCCGTGGGTTGATTCACCACTATCTTGAATTTACAAAAGCATGAAAAAACATCCATTTAATTAATTTGGAAAAAATGAGGAAATGGTGGAAAATTATGTCTCATGACATAATAAAAAATTTACACAACACAATGAGAGAATGGAAAAGGATATAGACCACCTACCTTATCCTTATAAATATTACCTCATCCCTTCCTGACTATTGATTTATGTTAGGATGGAAGAAATTAAAAAAAACCATTGAATTCACTGAAAATGGGGAAAATGATTTGGCCTTAAGATAGCACAATAAATGGGATGAAAAACATGAAATAGATTATAGAGGATCAAATATTGTACCGCTTGATCTCTGTTGGATCTGACAGTGAATGATTCAGGTTGGGGATGGAGGGGTTATATCAACAACTATGTAGAAGTGGTGGAGATCATCATATGAGGGGTGGGGGGAATGATATCCACCACTAGAGGAAACATGTGATGACGATTAAATATTTTATATCATTAATGGTGGATAGACTGAAAATTTCAACCACAAACAAAACTAAGCACTTTGGCCAAACCATGTGTCAAATATGCATTAGTCACTACATTAAGAAGGGACCCCACAAGGTTGGGAACATGGTTAATCTAACCATATGCAAACCATGAAAAATCTCATTTTCCCAAATGTATATAGAACTACACAGTCATATACCTTGGGTCACATGGTTTGTGACAAATAGTGCGACTCCTATTGTTCTACTTTCTAAAACCACATGGTTTAGGGAAACTATATGGTCTGGGTGGTATAGTTTCTCCTAACCATGAGACTGAGTCTTTTCATCCCTCTTCAGGGCTCTGAGCCATGTATGACCTCCAAACACACCCGATCCATCTTTAACATGGTTATAAATCTTATTTATAGATGTTTTATAGAAATATAACAAAAAATAGTCCATACATTAGAAAAAATCTGGGACATTACAAGAAGTATATATCACCCCAATATTGTATGGTATGCCTCTTCTTAAATAAATTCAATCACTTTGAATGCATACCTTCTATGCAACACCAATATAAAATAAACCATGATATACTATTGAAATTTATTATTTTAAAAGGGCTGTAATAAAAACCATTAAATTGGTAGATAAAAATAGTACTAACCAAATTATGAAAATATATTTTAGAGATTTTTATAAAATGAATTCATTTATAACAAATTAATTGAAAATGTAAATAAAAACCAATTGAAAATAAATGATATGTTTTTATTAAAAAACTATTTGTATGACCAAAATGAAATTCTAGCATAATATATTAAATCAATAACATTTATTAAAATATATTAATAAAATTTATTAAATAAAATGTTTTTTATTTTCATCAAATAAGTTTTATTGGATTAAGATAATAATAAATACAATTTTATGCATAAAATCTATATATTTTTAAAGGTATTTTTATTCTTTTTTATGGTGCAATTATTTTTAATATAAATTTTTGCAATTTTATAACAAAAAAATTCTTTATTTAAATTAAGATATTGAAATTATCTTACTGTGATTTTTTTGGAATTTTTTCGATAAGTTTTATTTTCTATGAATAGTGAAAAATATTGAATTTTTATTGAAAACTACATTTTTGTCTAAGTTATTTATATAATTAGATTATATTTTAAAAGTTTTAAGGTTTAAATATTTTAATTATACATAAATAAAATAAATTTATTTCATTTTATTTGATCTCATATTTAAATTGGATATAAAATCATTTTAACCATTTCAACTTTCACACTTTTCACACCCGCTTTTCCATTACGTCTGTGACATTATTTTAAATTAGTTTTTTCCAGTTATTTGAATTGAATTTGGTAAAATTGATTCCATATTTGGAATAATAAGGTCCAATTTTGTTTTTTTGTCTTTAAATTTTAAGTAATAAAATTTACCATTGGAAAAAAATTATTTACCATATTATACAAAAAATAATGAAAAGGGTTAAAGTTAAAAGGTAATAATAAAAGCCACATAGAAAATAAAAATTTTAATGGATGTTCAAGGAATTTATTTTCCATAATTAGAATAAAATACTTTAATTAAAAATCTAATTCATTTTATTTAAATCCACCATAATTTGGTTGGCTTTAATTATAAAATAATCTTAATTTAATAACTTAAACCCACCTATACTAAAGTATAAATACCACCCATCACCTCCCCATTTCAACTAAAAATACTTTTAGATCCTAAAATATCTTTTCCAAACCTCTCAAATTCATCGTACACATGTCCATGTTATTATGGAAACATCGAAAGAAAATATTCATCGTCCTCAATGGTCTCTCAAGGAGGTGATATTCAAGAGGTAATTTTCTCAAAGAACCTCTCTTCATTTCTTTTTTTCTTATACTTTCTCCACATGTCATTCATAAATCAAAAAATAAATATTTCATAGTCTGTTAAATAATTAAATTTTATATTTCTAATGTAATATCTTATATACACCCCTTTTATTACCTCATATTATTCAAAGAAATTATACTATTGTCTAAATTATTCTTGTTAATCATCATCATGAGTGAGGTTTTCATTATTTTTAATTGTCACCATATTGGATGGTCATAAAATTATTTTTCGTATTAAATGTGATTTAATATGTATATTATAACTTATTTAATGTTCTATAACTAATATATATATATAATATAAAATAAGATAGAACTAATTTGTGAGGATCAGAAAAACCACAAAAACAAATTAAGCATATATCATTAACATTTTATCTAATGAATCATTAGAATGAAATAAATAAAAAAGATATATGGGACCATTAATAATTATATATGATTATTAATACTATTCTATTCCACTTTTAGAGTTTTAATCCCATTTTACAAGAAAATCTATAACTTTAAAAAAATGATCCGATCATGAAACTATGAAATTAACTCAGCCAAAACCATGAAAATTATGAAATATTATTAACGAATGAGTAATATGTTGTTATAAAATCATAACATAATGTATTATATGTTTTCATATATATCTATAATGAGTCTATTACATTATTTTAACCATTATATAGGAGGGTAAATAATTCTACACTAAAGGGAAGCATGAGGTAAGTGTTTCTCATCTCACTTTTACTTATGTGAGATATATGACTTATTCACCACTTATTTCTTATGTGTTTTGTATTTATACATTCATTTGATATATAATATGATGAATATAATCAAATTTAGGGTATTAAAATATTCATTTTATTATTATTTATTTTATTTGGTACACAATTAGATTTATTACAAGTGGTATGGGATTTCTTAACATAATTATCATTTATTTGGTTAATATTATATTTCATTGATTGTGTCATGATAAGGTTATGTGTGAAATTAATATTTATTATCTCATGATTTATTGCCATTTTTTATATTTATTTATATCTAATATACATAATAGATTCATTTTAAGGGACTTAATCTCAATCTCCTTTCATTGAGGCATATTTTGATGTTATACGCCCACTTTATTTTTTGAGGTGTATATACATCCCATTTGATAAATCATATCATGAAACTAATTGTTTTCATAGTATTAAAATGTTTCAAAGTGTTATGGGATATTTTATTTAAATATATATATTTAAATATTTTAGTCAATATATGAATAATGTTTTAGACTTGTAGTGACGGGTGGAGCCCAACATTATATAGCCCCTCAATGCATCGGTAAGTATAATGAGAATTTTTTTTGGATAAATTAAGTGGGTTTATACCTATAAATTAGAACATATTGTGAAATGTCTTGATAGTAGTGGTTCATGTTTAAGATACATGGTTTTCAATAATTAATCATTTCCTTATTTAAATATTCTGTTATCATTATACCTAGGATTTTTACTTTGAAAAAAAATCAATAGATGCAATTAATTATCAATTTATTTAATAATTTTCTTGTGTTATTAGTTACTTTCCTTAAAATGTTAACTATTCTCATTGAACCATTATTTTTTTCATTGTACTTAACTCCTACTAAGAACATGATCTCACCGTTATTTTTACCTTTACCTAGGTTACAAAGAATATAACTTTCAATGAGTTTTTAAGGATACAATTTAATTTTCATGGTTATATTCCATGTTTTATTACCAATGTAATAAGGGTAACATGTATGTATCCATTTCTTCAAGACCACTAAATTGATTGATCCTTTGAGATGTGGTTCCTTGTAATCATTCCAATGTAATAAAGAAATTCACCGAATCTCTGCTATAGGTCTAAGGGTCGTTACAATGACCCATCCCTCTCACTCAAGGTAGTCCACCATCATGACCCAATAATACTCAAGGAATTTTACACTATAGTAAACAAAAAATTATCACTCAATGGATAGTTTACTTCATTCACATAATGTCTCCATCTCATTCAGAATAGTCCAACTAGTTCCATCTCACTCATGAAAGTACCAGAACTTAGTATCCCTCCACACCACCATGTCTGTTTCATATCATAAGAACAAAAATTCTCATACATGTAATAAAAATGTCTCCAAACAATTGTAAGTTGTCTCACTAGATCATTATTTTTACATTAGTCACACGAGCCTAGCACTGTATTGAAGCATATATTATCTTTTTTTAGGGAGTTTATTAGATCCCTGAAATCTGTGATGATCTCTTCTCATTGATACCAAATTGAGTCTATCACCCATAAGTGAAACCACTACCCGAAGTCTACTTTGATCAAGTATTCAAGGAAAAATCCACCCACTTCAAAACACCACATCACCCCTCATCCCATTAACTAATGCCCACTAAAAGATATCATGATCTATGCCCCTTGTAAACTTAATTCCAAGTCCTGGTCAATTGTTATGAGTCACACTTGGGTCGCATCTCAAATATCCCATTAGATATTTCTTTTCCTATAACCCAAATGAAACCATTATCTAAAACATATCAAAAATCTCCATAAGACTAACCCATATCATGATTCTCATCTAGCCTCAAACCAACCTTATGATGGTGTCACTCACGGGGTGTGAGTGAAACCATCATCTCACTTGTCCTTCCAATCCTAATACAATATTTATTTTCTAATAAGCCTAAAGAAAACATATTAGGTTACCCACTTCAGAGATCATAAAATGAGAAATACATAAGACATCACATCAACCTAACCATCATTATCTTCACATGGTAACACATTGTGAAAACAATCCTGGAACACTCAAAGTGATTAAGGGAACTTATCATGGGAATTGGATGTCCAGATCCATTTTATTTATTCTACTTAGGGATTTCTCAATACCTATAACTCTACTCAGTCCCATTTAACATTCATGAAGACATGTAATCATGCATTAAATGAATATGAATTTTTATTAAACAAACCAATTTAAAATTGATTTACCATTCATTCCATGTTCTACTCACTATCATCCAAAGTCATCTATTTCTTGTTCAAGCCCACATCAACTCTTGAGAACCTATCTCATGCTAAATTATAAAAATAATTTATTATAACTATTATAATGATGTATTAAATTTAATATAATAATTTATAATCTCATAGGAGTTCAGTTTGAATCCTCGAAACATTAAAACCATCACCAATAGCACATATAAATTTCATGTTGCACTATGATTCCATCACAAGAAAAATTCATATCACCTGAAACCTGACACCCAACTAGCCATAAATTTTTCATAATTTCCTGAAAATATTTAATAAATTAAAATAGTGACTTACCTAAATAGAAATGGTGAAGGTTTTCATGTGATCATCTACCCAAAATCTCCTCTCACCACTAAACAAAAAAGACACTTCATTACCGATAAGTTTCTCCATGCTATGGTAAAAATAATAAAAAAAATATAACCAAAAAACATTTAAATTAGTGTGAAAAGGGAAAATAATTGTCTAATAAATAGATAACATATAATATATCCACTTCTGAAATTCTATAAAATATTCCCCCACCATGGTCGATCCACAAGATGAAGTAAATTTGGAGGACATGGCTAAAATGACCCTCCTCATAATCCCTATTCCCATAAATGAAAAGGGGGGATACCTGATGAATTATCAATATGTCCTTATTTTAAAACAACTAAGTAGAGACTTATTATGTAAAATAACCATGGTTTATAGTCTAATATGTATTCATGGCCACTGAATTGGTTAAAGAGTAGGGATTTACATCATATCATACCCTGTGTATCCCCCCCTGAGGGCACCCCCACAACAACACAACATTTCAAGGTTGTGGCATAGCTTCCCCACCAGGTCACGCTCTGATGTGACCTCCATTTCTATGGAGTAGCGAGCCCCTAAACACTATGGTGGACCGCAAAGCCCCCTTTTAACATGTATCTCATTTCCCCATTGGTTTACACCATATACATATTTGACTATACATAGACACACTACATCAAACCCATGGTGTTTTGGCATAGCCACCTATAAGGGTCTGTTGACCAACATGAGGGTCTCCCCACTTTTATGTGGCCTATAAGGATACAAAGTAAGTAACCCAGCATTGAGAGATCTCCATGGAAATTCCCCTAGGATTTGTGTTGTGGTGTCCTCATCCTTAGTCCCTTACACCATAATCCTTATGACTGTGATATAGTTGTTTCTTGGATATAGAATATTTATTTCACTACCACCCCATTATTTCTCCATTGATTACCTATGAACTAAACAAAACCATAAAGTAATTAATCCCCAATTTTTTTTCTAAGATGTTCAAATATCTAGATTCTTAATCTAAGGCACAATTCACAAAACGGTCGCTTGTCTAGGTAAAAAATTTAATCTCCCTATAAAATATAATGATCTAAAAATATGCAGGGCATTTTTAACTTCCCACCATAATTAATCTTATCATTGCGACTCTATGGTAGACATAAAAACATATCTCTTGAATTACAATGGTAATTAAAACATGAAGGAATCACCATAGACTATATTTAAATGAGAAACATGCTTCCACTAAACAAGTCAAAACACCAAACACATTATTCACCAGAGGATCTACCAAAAGATCTCCATCAATGAAAATACCATGGCAGAGCTCAACCCCACTAGTCTATAAAAGTAAAACATGATTTATTTTAGTAAAACATTAAAGTATTCATGGTTTTTCACACCATAAGGTTGTACTCATTATGACCAATTCTACATCACAATTATCCTCACCATAGGAGTCACCTATAAAATTATTTTTGGGGGTCCCTTGACATGCATTATGTAGTTCACACCTCACCACACAGAATTCCATATCAAAACTATAGCACCCAAATATTTTGTGAAATAGTTTTTCAAACTAATTCAATATTTTTGATATTTTCTATTTTCTGAAAAAATAAATATATTTTATTTATGTTAAATAACTATTTTTTGGATTGCATTATATGCAACACCAAGTCAATCATGTGCTACATACAAAACATAGATTAGCTTACAGTACATGCAAAACAAAATTTGCCTTTTATTACACACAATACCGAGTATCTTTGTTAGATTTAATTACATGTAATTCCATGTTTTAATAAAATAAAATAAAATATTAATATTATAATTAAAATATTATTATAGCTACCATATATCAATTAGAATGGAATTCAAAAATAAAATTTAAAAAATTGTAAAAATATGATTTATACATGTATATAAAATTAATATTTTGGTTATAAATTTGAGTAAGTTTATTTTTAATGTTCTATTAGATCAATTACAAAAAATAAAATCTAATTTAGGTCATTTAATCTAATTTATCATTAAAATTGGATATAAAAACATATCAAACTTTTGAATATTTTTACATTAAAAACTCGCTATGTAGTCCAATCTATGAGATTAAATTGAAATTAATTTCAAGATCTTCTATGATTAGAATTAGGAGAAAATTTGTTCCACATTTGGGATTAGAGTAAATTATAATTTCTAATAAGTTCAACTTAATTTTTGACCAAAATATTTTAGTGGATGTTATTAAAATTAACTACAACGATCAAGAGATAAATTAGCTTAACAAGGAACAAAACCTTAAACCTAAAGGAATAAATGACCAAGAAAATTTGTAAAAAAACAATTTTATAGAAATATGTTGACCATATATTCCTTTTTATTTAAATTAGTTCATTATTGGATCCATGTTTCATAGGAAAAACATGGGTGGCATTCCCTTATAAAAAATTTCTAAGAATTATACTCCTCCTTCAATTTAAAAAGGCACTCATTACTCCAACTTATTCACACATATCAATAAATTTTCTCTCCCAAAAATTATTAAAATAATCTCCCAATATCCTTACACTCATCCTATAAGCTTTACTTTTGACACAAATCCCTCTAAGAATTCCCATTAGTGAAAACCAAAAGAATTTACCCAAAGAAGAGGTAACATACTTCCTCAAGCTCATTAGTTTAATTTTCATTTCCCACCACATTAAATATTATTATTATATGATTATATGATAAAATAATTATCCTAAATATACTCATATGTTTTTCTTCTACGGTTTATACCAACAGTTACACACACATCCATCTAATTGGTAAAGAAATTAACGTTCTTGTGTACAATGAACTGTCCCCTTAGGAAACAATGTTGTTCGTTTTTACTTTACCACCAATCATAGATGGGAATTATATGGGAAAATAGGTATTTATATTATATATATATATATGATATTTATAGTTTATTTTATTCATTAAATATTATATAAACCTGCTTTCTTGCTTTTATTTGTTTATAAATATGATAACTTCGTTTGTGGACATGTGGACTACCTCCTACTAAAAGAAACGTGATTCATTAACACTCTACATAGAATGTTTTAAGGATGGTTTTAGTAAACAATATAATATATATTACATAATAATGATATTTTAATTATTATATATATATACATATATGTCATTTACTTTCTTTATTTCAATATGATAACAAAACAAAAAACAACATTCATGTGTTTGTATGACCTACCATTTCCATGGATGGTGTATTTCATTTCATATTTCTATACATTATGGATTTTTATAAATATTTTTATACAGAATATATATAATATTTAAATCATGTTTTACATTATGAAAATAACTGAATCAAAATCTAAGTAATAGGATCATGATTTACAAGTCAAAATATATATGAAAAACAAAGTGGATATTAACCAAAACGTGACATAAACATGAAATTATTATTAAACAGGTAATATAAAGGCATAATAAAATCATAAATAGTATTATATATAATAATATGGTTCTATGGTAGATTTATAATAAAATTATATTTATTATAAATTAGGTTTGAATGTGTAAATTCAAGGATTAATGTAAGAAATTTCTCGTCTCACTTTTTTTCCACGATACTTATGCCTTATTCGCCAATCATTAATTTTGTGTGGTTTATATAATTCCCTTTATTGAATTATATTATTCCAATAAATAAATTTATAGGTATTTAAACATCCCTTTTATGATATTTCTTTTATTGGGTTATGGTTAAAAATATACCAAACCGATAAAGTAATTTGGTCTCAATTTTCTTTTGTTGAGACGCATGCCATGTTATACAAATATTCTTATATGAGGTTTATATAATTAACTTTTTAATTTTATATCATGAATATAATTATTTTAATGATATTTTAATATTTATTAAATTTTATTCTTTCTATAGTATTATGATCCAAAGTAACAAAGTTGTAGCAGTTTATTGATACAATCTCATCATTTATAGATATTGTTTATGATTATGCTTCCATTTATGAAATATTAGGATAAATATTTCAATAAATATACTGAATTTTATTATCTTCTATTAAACCATTACATATTCATGTATTTATGATTTTTTCCACTATTTTGTACTTAAGATAATTGAGAACGTGTTTTTAATAAAATCTTACTTTATCTATCTCATCGGTTGAAAATATGTTTTTTTTCAAATCCATGTTTTAAGAAAATGTATTAAAAAATGTTTTAGTATGATGTTTAATATAACATTTTAACCATGATTTATCTTTTTAATAAAAAATGGTTTTAAGATGAATCTCCTAATCATTTTCTAGTCAAAGAACTTTTTTAAACAATTTACAGTGAAAAAGGAAGGTTAAACATGTATGTATTTACTCGACATCATTTCTTTGATGATTAATTTTAAAGTTGACTTGGTTTTAAAATAAATATTTATCTTATTATTTTGGAAATTATGTGTCTTAAAGTTTTTTTCAAATAAAAAGTCTCTCAAAAATATTTTTTATGGTTTTAAAAGCATCCTTTATATTATTTCAAGGTTATTTTTAACGGAAAATATTTTTAAAAGGTTGATGTTTTAAAAATAATTTTTCAAAGAAGAAAAGATATTTAAATTATGAAATTATTTAATGGAAATTATAAAGTTTTCATTATAATAAATTTATTTTGAAATGGTTTTATTAGAATGATTTTTAAAGAAAGGTTATTTTCCTTAATAAATATCTCGTCTTATCTTTTTAAATCCTTCTCCAACTAAGTCGACATATTTTTTTATAGTTAATTATCTACTAGGGATATGATCTTAGATAACCATTAACATTCCTTATTAAATTGTTTATGATTTGATTGAATAATGTTTATCATAGCCGTTTCTCTTCTATGATTTATTTTCTTTGAAAATTACTTATTTTCACGAGATATACTTTAAGGAAATGATTTTGAGACCTATCCCTCTTTCATAATTAGTGATATGATGAAATATTTATGATACGCATTAAATTTCATTGGTTATGATATTATGATTATTTTAATCTTTTGAAACAAATATGTTTGAGTTTATTATGTGATTGGTGGGACCTATATTTCCCTTCAATGTATTGGAAATGATTTATGGCTGATGAGTATATATGCTGTGAGCGAACTTTATTACATGTTTACAATGTTATAAATGAACCTGATTACATGTTCATAATGTTATGTGTGGACTTTGTTTCATGTCCATATGTTTATGCGTGAACCTAATTGAATTTTCACAATGTTATGTGTGAGCCTTATTCCATGTTCACAACTTTATGCATGAAACTTATTACATGTTCAGAATATTATGCATGGACCTACTTTCATGTACATAAGTTTATGTCTGATCTTGATTACATGATCACAATGTTATGCATGAATTTGATTACACATTGAAAATATTATATGTAAATTTGATTACATGTTCATGATGATATGTGTGGACCTAGTTTCATGTCCATAAGTTTATTTGGGGATTTGATTTCATTTTCTTAACTTAATGAGTTAACCTGATTCTACCTACATATGATCACAACGTTATAAAATTATTTTTATATCACAAATTTCATTTCTTATTTTTATTTCATTACTTCATGGATTATGCACTTTATCCCCTTATGATTTTTGTATTATGTACTTACAATATTTATTCCATGATTCATGTTCATGATATTTGATATGCATGGTATGATATTATAATGTTATGGTCATCTTCTCAAACCCTTATATTCATGATTATGCTTATGTGTATCCATTGTTTACCCTTACTTAGCATATAGGCTCTCCCATTTATTATGTTTTCTTTTCCCCATGTTATAAAGAAAGGTTTTAGGTAGGGTAATTAAAAGGGAAGAAATTTATAGGAAACATTGATGATATTTCACCAAACTATAAGTTTAGGTTCCATGTTTACAAAGGAACTAAACTAATATGTCCTTTGGGTCTCTATTTTTATAATGTATTTAGTATTATAAAAAAAATATGTAATGTCTATGTATGTTAATCTGGGTTTTCTATAGTTGGTATCATATCAAAGTATTAGTCAACCTTTGGAAACTAGGATGAGAAAACCTCTCTGAGATCTTTGCGGGTATTTTTAAGTGTATTAATTGGGATTGATCTAAGGATAATTCAAATTATGAGTTAAATATAGAATAATGTCCTAGAATTTTATTAAGGGATATAGTGAATGGTTTCATATAAATACATCCATGTATATATAATAAAAGTGTATTTGGATCTGGAATTGATGTACATAGGGTTAAAAACCTTAAAAACATTATATTGAGCAAGAATTGATCGGTAACGAGTGCATGGAAATGAGCCTTGTAGCACTCCTGGTTTAACAACCATAGGGGATATGCTTTGGAAATTCAAAAAATATTTACAAACTATCTTGAATAATTTAAATAGAAGATGGATATGAATAACCTAGTGTTTACCTAAGATATAATATATTAAATAATTAGGTGTCATTTTTTTCGACATCCTATAAGTAATTTTTCATGATTATGTATTTTTATACTATGATAAATGTTTATTACCCTATTATTTATAGAATTTTTTTCAAAAGAAGGAACTAGAATTAATTAGGTTAGCACTGAATGTTTTAGATGAGGATGTGATGGGAATGATGAAAATCAATCACCTAAGAAGAAATCTCAGGAAACAAATCTGGAAGGTCCACGAGTATTGGTTTTATTGACTAAGATAAGGGGATCCCAAAGACATGCTAAGGGTATGGGATGTTATTCCCATATTATTTATACTTCTCTTAAATGTTCATATTTTCATATCCCACCTATGTTATTATATGTGGAAACCCAGTTATAAGTTACTTTGGGTAACTGTTATGTTTGAAACATTCCATTTCAAAGGATGTTTTAGTATTTATTTTTTTATGTGTGTTTATATGAAAAAACATTTAATACTTGATACACTAGAATAATTTAAAGGGATAAATTCATTTTAAGGGGGTTAGAAAGTAAAATCGCAATATTTTTTGATTGTTTTGAATTAATTTAATATTTTTATATTTTCATTCCATGCAACACTAAATATTATTTTTTATATTATAGTATTATGTTTGGAATTCATTTTACAAAACAACAAGTTAATTATGTTCTTTAATAAACACTTAAATTATCTGGAGGTACATGAAACACTATGTTTGGCTTATATTACACATAATACTGAGTCCCTTCAATATCCTGCATTACGAGTAAGGATGAGTTTTATTGAGCTAAAATATACTGTTAATATTATTGTTAAAATATTATTTTTTCTACCACCTAGAAGTTGGAATGGAATTCATGAATAATATTAACAAAATTATAAAAATATGATTTATTCATGTATATAAAATGAACCTTTTGGTAATAAATTTGTTGATGTGAATGAAATAACTTTTTCAAAATAAATAAACTACTTTTTTAAGAGAACTATTTCTATATGCGCGACCAAAATTTTATATCAATGAATTAAAATAACTAATTTTGATTGAATTTTAAATTAAATTTATATATTATATATTCAATAAATATTTTTTGTACTCTTCCAATAGATCTTATTGGTATATGATAAGAATTAATCCAATTTTGTGAATAAAAAGATGAATTTTTATAAAAGAAAATTTTTACACATTTTAATGGAGAACCTATTATAAATCAAATTTTTTGAAATTTTATATATTTTATATGTAAAAATAAACTTTATTTTAGAAATATAAGCTTAAAAATTGAGTTTGGGATAATTTTTGGTATTTTTATCTGAAGTTCCATTTTTTGACGAATATTGAAAAATACAAAATTTTAATTATAAACTACTTTTTAGTATAAATTATTTATATGTTTAAATTATTTTTAATTGGTTTTAATGTTAATTATACATAAATTAATCCAATTTAATTAATTTGAACAAAATTCACTATGAAATTTGATATAAAAACTTATAAAACATTTAATCTTTTTTACTTTAAAAACTCTCTTTGATATCCCGTTCGTGGGACTAAATTTAAATTAATTTCTACCACTTATGTTAGTGTAATTTGGAAAAAAATGATTCCATATTTGGAATCAGAATTAATTATAATTTATGACAATTTCAACTTATTTTTGATCAAATAGATTAGTGAATGTGATTAAAATTAATTACAACAATTAAGAGAAAAATTAGCTTAACAAGGGACTAAACCTTAATCTTAAGGGCCAAAATGACCTAGAAACTTTTAAAATATATTTTAGATTTACATATTTCTAACCTATAGTCCCTTTTATTTAATTTTATCAATATAAGGGCCACATGTTACAGTAAAAACGTGGGTGGAATTCCATTTTAAAAAATTTACAAGAATGTGACTGCTCCACTATTAAAAGGTACTCACCCCGACCACTTATTCAAAACTCTCAATCCATTTTTCTGGAAAATATATTCTCAAATAATTTCCTAAAATTCATCCATTCATCCAAGAAGCCTCTATTTGGGCATAAATCCATCCAAGGAATCCCTTTGGTGAAAACTAAGGGTATTTACTCAAAGAAGAGGCAACATCATTCATCAAGATCCATTATTTCGATTTAATTCTCTACCCACAAAAATATTATTATTAAATTTTTATATAGTAAAATTAGTATCCTAAATATACTTATATATTTTTATTCTTAGGGTTTTACCTTCACTTAAAGACACTTCCATCTAATGGCCAACGATCTTACTGTTCTTGTGTACGATGAACTACCACCTCATGAATGATGTTGTTAATTTTTATTTTACCACATATCATGGGTGGTAATTATGATGGGATTTTTTTTAATTGTTATATAATACATACCTTCATGATTTTTATTTTTTGTGAATAAGATAACATCATTTGTGGACGTGTGGACTATCACCTTCTCAAATCACTGTGATTCATTAATCATATACATGGAATGTCTTAAGGATAAGTTTAGTAAAATTATATAATATATATGAAATAATAATTATATATTAATTATTATATATCTAAACATATATGACATTTACTTTTTTTCTTTCAGTGTGATAATAAAATGAAAACAACATTCATGAGTACATATGACTTGCTGTGTTCATGAATAGTGTTTTCCATTTCATATTACTATCCATTATGGATTATTATAAATTTTGTTATAATGAATATATATGATATTTAAATAATATTTTATATTATGAAAATAATTAAATCATTATCTATGTAATAGGATAATAAATAACAAGTCAAAATATAAAAGAAAACAAAGCGGATATTACCCAAAACATAACATTATCATGTAGTTGTTATTAAAAAGTAATATAAATTCATAATCAAATTATATGTTGTATGATATATTATAATATCTTAATTTGGTTGATTTAAAATTTACTTATTATTTTTATACATTAGGGTTGAACGTGTATGAAGAAAGTCAAGACTGAAGGTTGGGTATTTCCCATCTCACTTTAATTTTTTGTGAGATTTATGCCTTATTCACCACTCATTTACTTTTTGTGGTATATATCCTACCAATAAATGTATTAAATGTTTACTATACTTAAAAATATTAGTATTTAAACATCAGTTTTTTTATATTTCTTTCATGGGGTTATGGTTCAAAATTTACAAAATTGGTATTGTTATTTTGCCTCAATTTGCATTCTTCGAGACAGATGTCATGTTATGAACATATATTTTTTTATGAGGTATATATAATTCCATTTGACACATAATATCATGAATCTAATTATTTTATTGATATTTTATTATTTATGTAATTTTTAATATTTCCATAGTATTATGATCCAAATTTACCAAAGTGGTAGCAGTTTATTAATATAATCTCATCATTTAATAATATTGTTTATGATTATGCTTCTATAGATGAAATATTATTATCCTAAATTCATAAAATCTCTTTAATTTTATTATATTTATGGTTATCAATGATATCTCCTAGTATTGGTACCATTTTCCCACTATTTTGTACATAACATAATTGATAAAGAATTTTTAAGAAAATCCGACTATATCTATCTCTTCGGCCAGAAATATGGGTTCTTGAAAACCCATGTTTTATAAAAAGGTTTTCAAAAAAGTTTTAAGATAATTTTATACTTAACATTATCCCCATGATTAAAATTTTTAATATAAAAAGGTTTTAAAATTAATCTCCTTGTAATTTTTTCAACCAAGTCATTTTTAAAAAAAATTTAAGGTGAAAAAGGACTATTAAACATGTACAGATTAAACCACCATAATTTCCTTGAAGAGTAATTTGAAATATTACATGGTTATTTTTAAAAGAAATTTTCTCCAACTATTATTTAAATTCATATATTTAAAGTTGTTTTCAAAGGAAAAGGTTACACAAAATGTTTAATAAGATCTTAAAATAATCTTTTAAATTTTTTTTGGGCTCTTTTCTAAATAAAATATTTTTAAAATGTGGATTTTTTAAAAAGTTTTTTAAAGGATAATAGATATTTTTATCATGAAATGTTTTAAATAAAATTATTAATCTTTATTTTTTATAAAAGGATATTTAAATGGTTTTATGAAAAGTATTTTCAAAGAAAGGATTTTTTCCTTAAATAATGATCCATGCAATCTTTATAGTGTCTTTCCCATCCAAGATGAAATATTTTTTTATATTTCATGATTTAATTAATATATTATCTAATATTACCATTCATATTATTTCTTAAATGGTTTATTTTTGGATGGAATTATGATTATGACATATTTTTTTCTTACATGAGTTATTTTTTGTTGAAACATGATTCTTTTCACAGGTTATTCTTTAATGAAATGATTTGGAGATGTATCCCAATTCTATAAGAAATGATATAATGAAATTTTTATGATACTCATTTCATTTAATGGGTTATTAAATAATTATTTTTATAATATTTTGGAACATGTATGTATGATTTCATTATGTAATGGGTGGGACCTATATCTACCTCTAGTGCATTAGGTAATGATGGTTGACTCCTGAGTATATATGTTATGTGCGAACCTCTTTATATGTTCAAAATATAATACATTAACCTAATTAAAAATTACAAATTTTATGCATCAACTTGGTTTCATGTACATATATTTTTTATTGAACCTTATTAAATGTTGAAAATGTTATGTGTTAACCTTATTAAATTTTCAAAATGTTATACATGAACCTGATTACATGTTCACAATGTTATTAATGGTCATGATTTCATATTTATAAGTTTACATGTTAGCTTAATTACACATTCAATGTGTTATGTGTGAAACTAACTACACTATCACAATGTTTTGTGTGAACTAGTTTACATGTTCATAATGTTACGCATGGACCTGGCTGAATGTCTATAAGTTTATAATAGGGAATAATATCATGTCCTTAATATAATGAATGAACCTATTTCATCTTATACATATTCATAGTATTATAATATGATTTTTATTGGAAACATTTCATGTATTATTCCAATGTTATCATTTCATTTATTATTCTCTTGATTCCATTATGATTCATGTCTTATGAATTGACAATATTTATTCCTTGATTCATATTAATGATCTTTGATATGAAGGGTGTTATCTTATAATAGTATTCTCATCTTATCATACCATTATTTTCATGAATATTCTTAGATATCTCCCTTTTTTACCCTTACTGATCATCTAAGATCACCCTTTTATTATTTTTTCTTTTCCACAGGTTATAAAGAAAGTTTTTATGTAGGGGTACTGAAGGGGACGATTTTTTTGAGAAACATTGAAGATCTTTCACCATACTAGAATTTTATCGTGAAATTTTACAATGGAAATAATATAAATTGTTCTTTAGGCATATTTTTTTATTCAGTAAGTATTATATAAGAATTATGTAATGGCTATGTACGTTAAGCTTGGGGTTATATTAAAACACCCATTACAATTCCTTTTGCATACTTTAGTTGCGAGAACTGGGCTACACCTGCCAAAATGTACTCTCACCAACTGGTCATAATTATTCAAGCTACAAAGTAATAATAAGATTATTTAATTACCACAATGATTTACAAACCAAATATATGGGGGTAATTTCATTGTTGGATCACTAACTAACTACTATGATCGTCTTTCCCTCTCTCTATGCACTGGCATAATTCCGACCCGGCTCACTCTCAGATCACCATAACTACCCCAATCTCAATGTCTACATAATCGGTCCAAATAAAACCACATCTAAAAACTAAATAAGGTATTTTACAGGGGAATATATAAAATAAAATATTACTTCACTTTAGTAACCCAACACCACGTTGACTTTCCACCGTCTGATCTCATATTGGCCAAAACCCTTCTGGTATGAAGTTTGTATTTCTATGACTAATTTGATTCTCTTTTTAAAAGGTGTATTCTAATCATCAATTTGATAAACTATACACCATACCTCCATTTTACACAGTCACTACATTCAAAAATTCAATGAATTGATGTGTCCGTCCCTCTTTTACCCAAGTGGTAGAAAAAACAAAACTCACTGACCATTAATGTCCTATTAGAAAAATAAGCATTATCAATCAAAAGTTAAGTTCCAATGTGGATAAAATAACCCTAAAACAAATGATGAAATAATCAGTACATGAATTCCATTACATCGGTCCTTAATGCAAATATAATTAAGTTTCAACATCACACCTCCACCAAATTTGTGTCAAAAAAAACACTTGGGTCGACTATACTATTCTCCCATGATCCCTTGTAAATATGACCTCCTAATACTGAGGGAAATATCCTATATCAAAAAACCTTGGGCTTACATGACCTCAAGAATCTCACCTGTACACTATTTCCACACCACATCTCATGTTCATCCACAAATTGAACAATTCTCGACAAAAAATGATCATGACCTATTCCCTGATGCACAACACAATCAGGTATAATAGGGAACCAAAATGTACCTACACTCATAGAAAATGGATTTTACAAAACATTCACATTAATTATAACACTCCTCTTTAAGGAAACATTATTCATGGGTAAAAATTTCATAGGTTATTTCATTTTGTCATAATCGATCTCACCCAAACTCAATGGGTGAATAGTTATATATAACTACATCACATAGCTTGACACACACACACATATAAGTCACACAGCTTCTAACCTGGGATCACACACCTAACCAATTGAACATGACACTCATACAGGTCAAACTCACCAAAAAACCCTAGGTCTCTTATTCATGACAAGTAAAACGAAAAAATCACTCTCCAATCATGTGTCATTCCAAAACCACATAAACCTACCCCATTATCCCACTATGTAACTATAATTGGACCTAAAACTAACATGGTCAAACATCTAATGAATTCATAACATGAAGAAAAACCTCGATACTGGAATACTCCAAATTCCTCACATCCAAAAATACAAATACATTCTCATGAATTTCCTCAGCTGATGTGTTGGGCTAAATTTAATTACCCTTAGAATATATATGGGAAAACACCATAGAGGTTGTTACTAACACTTTAGGTAACAAAAATTCTATCCTCAATGAATCCCTTGACCATCATTAAATCACATCGCAGACAAATCATTATCTAATAGAGCCATCTTCCAAGCATCAAATTCCCACACTGACCAACTAGGGGTCTCAATACATCCCTTTCATTTTGAAAATACACAATAACCACCGAGGAATATCCAACACCAGGATCCACATGAAATGTCATCAAATAAAATATTACAGTTTCATTGAGTATAATTCAACTAAAAAGTTATACAGGAATATTAAATATAATTATTTTTGACAATATAAATAGTTAAAACTCTTATATTTTAAAAACAACCACACATAAGAATTCATATTTCATTTGAATCCTATATACCAATAATTATGCATGCACATAGTCCTCTTACCAATGGGTCAAGAACCAAAACCATAATTAGTGACCTCTAAAAACACATCATTTTTAATAAATATCTATTCTACAATAGCACAAACCATGAATAACTATCCTATAACATAGTTAGTAAAGAATTAAAATGGGGAAGGTGTTCATGAAGAAATAGTCAATTGTCTAGCTCAAGATTTAAAAAAATAGTAGAACACCAATCCATTATCTCTCTAAATAGGAAAAAATATTCGATTCCACTTTGAAACATCTTAACGTAGAACATCATCCTTAAGCGGTGGGTTATGTGATATCATGTCTCTCCCTATATATTGGAGGCTATTGACTTGCAGTGGGGGAATAATCCACACAATGGAGAAATTATTTACTCAAATTAGAGTTATTAAACATGTAATAAATAACCAAATCATCTAGAAAAAATGATCAATTCATAGATAATTAAATAAATAGAATGCCATACTTATAAAAAATAACCTATAGATACACCATCATATAAAACATATATTGATAAGCCAATGAACCTATCCCATATACAAAAAATGATGATTCACTACCTTTCCCAATCCTCATCCGAATCCCACTCTCCAACACCCAACCAGATGATCCCGTTTGATACACTACACACCCAATTCTCTACATAAAAGTAGAAATGAGGTCAATGAATTCACCAAATATCTCATTCAACGTGTGAGAATACAAATCATAATAGAGTCAACAAGAACCCCTATTATACACCATCATATACATGTATTCAAAGAGAAAATAATAAAATAAAATTATATATAGGTGGGTAATATTTCATGTTCCAACCTGGATTAAATGAATCAATGCAAAATTGGTCATCCTATTCTAAATAGGGCACCAATACACATGATCAAACCTTCTCAATTTCTATTTTGAATCACTTCATCACCTAGTTGTGTTGAAATCAATATCCTAACCATAACTAAATATTCATGGTATATAATGTTCTTGTTCTGGACCCATGACCCAATGAAATAAGGAAAGGTCCCACCAAAAAATATCGACCCACTATCTCATCACACATGGTAGGATCCACCATCCATATATCATTGAACATCCTAACCCATCCCTATCAATTTGAGAAATCCACCATCCTGAACAAATGCTACTAAAGGAATGGTGTAATACCATTCCCCAAGTCTTCTCAGTCAAGGTAAGCCCACATCATGCACATGAGGACTTTATCTCACCCAAGACACTCCAAACAACACCACCACAGTCATGGAAGGGTCAAGTCTCATAATTGCTCTCCCCCATTAGGGTTTTCTCCTAACACAAGAACATGTAAGAACACACATGAACCAATAAAAAGGATGATAATCTTTTATATAGTTCACTATATAGTCTCATAAGAATAAATAACTTAGATTAATACCTACATAGTTTAAAATATCATCTTTCATATTCAGGAACACACAAGGTCCCCTATACCCATCACTATCTCTTATCACAAATATTAACTCACATACTATTCTCATTAGTAATACCACTTATCGTAAAATTAAAAATCCATAAAAGACTCCCCTAACCCCATTAACACCCCTCCTCATTCCTAATCCTTCTAACCAAGGAATTTCTCAAGATATCATAGTTTAATCCTTTTGGAAACCTGATTCCATGTCTGGATCAATTCCCATAAACAAAACTTATATTTCATCTCAAATATCATAATTATTATCTCTCATCCCATCACTCAATGGAAACCACTACTTAAAAGGTCTAGTACAATACTAGTTAAATCAACTCACTCATTATAATCAAAAAGTCTTGGATCACTCTCAGTAGTGTTTCACTCACCAGGTATATGAAGAAGGATCATCTCATCTATTTTTTATGCCCTGGAATATATTTCATGAAAAATAGCCTAGTAAACTCATAATAGGCTACCCAACTCAAAAATCATAACCTAAAACACCTTAAGGGATATCATATGCTTTAACGGCACTCTTTCCATTTGTGACACATTCAATAGATGATCCCAAAACACTCAAATTGATAATTGGAACTTTTACAATGCACAGGAGGCCTAATGCCATCGTATTTCTTCTAAACAAGGTTCTTTCAGTCCATATTCCACTACCTGGGCACATAAAACATGATTCAGTTAGAAATTAATGCATAAAAAGAAAATATATTTTTATTAAATGCACAAATTACCCCTAAAATTTAGTTGTCATCAACACTTATCTCTTCCCACACATGAAAAAGCCTTTCTATGCCTCATCCTAGATTAAATCAACTCTTGAACACTTATCTTTCATAATATAATAAAAATACTTAATGATATATATATTTATAATTAATTATTAAATTTAATACAATTATGGATAATTTCATAAAAGCTAATCAAGAATATTCATATTAATGTAACTGCAACCAACCACACCCATAAGGTCCATGGAGTTCACCCGCCTCATTAAAGAAAAAAATCCTAATATCCAAACACTGAACCAACCAAAACATTCACATAATATAGTCATAAAACTTCATAAATCATAGAAATGTATTACATAAATTGAAATAGTAAAAGATAAAAGGTGATCATTTCCACAAAACCTCATATCACCCATGTACGTGGAATCCCCATTATTTTGGATAATTTCCACTCTGTTTTTAGAGAAATGATTATTAAATCCTGACTAAAACTACATTGATATCATAGGTATTTAATAAAAAGAAAATAATAGAGGAAACAATGAAGACAATACCATAGATCCACCTCAAAAACCCCAAAGAAAAATCCCCCCACCACCATAGGTGGTCCAAGTGAGGAAGGATATGGTAAGAGGGAAGTTGAAATGTACCTCCCCATAACCCCCATTCCCATAAAATCTAAGGATATTGATTGGTAAATTACCAGTATACAATTTGTTAAAAAACATTATACAAATACCTCTTGTAATTAAATCATATGGGTTCTATCATAAGGTACCTCTATGATCCCTGACAATTGTGTGTAGAAAATATCCATCTCATGCCTACCTTCAGTTTCCCCCTATGGGATCCACTTGTAGCACAACCCTAAGGGGTTGAGGAATAAAAACACCACTAGGATTATCTATGGTGTGGCCTCCTCAGATATGGTGTAGAAATCTTACAAACACTAGGGTTGACCCCATAATCCCCTTTTCCCTTAATAGAAAAACCCCATAATGATAAACCATTCTCTTCCTTGACCAGGCCATCGACACACTGTGTAGTATCCCATGGGTTATGATGATACCAACATTAAGGGGATTTTTTAAACCTAAGGGTTTCCCTTCTACGGTGGGACCCCTATGGATATACTGAAGGGAACCCACCCCAAGGATCCCTCCATAATGTATCTCCCAGGCTCCGTTCTATTGCCTCCCAAACATTATGAAATTATACTATTTTTATTGTGAATATGATGTGGTGGCTCATAATATCTAAAATTTAATATACATGGGCACTAAGAAATTTCTATTCCACATACCTATGCACCCAAATACCCATATGGGCCTCATTCCCCATACAAAAAATATCTTCTTGATATTTTCAAATTTGTATATTAAAATTTTTAGTTAAAATTCATAAGATGAACCCTACTCGAGATAAAAAATTCTAACCCCCTCAAAAAATTAAAGCCCCCAAAATCCACAGGGAGTTAAAAAATTGGGAAAATGAATGGATACTGATATCACCATTATCAGACACGGATGAAATAATAATAATTATTAACATCACACGATGAAAATAAATAATAAACTATCTAATGTATTTGTAATGAATAATTTTAATTCAATAATATAAAAGGTAATATATTTGCATAAGGTTATAAAATAAGTGACTAAGTTTTTTATATTTATTATATAGGATGTTAAGTCATTATTGTTAAGGGTGTGAGAAAAATCTAAGGGGTTTCTTTCCAATATAACATTTAATTCAATACTTTTATCACTAAATTTTCATATAGTTAAAATATAATATATTTATCACCAAAAAACCTATATTTTCTTATTTTATGGGTTTTTCATGAGTTTTACATGTCCTCATAACCTTTCACCTCCCATATGGTTCATAAATTACTAGAATTATTTCTTGTAAGGGAACTGAACCTTACCTTCTATTTTTTCGAGGAATCTTTCTCTTCATTGTACATTTTCTTTGGTCTATTTTATAAATGCACACACTAAAAAATAGTTTACCTTTACCAACATAAATTTAGAGACAAAAAATATATTCGTTGGTATAAATGAGTCATTCCAACATATATTAGGTTTTATTGGTATAAAATTCAAGTACCAACATTTCTTTTACCAAAAAATATAACTGTTGTTATTAATTATTTAATACCAACATATACATTACTAAAAATTAAATTTGTTACTTTATCATATTAATACCGACATTTTTTACCAATAAATAGATCCATTGTTATTAATTATTATTTCCAACAGTTTATTTTCAACATATAAATCTGTTACTAGTATTTATTTAGTACAAAGAAATCATTTAATTTTTTTATTAGTAACAGTTTATTAAAAGAATTATATTACAATTATAAAAAACATATCGATATGGGAATCTTTCATTTGAAAAAAAGGAAAAAATTAAACATATTATCTCATCTATGCCAGTAGCCACTCCCCGCCCCATGCGATGGCCTCCCGATCTTCATCGCTCGCCGACGATGCTCTAGCGATTCTCACCTACACTCACACCCCAGTTTCATCACACCCCACACCCACACACTCGATTATCTACAACTACTCACACCCCCGTCCACTAATGTTCGATTGTTTTTTCTCTTATTTCAATTATAAATAGGAGGTGTATGGAGGGGCATGGAGATAAACCCATTCATCAATAAATCCGTCCATGTTTGGCCCTCTTATTAGGCATGTACTTACTCTTTTGATGTTTTCATCATCTAAAATCATGGGTATATTTTTTTTTGAATTGAATTGAATTTAAGTTAGGGTTTCAGTGAAATTCATATTAAATGAGATTTCGTGTTCTTGTTCCCAAGGTGCTCTTTCAAATTGTTAGATGGAAATTTTAGGCCTTTGGTCATGTTTCAATATTTCAAAGAAGTTTTCACATTTTCAATTAAACCATTTCGATTAAAATGGTGGGATTGTTCTAGTGCATTCTAAATTTTTCGAAATATTGAGATATTAATAAATCATAAAAGGGGGTCTTGTAATCCAGAGTTATTTTTCATGTGACTTCCCCTTCAGTACTTTATTTTGTAAACAATTTCATTGGTCATGAAACCCTATTTGATGCCTCGTATGATTATTTCACCTTAGTTTGGTTTTTTTATAATTATGTGATTGATGATGTATGAAGGGGTTGTTTTATGAATGGGTGCTGGAGGTGATTTGTGAGACATTATCTTTGTTTTCTATTGGTAACTATGTTTATTTCATGCTCACCTCCATGTTTGGTTCAACATGGGAACCTAATTTTCATGTTTGGAGGTCTTAATTCATGATAACTAAATTGATAAACACAGTTCTAAGGTGTCCCTAGTTGTTCTTTTTTCTAGGTCCAGTGGGGAGGTGTCATTATGATGAGGCTGATGTAGAATAATTTGGTGGTGTGTGTAATTATGGTTCAATGTGTATCAGTTGTGGATAAATTTTTTTTATTATGATTAGGATCGGAACAAAATAGTACCTAGAGCATATCCCCTAACATTTGCATGATTAGTGTTTGTTCATAGACATTTTAATTCCTTTCTTATCATACCCCCTTATTCTTGTATGGCTAGTGGGATGATTTGAATTATTTTACTGTGTTATTGAATATTGAAATTGTGTTTCCATTTGGATTTTGTTTTATTTATCTATTACTGGATGAGTTTTCAAAATTTCATTTAAGGATGGTTTTTAATGGTTTATTTAATTAAAATTGGAATGCCCTTGTTATGGTGGGATATTAGGAAATATATATAAATGGATTAAAATGGGCTTTTTTCGATCTTCCTGGTTACCATTTTAATTTTTCGAAGTAGATACATTTATGAATGATTTAAAATGAGGGATTCCATTATTTATGGAATTAGATATTCATAACTCGAATGGAACTGTTTCTATGGTTCCAAACCATAGATATAGGCCCAAAAACCATGGTTGTAGTGTAAGACCATGGTTCACATAGACCATGGAACGTATTGTCATTGCAATGGGGTCTATGTTGCAACTATGGTCTTAGACTATGATTTTAGGTCCTCAAGGACCATAGTCCATGTGGTCCATGGCTATAGGCTACCCTTAATTTTCCAATGACAACTATGTACATGGTTCACGAGACTGTGTTCATAGGTACCTAATGCCACAGTTAGCGACTCTGTACCTATCCTTTCAAAAAATTAAATAAAGCCATTGAGATTTGATCCCGGGACCTCTTTTGTATTCGATATAATGCTTTATGACTGACCTTTTACTGAAAATATTTATTAATACACACATACACAAACAAACATAGATATATACATTATTAGGCATTAAAATGATGTAAACAACCCATTGAAGTCTGGGATGAATGACTATGATTGCAGTGGGCCATGAACATTGGTCCCACTAATGGACATGGTCCAAGAAAAACATGGCCCTAGGAATTTCAAGAACACCTACAACCATGTTCCATGTGAAACGTGGCCATATACCCTGTCTATTACCATGGTCCACCATGGATTTTCTTATATAACAATTTACAATCAATGTCAAATAGAGTTATGGTCTTAGAACTTTATCATGCTCTTCCTACCTATTTCACATGAAAGTTTGGAGTTTTTCACACTCACCTTCCTCCATGGTTTTAATTAACCATGGTTGTTGGTTGTCCTATCTCCACACCCCATAGACTGTCTATAGGATGCCACATTCATCCCTATGAACATTGTTTAACACAAATTATGGAAATATGTTGCCCTAAGGCTATAGTTTTTATGACCCTATATATAGAACCATGGTCGTATATCAAATTTTTAGTAGTCTAGTGCTCATTTATTTAAAATAAAAAACATTATTTTTTACCACATATCTATCAAGAATTTACGGATTGTCTATTTAATGGATTTGCATAGACTCTATGGAAAGATCCTCCATGGTCTGTTATCGCACACCCTCCATTCACACTATAGTGTCTATGTGTGTTGGTAACTCTTATGACTTATACAGGGTACAATTTCCCTTCAGATTGGTTACCATTCTCTTAGGATCATATTGGTGAGTAGATTGTAGTGAGACCATAGGTTGTAAGGAGGAGTCATGTGAATGGTTTTGTTATAGTTTATATTTTATTTTGGATATTGATGTATTGGTCAAATTTGCATTTCATTATCTTTATACAGTTCTATTTGTTATTACTTGATATGTGTTTTTTCTGGATGATGCTTTAATGTATTACAAAATAGTTTGAATCATTACATTACAGATTTTGACTTCCTAGGTTTTTTAAATTTTTTAATATGATTATTGATGTCTTAGGGACGTCTTATGCATGGAGGGTGCATGATGGACTTTCATTAGAAGATCTGATGGTTATTTTAACTACAATTTTAGGGATAATCCTTTCCCAATGCGATTCCTTGATGTCCAAGAACCATTTGTCAATCCATGGGTATCAGGAATGCTCATTGGGACTAGTGACAGGCCAGGTCGGGTAACACATTGGTTCAACCTAAGATAGTTTATTACATTCATCCAATATGGAATGTTTGGTTCTAGAGTTTATAGTTATACATCTAATACCAAGCGGGAATTGGTGTTTAATGTCATGAATCTTTGACCAATAGTTGTAGAAGATAACGGTTATACAGATTAGGCTAAATGGGGTGAGATGGTCTATCCAACTAGGGGTAAAAAACCTATTTTGAATGGAAATCCTGATTATAGTTTAGAATGAAAAAATAAAGGTCCACATAGTTTTTGGTCATGGTGCTTAGACCAAAGGAAGTGTGGGAGTTTAAGGTCATATAGTTTTGACTGTTGAGTGAGTTGCTCTATTCATTTAGGTAATTTTAAACCTGACCTGAAAAGAAATCCCATTTCCACTGTACACTACCTATGAAAATCATTACATAGTTTGACATCATGGTGCTTGGAGCATGGGGTTCTGGAATATAAGTTCTTACAAATTGGATTGTGGGGAACTTCTATTTAAGGAAATACAGCTTGAAATTAGACTGTGGGATACTTCTATTTAAGGATATACATCTACAAAAAATGTTCTATAGTTTGAAGTTATACAACTATGACTTTAGACCCAAAATAAATATATATGAAATACATATTTTGGATCCTCACAATGGTGGGAGGTGTGAATATCTCCCCATCAATGATGACCAATGTTTCTTCACCATTGATTAGAACATGGGAATGGTGAAGGGCCCTTCCCATTTAGTTTCCAAAATCTGTGTTTTTCATCCAAGTATCTTTTCTGCACTCAATTCCTGCAATAAATCACCTTGGAATAATGATTGAAGGTAATGTTTCTTGTTAAATGAAATGGAAACTTAATTACAATTGACATAGTGATTGTGAAACAATTATATCTTATTTTCTTTTTAGGATTCCAACTAGATTAGATTGTCATGAGAACCATTATCTGGAATTAACTTATTATAGATGGTTATCCTCAATAATGGCAGTTGAAATCTTGTGAGAAAGGAGTCACTTGGCTGGATTTCTGAGTTTTCATATGATATGTCCACATGGATTTAGAGAGATTTCTATTCCACCTCATCATCTTCTAATCCACTATATTCTATAGAATTATAAAGATTACTTTGTTAAATTTCTTTATCTTTCCATTCACTGGTGAATGATAACAAAAAGTATAGTTGGACCATGTATATAACTTAGCAAATAAATGGTTAAAATTAGAGTCTCGGATGATGGTACTATTGTTTAGGAGTATAGTGTGAGGGATCTCATGTCAATTAATTATGTGGTAATTTATAAACATGATAAATAATATAGTCATGAACTCCTTGATGTTAATGTATTCAGCCCATTATGATATGAATTTGGAATCTGTAAAGATGAACATGAATCATTGGTCTATTGAAAACAAACAAGGAACCATGAAATCAATTCACCATTTATAAAAATGCTCGGTGTACATTTTGGTATGATTAATCTTTGGTAGATAATGCACGTTGTTGGAATGAGCCTGACATTGATGAAACTTTATGGTGAATTTAATGTAGTAAAAAACTATGTTGTAGCAAATTTTGACAAATCTGTAGATCTGGTGAGAAAGGTTTAATATAGTATGTATATCACCACATGATCCTGTACAAACCTCTAATAATTCCCATGGAATCTTTGTTTATGTTCAATCCTAGCATTCCATTTATGGAAACATTGAAATCCTGGTGATCTATTCTGTGTAAACTGCTTGTATACATAATGCGTAACCAATGTGCAAATAATTGATTATTCATGTTCCTTAGATCCAGGTCTATTGTATAAACTGTTGTATAAAATATTCGTAGTAATTAATCATATATTTTTTTATTCATGGTTTTCCATTTTAGGTCAACACTGCAGTCATCTACCCAACTTATCAGTGGGACATCATCATCATTTGTGACTGCATATTCAACTCTACAAATATTTGATGACACAAAAAACCTATTTGAGATCAATAAATGTTTTGAGGAATTTTCAATCACCATGCATTATTATATTCTTGCTGAAAATTAACTGTCTTTAATTATTTCTCTTTCCATTTTTTACTTATATCAGTTTTCTATAACTTCTTCTAAACAATTTATCAGATCTGGTAATTTTTGGATGCAGTTATGGTTATGTCATGTTATACAGTTCCATTTATTGACTACACAACTATTTTTCTACCTTTAATTTCCTAATGTATTGGTTTTCTGCCACTTACATCAGTTTTGATATACATTCTAATTACAATTGTTTTAAGATAAATATAACTAACACCATTAGTTTTCTGTTTTTTTTCTTTTCAAAATGCCTACTAATGTATAGGCCTATGGTTTTAAGAGTTCCAAAGAGAAGACACCATTTTTTAATGATGTTTTCAATGTTTGGTAGATCAAAATGGATTCCTCACATTCTACCAATAATTGTTTTATTCTGAGAAATGCTTTGTAGTTTTATATAAGTGCTGCCAAAAAAGGCTTAAGATAATGTTTTTACACTTAATTATTAATTATTTATGTTGGAGCTTTTGATTATTACATTTGGTTAGCATTCTTTGCGTGTTGAAATCATGTTTCTATTTAAGTTTTCCAGGAAAATGATGAATGTTTTATTTGATAATTTAATTAAACTGGTTTTGATAGTCTAGAGGCATCTCAACGTTGAAATTGAGCATTATTTGTGTTTTCAATGAAAATAGATTCATTTTTATTAAAAACCCTTGATTTTATTTTGTGCCAGTCTGATGTATTTATAGTATTCATGATCTTTAGAAATATTAATTGTATTTTTAGGGAATTGTATGGCTTTGTGGTTAAAACCCCTTTTGAGTTTATGAAAGAAGCTCATGGATTGACCATATTGACCCCACATGGAACATAGATGAGATTCAGTGTTGATATGTCAACATAGATGAATGAAAAATGTCTATTCTACGGAGATCATTTTTTTCTATTTTTATTTATTTATATTTTGGTTTCAATTCATTTAAATATTTTGCACTAATTTTTGGATATGCTCTTTGGTTGTGTGTAGTGTAGATCATGGAGATGAAGGTTGTCGCATAATGGCAGCTTCAAGTTTCTTTTTGGTATTTGAGATGACTTGATTTGCTGAGTTGTCAACAGGGATGATGAATAATGAATAAAAAAAGATCAATCATTTTTTTACACTTTAATTTTATTTTTTGTTTCAATTTATGCTGATATTTTTCATTGATTTGTAGGTATATTTTTTGGTATTGTGCGATGTAGATCTTGGAGATGAAGGGTGTGACATACTAGCGACTTGAGGTTTTTCAATGGTACTAGAGTTGATTTGGTTTGTTTCTTCTAATGGGATACTTGGGGGTGATGAAAGATCTTTGGCGAGACTATTCTTATACAATGATCGGTGTCAGAGGATTGTAGCCAAAAGACACTATGCCCTTTTTTCATTTAGGGGGGGGGGGTGGCCATTGGGGCGGCGGGTGCTGCATAGATGGATCCTGGGTTTATGTGTTTTTTATGATCTTTTTAGGTATCAACTTCAACTATGTATTGATTCATTTTGTATTAAATACTATTATTAATATAAATAATCTTTTTCTAAATTTGAACAATTTTGAAAATCGTCTTTGATTTGATAATTAAAATAGGTGTATAATATATGATAAATTAATAAATATAATATGAAATTTTATTGGAAATAAAAATTTAGAATTCTCATGTAAATGTAATTTATAATTTGATATTATATGCTATTAATATTATTACTAATAGATATATTTGTGATATAAAACTGTTGGTAAACACTTTGACCAACATATATATTATCTGTTGGTATTATTATAATTGTAACAGAACAATTTTATCTGTCGCAATAACATTTAGCGATAAAGTTTTTACCGACAGTTTAGTGACATGATATTTTTTGTTGGTAAAACGTTTTACCAATAGATAATGCACTTTTACCAACAGATATACCCATGTTAGAAAAAGATAATTGTTTTGCAGTGACATAAAATTTCTTTAATGAGTTATTAATTAAAATTTCAATGGATTTTAATTTATTAATAAACCGAATTTTGTTTTAAATATTTTGGCATGGTCATTTTACATAAACATTTACTTTCAATAAAAAAAATTAGAAGGAATAATCTTTCTAATTTTTTTCTATACTTATTAATTATCTAGGAAATTCTTTAGTTTTATTTTAAAATTCCCCTCTCTTAGTTTTCTTGATTTTTTAAATAAATTTATATTCCATTTTTTTCATAAAATAATTTTTATTCGAATAAAAGTTAAAAAAATATGAAATATATTTATTCTTCTCCCCATAATGATAAACCATTGCCTCACTAATCAGTAATGATGGGTTAAATTTTTTCACCTTTTTGTAGATCTACACCATTTTATACCAATTAAAGGGGTGGTTCTCAAGAGTGTTGATCCTACGAAATCATGGTAGGTGGTTTGTACCTTTCATTGTTCGTATTTGGATTATATATGCTAAAAGTGTTGCATACCCACATTTGGTATATTTCTTGATTGGGAAATTAACCCAATTATTTACCTGATATGGATTAATTGATTAAAAAGGGGATGTTTCATATGCATAAGGTTAGATTCCTAGTTTATGGGACACCCTATGGGTGTGTTTCCCTAGTTTGACTGATTATGGCCGTTTGGCCTAGGTTGCCTATGAGGCGTACCTTGTTTCCATGCCTTGAGTTGTTTAGGATGGAGTTTGATTGATTAAATGAATTTCAGGTCTTATGCTTGAGAATATTAGCCATGTAGTAGTTATAGATTAAATGTGCTACCCTGTTATGATATGCACGTTGTTTTTTCGATAGATCATGGGAGCCTTGGACCAGGAAAACTATGGGGTTTCGATGTATGTTTTACATAGGACTACGAGATCCTTCGTGTAGATATTAAACCAGGGGTATTGAGCATGAGAGGTACCGTTGAGATCATTTATGATTATTTATTCTATGTTGACCCATGGGTTATTGACCATGAGAGCTACCATGAGGTCATTTATGATTATTTATGCTATGTTGACCAATGTGGTATTGAACAAGAGAGCTGCCTAGGTTGTCATTTGTTAATGATTAGTGCAATATTAATCCAAAGAGGTTAGACTCAGAGAGCTTTCCCAGAGGGTTGTTTGTGAATGATTGATTGATTTTGGCGAGACTTCCAAGACAATGCACAAACTTTAACTTAGTCTTACTAGCTTATTTAGATGGTCTTCTGAGACATCTGTTTGTTACTATTACACTGGGGGATATAGAGATTTTTCTAGGCCCCAAGATTACATGTTTTAAAGTATGAACTACAAAGTAAATGAATTTAATTTAAAACTATAGGATTGTTTAATTTTGAGTACTCCCTCATTTATTTCTTCATTTCTTTATATTTCCTCGTATATATATATATATATATTCACTAATAGTTAGACACAGATATTTTGGTTGTTTCTTTATGAGATTTTTCTCACACTCTATTTGGGTCATTCTTTTGGACCTAAATAGATTATATGGTTGTAGGTATAGATAAGGGAAAGCACCCTTCATCATCCGGTAATTGATTGCTATTGGAGAAGGAGAGAAAGGGGAAAAGCTGAGGCTTGCGATGCTACTAGAGTTTACCTTTTTTCTGCCATGCTTTATTTTCTATATTTTTTTCCCAGCATTGTGGCTTTTTACTACTTTCCTAGATACATTTTACATGAATCATTATATATTCTCTAGTTTTTATATTCCTATCTGTATTCTGCTATTTACTTATTTTTTTGGTATTACTACTTCCGCTATTATTAATATTTGTTATTAAAATATGTGTAATTTTCAAATGAAATAATATTTTCCCCACTATCACATCCAAGGACATCACTACTAGTTGGTATCCTATGATGTTTGGGTAAATTCACCTGAGGCCATGTGGCTAACTAGGAATGAGGGACCATTAGGTGGCACCCGGAAACGGGAAGTTACAAAGTGGTATCAAAGGAGATTATTTTATACTTTGTCTTACTATTTGGAGCCTATGTACATGAATATGAATGAATATATAGTTGTTAATAAGATGTGCCTAGGATTAGCTAACCCATGTATAGGTAAAATCTAATTTACCTCAAATATTGAAATTTTTCTAGTTTTTCAATTGTTACAGTTGATTTGATTTCATTATTAAGAGACACACTTGATATTTTCTATTATTATTGATATCATTTGGATTCTGTTTTTTTTCAACACAATGAGATGAGGGTATGGCATTTCATGCATCATATAGGCACTTTGTAGAGATCCCATGTCATGCATTATTGTTATGCCATTTATTTTGCATTACTGATTACATGTTACAGTGAAAGATGTTATTCTAGATATGCATGATGTTGTGATAGATTCCATGATATAATACTTTCTACTTTGGTAAAGTATTGTTATATGTTATGTTTCATTTGGATGGATGCCAAACTTTGGTCCCTGAGGTGTTATGGGCCCTCTTGGATCAGAATTTGGTTGATTGTATTTGAACATTAATTGAATTGTATTAAGTAATTATTTGAAATGGGATTCCAAACATGGATTTTGGGGGTGTATGGGGTCTTCTGGATCATACCATGGAACGCCTTGGCCAAAATTTTAAGTTTTAAGAGTTATGGAGAAGTTTTAGAGGCTTACTATCTGGAAACCCAGGCAACAAAGCGTGTGAGGTTATGAACACATTCCATATGTTCTTATGTTCGGGAAGAATAAAATTTCATAAATACACGCAGTGTACTAGGAGTTCACACAATGTAGTTCTTCACAGTGTGACTAACTATTGGAGTAGAGACATGGTGTTGGGAAACTTTTGGTAGAACATGCCATGTTTAGATTGTACATGTCGTGTGGTAAAGAACTGTGTATCCAAGTGTCTGACCAATGACACAGGTGGATGTAACTTAGGTTATACAATCTGTGTAATGTTTATGAACACCATGTAGCTATCAACTGTGTATCTGGATGTGTCACCGATGACATGGGTTGATAGGACTTAATAAGTACACACTATGTTCAGGGTGAACACACCATGTACTATTAAACTATCATAACTCTTTAGTTTGATCCATGCAGAATTAATTAGAGAGGATCTAAAATTCAAGTACAAAATGTGTCATAGGAGTAATGCACTATGTGTAGGGGTGTTACATGAACAATTTTGGTAGTGGTTCATACCCATGTTAAGGCTTAAAGGGAAAATTATGTGTAGCCCTATTTTGTAAAACTATAATGTTTTCCTTATCCTATTCTGTTACTGCACTTATAAGTTTTTTTCATTGATAATCTTAAATTGAGGTGTGCACTTGACCTTACAGAGTCATGCTGCCAAGACGTCCGCCATTTTTGCACCAGATGTAGTGTGATGACCAAACCATGGAAATGGTAGATTAGGGACTACTAGTAGATCCTCCCGTCGTGCCCGTTTTGTTACCATTTATTATACTAGATGCCGGTGATGTTTCACAGTTATATAAAGTATTTATGAGGATGATACAGACATTCCAGGGAGCACCGAATCCTACCATGACTATGGAAGAGTTGACAAAAGTGTTCTAGAAGTAGCACCCTCTCGACTTTAAGGGGAATGGAGGACCATAGGCTGCTGAGTCTTGGTAGGAGGCCGTGCTTTCTATCTTAGATCATCTGGAGACACCTCTGGATGGGAGGGTGAATCTTGAGACGTTCATTCTATGGGATTTTTCCATGATATGGGGGGATGTTGTCTCACAAGATGGACATCATCGGGATATGGCTTGGGATGAGTTTCAGGGGACCTTCTATGATTACTTTTACCCTAAGGCGTTGATGGCCAACCGAGCCTGGGAGTTTTGGAATTTGGTGCAGGGAAATATTTTAGTGATGGATTAATCTTCTCGTTTGACAAAGCTTCAGTGCTTCACACCTATTTTGGGAGGCGACGAGTTCTCAATAGTTATAAGTTTTAAGGATGGTCTCAAGTATGAGATCCAATCATAGGTGAGTATTTTCACGATGACTTCAACGAATACTATAGAAAATTAGACGCTAATTAATGAGCGCAATATGAGGGATATGGGAGCTGCGAGACAGGGAGGTTTGACATCCAGGTCTAGTAATCCTTCATTTGATTGAAGAAAGCACTACAGGGTGCCTTCATGTAGTGATTCCAGTAGTAGTAATGTATCTACAGGTTGCGAGGTGAGGTGATACCAGTGCGGGAAGAGTGGTAACATGAGACCATAGTGACCGAGAGACCCAGTTGAGTGCTGATCTTGCGGCAAGATCGTTCATCTTTAGTATTTTTTAATTTTTCACACTAGTAGCTGGTGAGTGGGGATGTATTATGACTCCACATTCCTGAGAAGGACCACCAGTTTCTACTCATTTAGGGAACTGGATTTTGTTAAACCATTTAGGACAAGGAGGTGTTCATGGATGGTAGCCCGATGGCAGGTTTTCTGCAACAACAAGGTGGATCAACTCATGGTAGTTAGGTTGGGTCACCGGACCACAATACCGGTCATACTTTTTTAGTGGAGCATAACCAATAAGAGTAGAATCCTAGACCCTCTACAGTTCGAGGTATGATTCATGTTGCCTCAGTTTTAGCTTCTACTCTTTTTTATATAGGGGATTCCAATTTTTTTATATCTTTTTCCATTTTAGAGAGCCTAGGACTCTGTATAATTGCATTTAATGATGTTATGATGCTAGACACTTTGTTGGGAATTATGATGGCTAGTGTAAATTAGTGAAAGGGGTGCCATCTTGAGTTTGGTGGGTGTCACGTCTTATGGGACCTCTATGCCTTAGAGATGATATACTTCAACGTTATTCTTGGAATAAACTTGTTAGTCACCTTTCAGGACTTTGTTGACTACTATCATCGCATTGTGAGTTTAAAATCACCAGAGGGTGGGTCATTTCTATGAAAGGGTGAATTGGATGTCTAGGCAAGAAGATCTGAAACCGAGCATCATAGGTTGGGAGGAATAATAGTCTAAATTACTAGTTTATATCTAGATGACTAGGGGAGATGGACCTTCTTCCAATGGTGGATCATTTCATATATGAATTCCTAGATAACTTTTTAGGTTTACCACCAGAGAGATAGGTATATTTCCCTATTGATCTTGTTATAGGAGAAGAACCAGTGTCCATTACTTCTTACAGGATGGCTACACTAGAGTTAAAGGAGCTCAAGAAGTAGTTAGAGAAGTTACAAGAAAAGGGTTTCATCCGACCTGATACTCCTCCTTGGGTTTCACTTTTCCATTTTGCGAATAAGGCATAAAATACCCTCAGAGTTTGTGTGGATCATTAGAATATGAACCAGTTGAAGTTTAAGAATCAATATCCTTTGCTGAGGATTGATGACCTCTTTGATCAACTTCGAGGATCCCAGGTGTTCTCGAAGATTGACATGAGATATGGTTATCATCAGTTGGGTTTTACAGAATAAGATATACCTATTAATTCATTTCATAGCATGTATGGTCTATATGAGTATTTGGTTATGATATTCGGTCTCACGAACATGCGATCAGTTTTCATGGTACTGATGAGTCGAGTGTTCCATCCTTGGATTATTCTCTGGTAGTCTTCATGGAAGATATCTTCGTGTATTCTCGCACTCAACACGAATAGGACATCCATCTTTAGATCATATTGAGTACACTGAGATATCATCAGTTATATGCTAAGCTCTCAAAATGAAACTTTTGGATGTACAAAATTTATTTCATGGGTGATGTCATCTCAAAGACAGGAGTATCGGTAGACCTAGAAAATGTGAGAGTAGTAGTTTACGAGGAGGATTCGAAGAAAGTCTCTGTGGTACAAAGATTTTTGGGGCTATCTAGTTACTATAGTCACTTTATATTGTACTTTTTCATTCTTAGCAACACCATTGTAGGGCCTGACTATGAAGGGTGAGAAGTACTTGTGGAAATATTCCTCTGATTTAGCCTTTCAGAAGATGAAAAGGAGATTTTCATCAGCACCGATAATGATTTTTCTAGAGCTCATAAATAGTTACACCATTTACCATGATGTATTAGGTATCGTGCTAGGAGAAGTGATTATGCAAGTGGAAGGGTTTGTTGCGTATGGGTCTTGGTAGATGAGGCCACATGAGATGAATTACCTAATGCACGATCATGAGTTGGATACAGTTGTACATGATTTGTGCTATTAGAGACATTATCTTTTGGGAGAGAATTTTATAGAATATACTAACAACAAAATACTCAAGTATATCATTAGTAAACATGATCTGAATCTGAGAAAATGTAGGTGGGTTGATTACCTTTAGTATTTTGACTTTGAGATTTACTACACACATGGGAAATGAAACAAAGTGTCAGATGCATTTTGAAAGAGTACTCAGATATAATAAGTTTCGGAGGCCAGCCGTGAGTGATAACTTATGGATAATTTTTCTAAGAATAATTTGGAGGTGCATGATAGATTGGGACATCTATTTATTTCTTCAATCGTTGTAAACACTACTCTTCTAGATCGAGTGAAAATGAGGAATATATCTGATTCTGAGGGCCTAGTACTATGGGAGGGTGTGTTAGGAGAGGATCCTAATCCTGGGTGGACTATAGGCAAGGATGTGGTTTTGTGTTTCCATGGGCATGTTTGGGTGTCAACAGACATACACGAGGATATTTTGTGATATTTTCATGCCATAGCATGGGTAGTTCATCCTAGTGTCACGAAGATGTATCGAGATCAAAATTGTAAGTATTTGTGGCCTGATATAAAGAAATATGTAGTTAGATTTGATATAAGATGTTCAACCTGTCAGTAGGTGTCGTAGAGAATCCATGATTGGTAGGGATTTTACAATATTTACCCATTCCCGAGTAAAAGTGGAATGATTTCGCAATGGATTTCATGATGGGTTTACCGAGATTACCTCTAGGGAATGATGCAGTTTTGGTTGTTTTTGATAGAATCATGAAGTTTTCACATTTCTTACCAATTATGTAAAGCATCAGTGTTAATGAGCTTGGAAAGTTGTACATCCGAAGGATTGTATGTTTGAATGGGGTTCCACACTCTACACATTTAGACTAGGATGCCCATTTTACTTTTCATGTCTGGAAGGGACTATAGAGGGATTTGGGTACACATGTACTTCTGAGTACATGATACCATCCCAAAATAGATGGCCAGTCCAAGTGAAAAATTTAGGTTTTAGTGGAGATGCTTCGAGCTTCCATCCTAAATTTCTGGGGCTCTTCGAAGAGATAGATACCCCTAGTGGAGTTTTCCTACAATAACAGTTTTCATGTAATGATTTAGATAGAAGGTTATTAGGATTTCTACAGTTGGCCATGCTGATCACCCCTATATTGGCTAGAGGTAGGAGAGGTAGCTATGATGGGACCTCATCTTGTCTAGGAGACTAATGAGTAGGTGGAGTTGATTCGAAAGAGGATGGATACTACACAGTCACAACAAAAATATTATGCTGATCGACGAAGACAACTTATGGAGTTTGAGGTCGGAGATATGGTTTTCATATGTGTCACACTGAGGTTGGGATACAAGATGATTAGGAGACAAGGGAAGCTTCCACCGAGATAAGTTGGGCAGTTTGACGTTTTGGAGAGAGTCGGGCTGGTTGCCTGTCAGTCGTAGTTACCTTAGAGGTATCAGGCTATTCACAACGTCATTCATGTTTATTAGATACAAAATTAATTTTCAAACCAATATCACATTTTACCACTTGAATATGATGAGTTGGAGGTGGAAGAATACTTTGAGTAGCATTCTATTCGGATTGTGGATCACAACACTGAAGTTCTCCGTGGCTGGTCTATTCCTCTAGTAGAGGTGTTATGGCAGCACAAGAGAGTATATAAAAAGACATGAGAGGGGAAGGCTGATGTAAAATCATAGTTTATAGAGTTATTTGATGATTCTTCTTCACCACACTCAGGAAGGAAATTCGGGGATGAATTTATTTAAGGGGGGAAGTTTTTAAGAAATCAGATCATCATTTCAGGTATGGATCTTGAATTTAGGCTGTTTTTGAGGAAAAAGGAAGAATTTTGAATTTTCTAAGTACATTCCATGTACATATCAATACATGATGTGTGACCAGGTACTGTATATAACTATATACTTTCCGTGTAGTGGATGAGTACATAGCCGTGTGGTGACCTAGAAGATTGCCAAAAGTAGGGGCTAGTTGAGACTAATACATGATGTGTACATTTACTGAATATGGCGTACACTTTTCAATTTTTTTTGATAAATCAGTGTGGGGCCGTGTCTCATCCTAAAAACCATTTTCTTCTTCACTTAGTTCATATAGGATAGCGATATAACTACCATGAACATTGATCCCCTCCATATTATCCATCCGAGCTTTGATTATGACCTCATTAGGTGCGTTGGAATCCCAATAATGAGTTCTCTGTTCTTATAGAGCCCCGGTTCTTAATTCTTTATCTCTTGTGATTTACCATGGGTTGAACATTTTTACATTTTTTTAGATCTATGAAGTATTTGGATAATTCAAGGGTTGACATTCTAGAGTGTTTATCGTATGACAACGAGGTAAATAGTTTGTGCCTTTCAGTGTTCATCTTTTGATTATATATTTTAAAAGTTCCACATACCCATGTTTATGGTACTAATTGATTCAGAAATTAACCATATTATTTACCTATTATGGTTTAATTTATTAAAAATGGGTTGTTGCATATTCTTAATCTTAGATGAATTATTTATGAGACACCACATGGGTGTGTTTCCCTAGTTTGATTAGTTATGACCATTTGGCCTAGGTTGCGTAGGAGTCGTATATTGTTTCCATTCCATGAGTTTTTAGGACAATGTTTGATTGATTATATGAATTACATGTTTTATTCTTGTGAATGTTATCCATGTAGTAGTTATATATTACTTGTGCTTCCTTGTTATGATATGCATTCTTTCTTTCCAATGGACCGTAGGCACCTTGGACTAGGAAACACGTGGGGTTTTCCTTACTTATTTACATAGGACCGTGAGAGCCATGGTGTAGAATTTGACCTAGGGATATTGAATGTGATTTCTACCCAATATGTTGTTAATAATTATTTATTCTATGTTGACCCAAGTGCTATTGAATATGAGATCTACCTGGAGGTCATTTATGATTATTTATTATATGTTGACCCAGGGGGTATTGACCATGAGAGGTACCGAAGTGGTCATTTGTAAATGATTACTGCTACGTTAAACCAAATGGGTTAGACCATGAGAACATTCCTGAAGACTAGTTTAAGAATGATTGAATGATTGTGGCGAGTCTTCCAATCCAAAGCACAAGCATGGACTTGGTCTTACTTGTTTGTTTTGATGGTATTATCAGACATCTATTTGTTACTATTAGAAATGGGGGATATGGAGCTTAGGAAAAGTCCCAAGGTTACATGTTTCAAAGGATGAACAATAAATGTAAAGGAATATAATTGAAAAATCTAGTATTGTTTACTTTGTTGTACTTCCCATTTTATTTCTTCATTTTTACATATTAACTGCTATATATATATTCCCTGACAGTTAGGCACATATATTTGGTGGATGTCTGTTGGGATTCATCTCACACCCTCTTTGGGTCATGATTTTGAACCCAAACAGATTATATACTTATATGTATAGATAAGGGAAATATACCTTCTTCATCAGGTACTTGATTGATGTTGGAGCTGGAGATAATGAGACCAAGCTTTGTCTTTTATGTTTAGTTGTTTTATACTATACATTGGTTTCTGAATTATTTTTCCATCATTGTGACTTTTTTGGTTTCTTTCCTAGATACTTTTGACATGTATCATTATATATATGCTCTAGTTTTTATATTCATATCTGTCTTCTTCTATTTACTTCTTTTATTTCTATTACTTCTTACACTATTATTACAATTTGTTATTCCACTGTGTATACTCTGGAAAGGAGGGAATAATTTTCTTGACTGTCACACACATGTCCCTCACTACTAGTTGGAAGCCTATGGAATTTGGGGAAATGTTCTGGAGGCTATGTGGCTAATCGGGTATGGGGAACCTTTGGGTGGCACACCGAACTGGGATGTTACACCTATGTATATGAGAAATTATTATTATTGTGTCATGTTTTCAGTGATCATGATTATTGAATCCTGATTATACAATCTTATTTATCATTAATTATTTTATTATAAAAGTTTTATTCATTGAATCGTGATTTTTGATCTATTTTGTTTTGGGTAAGAATCACTTATGTTATGGCCATGAACTATGAGGATGTTAACATACTCACATGTTTATATTATAATTACATATGATATTATATTGTTTTAACTCAAGTTTTACCTTTTTTAATATCTATGATCAACCATTATTATATTTTAATTTCCCAGATAATGAAGAAGAATATTATGTTTGATATGTCTACACAAGTATTATATGAGAAGAGTATTTGTGGGGTATATCAAATATGTTGTCAAATATGTTAATTAAGCCTATAATATCTATATAAAGTTAACATTTCGTTTATTGGGTGTGATTTATTATGATATATAATTAATATTCATATAAAATTATGTTATATTCACATATTTTATTCTTGGGTCACCTCACCCCATGCTCTCACATCATTTAGAGATAAAAAATTTATTAAGTTTCATCTATGTTATTTTGATCACCTCAACTTTATTCCAAATTAAAGAAGGATTTTTTTATTTATAAATATTTACAAGTTACGATAGAATGAAATACCTATGTTCATAAACAATTAAAAACACAAGAAATGGAAAATGAATCATAATCTCTGGTAATTTAACACAATCCAAACATTTGGAATACCTTGATGTTTTTTAGATATCTTATCCTATAATTGGATTTATTTTTGGGGAAAAATATCATAAATATGATCATATCAAACATAAAAATTATGTTATAAGATCCTAAACTTTTATAGATATTTATCATGATAATTTATAGGTACTATTTTACACTTTTAAGTCTAGTCTGGGGTGTTGTTTTATTTTGACGTGTTTTAGGAGAAAATTAATAATTTTTGGAGTATAAATTGAAGTAAATGGTTGGCATACAATTTTACCAAAACATGTGCCTGCCTTTGGTAATCCATGTAATCCTAAAAGGGTAGGGTTTAATTGTTGTGGAATGTATTTAAAAGTCATGCAACCTCTTATGATAAAATATGTGCCCTTAAGGGGTGGCACACAGTTAAGGATCATGGTTTGGAATACCAATCCACATACCCTAGAAATAGTGTTCATAAAATTATTTTCACTAAATTTTTAGTTTAAAATTTTCTAACCAGTTAGATTTCACCCCCATTCTCTCCCATTCTAACAATGTAGTTTTATTTCAATTTTGGTGGTTTTATATAGGATTTCTAGGCCTTCGTAACTCCGTTCTTCAGTAATCAAAGATTTGATTAATAGATCTAAACCTATCCCATTATGAAATCTATGCACATTTGGATTTATCTCTCCTGTATGAATTTCCATATGAAGAGTAATGTTTTATTCACCATCTGTGATGGGTTTGTAACTATTTTTTAAAGATATTAATCTATTTTATCTTAATCTATCCTTTGGTTTTAGATCTTATTCTTTATTGTTAAATTGATATTTTTACTAAAATTTGGGGGATTATATCATAGATAATGTTTGTTAATTTTCTTTATGTAGGAATTATAAAAGTAAATTCCAATATTATTAATTTTAATTTCATTTATTAATTGTGAAATTTCAATTTCCATTAATGATAATTTGCATCCAAAATTGGATTGAATAAATTAAATTGCATGTGATAATGAAATGGGTTGAATTTGGGGTAATTGAAATTATTTGAATTGGGATTATGAAATTGGTGGTATATTGTGATTATATAATTTGTCAATTAAAGATATATTGAGGGGATTGATTAACGGGAATTATTAGATTAGTTGGACAAACCTTAAAGGTTTAATGGTTAATATGATTAATTGTTGATAAATGGTTTGATGGTGAATTGTTCATATTATTAAACGTGATTAAAATTATAGATCCATGATTAATTTGATAATTTAATGGAATAAATTGAAGATAATTTTTTCATAATAAGGTTATCTTTGCTTAAACATGGTGTATATGAAATTGTGATAGATGTGATACTGTGATAAATGTTACACTGTGATATAAGTTTTTGGGAAATGGATTGATGCTAAAAATGACAATATGTGATTGAATGGTATACGTGTGTGATACATGGATCTATTCTTCAAAATCCTATATGTGATTGACTATTAAGAAGGTCTTTGGACACACAATGAAGCACTAAATATACACGATGTGCTATACATGGCATTCTAGGAAAAAATGTTGGCACTGTTCTACGGTTCAAAGTAGATATGAAATAAAATTGAATAGTATGGATAATAAAATCTCATTTTATAATGAATTATTAATACCAATGTGATATGATTCAGACATTAAAATGGTTGAAAGAAGGTGTTGGTGGTTTGGGTTTCATCCTGAACTTGAGTAAATTATGTGGCTAATTAAAGAATAATTGAATTGGAAAAATGAATATTTTTCACTTATAATTTATTATTTATATAACTCCATAAATTGTAATAGAATATATATTGTTTTATAAATCATTGGTGGTGTCCTATTGAGTTATACTCACACCATACTCAGGCTGCATGATCGGTACCCAAATAGACATCAGGTTTGCAGGACATGATAAGGGAAAGAGCCCTATATTAGATGGATGAGTTAGGATAAAGAAAAAATGAGGGAACTAGACATGGTGTCAATAAGTTATTGAGGGATTTTAGGGTATTTAATTTTGGTTTTGTTGTTTGAAACATGACACATATATAGTATAGCGTATCTATCTAGACATTTAGATATTATTTTCTTGTTTTGGTTCAGTATGTATTTTTGATATGAATTGGTTATGGTATAACACATAGTATTGTTTATTATCACTTGGTTATTATTTATTATTTCTTCCATCATGTTTATAATTTGATAGAGAGGTTATAATCTCATGATCATATATATAAGACCATCTTTTCTAGTCGGCAACCTCTCGAATATGGGGAGGTGAGCTTTAGGTCATGTGACTAGTCGATTTAGGGATTCAGTATGTGGAACCCAGGCTAGGACATCACAAATTGGTATCAGATCCCAGTTTTAATTTCTTTTATTTTGTATTACTATTAGGAAAAGGTATATAGGAGACTAATAATAGTCGATCCTTGGTCATGAGCACATATATGGGAGTAGCTAAACCACATATGAGAGAAAACCCAAGTACCCCAGGTAGGGTTGTTTATAGTTTGATGTTATTTAACCTCAGTTAATGCACTTTTTGTTTGATGTTATTAATATTTTATGGTATTTTATTGATGTACTAGTATTCCCCAAGAATTTTTTATATTTAGGAATTCAAATCACTGAATATTTATTACGAAATTCATTATTTTAGACATGCACGAACGAGCTGGTTTTCAGAAAATTATTAAAATAAAAGTAATTTTCATTGTTTGTGAAGTTTAAAATGAAAAAGGTTCCTATTGTGAAATTGATAAATGTAAAAACATACTGAATGAGTTAAATAATGTATATAAATGGGTGTCTAATGATATTATTTGAAATGTGAAAATGTTTACCCCGTGTTAAATGTGACCTAGATAATGGATGGTTAAGGGTAGTGATAGTGCCTCAGTTTTGATCATTTTGTAGGGTTTGGGGGAATAAATTGTTATGAATTGATGTGAATCCATTTCATGTAAATATGTTTATGTTTTTGTATCATTTTATAATATGTGTGTTTATAATTATTGTGATATTTTTTCATGATGATGCTTGTTGATAGGACATCAGAAGGACATGGCTACAAATGGTCCACCAGTAGTGGAACCAAATGAAATAATAGTTATAAGAGAATTATTTTGAGAGTAGTTTGATGATAATTTTTCTATATTTATGTAGATTATGAAAAGAGATCCAGGTTTGGATGTGATGTGTATGTATGATTTGACAAGGAATTCTCAATTGAAGCCCCCTCTGTTATTGATTATTGAGGGTGTACTTGAGGTAGTTGTGTTTTGGATATAGTCTATCCATATGATACTAGACCACCTGGAGAATCTTTCTACGAAGATATCCAAATTGATTTCTTACACATTACATGGTCAAGTGAAGAATTTGTGTGACATCCATACTCGGGATGGAAATATGTAAATTATGGAGTGGAAGGACTTTATGGAAATGTTCTTGGGGTAATTTTTTCCTATTACAATTTAGAAGGATAGGGTAGCTAATTTCAAGATAATGACCTTGGTGAGTATGTCCATGATGGGGTATAATAGACGATTTAATGATTTTTTGTGCTTTGTTCTAGTGTTGGTAGGGGATGATGCTTCTATAAAAAATTATTTACTAAATGGGATCAAATTTGAAATTAATTCCCAGGTTAATATCTTCAGTCTAAAGAAGGTTTCATAGGTAATTAGGTTCTCATATATGAGGGGAACCAAAAAGTGGTTTGATGTGGAGGATAAGTGGTTTCTATTGGACGACCAGAAGGTATGTATTCCGAGATTAGGAAGCATTACTTCGATAATGTTAACTTGGGGGGTAATAAGTAGAGTGGCTAGGGAAAGGATCAGTTACACAGAACCTTACATGAGTGGTCTTCCACCAGTGTAGCAATCTGTGTCAAATAAAAGAAAATTTCCCCCAACCATCATTAGAGTACCGATCTTAGTGAAGGATGAGACATCTACAATGGTTCTTCAAGAACCCATGAAAGGTGGGTAAAGATGGAGGAGATGAGACAAATTATAGTGAAGGAAGGGGATATTATACACCGTATTAGTCTAAAAATAATAGTTATACTATCCATGGTGGAAGAGTTAGTGGAAACATAAATTCTTGTAAAGGGTCCCCATATCAATAGAGTGGTTCATCTCAGGGGACTGAGGAAAAATCCCAAGGAAGAGGGGAAGGACACTTTCATGCAGTTCAACCTACTGTCACACCCCACTCCACCTTTTATTTTATGTTATAGTTTCTTTTGACCTTTTTAAAAAAAATTTGGGGTTTGAGTTGAGTCCCGAATGAAAAAATTTTGAGTCATGTTAAAAGTGCGCATTTTTCAGCAGACGTCGCTTATCACCTGGGCGGATCGCATTTTGGATACCCCATGCGGCGCCGCTTAGACATCGGCACGATCAGCTTGCCTTCAGAAAATTTATAGAGTGATTTTTGTGATTTATTGTGTTGTTTGAATTTTTGTTTTATGGTTAATAATTTATTATTATTATTATTATTATTATTATTATTATTATTATTTTTGGTCAGTGCATGGGAACTTCACAACTAGCGGAAGTCATGCGATAAGTCAAAGTACCATACGACTACGGTATTTGATGCGACCGAATAGAAATAAATTGAATTATTGTCAAAGAGTTGTAATTATTGATGTTATAATTTTTTTAGCTTTTTTTTGTTTTGTTATTAAAGTTGTTGTTATTATTTGGTGTATTATTAATATTATTATTATTAGGGTTATCATTAGTATATATTAATGTTATTGTTATTAATTATTATTATTTTTTTTCTTTTCTTAATTCCTTTATTTTCCTTTTTCTTTCTTTTTTTATTTATTTACTCTCTTACCCTAGATCCCCATTCTCGTTTCTTTTCATCTCCCGTAGCCCCCTAGAGTGCCGACACCCAATTTTTCTCTCCCCTTCTTCCCCTCCTAGCGCGCTAGCCTCCTCCTGCTCGAATTGCAGTGCCCCACCATGTCTCCCTTTGGCCAACTCCCTTTCCTACCATGCACCGGCTGCAGCAGCTCTATCCATCCAACAACGCCCCGACACAGCACCCCGGCTTCATCGCGCCTCCTTCTATGGCCCTTCTATCCCTTACGCAGTACAGCCCCCCCAGGTTACTCCTGTCGGGAGCAGGCGCTGCCTCCCTCCATCTCCCCCTGGTTTCCCTTACCTTCCCAGCTTGATCCCCCAGCCGCCTACCTGCGCCGCCCTGTCCAGCCTCCCCTACCCCGGCGCACCCCTGGCCTTCTCCATGTGCTGTGAAACGCCTCCCAACACCACCTCCCAACTCTGGTAGCCCATGTTTTCTCCTCCTGCTGAAGCCTATCCTGCGGACTCCCTACTCGAACGGCTGCGGCTCCGTCTCTGACATCAACTGCTGACCACTCCGCGTTCCTCTGTCGCGCGCTCCAGCTTGGAAGTGGCGCCCCCTACTGGCCAGGCTCCCTTGCCCAGCATGCATCGCCGATGCCTTGCACTTCCTGCTATCCCGCGTTCTCCTTCTTGACACACCGGACTTCTGCAACACCTGCCTACCTCCTTACCACTTATCGCACCTCCGGTGCCCTTCCCTTTCTCTCAGGCCAGCAACCGAGTAGGCCGTCACCCTCACCCTGCGCAAACCTCTTTGCCAGCATGGGATGACCAGCAGCGCACCCTCTGACACGCCCCCACCTCACACCCATTGTCCGGTCGACTCCCCCTAGTATCCACACCCTCTAGTGCACCCCCGTTCGCCCCCGCTTTCCGGCCAGCCACCCTGCAGGTCCTCCATCAGCCACGCTAGTCTTCGCATCACCATTGACGACGTTGGTGACCTTTCATGCGCACCACAACACCACACTAGTTGTTTTTTCTATCGCACAACCGCTTTGGCCAAGCGCCTCTCCACATCGAGGTGAGTTTTGCGTTTTCTCTTGCTTGAATTTTTTATAATTGGTTTATTGTATGTTGTGTTTAATTAAAATTTGTTTGAATGTAGTTTTTAAAATAATTGAGTTTTTTTAATTAGTTCAGTGCGAATTTTAGTCTTTAAATGAGTTTAGTTTGCGTTTTATATCTTATAGCATACTCATGTGGTTTGAGATGCGTTTTTATGAAAGCCAATCCTGAGTTGTTTAATAACTTTTTATAAATTGTTAAATTAGTTTATTTAACTATGAAAGTGGTGAATATTGAGTTAAGTAGGGTGTGTGTGTGATTTTGATTAAAAAAAATGGTCATCGAATCAGTTTTGTTTATGTGAAGTTGTGGGGGTCTCTTTGGAATTTCTTTATTTATTTTGTTAGTGGTTTAGTAAATTATGTGGATGGTGCGAGTTGTGTTTTGAAAATATGTCGGTGTAGTTATTTTGTGTTGTTTATTTGGTTGGTTTTTTAGTTAGTGTTTATGTATTTTGGTTGTTGTGCGTCTGTTGCAGCGCATTGGTGAGGTAATTCCGTGAAATTGCGGTCGTCAGCCCGCGCATGCTTGTGCGCCCGCTCGAGGCATGTCACTTCATCGTGTTTTGACTACGATTGGAGGTATGTCCCCCATTGCAATCACCATTAAATTTTGAATTTATTAATTGCTTGATGTTTTTTTAATTTTAGTGAATGATAAATAATATTAGATAATAAAATTTTAAATGATTATTTACTGTGAAAAGAGCCGTTTATTTTATATCGAACACTTAGAACATTTTATTGACGGGAGGACACCCAATTTTGAAAGAATGCCCGTTTGGCCTTTAAACATAATTCACGGAATTTCAAACGTACTTCTAGTTTTAAAGATAATTGATTTCTTCTGAACAAGTGTTTTGGGGTTTCTCAAGAAATGAGGTTTTGTTTTAAAATTTGTGAAGGCCCGTTTGGCACTTTAAGAGAATAAATTATTTTGGAAAACCCATTTAGGGGTGATCTTTTGTGTGCGTTGATTGCATGAGATGTATGTGATGTTAGTACACTGTGACTGCTTGATTTACATTGTGGACACACCCCTATTTTATTGCTTGAGTTGACATGGGAACCTGGCATATTGAGTGAATATTCTGAGAACGATTGCTGCACTAGTTTAGATTACGCACTGGCTAGTGGCCCCATAGCAGGGTAATACTGAGTTATTGCTACTATGGGGATTGGGCCCCTCAGTTATGCCATGTAGGGCTATGTTGGGCATTAGGGAGTTATGACGTCATCGAGTTAGGGCATGCCTTCAGGATGAGTCAGATGTATAGTGTGTTCTAGATTGTTCACAATCTCCTAGGTTCGACCCATGTCCCCTTTAGTGTTTATTTGAATGTGTAAAATGATTGAGAGGTCTAGTTTGATAGCTGGCTCCTATGTGCCACTTTTTCCATTGCCTTTAGTGTGTGTTGTGTGTGATTTCCCTCTCGACTAACAACTATAGTTTGGATTTCTAAATTATCTGCAAAAATGTTTTTAAAATGAAATGCACCTGTTTCTTTCAATATTAAACTTATTCTAAATTAAAAAGGGAAATTGACTGTTACTTGTTTTTTTAAATTAAATCATGTGTGGAAACCATATTTTATATAATTTAGTGCAAACCTGGAATTGATTAATTCTTTATTTAATGGTATGTGAATTGGGAATAGAATTAGTCGGGCCTACCTACTGAGTTTTAATACTCATGCCTATAGTGTTTTCCTATTTTTAGTTTTTGTTGCAGGTTGACTTGAGCTCTCTTGTTGTGGGCGAGATTTGGTTGTGGATTGGTGAGCGACTCTCGGAGTCATGAGGTGTTTTGGTTGTGGTCAGGTTAGTTGTTGTTGTTGGTTGTTCTTTCTTTTCATGTTATTTGTTTACTTCGTGTTGTTCTATTTTATTTCTGCTATTTTATTTATTTTATTTGGGAAAAAATCGTTCCCTCTTGCCCTATTTGATTCCCTGGTGTTTGTCGCTAGCCCGGGAGGATCAGGAACGCCTCTCGGGTCATGTCGTGGGACGACTCAGGTGACCGGTTCAGGGTCGACTCGTGTTGGTTCGTGAAAAAATGGTATCAGAGGAGGACGGATCTTGAGCGGACCTTGTTTTTCAGAGAACCCATTTTTATTTGGGGTTGTCATGGTAGAAGGAGTAAAATTGTTGGGACTCGGGGCGTATGGGTGAGAAGGACCTCATGAACCCTTGTTCGTTCCGAACCTCGGGTCACCATGAGATGTATGGGTTGTTGGTGTCATTTTGGTTCCTTTGACTTGTTTTATATTGGGAAATGAAATAGGAGTCGGGCAAGTGACCTCCATTAGCTCGCATGGTCTGGCAAGCCATGTGGAGCTAGGGACATTTCCCTAGATTGCTCTCAGTGATGATGGTGTGACTGGCGTATGGCCGCCAACCATATGTTCTAGTCTCCCATTATCACTAGTTTCCCCCTAGTGAATCATTTGAGTTTTCCTTCTTTTTGTAAATCATTATGAAAAGTGTTATTTTGGTATTTGAAATGGCAATGACCATGTTTTGATTATGTTCTTTGTTTCTTTGTTCCTTAGTGTTCACCCCCACGATGGTTTGATGGATGCCCATGGTGCAGCTTTAGGTGGTGCACCCTAGCGAATCCTCCAGTTGATCAGCCCATAGACTATGTTTTGGAATTCCGAAAGTTGAACCCGCCCTTGTTTTATAGACAAGAAGATCCACTTGAGTTGGAGGAGTGGTTACATAATATTGAGAGAAAGTTCAGTTTCATTGGGATTCCTGAGTCATTAAAGATTATGATGGATACCTTTATGCTTGAAGGCCCAACCTGGAAATGGTGGAAGTTCATGTCTTGGAACAAGCCTCAGGAAGATCTAACATGGGAGTTTTTCAAGTCATTTTTCATCCAACAACACTTCTCTGAGTTGACAAAGCTGAGGAAGAGGATGGAGTTGTGTTTTCTTCAGCAGGGCGTTGAATCGGTAGTGGAATTCTATAAACGTTTCATAGACCTAGTTCTGTATGATCAGTGGTTTGTTGTGAATGATCCCGAGAAGGCTCGATAAATTGAGTCTGGACTTCGACCTGAGCTGCGATCGAAAGTGGAAGAGATAAACCTAATCACCTTCTCAGATGTTGTGGGGCAAGCCTTTTTGGATGAAGCTAGGATAGCAGGAGGACTTTAGGTGGCGAATCCTCTAGTTTTCGTAAGCAGTGCAGAGGATGGTGATAAGAAGAATGAGAAGCGACCTGATGCTAGTGGTACTGGTAGAGGAATCAAGAGACCTTCAGACCTTCAATCATCTTCTTCATAGCACAATGTCGTGATCTGTCACCAGTGTGGTGGGTGGGGTCACAAGAGGCCGACGTGCCCGAGTGCTCTGAGACCCTGCCACACCTATGGATGTTGGGGTCACTTGAAGTGATTCTGCTGTGATGTTTCCAAGAAGCACGCTGAATCTAGACTTGGCTCATCAATGGTCACCTCAGCCCGTCAGCAGGATTAGGGAGATGTTTATGGATCAGTTTGAGGTTTTCTCTTTGTGGTGTTTCTTTGGTATTGTAATCGTCTCTTGTAGCGTATTGTGGGGTTCCTTTTCTTTCAGTTGTAAGAATGGTTGTGGTTGAACATTTTAAAACTTTTATTTTTTATTGGAATGTGTTTGGTGATGTTATGGTTTTTGGTGTTATGTTTGGGGATTTCTGAAGCCTGACTGCGAGGCAAGAGATGCTTCAATCATCAGCGCTCCAGCTATAGGCCTCGGAGTGAAGCTGGCGCGTAGTCAGGAGAACCCCAACAGTGAATAAGGGCCTTCGTTTAATCACATTCTATAGTGTGGCATGGTATGTGTGTTTCTGAGAGTGCGACGTTGTTGATGGGGATAAGACCATAGTTTTGATGCTCTATCAGTCGGGCCCTTCCCTTCTCCCCCCCTCATGGTGGGGGTTTCTGGTCCATGTGGAAAGTTTTTAAGTTCATTTAATATCATCAGTTCTTATGGTGGGGAGACCCACAATGGGTCTCGTAGAGTTACCCTGAAATTAATTTGGATTTAGCCCGATCCCTATGGTGGGGAGTCCGTTCCGGCCTCCTCGTGTCAGTATATATGAGTTTCTTTTCGTGTTTCGTTTGGTGGTAGGTGGCCTCGTGCGGAACCACCTAATCGTGAGTTCATCTTCTCAAGTAGACGTTGAGATTGGAGTACACCCAATAGTTTCGTTGGACTAAGATTATAGGGATAAGTCTTGGAGGTGATTTAAGTTCGTTCGTTCCTTGGTTGAACTGTTGGTTTGGGTTCTTCTTGGTGACGATTAAGGTGATCATGTTTTAATGATGAGTTGTGTGTCATGGGTTTTCAGTGTCTCTTTGTATTGATCAACTGGAGGTGCTTAAACTTTTGAGGATGAGTGACACTTAAGGAGTTTCATCTTTGGGTCTTGATCTTGTTTTGGCTTTTCGAGGGCGGAAAGCATTATGGTGGGGAGAATTGCCACACCCCGCTCCACCTTTTATTTTATCTTATAGTTTCTTTTGACCCTTTTAAATTTTTTTTGGGTTTCGGGTTGAGTCTCAAATGAAAAACATTTGAGTCATGTTAAAAGTGCGCATTTTTCAGCTGACGTCGCTTAGAACCTGGGCGGAGCGCATTTTGGATACCCTACACGGCGCCGCTTAGACATCAGCATGATCAGCTTGCCTTCAGAAAATTTATAATGAGTGATTTTTGAGATTTATTGTGTTGTTTGAATTTTTTTTATGTTTAATAATTTATTATTATTATTATTATTATTATTATTATTATTTTAGGTCAGTGCGCGGGTACTGCACAACTAGCGGAAGTCATGCGATAAGTCAAAGTACCATACGACTACGGTATTTGAAGCGATCGAATAGAAATAAATTGAATTATTGTCAAGGAGTTGTTATTATTTTAGTTATAATTTTTTTTAGCTTTTTTTGTTTTGTTATTAAAGTTGTTGTTATTATTTGGTTTATTTTTAATATTATTATTGTTAGGGTTATCATTAGTTTATATTAAAGTTAATGTAATTAATTATTATTATTGTTTTTATTTTCTTAATTCCTTTATTTTACTTTTTCTTTTTATTTATTTATTTACTCTCTAACCCTAGATCCCCATTCTCATTTCTTTTCTTCTCGCATAGCCCCCTTGAGTGCCGCCACCCACTTTCTCTCTCCACTTCTTCCCCCTCCTAGCGCGCTAGCCTCCTCCTGCTCGAATTGTAGCACCCCACCGTGTCTCCCTTTGGCCAACTCCCTTTCCTACCATGCACCGGCTGCGGCAGCTCTATCTAGCCAACGATGCCCTGACACAGCACCCCTGCTTCATAGTGCCTCCTTCCATGGCCCTTATCTCCCTTACACAGCACAGCCCCCTTGGGTTTCTCCGGTCGCGAGCAGGCGCCGCCTCCTTCCATCTCCCCCTTGTTCCCCTTCCCTTCCCAGCTTGATCCCCCATCCGCCTATATGCGCCGCTCCGCCCAGCCTCCCCTGCCGCGGCACACCCCTGGCCTTCTCCATGTGCTGTGAAACGCCTCCCAACACCACCTCCCAGCTCTGGCAGCCCCATGTTTTCTCCTCCTGCTGAAGCCTCTCCTGCGGACTCCGTACTCGCACGGCTGCGGCTCCGTCTCTGACATCAACTGTTGACCACTCCGCGTTCCTCCGTTGCGTACTCCAGCTTGGCAGCAGCGCCCCTGCTGGCCAGGCTCCCTTGCCCAGCACGCACCGCCGACACCCTGCGCTTCCAGCCATCCCGCATCCTCCTCCCTGACTCACTGGACTTCTGCGACACCCGCCTACCTCCTTACCTCTTGTCGCACCTCCAGCGCCCTTCCCTTTCTCTCCGGCCAGCAACCGAGTAGGCTGTCACCCTCACCCTGCGCAAACCTCTTCGCCAGCGTGGTCTGACCAGCGACGCACCCTCCGACGCGCCCCCACCTCTCACCCTTTGTTTGGTCGACTCTCCCTAGCATCCACACCCTCTAGTGCACCCTCGTTCACCCCCGCTATCCGGCCAGCCCACCTGCAGGTCCTCCGTCAGCCACGCTAGTCTTCGCGTCACCATTGACGACGTTGGTGACCTTTCATGCGCACCACAACACCATGCTAGTCCTTTTTTCTATCGCACAACCGCTCTGGCCAAGCGCCTCTCCACATCGAGGTGAGGTTTGCGTTTTCTCTTGCTTGAATTTTTGATAATTGGTTTAATGTATGTTGTGTTTAATTAAAATTTGTGCAAATGTAGTTTTTAAAATAATTGAGTTTTTTTAATTAGTTCAGTGTAAAGTTTAGTCTTTAAATGAGTTTAGTTTGAGTTTTATATCTTATAGCATACTCATGTGGTTTGAGATGCATTTTTATGAAATCCAATCCTAAGTTGTTTAATAACTTTTTATAAATTGTGAAATTAGTTTATTTAACTATGAAAGTGGTGCATATTCTGTTCAGTAGGGTGTGTGTGTGATTTTGATTAAAAAAATGGTCGTCGAATCAGTTTTGTTTATGTAAAGTTGTGGGGGTCTCTTTGGAATTTCTTTATACATTTTGTTAGTGGTTTAGTAAATTATGTGGATGGTGCGAGTTGTGTTATGAAAATATTTCGGGGTAGTTATTTTGTGTTGTTTATTTGGTTGGTTTTTTTAGTTAGTGTTTATGTATTTTTGTTGTTGTACGTCTTTTGCAGCGCATTGGTGAGGTAATTCCGTGAAATGGTGGTCGTCAGCCTGCACATGCTTGTGCGCCCGCTCGAGGCGTGTCGCGTCACCGTTTTTCAACAGCGTGTCGAGGTAGGTCCCCCATTGCACTCACCTTTAAATTTTGAATTTATTAATTTCTTGATGTTTTGTTAATTTTAATGAATGATAAATAATATTAGATAATAAAATTTTAAATGATTATTTAGTGTGAAAAGAGTCGTTTATTTTATACCGAACACTTAGAACATTTTCTTGACGGGCGGACACCCAATTTTGAATGAATGCCCATTTGGACTTTAAACATAATTCACGGAATTTCAAACATACTTCTAGTTTTAAAGAGAAGTGATTTCTTCTAAACAAGTGTTTTGGGTTTTCTCGAGAAATGAGGTTTTGTTTTAAAATTTGCGAAGGCCCGTTCGGCACTTTAATAGAATAAATTATTTTGGAAAACCCATTCAGGGGTGATCTTTTGTGTGCGTTGATTGCATGAGCTGTATGTAATGTTAGTGCATTGTGACTGCTTGATTTACATTGTGGACGCACCCCTCCATTATTTCTTGTGTTGACATGGGAACCTGGCATATTGAGTGAATATTCTGTGAACGATTGCTGCACTAGTTTAGATTACCCACTGGCTAGTGGCCCCATATCAGGGTAATACTGAGTTATTGCTGCTATGGGGATTGGGACCCTCAGTTAGGCCATGCAGGGCTATGCCGGGCGTTAGGGCGTTATGACGTCATCGAGTTAGGGCATGCCTTCAGGATGAGTCAGATGTATAGTATGTTCTGGATTGTTCACGATCTCCTAGGTTCGACCCATGTCCCCTTTAGTGTTTATTTGAATGTGGAAAATGATTGAGAGGTCTAGTTTTGTAGCTGGCCCCTATGTGCCACTTTTTCCATTGCCCTTAGTGTGTGTTGTGTGTTATTTCCCTCTCGACTAACAACTAAAGTTTGGATTTCTAAATTATCCGCAAAAATGTTTTTACAATGAAATGCACTTGTTTCTATCAACATTAAAATTATTCTAAATTAAAAATGTAAATGGATTGTTACATGTTTTTTTAAATGAAAGCGTGTGTGGAAACCATATTTTATATAATTTAGTGCAAACCTGGAATTGATAAATTATTTATTTAATGTTATGTGCATTGGGAATAGAATTAGTCGGGCCTACCTACTAAGTTTTAATACTCACACCTATAGTGTTTTCCTATTTTTAGTTTTTGTTGCAGGTTAACTTGAGCTCTCTTGTTGTGGGAGAGATTTGGTTGTGGACTGGTGAGCGGCTCTTGGAGTCGTGAGGAGTTTTGGTTGTGGCCAGGTTAGTTGTTGTTGTTGGTCGTTCTTTCTTTTCGTGTTGTTTGTTTACTTTTTGTTGTTCTATTTTCATTCCGCTTTTTTTTTTATTTTATTTGGGCAAAATTAATCCCTCTTGCTCTCTTTGATGCCCTGGTGCTTTTCGCCAGCCCGGGAGGATCAGGAATGCCTCTCGGGTCATGTCGCGGGCCGACTCGGGTGACCGGTTTAGGGTTGACCTGTGTTGGTTCGTGACACCTACACTGGCAGATAACATGGCTGGACCATCAATAGTTAGTGGTATTGTTCTTTTATATTCTATTCTTACTAGTTCCTTTTTTGATATATTAGCCTCTAATTATTTTATATCTAAAAAAACTATAAATGGTATTTGTCTAGTTGTGAAGCTTGTAAGTGAGGTTTTGAAAATCGATACACATATGGGAGTATGATCAAGAGACATCTAATAATGCAAGGGTTTTTCTCTTGAGGTTGGGTAGTATCCTTTTCTTTGAGATATCTATATACTTTACATATAGGGTTTCAAATTGATTTTGGTTATATACTAGTCAGTATAATAGCAATCACACATAAATTTTTATAGAAGAATAATGAGTTTTATGTCACTCAGGGATAAAATTTTTGTTCATCATAGAGAATGGGATCCCATGTTGGGCTATACTAGGCCAATTCCTTAGTAATGGGGGGAGATAACCACCCCAGATACAAATATTTTTTTAGACTATGGGGGTACAAAGAAGGTTGTATTTCTACCCGTTGTATACTAATTCCAAGATTTGTTTCATGATTACTTCTTAGGGATTCAACCTAAGAGGGATGTGTAGTTTATGATATAGACCATTCATGGATATGACCCTATTTTTATTCCACCTTATCAAATTTCAGCAATAGAAATTCAAGATCTCACGAATCAGAAGGAAGAGATGTTGGATAATGGATTTATGAATTTGAGTAAATCTCTTGGGGTGTTCTAGTATTTTTTTTTTCAAATAAGGATGATGAGAAATTGTGATGATACATTTATTCCCAGATGTTGAACTAGATGGGAGTAAAGAACTGGAATCTTTTTCTATGTATCAATGCTCTATTTGAAAATTTTAGGGGAGCTTGTGTTTCCTATAATATTGACATGATATCAGGGTATCAGCAGTTGAGAGTCTGACCTTCAAATATACCACATAATTATTTTAGATGTATGTATGACTTTTATGAGTATTTTGTTATGTAGTTCCGGATGAATAAATCACCTTCTATTTTTATGAAATAGATGAATAGATTCATCCACCCATACCATGATCAGTTTGTGGTTGTGTTCATAGATGAAATATAAGTTTACTCTAAGGCTCATGATGATCATGAACAAAATCATGAAATTGTCCTAGGTACACTGAGAGAGAATCATCTATAGACCAATATATAATGTTCCATTTTTTTATCGATAATTTACATTTCTTGGGTCACACCATCTTAGAGGAAAGAGTGTTAGTGGACGTAATGAAGGCTCATACAATTGTTTATGGGGAGAATCTCAAGAATTTTATTGATATCCAAATATTTTTGGTCTTATCAAGATACTAACATATGTTCATCTAGTACATTTCCTAATTAGAAGAACTAATTTTGTTCATGTCCAAGAAGGTAGTTATGTTTGAATGAGAAGGCCATATAATATTTGATTAAATGTTTGAATAATGCTCAAATATTGATCCTAACCAATATGGGGGAAGAGTATATAGTTATTTATGCATATAGGATAGGAATTGGAGTTGTATTGATTAAATGAGATCGATTTTTGGAATATGGGTCAGGGGATTGAGGCCACGTGAATGGAATTACCCTATAAATGACCTCAAGTAAGCTTTAGTGGTTTATATGATGATGTTATGGTGGAATTATTTAATGGGTGAAAATTTTATTTTTTATACTAATAAAAAGAGAATAAATTATATATTATCATAATGATATTTGAATCTTGGGAATCAAATATTGGTTGAGTATATGCAGTTGTTTAATTTTGAGCTATCATATACACCTAAAAAGGTAAAAAGGGTTTCTGATTCTTTCATAAGGAAAATATTTACTAATGATGTTTAGAAGTTTAGTTCTGAGTGGAAAATGATGACCATATAGGAAGATATGCACATTGCTTTTTGAGAGGGCTAGGAGAAGATGACCCTCATATTCATATAAGTGAAATATAGGATTATGATCCGAATCAGGTAGAGGCTGTATGAGTATCCAAAGTTTTTTTCCTTAAGGTAAATCCTAGATGGTGGAGAAACAACTTTGGATTAAACTATATATGATGGGGGGATACTTTATGTCTAGGGAAGTGTAGTTGTTCCTACTTATATGTGAGAGGAGAAAATGTGGGAATTTTATTCCTTACGATGGGTGGTGCTTCCAATTTTGAAGAAAATGTTCCAGGAACTATTTTTACACTATTGGTGTCTAAGAATGAAAAATTCAATTGTAGGGTTAGTGACATGATGCTAAAATTGTAGATAGGTAAATACCATGCATTAATGACCGAGTGGTTCACTAAATCTATTTACCATTATATAATGGATGTGTGATGATGTTACCATGGATTTCGTGGTAGTAATTTTCAGGAAAACATGATAAAATGATTCTATTTGGGTAATTATGGACCCATTAAAAAAAGTAGAGTTTTTATTTCCCATAGGGGAGGATTTCTGGATGGATCATTTTGGAGACTTGTATATTAAAAAGATTTTCTATCTGTATGGGGTTCCAGATAGTATAGTTTCAGAAAATGACACACATTTCACTTTGGGATTTTGTAAAGGATTTCATAAGGCACTTGGAACACATGTATTTCTGAGTACAGATTTCCACCCACACAAAGAAAAGAATTTAGAGTGTAATATTCACGTTTTGTCGGAAATGTTATGAGAATTATTTATAAAAATTGTGTTTCTTGGGAGAAACACCCAAAACTTGTTGAGTTTTCCTATAAAAATAGCTATCTGGAAACTAAACAAATGGCATCGTATAATTCTATTTATATTAGGCTATGAATATCACCTCTATGCTAGATAGAGGTAGATGATTCAGAACTCTTTGGATAGAATCACATATAGTAGACATTGAATCAAGTTTATCTAATTCGGAAATTTAAGGATACCGATTAGAGTAGACAAAATTCATATGATTATAGATATTTATGACCAAATGAGTTTACCATGGATAATAATGTGTTCCTTTGGGTGTTATCCATATGGTGTCACCGTAGGATTTAGAGGAAAAGAATTTGGGGCCTAGGTTTGTTGGACCTTCATAGATATTTGGAAGAATCAGATCAGTATTATTGATTCAATCTTCCATAAAGGTATAGTAATATACAATAAATTTTTCACGTGTCATAACTTTTGAAATATCACCCCAAAACTTCTCTTGTAAACGATGTGGATGATGACGATCTTGAGAGTGGTGAGTCCTTTGAGGAGCACCAGATACATGTTGTAGATCATAAGGATAAGGTGTTATGGAGAAATACAATGCTAATAGTTCATGTATTTTGGAAACATAGATATGTTCAAGAGAATACATAGAATGCAAAAGAAGATATGTGGGATTGGTGGCATGATCTTTTTACCTAGGAATCGTAGTGATTCTTGGGAGTACAACTGGATGATGAACTATTATCAGGTGGGGAGATTGTATGATCCTGAAAATTTCTAGAGATGCATCATGCTTTTTTACAAGTAAATTTCACCCATTTTTTTGTAATATATTTGGTGGGGGGGGGGGGGTATTTGTTTCCAGCTGTTTCAAGAGAAAATTCTAAATTTTTAGAGAAAAAGGGGTGCATGGGTGGTGCATAGTTTTCCCAAACCGTGAGCCTACCCCAAGCAGACCATGAAACCCCAGTTATTTGTAGACTACATGGTTGGTGCGAGGGATTTCCAACCATGCACTATATTTGGAGAAACTGTGCACCCATAAGGGGAGGTGTATAGTAAAGGCTCATGGTTTGGAAAACCGTGTTCCCATGACTAGAAAATCGCATGCATTGAATTTTTATTATTTATTTTTTATTTTATAATTTATTAACTCCCTTGATTTCACCATAATTCTCCCCATTAGACCTAAGATGTTCCCTATCATTTTTGAATGTTCTAGAGAGGATTCAAAGGCATTTCAAACTCATTTCTTAATGAATAGAATATTCTATTGATAGATATAAACCTCTCCCAGAAAGAAATATCTTCCCATTTATACTTTTATCTCTGACATCTCTCTTTATGAATGAAGAGTAATGTTTTATTACCCATTGTTGATGGGTTTAGATCTGGGTTTCAATAGATATTAATATGTTTTATCTGGATCTTGGATTTGGTTTCAGAACTCATTATTTTTTAAACATTATTCTTTCCACTTCAATTTGGGGATTTCCAGCTTGGAAAATGCTCATCAAGGATTTTGAGGAAGGTTGTCCAAGTTTCAATTACCAAAGTCTTAATCTTAATTGAATGTCTAAAATTGTGAAATTTCAACCTCCAAGATTGGGAAATTACATTTTAAATTGGATTGAATAAATTAAATTACATGTGTACTAAAATGGGTTTAGTTTGTGGTAGTTGAAATTTGTTGAATTGTGATTATGAAATTGTTTTGACATTGGTATTATAGTATTAATCAGTAAATGTGATGTTGAGTGGATTGATTAATATGAATTATTGGGTTTGTTGGAATGAACTTAAAGGGTTAATGATTATTATGAATAAATTTTTATAAATTGTTTAGTCGTGAATTTTTCATATTATTCCATATGATTAAAATTATATAGCCATGATTAATTTGATAATTGAAATGGGATAATTTGAAGATATTTTTTATAATAAGGTTAATCATTATTAATCTTGGTGCATTTGAAATTGTGGTATATGTGATATTGTAATAAATGTGATATTGTGATATACATTTGTGGAACATGGACTAATGATTCCAAATCCCATATGTGATTGGAATATATACATGTTTGGGACATGTACTAATGCCTAAAAATACTTTATTTGATAGATTGATAAATAGGTTGTGGGACATGGGCTGATACTTCAAATACCCATGTGGTGCTAGACATGTCGTTCTTTGACCAAAATAATAATAGTAGAAAATAATTCCATGTATCCTTCAATTGAAATTGAATTGAATAGATAATGAAATACTATATTATGATGAATTTTGAATCTACATGTGATATGATTCAGACACTGAAATGGTCTGGTGTATGTATTTGTGGTTTGGATGCTAGCATGAGACATGGTAAATTATGTGGGTAATTAAAGAATAATTGAATTAGTAAATTAATTATTTTATCACTTGTACTTTATTTATTATAAAACTACATATACTTTTATAGAATAAATATTGTTTTAGACACCATTGGTGGTGGTCTAGTGATTTGTATTCATAGTGTACTCAGGATTCTAGATCCATACCAGTATATAAATCATGTTTACAGAACCTGATAAGAGAAATATCCCTATGTTAGATGGATGAGTTGTGATGAAGTATGGATGTGGAAACAATACTCGGTGTCACTACCCACTTGAGAGTTTCTAGTTTCATTAAATTTTTGTTTTTCTTCTACAATTTTAGAATATATTTCATGACTTATATATTGTTTTATTAGGATATTGTCTTTCTTTTTTTGGTTTAGTTTGTATTTGAGGCTGGTATTGGTTATGGTATAATTATTTGTATTGTTAATTTTTCACTTGGTTATTTTATATTATTTACACCATTATATTTCTACTATGATAAATTGGGTATATTCTTTCTATCATATATAATAGACCCTCACATTTAGTCAGCATTATCTAGCATACAGGGAGGCACACAAGAGGTCTTGTGACCAGCTAGCACGTGGCATCAGAATTTTGATCCTCGGTTGGGACGTTACAAAGTTGTATCAGAGCCTAGTTTTCATTTTTTTGTGTTCCTATTTGGGAAACGTAGATGGGAGATTAAGGAGAACTGAGCCATGGTCCTGAGATTGTGCATGGGAGAAGCTAACCCATGTATGAGGGAAAACCTTGGAACCTAGGGTGTGATTGTTGTTATTAATGATTACTGTTATAATGGATTTCTTTTCACATTAGGTGATGCACTTATTTCATGATATTATTATTATTTTATAATTTCTTGTTCATCAAACCAAATGGAATGAGGGTTTTTTATACATAAATCATTATTGTAACTCAGGATTTATTTTTACATGCATTATTTTATCCACACACAGAAAAGAAGGTATTGTGGAAATTGTTTAAGTAAAAGTGATTTTAATTATTTGTAAAATTTATAATGAATTTGGTGCCTAATATGATATATATTAATATAAAATGAAGATAAATTTTGTAAATGAGATGTATTAATGGGTTTATAATGAGTAACATTGAAATTTAAGCATGTTTACCCTATGTTATCCTTGACCTTGATGAGGGATAGTTGAGGGTAGTGATGGTTCCTTGGTTTGGATCATGTGGTGGGTATGTGGGAATGAATTTTTATGAATTGATTTGAATATCTATTATATAAATGTGTTAATTTTGGGTAATGTGTCCTGTGATGTCTTTTTTTTCATTTGTAGAGATATGCCTCCATGATGAATCTTGTGGATATGATGATAGGAGGGTATGGCTATAAAAGGTTCTCAGTAGTGGAACTAGAGGTTCTAATAGTTCTAGGAGAAGGATTCGAGTGCAGTTTATTAAGAAATTTGTTTGGTTTATGATTTTTATGGAAAGAGACCTAGGGGGGACATGAATAGTATATCTATATTTACATGCGAGTTTTGGTTTTATCACCCTATGAAATTTACTAGACATGGTAGACCTGAGTCAGTTGAGTTCTGGATTGAGTCTATCAAGATGATACATGACAACCTAGCGACTAATTCTTAGAAGAGAGTAAAATCGGGTTCATATATTTTATGTGGTCAATAGAAGCATTTGTGGGACCATAAGACTAACGATATACAACTAGATAATATGGAGTGGATGGAATTTTAGGGAAATTTCTCAGATCAATTTTACCCTGAGATTCTCAGGCATGGGAGGGTATATGAGTTCATGAGATTGACCCCATATAGTATCTTTGTGATATACTATGAATAATTCTTTACATATTTTCAGTGATTTGTTCTAGTGTCAGAAGGTGATGAGGCTACTGTGGCAAAGTGGTTCTAGGACATGCTCTCTTATCTAAGTGGAACCTAAAAGAGGCTTATAATCGAGGATATGTGCTTTATTCTGGATGAAGAAAAGGTACATCTTAACTGAGAAGGAAACATTACTTTGATAATGTTAACCATGAGGTAGCAAGAACATAGGCCAGGGAAAGGATCATTTATGTGTGACCTTACCTGAATGGTCTTACACCAGTGTTGTAGGCTAGGTCACATACATAGATAGTTCCCTCGACCACGGTTAGAGTTCCAAATTTTTGGTGAGAAGGGACATTTAAATGGTTTTAAATGAACCCATGTAAGTTGGTTAATGATAGAGGAGCTAGGAAGAATTAGAGTGTTAGAAGGGGATCTTCTGCAATGCATCAGTATAGGAGTTATAGTTTTACTAGTTGTGGTAGTTGAGAAAGTGGATGTATAAATTCTAGGAAAAGGAACCCATTTAATTAGATTGGTTAAGCTCAGAGGACTAAGACTTCATTATAGGTAAGGGGGGGGGGGTATGAAAGTTACCCACACATCATCCTACACTGGTTGATAGCGGGTCTGGACCATTGATAGTTAATGGTACTATTCTTATAAATTCTATGATTTCTACTGACTTATTTTATATAATAGCCTCCCATTTTTTTATATCTACACAACTTGGGAATATTTTGAGTCTGATGAAGGAGTTTTTAGGGGTTTTAGGCAATCGATACACCATAATGAGTATAATCGAGACACATCTCTTTATGCAAGGGGTGTTTTCTTAATGTTGGTGAGTACCATTTCCCTTGAGATATCTATAAACATGATATGTTGGGGTTTTAATTTATTTTGGGTATGTACCTGTTATTATCATGTTGATCCCATATAGTTTTTTATCATAGGAGAGTGTCATTTACGTATTATGAGGGTTAAAATAGGTTTGTTGTGGAGACTGGGATATTAGGGCGAGCCATATAGGTCAAATTCAAGGTAAAATGGGGGAGATCACTACCCAGGTTGCAAGTATTTTACTAGATGATGGTGGTGTGAAGTAGGATGTATTTCCACCTAGAGTGGACTAATTCCCGGATGTGTTTCCTAAGGAATTCTTAGTTCTTCCACCTAAGTGGGATATAGAGTTTACGATTGAACTCATACATATAGTTGAGATGGTTTCCATTCCCCTTATGGAATGAAACCAATAGAGCATCAATAGATCAAGACATAGATGAATGTTATGATTGATAAAGGATTTATCCATCTATTTATATATCCTTGGGGTTATCAAATCTTGTTTGGTAGGAAGGCTGGAATAATGTTGCATTTATGTCTAGATTACTATAATTTTAACTAGATGACTATGGAAAACTAGTATACACACCAACATATCAATGACTTATTGGAAAAATTTATGGGAGAACATGTTTTATCCAAGATTTACTTGAGATTAGTGTATAATCAGTTAAAAGTCTAACCTTTTGATATACCACAAACTGCATTCAGAAGAAGCTATGCCCATTATAAGTTCACCATGATGCCTTTTAAGATGTCAAATGGACCTTCTATGTTTGTGTCCATGATGAAAATAATTTAAATTTACATGGAAAAGTTTGAGGTGGTTTCTCTAAATGTCTTCTTAGAGTATTCTAAGACTCATGAAGACCATGGAAAACATATTGACTGCAACCTTAGTAGACTGAGAGAGCATCACATATATGAAAATCTATCTAGGTACTAATTCTGGATCAATATGGTACATTTCTTTGATCACATAACTTCAGAGGAAGATGTTTTAGTAGACCTAGAGTTGTTTTAGGCAATTATTTCTTGGGAGAAACCCATGATTTTTTATGATAACTACAAATTTCATGGCTTATCAGAATACTATGAGAGGTTCATAATGTATGTTTTCCTCTCAGAAGCACCACTTCTAAGCTTGTACAATAAAAGAGTTATGTTTGAATGGTATAGAACTTGTGATAATTACTTCCAGAAGATGTTGAAATGGTTTAATACCGCTCTAATCCAGATCCTTCTTGAGCTAAGAGAGGAGTATACAACATTCTATGATAAATCTGAGATAGAACATGGAGCCAAATTGAATCAAGAAGATCAAGTCATGCATTATGGGCCATGAAAATTGAGTCCACATTAATGGAATTAACAAACTCTTGACCACAAGTTAACTGTAGTGGATTATGATTTGAAGTGTTTGAAACATTGTCTATTGGGAGAAAAGTTTAATGTATATAGTGAACACAAGGTATTAATGTATATATTTTTTCAGTGATATTTGAATATTTATAAATGAAGATGGGTTGAGTACATTCATTTTATTTTGAGTTTGTATACATGTCTGGGAAGGGATATTTGGTAACTAATGCATTGAGATGGAAAACTCAGTATCACACAGTTTAAGATTCTAGTTATGAATGAAATATGAAAACCTTTCTAGAAGAGATGCATTTTGTAGTTTGTTAGGGATATGAGAAGATGAACCTCATATCCATATCTGAAAAATCTACACTTTTGATCTGGATCAGGGAGATGCTATATGATGATCTGAAGTGTTTTCCTTGAGGGAAAGACTTAAATATGAGGAGTCCCCTTTTTATTGGACCATAGATGAAGATGATATCATCTATGTCCGAGTTCATGTAGTTGTTCCTACTTTTATTTGAGAGGAACTGATGAATGAATTTTGCGCCTCAAAGTTGGTGGTTCATCTTGGTTTAAACAAAATGTATTGTAACCTATGTCAACTCTATTGGTGTCTCGACATGGAAATGAAGACTATAGGGCTTAGGAAAAAATGATACACCTATCAATAGGTAAAGACTGAGCATCAATGACTTGGGGGTTTAAATAATCCATTTTCCATTCCATAATGGAAGTGGTTAAAATTAAGCTATATTTTGGGGTGGTTCTCCGGAGAACACCTCTAAATAATAACACAATTTGGGTGACTGTGGACTGATCGATGAATTTAGAACATTTCTCACCGGTAACGAATAACATCTTAGTGGATTAGATTGAATAATTCAATGTTATAGAGATAGTCCATCTACATAGGGTTTCATAAAGTATATTTTCAGAATATGGATAATGATTTACATTGAACTTCAAGAAAAGCGTGCAGAAGGTTCTGGGTACATAGGTATTACTGAGTATAGCTTTCTACCTATAGACAGATGGGAAATTGTAAGGCACTTTACATGTTTTAGAGGATATTACATGAGTGTTTAATATAGATTTTTTTGGGTCTTAAGAGAAAAACTTATCACTTATCGAGTTCACCTATTAAAAAAGTTATCAGGAGACTATATAGATGTCACCATAAGAGTCTCTTTATGGTAATCCATACAGATCACCTCTATGATAGATAAAGGCAGGTGAGTCGGGATTTTTTAGGACTTATTCTTGTTTTAAAGTCATTAGAGAAAGTTCAACTCATTATAAAATGTATGGATATTGATCCGATTATACAGAAGTTATATGCTGATAGAAATTGATGACCAATTAAGTTTATAATGGGTGGTCATGTGTTCCTTGGGTGACACCTAGATTGGTTGAAGATAGGACTTGGAGGTAGGGAAAGATATTGACCCCATATTTTGGTTCTTTTGATATAATGGAGAGAATCCGATCATTGGTGTACCAATTGGCACTTCCACAGAGGTATAGTTTTATGAATGATGTTTTTCTTGTGTAAAATATTTAGTGGTATCAGCCACACCCATCTCATGTGATCGATGTATATGATGTTGATCTTGAGACTGATGCGTCCATTGTGGAGAATTTGATACATGTTTTGGGTGAAGTGAGAAAGTGTTCTAGGGAAATAACATGCCAGTATCTCTATTATTGTTGAATCATGAACATTTTTATAAGGGAACATGTAACTGATCAATAGATATGTGGTCTTAGTGGCCCGATATTTTTACCTCAAAATCATAGATATTTTTCGGAGTAAAACCTGAGGATTAGCTATTATAAGGTGGGTAGATTTTATGATTCTAAAATTTTATAGATATTTATGATAATATTTTAAATATTAACTTTTACATTTTTTTGAAATATCTTGGAAATATATTTATTTCAGGGTGTTTCTGTTGAAAATTATGAATTTTGGTAGAAAAAGGGGTAGTGAATTGTTAGTGAATGGTTTTTCTAAACCATCTGCGTACCCATAGAAAATAACATATCCCTAGGTTGAGGGGGATTACACGGTTGGTACAATGTTTGTTAAACTGTGAACCCTCTTAGGAGAAATTGTGTACACCTAAGGAGAGGTGCACAATTATGGAACATAGTTGGGGAAATCTAGTGCCCCTGCCATGGAAAAGTGCACGAAAAATTATTTTCTCCATATTTTAATTTTATAATTATATAACACCCCGTATTTAAACCTCATTCACCACCTTTCAACCTCTGTAATTATCTTTTATTTTTGGAGGTTTCAAAGATGATTCTAAGCCACTATAATCTCCGTTATTTTAAAATAAAATATTCAATTGATAGTTCTTTACCTACCTAGTATAAAATTTAGTTCTATTTGGATTTTTTTTTCTTCTTTTAAAATTTATGGATAAATAAAAAAAATTTATTCCCAGTTTGATGGTTTTAGATCTAAGATTTGATAGATCTTAATCCATTTTATCTTAATCTTGGTTTTGGTTTGAGATATTATTTTTCCTTGTGAAATTGATCTTTCCACTTCAATTTGGGGATATTGGGCTTGGATAATTCTCATATACTCTCTTGAGGTAGACAATATAATTTTAAATTCCCATAGTAATAATTTTTATTATGTGTGTGAAATCATGAAATTTTAATTTTCATGATTGGGAAATTGTATCTGAAATTAGATCGATTATAATAAATTTTTTTTTCTGACAATGAAAGGGGTTGAATTTGGGGTAATTGAGATTAGATAAATTATGATTATGAAATTTTTGGGATATTGGGATTATGGAATTGGTCAATTAATGAGTTTTTGAGTTTATTTATTAATGATAATTAATGGGTTGGTTGGATTAACAATAATGGGTAAATGGTTAATATGATTAAATGTTTATAAATGGTTTAATAGTGAATTGATCATATTATTACATGTGATTAAAGGTAATATCCATGATTAAATTGATAATTAGAATGGTATATTTAGAAGAAAATGTTTCATAAGAATTTTAATTATGCTTAACATTGGTGTATATGAAATTGTGATATATGTGATATTATGATAAATGTGAGATTGCGATATACATGTGTGGGAAATGGATTAACGCTTTAAAATCCCATATGTGATAGAATTATATATGTGGGAAGTACATGGACTAATTCTTAGAAATAAAATTTGTGATTGAATGATAAATTACTTTCGGGACATAGAATGATGCTTCAAATACTCACAGTGTGCTCGACATGGTGATCTAGGCCCAAAATGTTGTCATTAGACTACAGTTCCAAGTAATTGTGAAATGAAATTGAATTAAATAGATAATTAAATACCATGTTATAATTAATTTTGAATCCTTATGTGATATGATTCAGACATTGGAATGGGAAGAAATAGGTAATGGTGGTTTGGGAGTCATCGTGAACCCATGTAAATTATGTGGTTAATAAATGAATAATTTAATTGGTAAACTGATTATTTTATAACTTGTAAATTATTATTTAAGAAAATTTATACACTATTATAAACTAGATATTACTTTAGAGATCATTGTTTATGTCCTTCTGATTGGTACTCATAACCTACTCAGGTTTCCTGATCGGTGCCCGAATAGAATTAATGTTTATAGGATAGGATAAGGGAAAGAAACCTATAATAGATGGATGAGTTGGTATGGAGCATGGATGAGGGAACTAGAAATGGTGTTGGGGCCCACTTTTGAGTTCTAACTGTCTTTATTTTTGGGAGTTTCACTTGAAACTTGACATAAATATGGCATGAAACATTTGCTTCTTCATTTTGTTATTATTTTCATTTTTGGTTTAGTATGTATTTCTGGTTTGAATTTCATAGGGTATAATTATGTGTATTGTTTATTATCACATAGTTACTGTTTATTATTTACAATGTTGTGATGCTACTCGGATAAAGAACGAATAATATCCAATTGATATATATTATCCACTTGGTTCTATTCAAAATTCACTGTCATACGGGAAGGCCAACATGATGTCCTATGACTAACTAGATCTGGGATATAATATGTTGAACCCGAGTCAGGATGTCGCATGGGGTGGGTTCCTCATAATATTTAACCCATATTTGTCATGGGTTTCCTTTATGACCATGACTCTTCATGAAAATTTCATTAGTAGAAACAATTTTTCCATAATAATGATAATGTTTTTCTCGAATAATGGTACACTTTTTTCTAGAATAATGGTACAATTTTTTATTTCTACTTCAATAGGTTTATCATCAAATCATCATAATCTCTTATTAACACATGATAGATGTATTTTAGAATAATAATACTCTTTATAAGTTTTAGGGTAGAGATATCATTGTAGTTTTACATTTGTAGATTTTGATATGTAAATATTTTTAGTGTTATTTATAAAGATTGTTACAGTTTAGTTATTTCATTTAAATAATTATATTTTATTATTATTTTAAATTTTTTAATTTAAAAACTCTATTTGACTATTAAAAATATAAAAAATTAAATTATTATTCAAAAATTATTATTTTTTTCAATACTTGTTTCATTTTGTTTTTATGAATGATGTTAACTGTGATGGAATTTTTATGTTCATTATTCTAATTTTTGTTTCTTTATTTTGAAATGACAACTATCATATAAATTATGATAAACTTTTAAGAAAAATGTCACCGATATTTATCTATGAATATTATGAACCATGCAATCTTATGTTTTAACCTTATGAATTATCATTATGAACTTCATAAAGGGATTTGTTTGACAATGGAATTCCCTATAAAAAATAGAACAAACCATACAAGCAATAAAAACAATCTTTAGAAGATTGACCACAACCTTTTGAAGCATAAGAAAAACCTTGTGAAGAATTATATAATCCTTATATTGATTTATCTAACCCTTATGAATAATTACATGAACTATATGAAAAATAAAAAACATATGAATAATAAAAAAATCCTAATAAGAATAAAAAAACCTTACGAAGAAATATATTGACCTTATAAATATAAAAACATGGATGTTTAGAAGATAAAAAAGAATGATTCAAATTCAAAATATTATAATTATGAAATGAATCTTATAAAAACATGGTTGTTAAAATTAACACAAAGGGAGGAAACCTTATAGAATCTATTTAATTCATTCATTGTATTTAAATGATTTTACTTAATTAAATAAATTTTATATTTTACTCTTATAAATATAAGTGTCCTATTCAATTTCAAATTAAATTTTTGTCTTCTGTTAATGTTACAAAAATAATATGTTATCAAGTTTCTTAAACCATTGATATTATTATAGAATAAATGAAGATATTACTACAAGTGTTTTATAAAATTCACTATTTTCACCTTGAACTATATTTCACTCCATTGTTTTTTATTATATTAGGTTTTATTTATTTATCTGTCTAAATATTTTTTTATTATTTATTTCTTGAAACTTTAAGCATCATGAATTAAAATTTGGTAACAATTTTAAAGTTCCAACATACATATCAAATTTGGAATCCATGATTAATCTAACTATTGATAATTAATGAGGAATCATCATGGACCTAATAAAAATATATTTTCATAAGTAAATATTTTAACAATTGGATGAAATAAAATTGGATGAATGGATGATTGACTAAGAAATGGATAAAATTATTTTTCTAATAGTTTTCTACTATGACTATGAATACATACTTTCTATGATATTTTAGAGAGATAAATCATGTTATAACCAAATACACAATGTGATGAAATCCTTTTCAACTATTCAAAAGTATTCATCTATTTTGATTCTTTGGTTATTGAGTTATAATTATTTATTATTTTATACAATTCTTAACTGTTTTTAGTTTTTATTTTTTATATTCAAAAACATGTACTTAATTAGTTATACCTCCACTATAAAAGGTATATATGTTTTTTTATGCTTCCAAAAATAACATAAAGTCCTTTTTATTGTTCTACTAACTATAATAAGATGGTTTATGTGGTTATGATTTACAGTTAAATATAGGTTTTAATTGATGTGTGACTCCCATTAAAATTCAGGGTTGGTTTGTTATAACTTCAATACAAAAGGTATGATATAATTGAGTTATTAGTATAATAAAAAATATATGTTTATTAGAGAAAATTTCTTCCTAAAGTAGAGACAAGTGAAGAGTTTATGTAGACTAACTTTGGTCCAAAATATTATAAAAATCACAGTGCACATTTTTTATTTTTTCACCATATACATTAATTTAAAAAAAATCTATTTTAAACTCTAATTTTATAATTATTGTAAATTATATCTTATTAATTAACCCTTTCCTTAACCATCGTGGTGTCTTAAACTAGGAAATTAATTTACATCAGAGATTTATATTTAGAGTTATATATATTTTATTTATTATACAAGGGTTTATCTAATATTTTATTTAGACTGTAGAAATTCATAGAAAGACCTTAGATGAGATGTGAGGTTTAAATTTGAATAGTGGTTGGATTCCTAAGAGACAAATTTTTTTATGTAAATGACTATGGTTTATAAGAAGGTCTCCTAGAAGATTACCTAAGGCACCTGATTATTGACCACTATACTAACATGATAAAAATTAATAAACATACTAAATTAATGGTATATAATTAAATTAATAATGATGTAAAAATATTGTTTTAAATTAAAAATATATAAATATTTTTTATCATTATATAAGTAGAAGTGGTATTCGTAATCTATTAAAATGAAAAAATACATAAGATATATGGAGGATTTTGAATGATGATAACTGTAAAATAAATGGGTTAAAGAGAAATAAATTGGGAATTTTTAGTGGTAAAAACCTATATTTCAAATTGGGACAATAATAATCTATCAATTAACTGTTTCACTTATTTACATGTATTATTAATGTAATTAGTGCTCTTAGGGATTCTCTGAATGCAATAGTGCATGTTGAATGAGTACTAAGATCCCTACCTAAGAAACATTACATGATGTAGGATTCCATAATTGAATATAGGAATTAAAGTGAGTAATCATTAGATAGTATCATTAGTTCACTTGTAAAATATGAAATCAAGTCAAGAAAAATTGTTGGGGAAGAGAATATTAAAAAGGATGGAGGTACATTAAAATTCCTTAGAATTTTTTCTCCTAATTATTTTTCTTTTGTGAAACATGTAATCATAAAATTTAGTATATCATCATTTGTAAGGGGCCTACATGAATATGAAATTGAATAATGGTTTCAAAATTCCATTAAAAAATATAATTTTGATTATGAATGAATAGAAAATAATGGTGTTTTCTAATTTTAATAAAAATATGTTTCAAAATTTAATTTTTTTAGTTCATAAAGGAAGGAAATACCAAATTATACTTCCCAGAAAATAATCATAAGAGAATTGAAAAAAATAAAAAAGGTGAAAATTACCTTAGAAGATGGATGGAGTTAAAAAAAGGAATCAGATTTAAATTATGAATCAAGAACTGATAAAGAGTCTTCTAATCTATTTTTAATCGATTCTAAAAATGTTGTTATTAGTTATTATGGTATTTAATTCTAACTACGATTATAAATTTAGAAAATCTATAATTGTTGAACCAAATAATGAGGATGAAAAACTACAAAGAGATATATTTATAATGGATGAGTTTTATAAAAAATTAAAGGGTAGAAATAATAATATTTTTAAGGGTAATAATAATCTTACCCAATAAAATTAAAATCATAAAAATACAGCATCAAGTTCCATTAATAAAGTGTACTATGATATGAAAATTACTAAAAAATAGATTGAAATATTGAAAAAAGAAAATATAATCCTAAATGATGTATTATATAACTTTGTTCAAGGTAAATATGGAAATAAGAAAACTATGGGTACGTATAATGTAAATAAAAAAAGTGGTTTTGTTTATGATAAAAAATAAAAAACATTTATACCACTTTCATTGTTAGATTTTTAAAAAAATTATATTTAATATTTCATGGGTTGGATATATAATTAAATAACATTATGAACTTGAATGTTTAATATGATTTAATCAAAAACATATAACCTGAAAAATAATTTATTTAATAGAAATTAGCGTCATGATTTCTATATAATAATTGTTACTATCTATTTTAGTACCAAAAAATTAATTTGAGGATCCCACTAGACCAAATATAAGAAGTGTACAAACACAATATTATATCTTATTTTTCAGGGAAGCTACATTACAAGTCTCAAGAAGTCAATTTAGTGCATGGATAATTTCAAATTTATACACATCACTAGATATATATCAAACATCATATCTTATAATCAACATGATGGAGGCACTTCTGTATTTAGAAATTACTCTAAAGGCATAGTTAATGGATTTTTATGTAGATATTGTTTTTAAATAAGTGATTATTTGTAAATTATAATATTTTGAAGGATTAAAACATTATATAATAAGGAATTTATAAATATGTGATGTTAGAGGTTGTGTAAAATATTAAAATGATAAATGTATCATTTTAAATATTTATTCTATTTTATTTTATGAAAAAAGAAAATAAAACATTTATTTAATAGATTTTAATTTATTAAAAAATAAATTTTTTTGTATTAATTCTATATATATAGAAAATGTTTTATGAAATATGAGGCATGGACATATAAATTTTGGATTATTGAACAAGCTATCAAACCAGCTAATTATTTTATAACCCCCAAAATTCAATGTATTAAAGTATTTTATTTATTATTTCTTGAAGGGAATGAAATATTAATAATGTTTTAGATGAATTGAATATGTAATAACAATAATTCCACATGAAAACATCCATTTATATTAATTTTTAGATGTTCAAATTAAAATTTCAGATGGTAAACAATATCAATTTGTTATTATTTATAATTTCATTTTATTTACATGGATTTATTTTTTTCATTAAAAACAACCATTAATAATGTTTTATGTTTACAATGAATTCATTCAAAATGAGAAGGTTATTTAATATTCACTATTATAAGTGATGGATGTGCATAATTATTAAATCTATAGTTTAAAAGTTTTTATGAATATAATGGATACATTCATACTTTCTCTACACATAGATCACCTTAACAAAGTGGATTTGTTGAAATAAAACAAAACTTTTAAATAAACAGGTTTATCTATGTTAAAAAAATATTTTACCTAAATATTTTTAGTTTGATGTGGTAATTAAGAATTTTATTTAGAAAATAATTTTAATTAAACATTCACTTAAAAAAATGCTTAGAAATTATAGTATAGAAATAAAGCTAATTTTATTATTCTTTTGGTTGTGAAGTTCTTCTATTAAATTGAAAATATTAATTGGATAAATTTGATTCATAAATTAAATGAATGAATATGTAACATCGTATTAATTACTAGTATTCTTTAGTTCCAAATCTTATTATTCATTATTTTTTCTATAGAGGATTTCAGGAGTTCAATGTTGAAAAATTTTGTATTTTGAGAAAACATGTTTGGTGGATGGTTTAGATGCATGGTTTGTACATACCATGAAGAATAATACTCTGAGGATCTAATAGAGTTATTCATGGTTTTATAATGGTTACAAAAACAGAATGGGTCATCAGGGAAACCATGCTATTGTTTAGGTGTTTTTAAAGAGATGTCATAGTGCTTGAGCATAAGTTTCCCAAACCATGTATCTATTTCTAGTTACCCATGCACATCCATTTTTCAAAGGAAAATGTTCTAAAATGGTTAGTGCATGATTTGTTATACTCTGTGGCCTTACCATTCCCCAGATCCAAACCTCTAAGAAGTTGTAATTTACCACTTTTGCCTTGATATTTTTATATATAACCACCACTTAATCTTAATTAGTCCCATACTAAACATCCCTTAGTTCTCTAGAGGCTTCTCCCCTTGCTTCCTCGGTGACATACCTTCATTCACGGTATATATACTCAAGGTATGTATTATTTTTAATCCGGTTTAACCTCCTCTTATTAGATCCTTGCTTGAACATTTCTCTCTCTGTCTCCTTGGAAATCGATTGGGTCATGGTTGATGAATATATGGAATTAAAATAAAAATTGTTATTTTTTCCAATGGATCTAGGATTATGAGGATTGGTTTAACTTTGTTATAATATCATTTCTTGAAGGTGAATTGTTTTCATCCATTATTGTGGTCAGTGTATCTATACAAGGGTTCTAACTCATGAATTACTTGATGTTCTAATGAATTCAATTTATTTGATTTATGAAATCATTTTAATTGATATAAAATAGGGGTTTTTATCATCAGATACATGTATTTAATTGGTTTTATCATTAAAAGTATATTTATCCACACTATCTGTTCTATGAATTGTATCAAAGGCAATTTTTACAAAAAATTGGTTTTTTTTAAAATAAGAGGGATGATGGTTCACTTTAAAATTGTTTTATAAATTGTGAGAATGTTTTTAAAAATTGGTTTGTATAACATAATATATTTGGAATGTTGGGTGTGTTAGGTTATAGGCATATGAAACCATAGTTTGTATGACACAACTAGGGATTGAAATGTTGGTATCGATTGACTAAGGTAGGACATGATATCAGGATGATTCACATTATTCTAGGATTAGATTTTATTTTATTTTTATATTACATATTTTTATAGAATATATCAAAATTTTTATTAGTTTTATGCATGATGGAACATTTCATATTTGGTTTCTCACATGATTATCTTATAGAACAATAGAGGATTATTTTTCTTATGCTTTCAGGATATTTCACACATACTTATCATATTCACAATTTATGTGTACATGAAATGTTTATATGAAAACCAATGTATGTTTTATGAAATTTTTTCCATTTTTAAATATCATTATAATCTTTTGTTGTTGAAAAGATATTATAAACAGTTTCATTTGAATTTTTTTAAATGAGTTAACTAATAATCATCAAATCAAGAAGAATAAATTTAAACCCCCATCTATGAATTTCCCATGAAATATAAATGAAGAATATGATAGAAAAATTAATGACTAGTATAAATATGTGTACAATTCACCAAAAAACCAATGAAACATTTTTGATATTAATTTTATGAGCTTGATAATGATCACCAAAGTAGAAGAAACAATAATCCCACCTCTATATGTATCCATGGTCTGATCCGAATCATCTTAAATATTTAATGGGATTATTTTTCATCCATGTAATTATTGATCCTCAAATGGAAAGGAGAAAAATAAATCTATTAATGATCCATGGAGTATTATCTAAGCTTAATGAAGTGAATCTTTTCCCCAATGATATCATATAAATGTAGGATTTATGTAGAACTCAAGGACTGTCCTAGGTGGTGTATTCATTAATTTATATTGAATTTAATAATTCTTAAACTAATTAGTTATTCATATGAATTGGTTAATTTAAATCCAATGTTTTCATCTTATAAAATATTTCTTTTAAATGATAGATTTAGTGGAGAATAATTTGGATGTCTAAAACACACATAATATACTCACTACATTTTCATAAAATCTAAAATATTTTTTATATATGTGTGTCATATATATATATATATATATATCTGTGTGTGTGTGTGTCTTTCTAATTATGTATATAATATATTTATAATTATTTAGAAAATATTCCCATCAATATTCCACTTTCACTAAAGCCTAAATGTCTTTGTGCTATTTCACATTATATTTTATCTTATAAAATAACTTACAAAACCATACCCAAAAACCTATTGGATATCTTCCAAAACACATTTTTTGAAGTCTATCATTAACATCACCTTTTATCACATTATATATAACAACTTATAAAAAAAATCCAAAACACTTTTTGATTAACTATAAAACACTTAAAAAGAAGAAATATTTGTCAAACTTAATCCCCATTCAGTCAACCAAAAAGTGTGTCCCTATGTTCTTTTAGAGAATTGGAAATAAATAAGAATCTCTAAATCTATATATGTAAGAAAATAGTAGTATATAATAAATTTTTAATAGTAATCAAGCTATAATGGGATTTGTTTTGATCTATATAAATCACAAGTATATTTATACCTATGTCCACTAGTTTTCATCATATACAAATGTGAATTCTCAATTTTTTTCTATGACATAGACTGTCTTTATAATGTGGAACAAGTCGATACGATATAGGTAACTCATATATTATTAATTATTATATTGTACATTGATATGATCGATGAATACATCACATTTCATCCATCCCAATGGATATACACATCATTTCTATTATTATCTGGATAGATATATAATTTCAAGGTGCATCTAAACAATCCTCTATTCTATGTTAATAGAGGGAATAAATGTAATAATTATCATGTGAGATGAAAAATATTATCCTGGTTAAGATTCAACTGATGACATGATCAACAACATAACCAACTGCCCCTGTATTACCTAAGAAAATATGTTGACTTTCACAAGAAGGATATCGATGTATGAAGGTTAGAACACTAGGTATCCTTCCAAATTCAGGTAATGGGGTCTCAAATAAGATTTTTGCACCCCTTAGTATACTAATGTATTATGTATGTCATTCGTTCTGGTATACTCAGTAGTTCATACAATGCACACACCAAATCCTTTTATTTTTCATGTGCCTTATGAGAAAATTCCATATCTCAATATATGGATCCTTCTGACACTAACCTTAAAAGTTGACCCTCAACTTTAAAACTCCCAGAAAAAAATTATTTAGGGATAAAATAAAACTCATAATTTGAGAGTTCAATTGTAATTACACTTCATGAGTTGTATATCTATAAATTAATTTATGTAAGAAATGTGAATGAATGATAAAATTATGGTTTCCTTTATAATGATACATTTTAATATTATTAAAATATTTATAAATATTAAACAAATCCAAAATAATCACTAGTTTACGTTGAACTATTAAATTTACAATATCAAATTTTATGATTAGAAATTTTATTAGATACTTAGAACTCTTCATATGTTCATCATCCTCATTCCCAGAACCATATTCCGTCAAACCTTTTACTTGAAATAATAATCCTATTTACATTATTTTTATTAATACATCCCAACTCTCGTCAGATATTGAGTAAAATTCACTTTGAAATTAGATTGACTTAAATATTTATATCTTAACGTTGAAATTATCTAGGTCCAAATATACTCATACTAGACTCGTAGAAACAGTATTATTTTCAGATATATTTTTAAGAAACAAAAACCCTTGTGTGTTAGGGAATAACATTTATTAGAATACCATATCAGATATGGTATTCTATGTGTTTTAGAAATTTATATTTATTTAAAATAACACATTATTGTAATAATGAAGTAATGGATGGGGGAAACACATTAAATATATTTGTAAAAAATACATGGATGAATATATTATCAGGGATATAACATGTTTCACGATTTCTTTTTCTCAAAATAGGTTATAAAAATTGATGAGCCATAAACCATGTGAATAAAATTAATCATCTCATGTTGTTAATAAAAACTATTTTTAATATAATATCTTCTCATATCAAATAAGATAAATGATATGAAGATATATATAGTTTACTAAAATTAATATTACATTGATAAAATTAATTACATACAAATCCTTGATGTAGTAATTATTTACATTATATCAGGAATATAAACTAAAATCTTGATCAATTATTCTGTTGATTTATAAATCTGGTATATTTACTACACATTGGAAAATATACATTCAGTATCACATAATGTTTGGAATAAAAGAATTAATTTCTATAACCTCAATAAATAAAATTATCACTAAATGGAGTTTCAAAAATTCCTTATGATATATATCCTGGATAATCAGATCCTATTTAATTATTTCTATTCATTCCTAAAATACTAGGTTCCATTGACCTTGACTGTATTCTTATAAAAACAGTGTGGAACTTTCCACTAAATTTTCCTCTTTTGGTTGACTTTTACACACTTGTACTATCCATATAGTAACGAAATCCATAAATCACATGCATGGTTCATATATTTTCAATACTTTTGGAATATTAATTAAAATTTTATTGATTTCATTCACTTTGTCAGAAAAGTTTAAAATATAAAAATATTACAGATTCCTTAACAATCCATTTTAGTCTCCCTTAAATAATGTAGTATAATTAATTTCTTTAATGAATTACATTTTTTGGTAACCATTAGTCCCATAATGTAATTTTACATATTCAATAATTTTTAATATCACTTGACACACCCAATAAAATTTATTATATGGGACAAAAATAGACATAGCCAATCACACTGATTACACGATTAAAGACTAAAATTATTTGATTATTTTTCATCTTAGGAATTTGAAAACATAAATTAATCACTCTATACTTTAATAAGCATGTAGATACACTTGTTAAATAATTTCATCACATGTTTACCAAGTATGTAAAGGTTCTGGTATATTGAATTTTTCCATAATAATTTTCTTAAATAAGAAATCTATCTTGAGAATATTTCTTAAGTTACCTGTATTAAGAGCTACTGATATTAATTTTATATTTTTCAAGGATTAAAAACAATGTTTATATTGATTATTATGATGATGATGATATTTTCTAAATAGAATATTCTATCAGATGAGTATTATGTATTATTGAATATTTAATAAAAACTTTTATTAAATGGGATCCCACAAAAATTATGACTCATTTGGAAAATCCATTATACCCATTAGTGGTCCAAGAAACATAATTCACTACGATAATGACCCCACTTCAGTGTGAAAGTTTACACATAGTTATTTAGGTAGGGAGTCATACCAATCATACCATATATTACTATTGGATACTTGCTTAAACATTTCTTTGTCCAATCCATCAAAAGGATAAACAAAACTCTATTCCTATGGTATCCCAACCATTGAGATTTCCACGCCAGTTTAACACAAATCAATCATCAAATAAGTGATAATAATAAGACAATACATATGGCTATAATTTTTTATGAAAATATAAATGGATGATCTACTATCTCTCATTACATTATTCTTTACACAAGATAATCTAGGGGAACCCCGTTTTGGTGTAAAATTACTTGGTTGGAAGATCAATGTCTGTAGAAGTCCTGCTTTAGGATGAATATCAAACATTGAATTTAAAGGGTATTTTAATCTCAATATATTACCTCATTTTAATCCCTTTCATATACACATGCTTCTAGTAATTCAGTTTGGAATTCCATTCCCTCTACCCAATCAATATGTTCAAACCATAATGATGTGTTACTTTTAACACAACCCAAATATTTGTGTTAATTACCAAAAAACACAAATATAACATATTCAAAAATTTCAATTTTCATAATATTACCAATGTATTTGAATACTTCATTCAAGCTCATAGAGTTATTATAGATTTAAAATTTTAAGATAAATAAGCCGTGAGTGACAAATAGTCCACACTATTCACCATCCTAGATAAGGCATATACCTATATGTAGGTAGGTAATTCGAACCAAGTACTTATATCCAAGGATACTTTACTTAATAGAGAATCCAATTAATCATAACAAAACACCTAATATGAAATAATATATTCAATAATTACATTCATGTTCACAACATTATTAACAGATCAAGGTCATGGTAGATGATAAACTAAATTCATTATAGAGTCATTTGTCACATGAAATTCGAGGCTCTATCTAGAACCATTTTGATATTTATAATAAATCGTACACAATAAAAATATTTATTAAATAATTCAATAAAAATGAATATAAAAAGTAATAACCTTTTAAATAAAATAAAAATTCAAATATTTAAACATTAGTTTACCCTTGACAATAAATTCATAAATGAAAGATAATTATAAATCCATTTATTATTAAAACCTTAACATTGTAGAAATTATAAAACCTTGAATATAAATATTTTATATTCATTCGAATATGAACTCTTTTATATTAATAATTACATGTCATTTCGATTTTCAATATATGATATTATATAAGTCATAATCATTTTATAATCCAATTTATATTATATTAACATTATACATAATCATATTATTGTATAAATAATAATTTTTGAATCCCTGATTATATAAATCATCAACATTTTTTTGATTTGGTTTAAATAATTTCAAAATAACCACCCTTTTATTTGGAGTATTTCAAAATAGTTAATTACAAAAAATTCATATTTTAAATATTAATTTTTCGGTCTTAATTTAGAATTTATAAACATATATATATATATTTATTACATTTATAAATGAAGACTTTTGTTTATAGATTATATGTTATTCCATAACTTTTTTTCAAAGGTATTTGAAATATTAACTATTAAAAATGGGGACTAAAATGTTTTAAAAACATTTAATTAATTATAAATAAATTATAATTAATTAACCTATAAACCAAATATTATTTATCTATTCAAAAAATAAAATTTATAATTATTTATAAAAATTTTAAAATTGTTAAAAATCATTTTATATGATAAAAATAATTTTTAATAATTATTCTGTTTACCTTTGTGTAGAATCCCTATCATTTTCAAGGGTAACCTCATAATACTCTTATAAAAATAGTCTTCATAAGGATAAATTTGTTTAACCCTTAAGAATTGTATACCATATAAGGTTACTAAACTCTTACCATTATTTGAAATTTTAAATGTAAAAGTAAGCCCTAGGTTACCTTTATATAACCTTAAGAAAATACCTACTATTTCATAGAGTATGTCATTCAATAGTTAGAAGATTGTAACCTTTATATATCCCTTTTTAAAACTACAAAAAATTTATGCATAAATAATTTACCATTATGAAAAATTTTAAAACCCTTCACCACCTTTAGTTATAAGGGTATTCATTATCATACCCTTACATAACACCTTTACGTAAAACATTTTCATAAGGGTTATATTACATAGTACATTTATTTTAACCCTTTATGTAATTATCATCCAAAATAAAACCTTCCACCATAATGGTAAATCCACGGTTACACTTACACATCTCGGTTGTGTAAGGGCAAGGAATAGGTAACCGTTACATAGTTTAGCTTTGTAATGATAAAACCATTTCCATATTTTTGATAATATTGAAAATGACGAGTCTATTTTTTGTTTTTCGTATTCCTTTCAATTCAAGATTTCATAGATCTAAATCATGTGTTCCACCTAACACCAATTAATTTTTTTAAATAAGTCTAATAACAATTATCAGATCATGTTGAACTAATTTAAACCCTTGTCCATGGTTCGACATTGTTAGCTAAATGAAACATGATAAAAAACAGAAATAAAGAATAGAAGTAAATGTGTGTACCTTACCTAGAAGAGATAGTACAAAAATTTCGATCATTTCTCTTTCATCCATAGCATGTTAGTTCCTCTAATGAAAAGGAGAAGAATAAAGATAAAAAAATGTCAGGGAGTATTAGTGAAGCACGAGGTTTTTAATGAACACACTAATAACATTATATGGTAGTATGGTTTATATATATCTTGGAGACTCTCTTGAGTTGTGATTAAATTAAATAATGTATTTTAAATTAAATAATTAATGATTCAAATATTTCCTGAATCACATTAATTAATATATTTATCTTCTATTCATTTCATCTTATGAAAAAATTCTTTTAATTGATAGCTGTGATGGTGAATAATTAAAATTTCTAAATAAAAATTAATATTCCCACTTTATTTCCTTAATGTATGTTATAAAACACACACACACAAGCACATAAACACACACATATAAATTTTGGAATTTTTATTTATATATATTTCATACAGATATTTAACTTTAGGGCATATTTCCATCAATATGGTTTTTAACATTGTATACATTGTTTGGTTGTGTCCTGCTGTTCTTAGTGCCTATAACTTACTTTTTCTTTTGGGTGTTCATAGATATTATTTAATTAGACTTAGGTTAATGGAAGGAAATTATGTAGTTCTCCTACTTCACATAGATATTGCCATCTTCGTGGTGGGCTGTGATGGGGGAGAAGCTAGTTACATGGAAACTCCATATTTTTATTGTATTGATTTAATTTAAATATTATACTTTTAATTAGAATCTTATGTCTCATGGATGTGTAAAATTATTTTACAATATAATCTCTTGGTCTTTATCTTTTCAATTATTCATGATACTCATTTATAGTTTTTTTTATATTCACTTTTTGGAATGCATCTCGGGTGATGTGTCATATCTACATAGGTTGGTTAATTATAATATGGTATCATAAAATTTACCCAACTATAAGAGAGATGAAAGTGGTTAGGTTTGGTTGAGGGAATTTGGTAGATAGATGTTTTTGCTGTCAAAGTACTGGTAGTAAGTACTCAAGGATTCTTGAGTAGCTCACTTCCATGTATGAACCTCAATAACCATGGGTGGGAAGAGATTTTTTCTTATCAAGGACGACATTGGTTTTTTAGGGTATTTTGATGATCATGGTTTTCAGTTGATTTAGATAATCTTTTTGATTTTAATGTTTCTATCATTCCCTCCTTGAATTAGTATTTACATTAAATTCTTGTTGAATAAAGGAATTAATATGGATTTTAAAAGTTCAAAATTGATTCTGGAATTTAACTTAAGAGAATTAGTTATTTTACTTTGTATTTATTAGAAAGTGTCTCCTAGAAGATATTTTACTAGTCCAAGAGAGGAAGTAGTGATACATGTTATGTTGGAAAATATTCTAGTGGACCCTTCTTTGGTCGAAGTTGTTATACACACTATTATGACTATAGATTAGGCAGGTGTCAGATACTAGGGATGGAAACATGACCATAGATAAAAATATATAAGAGTAATCCCCCAACCAAATTTTGTGAATGGGGAACCAAGAATATGAGGAGTGGATACAGTGTATTGAAATGATCTTATACTTTATCAGAAGTTCATAAGGCTCTAATATAGGGTTTCCACTTAGATGCTTGAAGGAGTGGGAAGAAGATGGTTGGTGGAAAACTCAAATTTTACATGTTTATTACGATATAACATGCATTGTTTAAATTGATTATGTAGTTTATATTTCCAAAATCTTATTATTTTTATAATTTATATAAGGATATATTCATTTTTTTAAATAGGGATTAAAGACGATGAATTCATGTTACAAAAGATGTCATGTGATGTCCCGTAGACAAAGGACCTTGTCCAAGGATTCAAAGTGATAAACCATGCTGAAATAGAGAAAAAAATAATAGAAAACACCATTTTATGCTGTAAATATTTATTTTGATGTAATACTTGAATAATTGAAAGCATAAAAACACAGATAAAAGAAGACACACATTATGGGAAAAAGCCTGTGTCACGGCGTGACACATATATGTCATGCGATGATGGTCCTGAAAAGTTATTACCAAAAAAAATTCATGATGTAAAACCCTTAATGGATTAAGTATTTAATATTTCACATTTTAAAATGACATTTTAGGGCATAAATCACTTGGCTAGGCTTAAAAACAATTATATTTGACATGAATTAAAGATTATGCCCCATTTAAACTCTTCATTATGACTTGTTACTCGAAAAGAACCATTTATGACATGTTTAATGATACTAATTGAAAAATTAAAGCCTATAAATAGAATACTTTGGTGATTGGAAAAAGGATCGATCATTGAGGGGATTCTTTTCATGATGGACTACTACTGCCCTAGTTTTTTTTCTTTTCATTTTTTTGGATTCATGGGATATATCCCTTCTCCTAAATAAAATTGAATAAACAATCTATAGAGGGGAATTTCTTGGGAGAGATAGGGAAAGGGGGAGGCTAGACTTATATTTTTTTTACTTGAGGTATTTTATGTGTAAATTAAATATAACCCATTCATTATCATGCCAAATGGTTTCAATGTTTAATTTTAGTATTTAATTTCTAATGCGATTTCATTAGAGATTAGTTCTTTAAATTTATATTAACTTAGTCAATGATCTATATCTCCCTCCTCCTATTGTGACCCAAGCTTCTCACACCCGGATATAAAATATTTTTAGATGAATATTCATTACATTATAGAAACACACACATGGGGATCATAACAATTTAGTGCCATTAGGAACATAGAACACCATATTCTAATATGGGGAACGTTCATCCATGTTTTGCATAAATATCTTCCCATTTATAAATTTTTATAGATATAAAATATATAAGACTATAATTAATAACCGGGGGAAAGGATACAAAAGAAAGGGTGAGGTTAGATGCTTAGTAAGGTTAAACACAACAGATATTAATCTATGATGAAATTAATGTGTTATATATTCATAAGGGTGTGCGATAATGAACATAACTTACCATCTTCATAACCAACATTTAATAAATAATAAACATGAGTCCTGAAAAAATGATTTACATTTTATAAGGAATGAATCATATTGAAAACAACAAACCTGATACCTGAGAGAATAAAATTGTCAAATGATATATACTTGTGGCATAAAAATCAGTTTTTAAAATTGTGAATATGTATAAATAAGAAAATTTTCACTCGTTAATTTATAGATATGAAATCAATTCCTCCCATGAAATAATGTACATGAAACTAGGTCCATGGATAACATTATGGACATGAAAGGTAGGACCATGCATAACATCGTGAACAAGAAATAAAGTTCATGCATAACATTGATAACATCTAATTAGGTCCACACATTACCTTATGAACATGTAACCCAATCCATTCATAAGATTATAAACATGTAATTAGGTTCATGAATAACATGTTTAGTAATTTATTATCCATCTTTACCCAATACATTCTATGGAGATATAAGCCCCAACCTCCATATATGTGTGAAAAAAGATCACAATTTTTTTTATATAATAACCCATGAAATGAAATGGGTTTACTATAAATGTAATGATATCATAACCTATAAAAAAGAGACAAATTTCATAATAATTTAATCATTTGATCATATCGTTACCTATTGAAAAAGTAGTGGGTTTCATAATAATTTTATCAGGGTATAACCTGTGAAAAAAGAAATGGGTTTCATAAACATCATTCCATCATATACATAAACCATTTAGGGAAATAATAAGAATGGTAGCCTAATATCATATCTCCATTAAGTCATATATAACATCAAATGTTATCCCCTTATATGGAAAATTATTTTGATCAATCATTCAACATGTTTTTTGAGGAAAACATCCTTTCCAATTTGAAAATTACTTCCTAATGTTATTTAAAATCAATTTTATTATAAAATAACTTTGAATAATTATGAAGGGATATTTAAATAATATAAGGTTCATGAAAACAGAAAGTTTTATTTATTTCATACATGTTAAAACAAGTTTTCTTTTCAAAATTATGGTAAAATAAAATTGGGCGTTGTTTGTAAAGAGACATGAAGACTCCTTTCAAATTTTTTAAAAAAGTAAATCATGGTTAAAAATATATTTTAAAAATTATATAAGAATAAAAAAACATTTTTCATTTTTTAAAAAAAAATAGGGTTTTGGAAGAAAATATATTTTCGACCGAAGAGAGAAATAAAGTTGGATTTTCTTGAAAACATTTTCCTAATTATTTTAATTACCAAAGAGTGTAAAACATGTACAATTTTTTTAAAACATAATGAATAATTATAGGAGGATAAAACTATTGTGATTATTGAAAAATGGATAATAATATTTTATCATCGGAAATATAGACACAAGTAATCCTTTTACATGGTTGGATTGTGACATAAAATATTTACCACTTTGGTAACAATGAATCATATGACCCGTGAGGGAATAACATTAAGTGAGACATAAAATATCACAAGTATAAATAAATTCATTACACTACATGTAAAAGGATATATATATAAAACTTTTAAAAGAATATATTTGCCTAACATAATATATGTCTGAATAAAGAGAAATTAACACAACAATCCATTACCGATTTATTACCATTTGACGCTTCGACACGATAATATATAGATACTAAAATGGACATGTAAAGAATAATATTTTTAATGATAATCATAATAAAATATCTTTATGGTCAGTATATACACCACAAAAAATAAATAAGTGGTGAATTTAGAATGTGTCTAATAGATGTAAAAAAGAGAGACATAGACGTTTGGATGTCATATATATATATATATATAATATAATTTTATTGTAAATATATTACATATCCATACTAATAATATATCATACCACATATCATTTAGTAACGTAATTTTATTACCCTTATATTAAAAATGAATGAAAATTAATTTTTTATTATAAACATAAACCCCCCTTCAAGGGATTAGTGGGAGCCAAACATGACATCAAGGACTTAAAAACATTAACTGTGCGCCAACGGTCCAAAATACATCAACAACTAACATTAAGATAAACAAAGAGAAGATCCTCCCCCACATTAATAACATTAATTCTAGCTTCCTCCTTCTCGTCACTGCTAGTCTAGTTGTCCCTTTCACAGATGCACGGGCCTGGTACCAATGGAAATTTCCATATGCTCTCAAATATCAAAATCTGGATAACAATGGACTGGTAATAACTCCATACTCTGATCCTCATATGAAGAAGTCCATTAAAGAAGTTCTAGTTGCATAGGCCCCTGAAAAGTGACCCCTAGGTCATGTTTGAGGTTGATTTATTATGAAACAAAACTTCTAATATCATTAATTCTAGCTTCCACCTTCTCGTCACTGCTAGTCTAGTTGTCCCTTTCACAGATGCACGTGCCTGGTACCAATGGAAATTTCCATATGCTCTCAAATATCAAAATCTGGATAACAATGGACTGGTAATAACTCCATACTCTGATCCTCATATGAAGAAGCCCATTAAAGAAGTTCTAGTTGCATAGGCCCCTGAAAAGTGACCCCTAGGTCATGTTTGAGGTTGATTTATTATGAAACAAAACTTCCATATTTTATTGAAGGTTTTGTGATATGTTTGACTGTGGATGTGTTATTTTTATACCATTCATGGTTTATGGATAAATTATTGAAATTTTGTATGCTAGTTTAAATACAAATGTTTGTGTCATGTTTAAAACTTTTCATATGAGGAATTAATTGGACATAGTATGGGATGGGTGGAGCCCTCTATAGTTCCTCGATGCATCAGTAGGTTTGATGAGACAAACTAGTGTCTTGTCACAAGGCCTTGAAAAAATCTTATTTGTAGTCTTGGCACAAGGCCTTGACTATGTGGTTATGAATGTATGGCATTATACATTCCATCATTATGAATGTGGATATTGATATTGCATGTGATTATTAGACTAGTAGATTATCCATGTGAGTAAGTAAATGGCATTATTTTGACTTATATTTGCCATATTATGATGAAGTTTATGTTGAAAAGGATTTTGTTTTAGTTTTATAAATTGCCTGAAATGTTTATGCTTATTTATGAAAGCTTCCGCTATATTTTTACCTTTATGAGCATCTGAGCTCACCCATTTTCTATGTTTTATTTTTCCCAAGATGCGAAGAAGTATATTATGACTGACTTGTAGGGATAGTATATCGGATCCCAGTGTTGTTTATTGAAACAATGTTGTTGTATTTTTCTATTTCATGCTGTAATGTACACTTTATGAATGTATCTAGTACTTCCAAGGATACTAAACTAATCGGCCTTTTGAGACTTGATATTTTGTGATCATGATAATGATACGTAACAATGCACCAACTCTAGGTAACTAGGGTTGGGGCATTACATAAATTGACCTAAGGAATAGTAACATATTTTTTTAGAAATAGCGATATGTCAATCAAATAGTAACCTCACCTATTAATGTATATATAAAATTAATGTATCTTATAAGTGAAAATATGATATATTTATATCATGGAATATGTAAATAATTTTTTTGAAAATGATAAATTAAGTGTTGGTATTTTTGTGAATCATAAATTTTTATTAAAATTTAATAATTAATACAATGATTTAAAATAATATTTATTTTCATAAAATGTATTCACAAATTAATATTTTTTGTCTTAGAATTATAAGATAATTTTATCAGACCATAATTAATTTGTCAAAGTGTTATAAAATCAATTATAACATTAAAATTTTTATTTTCCAAATAAATGAAGATTGCAATTAAAAATTAAATTTCTCATATTTAGAAAACTATTCAAATTATTGATCCAAAATAATAAAATATTATATATAATAAAGAAAAAACACCCCTCTCCTCCACTATTAATACCTCCCCTCGCAATATATTATTCTCAAACCTCAAAGTCTTGTAGCTTGCATAATTTATTCCTAATTACATTACCAATCCCTTTCCCCTTTTCCATGACCTGTTGGTATGAAAAAAATTCCAAAACCAAGTTCCTTAAGTTAGTTCTCAAGGAAGAGAATTCAAGTGGTAAAATCCCCTTTATTTATCTTTTATTTTCTTTTCAATTTATTTTCTTTCAATATTCTCTTTTCACCTCCCATTATCCATGTGGAATTAAAACTCTAGTATATTATATATATTGTAATGTTATAATGTTTATAAAAAAATTAATCATCAAAATCCTTCTTTTAACCCTTTTATTCTAAAATTCATAACATCTTCTGTGATGTGCCGATTTACCGTTATCGTGGATGATACACATTAATTTTCCATTAACCCCTTCAAAGATAGTCATAAAACCATTATTATGGTTAAATAATATTTTATTATACATATTATAATTTATTTAATGTTTATGAACCAATATATAAAAATGATATTGAATAAAATGATATTATTTTTTGATGGTCGTAAAAATAGCCAAAATTAAATAAATCATTTTCATAAATGATTGATCTAATGATTCATAAATATAACAGAAAATGTGATATATGGTATCATTAAAAATTATTGAAACATATAAATAAAATTTCATTCAACTTTCATAGTTTTTTTACCATTCTAAAAGAAAATCCATAATGAACCAACCATGGAAACCAGGAAATAAATACACCTTAAATAATAAAAGTAACAAAATATTAGTAACAATTGGGTAGAAAGATGTTGTAAGAAGATCATATATGTAATTATAAATTTGAATATGGTACTTTAATTTATTAAAAAATATATTTTAACCATTATAAATGAGGTTTTAACATGTTTTATATAAGACTAATATGTGGTATGAGACTTTTCATTAAAAATAAACTTTTAAATTTTTGTTTTTACAAAATTCTAAAAGAATGTTTTTACAATTTTATAATTTTATAATTATTTTTTAGTTTTTGGGAATTTTTTATAATACATTATTGGACCTATATCTCCCTCAATTGAATTGGGTATTTTTATATTATAGGTCAATAATATGGTTACTCTAAGTGTAACTGTGATGGTTATACCATAAGGTAGCTATGAGGGTTACATCATAGGGAATCCATGAGACTTTCATTGTTAGGTATCTCTGAGGGTTACAAATAATATGGTATCCAAAAGGGTTGAAATTTTATGTTATTAATTCCCTAATATTCCTTTATAGTTTTATTCATGTTTTCTATATTTTTTTGAAAAACTCTTTTTTCACAATGTAAATTTATGATACTTATTATTGAGAAGTATGTATTTTGGAAAGTGATTTCATATGTTTAAAATTATTCATGGAATAAGAGTTTAGTTCCCCATTTTTATGTTCTTTACTAATATTTTTTTCTCTTTTAATGTTTTAAAATGATTTTCATAGGGTTTAAGGATTGGTAAGAGAAAAGAATAAGTCATGCAGAATGTTGTATATATTTTTCAAGAAGTTATTTCATGTTTTATAAAAAAAAATTATTATGGAAGAAATGGATGCTATATTTGTTGTACCCACATTATATTCTTATGGATTGAGATGTATAAATTATGTACAAATTCTATAAAACTCTATATTGCAAACATCTACATAAATGTAAAAAATTGAATTCAATAAAAAATTGTCAGATTATGTAATGTTTAATACCAAGTCCTTAGAGTTGGTATCATATCACAATTTTGATAAATTTAGGGGTTAGAATGATTTTAATATAATACCATAAATTATTTTTATCTTATGTATATTTTAAAATGATATATCATTATTATATTACCATGTATCTTCATCTAAGATAAGTCTATTTAGAATGTGTTTTCATAGAAGAAACATGGATGTTAAAATAGGAAGGCACTGAGAGGATGATAGCCTTTTTGAATCTGTAACATAGAATGGTGGTATTTTTAATTGAGTAGTTTATTATAGTGATGTATCAGTTGAAACTGGATAAAAATGGTTGTGGGGTCTAAAAAGAATAACAGCCAGAGAAACCATAATGGAAAAATACAACAGTGTAACATTTTATGAGGCAAGACCCACATTCTTTAATTAGATCTTCTAACCCAATGGTGGTTGAAGGATTTATTAAATACCTTTATATGATATTCAATGCCACGGGATGTTTATATAATACATATGTTAATATTTCTTTTTATCACATTGAAGGTAAAGATAACCGATTGTGGTTAATGATCAAGAATATCAGGAATAATGATGAGATTGTTGACTTGAAATCAGATGAATTTATGAATTAGTTTGTTGAATTTTTTTCCTAAGGTGGTTCAACATAGGTTTGATACTAATTTCCTTGAATTAAAACCAAAAGAGGGAATACTCAGTGGTCATGTATGAAGCAAACCCCACCCTATTGGAAATGTATTCTCCAAATATTTTATGATATCATGATAGAAAAATCAATTGTTTTTACTCAGGATTGAGGCCAATATATCAAATGGAATTGGCCTCCCATGAATTTATATGTTATGAGAAACTTTTTCGATGTGTTGAGAGGTTAGAAATGGAGTTTTCTAATGATCATGTGTATTTTTACAACACAAAAAAGAAGTGGTCAAAATCGTAAGCAAATGGTAAGAATCAATAAAATAAATATATAGGTAAGAAACTCCAATTTCCATTTGCTGGGAAGTGTGGTAAAAATATCCTTGTGTAATTCCATAAAAAATCCAAGAAGTTTTTTTTGATGTGGTATGTTTATAAATATTTCCCAATATTGAAATAAAAATATCTTTGGGATGGTATGTTTAATTCTGATAAGTAAATTACAATGTATTTTAAATGTGGTGAGTTAGGTCATTATGAAAATACATTCATAAAAAATATTAGAATGATGGGAAGAATACATATTATAAACATAATGGTGCATTGAAATCCTTTTCGATTACTTTGGTAGATGTTAGTCCGTACAATGAAGTGGTATTATGTATTTTTTTTGTTTACTTGTATTTTTCTAATGTCTTGTTTGATATGTTGTCTACAAATTCCTTTATTTATGAGATTTTTTTTGGGTAAATTGGGAATTTTACCTCAATAAATGAAACATGAGATTTTGGTTATAACACTAAGGGTAAATATTCGGGGTAAAAGAAATTATAAGAATCTTTCTATTGTTTTCTATTGAATGTTATTACCTATAAACCATGCTTTTCATACCATAGTAGAGTTTGATGTTATTATGTGTATGGAATGAAATTATTTTTATAAAGCTAGGATTTAATTCATAGCTAATGAAATTGTTTTTTATAAATATTTTTAGGTTGTATAAATTAATAAACAAATACAATTGATAACAAATTAGGAAGATGAGAAAATGTTAAAATATGGAAATTAACGTTATCTTTATCATATTGTTGAAAACAAGAGAACTATTTCGATTAATGATGTTCTAATTGCAAATTAATATATGTATTTGTTTCATTCTGAGTTTCCCAGTGTTATACTAAATTGGGAGGTTTAATTTATTATTTAATTAGTTTTTGATGCTAATTATGTTTTGAAACACCCTTATCTAATGAATCATGTAGAACTTATTGAACTGAAAAATCAGTTGTATGAGTTTCTTGATAAATGATTCGTTCATCATATAACTTCACCATGGGGTGGTCCTATTTTATTTTTTAAAAATTAATATGGTTCCATTAATATTTTCTTTTATTATAGAAATTTGAATAACTTTACTATTAAGAATAAGTATCGACTTCCTCATATCGATGAATTGCTTGTTCAAATATAGAGAGCTCAGTATTTTTCCATGATTTATTTGAGATCTGGATACCATCAGTTGATGGTTAAGGAGGATGAAATTAGAAAACAATATTTATTACTAAATACGGGAACTTTTAGTTTGTTCTTATTCACTTTGGATTAAAAAGTGCTCATACTATATTTATGCATATTATGAAGATAATTTTCTATGAATATTTTAATAAGTTTGTTGTTTTTTATTGATGAAATTTTGGTGTTTCATAAATTTTATAAAGATCATGAAATAAATTTAAGGATTTCCCAGGAATCTCTCAATGAAAATAAGTAACACCGGGAATTTAAAAAAATGTGTTTTTTGGTTGTAATATATTTCTTTTCCTAGGTACATTGTAAATAATGATTGTACAATATTTGATACCTCAAAAAAAAGTGGTTGATGAATGGACAAGACCTAAACATGTAACTGAGATTCTTAGTTTTTTGAGATTATCCAGGTATTACTGACAGTTTGTTAAAAACATTTCATTTTTATCTCTACCATTATGTCGACCAGAAAAGTGGTTTAATTTATCTGGACTTAAGACTATGATGTTTTTTTTTTCAGATACTGAATATTAAATTGGAGAATTCTAATATTTTGGATCTTTTTTTCAGAGATGGTGATTTTTTCATCTACAATGAGGCTTATTTAAGGGGACATGGTCATTTTCTGATGTAGTATTATTAGGTAATTTCTTATGCATCAAGATAACTGAAACCACATGAGTTAAATTACCCCATACATATTTTTAAATTATAATTTATGGTTTTATATTTAAAAATTTAAGGGAATCATATATATGGATCCAGATGTGAAATATATACCAAAAATAAAAGTTTGATGTATATATTTACTCAGATGTAATTAAACATGGGGAAGATAATGTGGCTTGTACTGATAAAATATTACGATTTCACCATCAATTACCATCCAAGAAAAGAAAAAAAGTGACAAATTCCATGAGTTAAAAAAATCATGCATCATTACCCATGTTATATTTCGAACATTACCAATTGGTTAATGTTTTGATAAATTTTGGACTGGACGTTGTTGGTGTAGAAAATTCCTCAGGTGTCACTACTTTCATCTCTATCAGCCAAAATTAAGAAAGCACAATAGGAAGACAACGGGTTAAAAAAATGTATAATTGGATAAAATGGGAAATTTTCCAGAATGTAACATTGATAATGATTGTGTTTTGATATTTGGGAAGAGATTATGTATACCTTGTGATTCCTATATCAAGAATCAATTGTTGTGTGAAGCATAAATATTTATGTTTTCAGTTCATCGTAGTAGAACAAATATGTATAGATTCTTTCAGGAGAATTAATAGTGGGATGAAATTAAAAGATACATTAATTTTTTTTCCAAGAATTTTCTAACTTTTAAAAAGGTTAAAGTATATTCAAAACTACCAAAGGGGTTGATTCATCCTTTTATAGTGGTAGAGTGGAAATGGGAAATTTTTTCTATGGACTTTGTGGTTGGACTACCAAGTACTTCTCAAGGTAACAATGTGATTTGTCTTATTATTGACCAATTAACTAAATATATACATTTACTTCCTATTATAGATACCATGTATTTGAATCATATTTCTCTACTATGCCTCAATGTTATTCTCAGGTTTCTTGAGGTTTCTCTACACATTGTATCTGACTATGCTCCAAGGTTTACTGTAACTTTTGGAATGTCCTTCAGAAGTCATTGGGAATTGATTTAAACTTTATCACAACCCTTAATCCACATTATGATGGATATAATGAGTGAAAAATTCATAATTTGGAAAATATGTTACATTCTTGTTCAATGTATTACAAGAGAAGTTGTGATCAATATACTTTTTTATTCGTGTTTTCTTCTAATAAGTGTTTTTATTCTCGTATACAGATTAAAATTTTGAGGAATTATATATAAAGATGTATCAAACTCCATCATTTTATGATGAAGTCAGTGAAATAATGATGATGGGACCTGAAATAGTATAGTAAGTGGTTGAAAAAGTGAACATAATCTAGTAATATGCGATGAAAGATTAGAGCAAGAAAAAAATTCATCCAGATAAAAGGAAGAAAGAATATTATTTTAAGGTAAGTGATCATGTTTTCAATAAAATATCTCCTTAGAAAAGTGTTATGGGTTTTGGTAAGAAAGGAATGTTAAGTCCATGGTACACTAGACTATTTGAAATCCTATATAAATTTGGGTGAGTTTCCCACAGAGTATCATATCCTCTAATTTTATCTCATGCACAAAATGTTTTCTATGTTTCGATGTTAAGAAAGTATGTTCTAGATTTATCTCATATTTTGAGCCTAGAAGTAGTTCAGCTCCAAGAGAAAAATTCTTATAAAGAAAAACATGCTCAAATTCGTTATCATAGAGTGAAATTATTTTGGAATATAGTTATTCACTAGGTTAAGGGTTTTTGGCGAAACCCAAAGGTAGAAAAACCACACGGGAATATGGAAATGATATGAGGGAAATGTATCCTCACTTGTATAATAATGGAATAAAAATTGAGAGGATAGAATTTTCAAATGGTGGAGAGTATGTGACATCACAGGTACATATTTTATTATTCATTCTGTAATTAAACTGTTAAATTCATTAAAAAATCGTAATGACATAATTATCATTTATATAAATTAAGTAATTCATACTGATGGAATAGTAACTTGACCATATAAATAATAACCCAAACATTAGGAATATTAATGTATCCAATTGAATGGTAACCTACTCAATGAATATATAAATAAAATTTATGTATCTTTTATATGAAAGTATGAAATATTTATATTGTGGAATAGGTAAATAAATATTTTTAAAATGATTAATTAAGTGTTGAATTTATTGTACTCGGAATTTTTTTCTTATAATTTTACAATTAATTAAGTTATTTAAAATAAAATTTTTCTTTATAAAATATATTTATAAATTAAAATTATATTTTCTTAATATTATAAGATAATATTTTCAGATTTAAATTAAATTTTCAAAGTGTTATAAAATTGATATGAATATTATAATTGGAATTTTTTTAATAAAGGATTAATTTAATTAAAAATTAAACTTCACATATATAAAATTTTATTATTATGAAAAAACATCATTTTTTAATTCTATATGCTAAAAAATAGTTATGGGGAATTTTTGGGGGTTTTTTCAAATAGTTTAGTTTTTGGTGAATAATAAAATAAAATAATTAAAAATATTTAACAAATTCATGAATTATTGAGTCATAGAAAATGTAAAACCAATTTATGCCAAAAATACCTTACTCATATTTATTATTTTATTATATTTTGTTATAATTCTCAAACTATTCAATGTCTTGGGGATAAATAATAAAATATTGAATATAATAATGAGAAAACATCCCTCTCATCCACTATAAATACCGCCCTCACCACCTATTCTCCTTACATCTCAAATCTATGTAGCTTTCAGAATTTATACCCATTTACCTTCCCAAGTCTGTTCCTCACATCCAAGACCTTCTAGTCTCACCAGAAGGACAAAACCATGTGCTTTAAAGAGGTTCTCAGGGTATAGAATTCAACAGGTAAAATCCTAATTCCATTTATTTTATTTTCTTTTAAATTTATTTTCTTTAATTATTCTATCCTCATATCCCTTTATCCATGTGGAATGAAAACAAAATTATCTTATATATACTGTAATTTTTTCGTTTTGATTGAAATTTCACCATCAAACTCCTTCTCCTCTCAATTTTATTCAAAGAATGGGACCAATGTCTATGATGTGCCGATTTACTTCCAACACGGATGAAAAAAATTTAATTTTACTTTATAGCTTTAAAGTAAATTATTATGGTTAAATAATATTTTATTACACATTTTATAATTTATTTAATTTTCTATAACCAATATATAAACATTATATTTAAAAAAAATTATATAAGTTCGTGATAGTCATAGAAACCGCTAAAATAAATTAAATCGTTTTCATTAATTATTTTTCTAAAGACTCATCCTTATATTAGTTAAAATGATATATGGTATCATTTAAAATTATTGAAACAGATTTATACAATTTCATTACACTTCTAGTGTTTTTCTTCCATTCGAGAAGAAAATCCATAATGAACCAACCATGGAAACCATGAAGTAAATGCACATGAAACAATAAAAATACCAAAATATTATTAATAAATGGGTGGAAAGATATTATAATATGATTTTGAAGTAATTATATATAAAAATATGTTTCCTCAATATATAGATAACACTATTAAAACCATTATATAAGTGTTTTGGACACATTTTAATTAATAAAAACCTGAGGTAATGGATTAAAAAAAAACCTATTTTTATTTTTTATTTTTTTTCAAAATTAAAATGGAATGTTTTTATAATATTAAAATTTTATAAATATTTCCTAGTTATTTATAATATTATATTTTTAAGGGTAGGAAATATATCTCCATCTAATTCATTGGTTATATTTATGGTGGAGGTTGACTGTATGGTTACACCATGTGTAACTACGAAGGTTATACCATAAGGTAGTTGTGAGGGTTACATTATAAGGTAGATGTGAGGGTTACATTGTATAATATCCTTGATTGTTATAAATACTATGGTGTCCATGATGGTCTAAATTTTATACATGTAATTCTCCATTATTCCTTTATGGTTTTATTCATGTTTTTTATTTTATATGGATTTTTTTTTTCAAAAAGTAACTTTATGATACTTATGGGTGAGAATATGTCTTTGTGAAAATGATTTCATATGTTTATAAGTTTTCATGGAATTAATGTTTATTTAATTATTTTTACATTTTTAATGATATTTCTTTCTCATCCCATGTTTTAAAATGTTTTCATAGGGTTTGAGGATGGGTATGAAAGAATAAAAATTCAAGCTGAATGTTCTAAAAATGGTTCATGAATGTTTTGTCATATTTTATCAAAACATTTTGTATTATAGAAGAAATGGAACCTATTTTTGTATTAAACACTTTTTATTCTTATGGTTTGATATGTATAAATTATTTCCTAATTATCTAAAACTTTAATCCAAAAATATATATCGAAGTGTAGGAAAGTAAATTCTAAAAGAGTTTTCTAGATTATATAATGTTAAAGGCTGAGTCATTATAGGGATGAAACTGGATGAGTTTGTGAGATGATCCACTATCACCCATATGAAATAATTTTTCTAATACATTCTTTGGATATATGTAACAGAATAAAAGGATAACTATTCCCATATCCAAATAGGAATATGGTAAGATTTCAACATACATGATGGTCGTTGGTGTTCCACCTTAACCTGATGACAATTTAAGTTTCTCAAAACATACTCAGACACATTTCTTTTCATACTGAACCACCAAAATTGTGTTTTAAACATCTTATAAATATTCAAAATTTCAATATATACAGACCATCTCAAATGGTGGTATGCATGAAGAAGTTGTTCCAGACATTCTATAGGTATGACTATCAGATCTTTGAACCACAACTCTGAAATTTCATCCAGTTTTTATCCCTCAATAGTCTCCCCACCATTTAGTTTTTTCCTCAGAGAAACATATTTAGAAACATATTTCTATCCTTCTTAATAGCTTCAATAAAATTAAGAAAAAACTGGAATGAAAGCTACAGATTCAGCTTGGACATCACATTCTAAGTGCGTGTCAGCTATGAATGACATCAACATCCATTAGTCAAACCCTCATTTTCTAACTTACTATATGAATTTATGATAAATTAATATTCCAATGAATTTAATTTAACTCGTGTATACATCATGTCAATGTAAATTTTTTTAAGATAATCTATCTCTCTTCACTATATTAGGGCCAAATAACATTGTGAGAAAATATGTTTCAAGCAGTTATAATCCGAAAAGTCTATAAATTGTTCACAAAAGTGGTAATAAAACCCTTGTTTTTTAAAGAATGGACTATGAAAACTAACTCCAAATCAATTTTTGGCTAGATTTTATCATAAAACCGTAATTTATTTGAGATATGAGAAACAAAAAGATCTCCTTTCATGAAAAATAATCCCAACCTAGATCCCAAATCATCACATTACACCACATAACCTTGTCCTGATTCCAACAATATAAATAATTTTTCAGATGAAAAGATAATATTAAGCTGTTGAAAAGAATAGTGACATTCATCATTCCATTGGAATATAAAATTTTCCTTTTCCAAATGTAGCATTTGTCAAGAGAGCTATAAATAATCATGAACAAAACATTGGCAATAACCTTATATAGAAAGAAAATGCATACCTAAAAGATTCTCTTTAGAGGTTTGCAAGAGATAATAACTTCTATATTATATGGATCTATATAAAAACCTATTTATAGATTATATGTCCTAGGAAATGTACCTATTGTATCCAAATGTAAAACTTTAGTAGTTTGGAATATAAACGATATCCTATAATATTCCCAACACAATTTCCAAGTATTGATCATTCTCACCCCTTATCCTTGAATGCACCAATATGTCATCTAAAAACACCTCCACAAAAAAATCCATATATATTTGAAATATACAATTTATAAATCCTATAAATACTATTGGTGAATTCATAGGATCAAAAGGAATTACCACATACCTTAAATGTCCATATGTACTCTTGAATGTTGCCTTTGTAATATTCACCTTCCGAACCCACAACTGGTGTTATCCTAATCACAATTCAATCTTATGAAACCAATGATCTCCCCTAAATTGGTAAAACAGATCATAAATGTATGGAAGTGGATACTGATTCGTCATCCAAACATGGTTAATTTTATGATAATCCACACACAATAGAAGAGTTCCATATACCATTTTTACAAACAAGATCATTTCTTCCTAGGATTACAATATATAAATAATCAAACCCTTCCATTCCATCGCTTTAAACTACTAATTAAATTCACTTAATTCTACCTGTTCCATTCAGTATGAAGGAAGGGAAATAAGACTGGTCCCCAGAAGAAGATCACTCATAAACTTCACTTTTATTGTAGGTGTAATCCCATAAATATTTTTATGAAAAACATCATGAAACAGTTCAACCACTACAGGAGAACTTTTATTCTCAATTTCATTCATTGATTCCAAATTCAACAATGCCAACTCATTTGATATCATTCCAACTACTAGTACCAACATTTACATTGCACGTACCTTTATTGTCTGATCTCCTCTAAAGTGATGCTCGATGCCATTATCAGTTGTAAAACTGACACATTGAGTATAATAGTTGATGCGGGCCTTAAACCTTTCCAACTAATACATACCCATGATTATTTCATTGGCATCCATATCAAGCATATAGAAATACCATATCAACTTAGCTCTATCAATTGTTATATAAGATTCTCTTCACATAATGACTCAATATTCGCTTTGATCTAGTGGAGTTGTGGTTTCAACACAAAATAAATCATCTCAACATGTAATCTCATAAAATAAAAAAAAGAGAAGTAATGAAGGAATGTGATGCACCTATTTCAAAAAAATCTTTCATAAGTGTATAATTTAAAATAATCATACATCTCACTATTGATGGTACATATTGATTATTAAAAATAACTTGCTACGTAGTATATAATTACTTTCTCACATAACTTTTTTCTTTATTGTCTTGTTATGATTTCCCTTTCTAAGGAGTCATGTAATTCCTAGAATCACCATAGTTAGTTCAGTTATACTGATAAAAGGTATTCTGTTTCCCTCATCCCATTGAATTATATGATATCTACGACACATGAGAAGTGTTTTGAACACCCACCTTCAAGTAAAGTGAAAATGGCACTATAGATTCCCTATCTAGTTTTATTTGTGGAATTATCTAGGTGGTTTCGTAAACTCTTATTCCATGTTTTCTAAAGACCCAAATTAGAAACATCATGGATTTCTATTGGGTCTTGGTAGAAGATTTACCAATCTAGTAGTCTGATTTTGAGCTGGTGAACTACCTTAGATGTTAGTACCCCTATTTCTATTTCTCCCAAAAATAGAGTTCCCACCATTTACAAAAGGTAACGACTTGATTCTTTTAAAAAAATCTTGAGAGATGTCCATTTTTTCTACCGTACCTTAATTGACTATCTCTATGTAATATTTTATTCAAAGGACATCAATATTTGAGTGATTCCCTTACCTCAGCCCCGATTCAAAAATGAATTCCTTCAAGGATACACTTTCTGCAACATCAGGTGAAAAGTAGACTAAATTCATAAATTTAGCTACATAATTTTATACTCATAGGCTCTCTTTGTTTAAGATCAAAAAGTTGGTTGTTTATTCAATCCTGAACATGCGAGGACACAATTATTTTTTGAATAATTATTCAAAATTCCCCCACTCAAGGCGATAGTCTAATTTAAAGTGAACCACTAAATTTCACCACTATAATGAAATATCATCCAAAATATACATTTACATGTTGAATTTTAGCTCCAATGGTTTTCCAAGGAAATAAAAAATTTATTTCATCCTATTCAGCCACACCAAATCCTTTTCTAGTTCCAAATGACCCTGATATATGGGTTGATTTTTCATCAATAAATGAATGGAATGATCTAGTTTCCTTAGGTCATCCCTCCCATTCCTTCTATACATATATTGAAATTATTGGACTATATTCTAAACTAGTTATTGGTTCACCTGGGGCTAAAGTTCAAGAATGTTCTCAATAGCATTCTCAGATTCATTTGTACGTCACCTACTAGATCCCATTCCTATAAACACAAAAAATTTAATAAGAATCCATCACTAAATACTGAATTATTAATAATTTAAAATTATATGGAATCATAAATATCACATCACTAATTTCCAAAATTTAAAACATTCTATTTTCAGCCAATTTTAAGAATTCCACCATTCTTTTGAAAATGAAACCATTTTTAAAATTCCTCTATAAGACCTATTTAAAAATATAACATTTGAAAATAATTTCAATGCTTTTCAAAAATAATTTTTTACACAAAATCATAAATACTTTCTCAAAAAAACATATGCACTCTTTCGGGGAAGTCATTTCTATAATGAATGCTATGCTAATCTCATTGGTAAACGCATGACAATGATATTTCAATTTTTATATGTGTTTGGAAAAACGTTATGTAACCAACTACCAAGTAACATTAAGTACAACCTAAAATTGTAAGATATATATTTTTATGCTATACATTTACTATCCTGACAATCCTACCCCTTTAGGTGATCCCATCCCAAGAACTAATGATTTTTTTGAACTCCAAGACTGACATAACTGATAAACAAGTATCGAACAAACTGAAACTACTTATATGTTAAGGACCAAATAAGATGATACCAATTTTAACACCCTACCCCTCTTTATTATCTTGATTTGAGGCAGAATATCTACTTGGTATTGAGATAAGTCACAAAGGCACTAAAGGTTGGTAATAAATGAAAAGGGATTCATTAAAATTGGGGGATGGTTTTCCCCCTGAGATGTAAAAAAAACAACCAAACTTTCCATAAAAAACAGACCAATACATGATGCATGATAATAATGTAAAACAACTCAACATAATACCATTAATATAAAAACCAACTACAATAGGGTTCCATAATAGAAAACTACTAACATCAAAGTATAAAGAAGAAGAAAAAACAAATAATACCCAATGTTCCCCAAGACATAACTCTATAGCTCCAAACATAATCCACGCTCAAACTCTACAATAAATCACAAGAATAATTAATACACACTAAAAAAGTGTTATACTTTTTCTTTTCCTATGTATAGAAAAATAATATTTTCAAAATCCCCAAGGTTACAAAGTAGGTGTGAGTAATGAAACTAAGTAGGCTTTCAACAAAAGACTTCCATAGTCACACCACTAGGATAGAACATGTTATAACATTTATATAAAAGAATTTATTGAAATCAATTTAAATAGATTATATTGAAATATAAAAAAATTTCCATAGAAAACTACTTTCCAATGAACAAAACCAAACACTTCTTTAATTCATGTCCCATTACTTTTTGTCATACCCAGTCCATTATTTATACACACACACATACGTGATCCTCTAATAGTTCCATACACATGAAAATTTTCTCTCCCATACAATAAGTCATCAAAAAGTGTCTCTATCCTCCTTATTACACAATGACAGATGCCATTTTCCTTGGTGATGTCCCTTTGTAAACCAATGGCACACACCCGTAATTCAAGGTCACATCGAAAGCATAATCTCACACAAGCCCATGTATGCTAAAACCATTTCAAATTGACCATTCCAATTAATTTTAATAAAACTATAAATTTATTGAAAAACCAATATAATAACTAATTATCATAAATTAAACAAATCCATATTTTAAAATATAGAAACCCAAACACTTTGTACAACCAATTTACACAAATCCATAAATCCATGAACCATCATTGAAGAATGTTTCAACCAAGATTTTCACATCACTTTTATAATAAATTTCAGTAAATTTAAACATTTTAAAACCATCCCTCTATGTTATAAGAATAATATTCAAGAGTGAAGCCACCAACCTTGGTAATTATGGTGAAAATGAAGAACAATACGAAAACACTAACAACACCAGGTGAAATCTTCAAAAAGCCACCTTAGATCTATTCCCCTAACATTAATAAGGCCAATTATAGCCATTATTGTAATGAAACACCTTATATATATCTATAATGGACTACATATAAAAAAATTAGAGAGGGGAGAATGTATATCTATGATAAAATATGAAAAAATACCACAAAAGGAGACTTACCTAGGGAATCAGGCTTCAACACACCAAGAAAATCCTTTGGATTGACTTTGGATCAATGAGGAAAGAATAAAAAATATTTTGGAGGAATAAATATCAAGGTAGGTCCAAAATAGAGGGGAAAGGATGTCCTTAGATATAATAATGACTTAGATCCACTTTTTTAGGATCTATATTTAAAAATGTGCATGGTTAGTGGTAAGGTTAGGCAAACCATGCGCTAACCATGCACCAACCTTAGCCCCAAGGAGAACTACACATGGTTGACCCGTACATTTATAAAAACCATGTTCCAACCATTCCAAATTAACCTTTCACAGTTTTTATAGTTTATCCTAGGTTTCCAAATGATTTAGCCAAACTGTGCATATAACATTGCGCCTTCCCATTTGCCCCTATCTCACTATGCATGCTTTTCTATAAGAGTTTCATGGTGTCCAGTCACTCTTATCAAAATTTTTATCTTTGTAAAATCCCTCCAAACATCCCAAAATTATTACAAAACATGCCAAACATCACCCAAACACCTTACATACATAAAAAGAAAAAATAATGGTTAAATTACTTGAAACCATGGGTGCTATAATGTGGATATTTTTTCCAACATCTAAAAGTACCACAATAATAAAATTATTCTACTCCATTGTCCCATAAAACAAGGAGACTCTTTATACTCCAAATAATTTTTTTAAAATTTTCATAAAAACAATTATTATAGTTATAGTGGGAACCATTACATCACCCAAATCACAAATAATGTAGTATAAAAATTCGAAATTCACAATTCAATAAGAAAAATTCATAAATGAAATGAAACTCATGTAAAAAAGAATTTTGAAAATCCCATGATCCTATTTTGGAACCCTATATTGAGGTGTCACATCCTTTCTACACACCGTATCCATAATTCTCTCTCTTCCATCATCATCTCATCACTAACATCCATCACCACAAACCAAAAAAAATAGAAAAAACCTCAGTTGACATTAGGGTCTCTAAAGTAACATCCACTTCACCAACGTACCACACCATAAACCGAAACAAACAATACCAATACAAGACCACAAAATATTCCAAAGGTCATTGCCATCATATTCCTCAACCATCAAGCTGATTCAAAATCTCACAAAACCCAAATCACTTTGCTACACTAAAACGTATCATTGAAAAATCAATCAAGCAAATAAAACATAAAACACACTGAGATCACAAATAACAGAACCAAAAAAACATCTCCATACAAGAATTTGAAGACCACAAATGGGAAATGAAACAAAAATGTAGGTCATGGCTCCAGGGAAAACTTAGAAACTCATCAAAGGCATCCCAATAAACAATAATATCCTCCACACTAGACTAATACCAATTCTAAAAATAAAGGGTCAAGAAGAAAGATAAGAGAAGAAGAGATCTGAGGCCTCAACAACAAGCCCTGACTACATGGACATGACCATATAAAACAATAAGAGAGAGAAAAATCACCCATAGACAAGGAATGAAACACTATATTAACAATAGACTAAATAATATAGAATAAAATATAGAGGGAAAGCCACAAATGACTCATAAAAAAACCGAAACCTCAAAATTGGATGTAAGAAAAATCACCCCACCTACCCAATCCAAAGCCCCTAAGAGATCCACCATGATAAATAAATATAGAATTGAATGTAAATAATCATGGAGAAAGTGAAGATGAGGATATAAGGTAGTCCAAAACAGCAGTGATGAAGAAGAAACAAAACTCACAGAATACAAAAGTGATGATCGAGAACAACTAAATCCCCAAAACAATGCTCCACTTACACCATCCAAAATATTCATTAAAAATGTAATATTAGAATGATAAAGGGTCAAGAAAATTGAGAAGGATTGAAATTGAAAGAGTTGGAGGGAGTTCAAATCTTCTTCCAATGAACACCACAAAAAGAAGGATAAAGAAATTGATAGAACATGGGAGAATATAATAGGAGAAGGAATCACCGAAAAAAGAGGATTTATGGGGAACCTGAGTAGGATTTGAGAGATATGAGAGACATGATATTAGGGGATTTAGGGTCCATAGTCTAGATATGCTCTATATGAATACACTGAGAGGTTCAAAAAGTAAATTTTCATCAACTACCTAAATCATACTGTGGAGGAGCACCAGTAAATCATTTTTTTATAATTTTTTAATGGAAATGATCAAAACATACTCAATGCATCATACAAAGAATCATTTATTGATGAATCACCATTAGAATATGATGGTTTGAATAGAAACATTATTCTGAACTCAAATCAGTTTGACACTAAAGGTGTGGGTACAAGAGAAACACATGTGGAACAAACCACTGGTACCTCATCATTACATATAACCCTATTTAAAGAAATGTAAATTTTATTGAAAAAAATGGTTTTGAATCATGTAAATGTTAAATAGGAACCACATCAAGTATTTAATTTATACTCTTAGCCAAATTGTTTTACTAAATCATGTGTTGAAGTGCATGGGATGTAAACTTTTGTCACCACAATCCTACAAATGAAATTCCAATAAAATCATTCTAGAACCCCTTTTTTAAATCAATAACTGTGAAATCATTAATTCTTGAAACAAGAATTATTTAACCCACAACCATTTAAATAACTATACAATAACCCTAATTAGTCACCAGTCTTTTAGCCACCCCCTTTTAAGAAAAGGACTAATGAAAAGCCTCCAAAACATGCTCCATCAACTGAAGATAATTATTTGGGGTCTAAAGTTATGGGAATGGAAGATAATGTGGATAAGAAAAAAATTGAAATTGAAAAACTTGTAGATTTTATAAGAAATAAAACAAAAAAACTATCACCATTAAAAATATATAATCCAAAGGAGTGAATAATCGAGATTACTATATGATGTGTAAAAGATATCAAGATACATGAACACTAGAAAATCGACAATTTTGGGTAGAATTATGAATGTCTATCCACCTATATAAGGGAATAGTTTTTTATGTATGGAGTTATAAGGACTATGTTTACGAATGAGAGATTAATAACACCCATAAAAAATATATAATGTGATGAGAATAACATTCTAACTCTCTTACCTTATGTATAATTTCGATTGATGAAGTTTGAAGATGAGATGATTAAAAAAAGGGATCCATGAATGCTTTTGAAATTTTGAAATTATTATCCCAATTTTGGAAGAAAACTTGAAAATCCTAAAGTATGCAACATTTATTAAATTTATATCCCCAAAAAGTAGGTGAATAGATGGTAAGGAGCACACCATCTTAAGAAGATTCATCACAACACTGATCACACCACTAATAACACAAAAATTTCAATATCTATAGATATTATCTATCCATGGAAAATTTTATATTTCAAATTTAAAAATGATTTAAGTGATCGGAGTGAATCAATAAAAAATTTATCTCACTTTTTATTCATAGCATTTTAGAATGGAAAATTGATTCGCACCAGAGTGGTGGTCCATCTTTCCAACATATGAACTATTTTTATGATGTTTTTTTAGAATATGTTCCAGGGTAATTAAAATATATACTATTCAAAAATAACTTCTATATACTGAACATGGAAGAATATATTATTTCCTCAATATCATCAATCATTTAGGGGTTACCTTACCTAAAGGAAATAAAAACCAACCTCAGTGTGTCTGGAGGAAAAATTTTGATATAGTTTTTGTATAGTCATGTGAATTTTGACATAAATGACTCTATGATTCTTCTATAAGAAGATGAAAAATAATCAAAATATACCACAAATAAGGTAAATGAAAAATTAAATAATCATGCAATATTTGAAAATTATTATCCTTATAAGATCAAATTCTCTACAAAATTCGAGAAAATAGTTATATTCACAAAGATCCAGGAATTATGATTTCATTATTAATTGATAGATAACATCTAAATTTATTAATAGTTTATTAAAAGAGGCCGATGAATCAAAACCATGATTATATGATGTTATCATGAAGTAAAAACATAAAGAAGGTGAAAATGAATATGTTATAACAGATCTCAAGAAGGAACTGACTATAAAGAAAGAATAGTTAGATGAGACACAATCTATATGGTTCAATGTACAACTCAAATTGAAAAAATTCAGAGTAAATTTCATTAAAAATTCAGAGGTAAATAGATAATTTTCTCAAATCACTGAAAATAAAGGATAATGATAATTAGGTAAGTATTTATTCAATATATTTTAAAATAAACATGTTTTATTTAGTTAGAAGGATATAAAAAACCAAGTTTATGTATTTTATGAATACTAAATGAAAATATTCTACAAAAATGGAAGTAGAGAATATTCCAAAGGGGCCAAAAAAACATAAGTAATATAAGGATTATATATCAACAAGATAGCAACTAAATAAATAGAGAAACCATAAACCAATACGGAGAACCAAAATTTTATGGTTTTTTAATGATACGGTAATCATGGAAACAATATATATTCTTATTAGTTTTACATATATTATGTACAATAGAGGTAAGAACCAAAAGGGATTTTTTTAGTATACATGGAAATATTGAAAATATAGGTTCCATATAGAGTGGAAAAAACAAGATTTCATATGAAATATAAAAGTAAGAATGTCCACAAAGTGCTTCGGGTGGTATGTCTAAAAACATTATACTTGGATAAAAATTTAGAGAAAGCTAATGAAATTGATAAAACCAGTGGAGAGAAAATTGATTTTAAAGAAGTAGAAAACCCATTAACTATATATTTTCACTTACCAGAAGAACTAGTAGATGTGATTCTACTATCATACTAATTATCAATAAAGACCCACGAGGTTATTCATTTCATTTAAACTTGATTAAATGTAGTCATTTTATTTTTTCATATAAATACTTGAATAATAAATTTGAATGTATTGAAAACATTAATTAAATAAATTACGTGGGGGGGGAATATTTTAGTTTAATATTTATTTAATTTTTTTTCATTTTATAGTCACCCCTATGATGTTAAATAAAATCACCTCAAGAGGAAAAGAATATTTTCTATTCCAGTGTTCATCTAATTCCTCTTTTAGAATGACTGAATAGGACTACACTATCATTTGTTGTTTTCATTTCTTTTAGTAATATTAAAATTTCATAATTAAAAATTAAGTGTTTATAGATATATCACTTTACAAAATGGAGGTTATGTCATGAAAGGAAAATTTAAGTCGTAATGAAGATTTTTTGACTTGAAAATGCTATAGGATAGAACAGAATAAACAAGACCATCAAAAAACAAACTTAAGATACATAAATAACGGGAGTTTTCTTTTACATTAATTATATTTTTAACTCATTATACTTTTATTTAAATTTTTTATGCATTAAAATATCATTTCATTCCCATAGACAGCCTTCTTTCTTTAATTTACTCATCCAGTAGAAATGATTTTATTTGGAATCCCATGATGATATGGTTACGTTTGTTATGTTAACATAATTAAATGAGTGAAATGAGAAATTTATTAATTACAGAAAATATTAGGATATTAATTTTGATGAATCATGATTTAATGAGATTCATTAATTCAGGTAAATAAAACATTCCTACCATTTTTCAAACATTGAATTTCTAAAATTTATGTAGACTAATATTTTATTATTATTGGATTCCATGAGTGATTTTCACAAATTTTATATCCATTACCAAGTCTATTTATAGACCAAATACTTTCAATGTTATCTCGAGCATATTTCTTGAGTGATCTTAGGGCATTCTACCAGCTAGAACTTGAATTGGAAATTTTCAAAGCTATGACCATGCCAAACCATATTTAATATGATTGAAGACATTTTTATTTTTAATCCCATAAATTTTATAATTTGTTTACATAAATACAAGTGTAGAACATAGAATCCTTGGATGAAATTTAGAGGAATGTGTCACATTACAAGAGGTTTATATCCATACCCATTGTGATATATTTATATTGCATCATATGTCAATGTTTATGTGTGGCAGTGTAGGAAGTCTTATATGAAGGGATGTTTTCAATATTATGGAAAAGGTGTGGGGGGTCTATATTGTGTATTGGAATAGGTTCATGTTTCATCCATTATACATATGGGTTTCCCTTCATGATATTTATATATATATATATATGACAAAGGGAATTTTTTTTTGGGGAAATAGAAAAACACCATTATTAATTTAATAATCTTTTGATCAAATGTGTTAAGGTGGTGGATGAGATTTTTGTTCAATTTATTTTGAATAAATAAGTAAATAAAAAATCAATAAGTTGAAATTATTTTATTATACTAAAATTTATCATGGACTTACTTTGAGTTCTGTGAAGTGGGAGTTGTCATTTTATAAGAGCTATTTTCAGTGCACTTTACATTGGATATCATACAATAATACCAAGGTATAAACTAACTTTTTAATTATTAATTTTTTCTCTTAAATACATACAAACATTAACCCATAGATGCATTAAAACCATTATTTCAACATCCATGTGATTTTTGTGAATATTGTCTTCACAAAGTGATGAATTTTAATTCCTTTCCAATCCTAGGTATGTGAAACTTGTACTCCTGATATGATCTCAAACCTACTTGAATTTTTATCATGAGTGATGAGAGAAAATAATGGATTGCGAACTGGCATGTTTGATAATAATGAATTAAAATACATGAATTAAATAAAGGATATTATTAACCATTTTTAAGGGGAAAGACTAAAATTTTTGGGTTGATTAGTCTCTTTGAGGAGTGTGATGTTGAATTGATGGCTTTATATGAAACATGAAATGTTGGTCACCCATTAATAATCATTTGATTTAATTACTTTTACTTTTAATATTGATAAATTTGTGTTCAAATTTAATTTTTCATGATTTTACACACTTTAAGTAAATAATATTTTATGGGTAGTGGAATTGACATAGTTATATTCAATATGTTAATTCTGATAATATATGAATTTTTTATGTTAATAAATTGGTTAATATTTCCAAAATTTAATTTATATTATGTTTTTTGGAATGATAAATAGATTTTTTGAAAATGATATTAAATATAATGGATCTATAATATAAAATATGTCTGATGGAATCTCATAAGAAATAGACCAATTACAAGAATTTAAAGTATTGAAACATGATGAAATTAAGCATTTTTTGGAAAATTCACCTTTAATTCCAAAATACATTTTTATAATGTAAAAATGAAATAATTCATAGCATATAAATTTTTCTAAAGGAGAAAAAGTATTATAGGAAATGAAATCATGTGTCATGAAATGACACATAAATGTCATGATGTGATGGTTCCTCAATACCCCTATAACCATAATCTCAGGACATAAATCATTCGTGGAGTTATTCATCAAACATATTATAGTCTAAAATTAATATTCTAATGTAAACCACTTTTTAATGCTAAAAAGCATTTAGATTTGAGAGTAATTAATTATAAAACCACCATTACACTCCTATTTATTAACTAGGACTCCTAAAATTAAATTTATGATGTGATTAATAATGCTCAAGGAGATGTTAAATCTTATAATTACATGACTTGGGCTATTGGAAAAGGGATCGATCAGAAAGGGGAAGCTCTGGCTAATAGGCTACAATTGTGATACTTTTCATATTCTTTTATTTTATTTAAAATTATTTCGAGGTATCCCTTCTCCCAAATCAACTTGATTAATCAATTTATATAAGATTAGTTCTTATTAGTTGTTGGGAATGAGGTAGGGTGGGTATGAATTTTTCTTTATTTGGGTTCTTTTTTACCAAATTAATGAAAACCCGTTCTTTATTCTCCCAAATGATTTTAATTATTAATTTCAATTGTTAATAATGAATGTGACTTTGTTAGGGTTATATTTTTTTAATTTTTATTTCCTCAATAGATGATCCATATCTCCATCCACACAGTTATTGTCTATATATGATAGAACATGCTAAGGTTGGGTGGTGAGTGCTTCATGATCACCAATACATGTATGGAATTGGTAGTGGTACTATGGATAAATTAGGGAATAATAATTGATCAAGGACTTATTTAATTAATCCAAAGGAATCATTGAAACACTATACATATATGAAGGATGGTAGACAAAATTGATATTACAATTAGGAATAAGCTCACTATAACTATCTGGATAAGGGAGAGATATGAATAAATACATCAATCTTTCTCTTATAAAAAATAATTAGTAGAGCTAAGAAAATTAAAAACCATGATATCATCGGTTTCCTTGGGAGGAAGAGAGGGTGTGTCTTATGGCTATTAAAGGAAATTTAAGGGTAATAATTTTACATGAAGACTAGTTTTAGTTATGTCATCATTACCGAAACATGTTTTTTTTTCTATCAGGGTGGATGGTCTTCTAATACCAAGCCTAACTTTATAGGACTTCCTATTGCATTTCATTATTATGGGAAATATGGTCACCTTAAGTATTTTAGGAATAATCTACATAGGAAATAGGGAATTATCCACACTTATTAATATATCATTGGTTCATACTGATGTATCAAAGGGAGTTGGATCTCATTCTCATGAAAAGGTGGACACTAAGATAGTGAAGAAATATTAAAGAGTTGGTGAGAACATGTGTCTTTACCTGGCATTGTATGTACAAGAGGAATATGAGGTAGGAATGAATACTATTAGAGGTATAATATTCATCTATTCCTCTATGGTACTAGATTAATTTGTTATAGGTTAGAATAAATATTTTATGTCTTCAATGTTAATTTGTCATTTATGATTTCATTTAGAATAATGGTTGTTCGTGTTGGATCATTACATACATTTGTGAATGATGTATAAACATGTTTTAAAGTGTTTTACATATCAGGTGACGATAAACAAGATTGAACTGCTCTGGGGTTTCATTGTTCATTATCATGAAATATTTGACCTTATTATTAGTATGGATTAGATAATCAATGTTATGGCCCTGAACAACATTTATAATTTCCGATTTCAGTTTTTATCTCCCAATGTTGTCACCCATGTCTTTTAGGGTGAGTGGGATTCTAGAATAAGGAGGGAGTATTTTCCCCTTATTATGAAATGATATCATGTTAGTTATTAGAGATATTCCTTGATACCATTGATTCTCTCTTGAGAATCCCACTTATTATTACGTTGAGTGTGTACTCTGAGGTCTTTAATGGTTATTTTTCCAGTTTATCACCAAATAGAGAGACTGAGTTCATTATTGATCTTATCCTTAGTATGATGCCCCTTTCTCTACCACCTTATCCCTTGAAGCATCTTGATTTAATGGAACCTAAAGTTTATCTTCTGAATCACGAGGCAAAGGGATTTACTATTCTATGTTTTTTCACCCAATGCTTTTACTGTTCTCTCTTCTATTACGGAATATAGAAGCCTGAAACTTTTTATTGATTATCAAAGGAAAAATTTGGCACCCATTAATACAAATAACCTTTACTAATAAATCATGATTTACTATATAAACTCAGAGCGAATCATAGGTTTTTTTAAAGTTGAACAACAATTGGGGAACTATCAGTTGAGAGTCCAAAAGTGGATACACCTAAAACAATATGTAGGATCTGGTATATTAATTTTGAGTTTTTTGATATTATCTTATGTATCACTAACTCTCACATGATATTTATTCCATTGATAAAAATTATAATTGATCATTTTTTGGACACTTTCATCATCATGTCTATGGATGATATTTTATGATACTCCATATCCAATGCGTAGAACATGGATCCTTTAGATATCATCCTTATAATCTTTAAAGAACATAAATTTTATGGTACACTACCAAAATGTGCCTTTTATTCGCTTGAAGGGATGTTTTATGGGGATTTTATATATGATATGGGAATCTCAGTTGATATAGAAAATATTTATTTTGTATTTTCATGAGAGAATCCTAAAAAATGATTTATATTCAGAGATTCTTAATCTATCCTTGTTATTAAAGGTTATTGTTTCTAGATATATTCAATATTTAAAATTCAATGATAGATTTAATTCATATGGGTGTTATTATGATGTGAATGAAAAATGTTAGCTATCTTTCAAGTAACTGAAATGTGGATTAAATTTTTATCCAATTTTGAGTCTTCAAAAATCAAGTTTGATTTTTTATATTTTCTATGATGCTTTAGGTAATAGATTATCATGATGTTGGGAAATCATGTTATCTCGTATGGATATTGATAATTATGCCCTCATGAGAAGAATTACCCTCCCTAGGACAAATATTTTTTAGATTTTATAGATACACTAAAAACATGGTATCATTAGCTTTTTAGAGAGTAGTTTATAATATATCATGATCATGATAGTATGATGTATATTTTTTAATTAGCAGGATATGGATTTGTGGTAGAGGCATTTGGTTGAGTATCTTACTATTTATAATCATTATATTTATTATAAACCAAGGATAGTGAATGTTTTCACCTAGGAATTGAGAGTGATAAAAATGACTCAAGCCTTGAAGGAATCTGTGGAGGAATGATATCTAATGTGTTTTTTTCACTAAGATGAAATTTTGTGTAGAAGAGGTAGGTGGTCAGATGTCCTTAGCTCTAGTGAAGATAGAATCATAATTTGATTTGTGGGATCAACTCATGTAGGAATTAGATGCCTATTCCTTATGTTTTATTAAAATAATAAATAATGGGGTGACCTCGGAAGATTGGTCTCAGTCTCCCGTTGACACTCTATGTTTTTTGGGAAAGCTAGTTGTTCATATATCTCTATGGTATGAATTTATTGAAAAAGGAAACCAGTCGTGTTGGTTTCTACACCCTGTGATTACCATGATGTTTCATGACCTTAGGAATCGGTATAAGTGTTTGGGGATGATGAAATCAACTACTTTCTTTATGTCACAGTGTCTTACTTTTTAGAGAATTAAAGTGGATCAGTAGAGAACATTAGTTTTCATTCAACATTTTCTTATTTATTTATAGAAGTGGAATGGTATATCTATAGAATTCATCATTAGTTTACCAATGTTTCTTGGTTTGAAGGATATGATCCGGGTGATCATTGACCGAATTACAAAATTTGATCATTTTCTCCCTAAGAGAAGACAAAAAAGGTAGTGTGTCTCAAGAAATTGAATATTTGAGAGTTTATATATATTTATGGATATCCCTGGGTAATTAATTTAGATAGCTACCAACAGTTTACATCTCGGTTTTTGATATATTTTTATTATGTGATGATTTATAAGTTGATATTAATCAATAAATATCCTTCATTAATGGATGGGAAGGCTGAGAAATCTATTCATAATAATTGAGAATATAATTAAAAAATACATGGAAGATTTTGGTTGTTTGATTGAAAATAATCCCCTTATGGTTTAATTTTATATAATAATATTTATCAGTATTTGATTAAAATGGATCAATATTGTGTTTTTTTATTGGAAACCATATAAATATTCCTTATTTTGGGTAGAGATGGGAGGGAGGACCTTGGTTAGACTAACCCTCATTCAAGAGGTAATGTAGAAAATGTAGTTAATGTATAAGAGGTTAGTGACTAATCCAAATTTAAAAAAAAATTCTATATAGACATTTTTTATCACCCTATAGTGTTTTAGGTTGGTGATTGGTTTTTTCTCAAATATTCACCTTTCTTGGGTTAATGTCAATTGTGTATATAGGGTAATTTGGCACCAAGGTTTGTTGTCCCTTTTGAGATCATTGAATTACTTGTAAATGTGGAGTATTGGTTAGAGTTGGAATCTTTATTAACATTGATTCACATTTTATTTAATGTTTACTAGTTAAAAATGTATCAACTGGACCCTTCCCATGGGATTTATTGGGAAGATGTTAATTTTATGATCCTGGTGTCTATATGGTTAAATAACTAGTTCAAATTATATATTCATAAGATATATTACTATGCTTAAAAATATTTCCCTAGATAATGTACTATGGGAGTGTGGACATAATAAACATTAGACGAGGTAGTGGGAATAATTAGTGAGGTAGTACTGTCCAATTTTTTGAGTTCATAATGTAGATCTCTTTCTACTAAATGAAATATTTTTTGGTGGGGAGAATTATAATTCCCTCTAAGTCATATGTAGGAATTATTTTGATATTGATTTATTAACTGGTTCGTTTTAGAGTTCTTAGGGATTAAAAGGTTGAAAACATGGGTTTTTGGAGAAAATAGGCTAGGGACATAGGTTAGTTTCATGGTGATTACTAATCATATAATAACTATGTGGAATTGAACATTGAGGTAACAACAACATTCTCAAGGTTTGATCATGGTTAAATAAATCAGGTAGATTTCCATTAGAAGTGTGCATTTTTTGGGTGGTTGTATAGTGGTGTCACAAGGATTAAGAAAAGATTTACTACACCACATGTCTCTTCATATGTTTTCAAGAACATACACTTTTCAAAGAATAGATTCCACACACGGTTGGTGCATGATTCATTAAAATGTGTCACCTAAATGTGATCCTTGATACAGACCTATTTTATGATTAATTGTACATGTTTTCCCTTGATTTTTCATATTGAATAACATCCTAATATAAATTTTGGTCAAACATAACTTTCCCATATTATATAGATAATTTTCCCCTTTTTTCCTTAGTGATATACCTTTCTTCTTCATGGATTTATTCACGGTAGGTTCTATTTTGGATTTTATTATCCCTCCTCTTCTAATATCCTCAATTCATATGTTCACCTGTTGTCTTTTTGAAGCTTTATTGGGATTTTTTTTATTGTATATAAATATTTTTATAGATAATTGTTTATGCTTAAAACTGATCATGGATTGGGAGGAATACATATACTCGTTTCAATTCACTGTTCCCAAATGCGAATTTTTTTCAACAATTATTTAGGTATGAGTCTCTATACAAAGGTTCCAACTCATGAATTACTTTATGTTCACGTGAATTCCTTTTTTTATTAATTAAATATTTTTCTTTTATATTAAATTTTGTTTTTTATCATGAGATACATGTATTTAAAAATTTTTATCACTAAAAATAGATTTATGCACACTATTTGTTCGATAAAATGTCTCAAAAGTGATTTTTACTCAAAAGTTTATTTTTTTGCAATGGATTTGTTATTATTCACTCTAAAATTATGATAATGGGTTTCAAATGGGTTTTGAAAACATTGAACATTAGTAACCTTGGGTGCATTAGTTTATTTATATATGAAACCTTACTGAGTATGACACCACCATGGGTTATTTTATAGATATCGATAGACAATAGAAGGAACGAATATATGTTGGATTGAAATTATATCTATCTTAATGTTCTTTATTATGTTTTATTACATATAACCATATGATAGATCTCATTTTTTCTTTGTTTAATATGTGTTGACACATATCATTTTTGGTTTTCTCGTATTTATCTTATGGGGTATATATGGATGTGTCAACTTAAGATTTCATGCTATAATAAAATTACTTATCATATTAATCATTTATATGCATAATAAATGTTTTTATAAAAATAAAAGGTTATTTTATTAAATTATTTCTCATTTTTAAGTGTATTTATAAACTAGTTTGGTTTTATTTCTAAAACTAACAGTTTCATGGTTTCAGACTTTTTATTAATTTTTTGTTGGTATCTTACCGGGCATAGTGATTACACCAAATTTTTTTCTTTGAATGTTTGAAGATAATGTTTTTAGGTATAAAGTAATGGTAATGGTGTCATATAGTTCACCATATTCAATTGTTTATTTTCATCTTCATAGTGGGTTCTGATAGTGGTGATAGATGGTCTCACGGAGACTCATGTTTTATATTGTCTTATTTTATTTTTAGGTTTACCCTTTTATTTTTTCATTTTATATCCCATTGATATGTACTCTCCTACCTCAATATAATATATTGGTTTAACTCTTTTCAATTATTCATGATACTCATTTGGTTGTTTATTGATGTTCACCTTGTGTGGAGCCATATCAGGTGATGTTCCATGCATGACTGGGATGGTTTGTTATAGAATATTCTAAGGATATTTGAATAATATTAAATCATATGGATTTTATAATAAAATAAATATGGTTTTCTAAAAATAAATTCATATTAAATTTGATGACATCGAAGTAAATAAGAAGAGTTTAAATTAATAATATATTATAGTTGATATTGGATAAATAAATTTTAGGGAATATGTAATGCAATATGATATTATAAATAATGAAGATCTCCATAATGAAAGAAATTTTAAAACACAAAAATACCATTGAATTGATATTATTATTTGAGATTTTAATTCTAATTTTTATAATAAAAATTCACTACGTATTTTTTTGGTGACTCAACATTTATATTTTATTTATTTGGCAATTTTTTGATGCTAAAAAATATTCAAATTCCATTTTGTATATAAAAGTAAAACATAATAATTTTTCAATAAATTATATTTTTAAATTTATTTAAATCACATAATGGGTTATAGATTATTGGAATTCGGTCTATTTTTATAAATAAATTAGATGAGTCAAGACCAATTATTATAAATAACGAAAATTGGTTTCTCAATGATTTTTCATGTAGATTTAATTGATCATGATGAGTTTTTAAAACTATTTCTAGGTTAAGGCCTATTATTAATTATTATCTAATAAATATTTTCAATGATTTAATCTTTATCAAATTGGTACGAAAGATAAGTTTTATTTAAATTAATATCTATTTTTTTACGCTCAACTAAACCCAAATTTTAAACCTGAAAATTTTCCAAATATTGTTTTTAGGATTTCTAAAGACTTATATAGCCTTATAAAATAATCTCCTAATAGGAATGAAAAATTATATAATTTCTTGTTAGTTTGTTTTGCGAAATAAAATATTTATCTTTATTTATTAATTATTTTTTAAATATTTTGATTATAAAAATTTATGTTGATGATATTATATGTATATATTCTTGAGATTTTTTATATAAAATATTTTCTATTTTAATGACTAATGAATTTGATATGATCCTTATGATAGAATTTATATTCCTAACTGGAAATTCAATATTTATAATAAATGATGGAATATTTTTAAATTAGTGTTTTTGTTCTAAAGAAACATTTAAAAGTTTTTTTAACAATATTGTAGTGAATGTTTAAGAAACCCTATGAGTAAAACATGAAAATTATATTTGGATATAACTATTAAGTCAATATATGTTATAGTTATTAGAGCATGATATGTAGTTTTCTTTATTAAAATGACATTTAAACCTACTATTAAATTAAATTTTTATGAATCCTAAAAAATAAAATTTATGGGTTTAGTGATAAACTTCACAATGTATTTGTACACATAAGAAAGAAATAAATGTACCAGATCATACAAGAAAATATAATATTCTGTAGAGTGAGTGAGAGAATTAATGAACATGGAAATATTATTTCACTACCCATGACCAGAGACTAGAACAATGGCCAATATGTATTTCCATGATATGTATTTAAAATCAAGGGTTGGATATAGATGAAACCGGTCTTCTAGTGATATGATAATTATGTTCATTAGATCAACCATACCATTGATAAAATAAAGTGATCCACCCACTTCATGAATGTTCCAATCCATGTGAAAAAATAGCCAAAGGAGGATGGAATAATCTAGGACTTGATGTATTCCCATCCCTATCAACATACTATTGAAATCCAAAGACAATCAATAAATTTATTGCTTATCCTATTCATGTTCACTCTTTGAGGCCTTGAAAAATATATTATACAAATATTTAATTTTACTTGAGAAAATGGAGCGAAAAAATATTCTTGAAATTAACATACCAATGTACCTTCATACTATTCATCATCATTCTTTATTCATGAATCCTTAAGTACTCTTATTCCTTTTTCTGTAGAAACATTAGATGATTCCAATCCTTGATCATTTTCTTTTTAATTTACATCTTATTCCATCGTCCATTAGCATATGCTTTGGTTCTGAATTATTGTTGAATGAAACTACCTCTTTTCTAGAATAATACAAATATTTCTTAGTATATGAACCTTTAGCCACCTATCTCGAGGTCATTGGTTTAGGGAGGTTTGAATAATCATTAGAGTATATGATTTTCATTTAATTATTAATAGAATATTCCCATGAGAGTCACCCACCCAAATTAATGTTATTTGAAAAATAAATAGAATCATGCATATCCTATTCATATTTAGAAGAAAAAACATGAAACTTTTGATTCACAATTAGATATTTCTTTGTTAGTGTCATCATGAAATTGAGAAATTTCAAAATATGCAACGAATCCTCTTTTATAGCAGGCGTATCCCCATATACAATTTAATGTTCAGTGTCTTTATGTGTTCTATATTTAAAAATAATCATATGTAATGTCACTTAAAATTTTAAAATAGGATTACAAGATAAATTAATGGAACTATTAATCATTTATTGTTTTGTCTATGAAAAACATTGTTTTGTTTCATTTGCTACTTTGATTCTAATTTTGGAAGATATAAAATGGATAGAAAAATTACTTTTGGTATGTATCAGATTTTAGTAAAGAGTAAGAATAATTTGATTTATAAGAATCAATTTTAGGTTTCCTTTTTCATTACTTAAGAAAATTAAATTGATGAGGAAGGAAATTGTTCTTAATATTGGTGGATAAAACAATATTCATCAAATTTTGATTTTTATTATTATAAATTGTATTTTTTATTATAATTAATATGTTATTCTAATTTCAAAAAACACGTTATAATATTCTAGGGATATAAATATTGATGTGATACATCATTTTATATGTGATAATATATTTAATGTATATATTTTTAAAATATATATTTATACATATGATAAATTAGTAGATATATTTACGAAAATTTTGTATACTATAACATTAGATAAAAATTAATCAGAAAATGGAATGATGAAGAATTAAAGTCTATAGAAAAAATATTAAGTATGTAACTATTATTAATTATTTCAAATAATTTTAAAAGATATTTTTTTATAATTGGTTTATTTTTATACAGGTGGTTTTAAAAAAAATATAAATGTAATTATATTCAAGCTAAAATATTAAGAAATATTTTCTTATTTTAAGAATTTAATATACATGTTGTATTTTTATTTTAGTAGTTTAACTATTTTAAATTATGCATTATTTTATGTGGAGTATAATATTTTATATTATTTCATTATTTTATTAATATTGTATTAATAGTTAATATCATGTTATACTATTATATTGAACTATAATATTAAAAACTCTTGAATTATTTTTCTTTTAGTATGATTGTGTGTATAAAATTATATTTATTCTTAAATAGGGAGTGTTTTTTGAGGATATGTTTATTTTAAACCTTAACATTATGATTTCTTTTTAAAATGGGTTAAATTCAAAAAAATGGAATTCATTTATTTCATTATTTAAAAAACATTAATATAAAAGAGATATTTTTGAAATATTTTTAAACTATATTTTAATTATAACAAAAAGAGATATTATTAGTGTGGGGATAATGTTACAGTTTGAGATCCGAATATTGTGAGCTATAAATATTTTTATTTCTATTACTAAAGTTCATTAAGTATTTATTTATTATTTTTATCTTTTTAATCACTTATTTTTTTTATTTTGGTAGTTAGAAAACATTATTATATTATTAAAAAAGTCACAAAAATAAATAATTATTAAAAAATTATTTATTTTCTTTTTTATAATTTTTATTGTATTTTCAAATGATATTGATTTTCATGGAGTTTTTTATGTTCATTCCTATAATTCTGGTTTCTATATTCAATGTTGATAAATATCATATACATTATGAAAAACTATTATGTTTTGAGTTTTCCATATCATTCATGTATATAATGAACCATATACTTTTTTTAACCATATATAGTTTTGATATGAAAATTGTGATGTGTTTTTTTGGTAATGTAATGAAACTTATGGAAAATAGAATTAACATAATTAATAATAAGAAAAATAATTTTAATATTGAAAAAAACCATTTAAGGATTTATAACCAACTGAAGAATAATTACAAAAAACCTAAAAAAAATTATATAAACCTTAAAAAGAATTATATAAAAAATACCAAGAATAAAAAAACCTTATAAAGAAAAAAACCTTATGAATAATCTAAAAACCGCATGATGAATAAAAACCAATAGAAAATAATAAACCCTTAGAACAAATTAAAAATCATTACAAAGACACATATAAACATTGTAAAGATAGAATATAAAATTTATAAAAAAAGATATTTATGAAGTCTAAAAATTAATCTTATAGAATAAATCCTATGAAAAATAGGAATTATTAATTACGAATAATGGAATTCAATTTAAAAATTCTATTTTACTCTTCCAAATTATTAAAATATTATTGAAAAATTAAATGAATCTTACATCATACTCATTTTAAAAAATGATAACTCTTTAATTTTAGTTTAATTTTTTATTTTTCCTTTACTCTTACTAAAAAGCTATATTATAGAGTATTTTATTTCATTAATGTAACTATAAAACAAAGACAGATTTTTTAGAAAGTATTTTTAAAGATATAGACTTCTTCCCATAAACAATACTTTGTTCTTTAGATTGTATTTTATTTTATTATATATATATATATATTTTTATTTTTACTCCATGTTTGTTTAACCCATATTCTATAGAATTGGGAAACAATTTTAAAGTGAGAAATGTATAATAAATTAGTAAACCATGACCAATTTAACTATATATCATGGAATTATAAATAAAATGTAACTAAAAATTGGGCATTTATTTATAAAAAAATTTGATGTAACCAGAATAATGATCAATAGATTAATCGATGAATAGATGAAAGATGGATAAACTACTTGTACTGAATTGTTTCTACTATGACTTATAATATATAATTCTTTAACTTTTTGAGAAAGATAAATCATTCTATAAAACATTTATCAATATGATAAAATCCACATAAATTATTATAATTTAAACATCAATTCTATTTTATTCATTATTAAGTTGTAAATCTATTTTTTATATCCTATAGGTCTTATATATGTATGGTTTATTTTTTTCATATAAAAATGATATTTAGTATCTATTACACCTCCACTATAAAATGTATATATTATTCGTTGTACCATAAATTGTAAAAGTTAGGTGTGTTTCTTCATACCTAAAACTATAATAGAATTGGTGGGTCATAATAAAGTTCATACTCTCATAAAAAAGTCAATTATAATGGATACCATTTCTATAAGGTAGTAAAGATAAGTGAAGAGTAGATGTAGGATCCCTTTGATTAGAACTAATAATTTTCTTCGAATTCATTATTTATTTTTTCCACCGCACAAGAATTTACATATTTATTTTTTTAAATGTGATTTACAATTATGTTAAATTTTTTCTCTTTAATTCACTACCTATTCGACTTCTAAACATCTCAAATAGTGAAAACCAGAAGTATGTATACCATCAACACTTATCTAAACCAATTTTTAAGACTTATCTTAGGTAACATTAAAATTTGAGTGTTTATATCCAATTGGAGAAACCTAATATTAAAGAAATTTTTCTTATCATAAACTATATTTATTCATTCTTCATATTACTTATGGATCTTCTCATTATACATCTCACACTATTAATGCATTTTGGTATTCACTTGAATTAAATTATAAAAATATTAAATATTTTTTTCATTTACTTTCAATTGATCATTATTGAACTCAATGACTGACCTTTTAATTTATTCAAATTCATGAAAATTATTTTCTAGACTTTCTATGAATTCATTTTTTTATGAATTGCATCAAACTAACTATTCTTAGTTCCGGAGAACATATCAAGAATATCCATAATTATAGAACTATTATACATAAGTTGGTGATATTTATTATCGTCATAAATTTTTTATTCTAGTATCTTCTACCAATTCTCAGATTATTAATCATGGAGAATGATTTAATCTTGAATTTATTTTGAGGGGACAAAAATATAAATATAAATTTCTTCAATAACGTTCCAAAATATCTTTATAAAAAACACATATGTATTATCATTTATCTATTCTAAGATTTGATATTTTATACTTATACATGTCATTTACTTTAGAAAACATGGATAAGATATTTTAGTTACATATTTGTAACATTAATCCTTTGAATCATTTGATCACAATGTGTTTCTCATCTCCCTAACATTGGATTTTCCCAGCAAGTCTTGTTTTTCTTTAATAGATCTAATTTTTCAAGATTATAGTATGTGGTGGTTAATTTTTCATTCCATTTCCATCAATGGGATACAAAATTAAAGTTTATCATATCTTTTTCAACAAAATGTTTCATTTTACTGCATGTAATGATATTTAGATCATAAATTCATATTTCGTTCCATGTATAAAAACCAGGATTACTATGGAAGAGAAACTCAAAAAAATAAATATTAAAAATTTAATAATAGAAAAAGTGGTGGAAAAAATCTATAATAACAATTTTTTTAAACTTGGATCATTGTGAAAACATTGAGTGGTAAATGGGAATCACCATGGTTGAAAATTACCAATATAAACCTTTTTCAATCTATCTCTACACCGATTATGGTGAATGGATCTCACTCCATCTTCTCAACTTTGGGTAGAATGAAAATAATTTAAGTTAGAAAGTAAAATACATGGAATAGAATAAATTGTTAATATGGTTATCCTCAAATATTTATGAGTACTTATTTGGGTATATAGTTTATTTATCCCACTCAAAAACACGATAAATTTTATTAGAAAGATGAACACTCGAAAAGGGTATATCCCCAAATCTTTTTCATACTAACAACCCGATTACAAGTACGAAACCAACTGTTAATGCAAGAACAAAATTTTTGTCTTCATAACGTTTAACTAACTAGATATTATTATTCTATTAAGAGATTTCCCTAGCTCTTTATAAAGTATTATCAGCAATGCACCTCATGTATCCGCTGGAATGAAAAGATATAATAACCTTTCTCAAAATATATGAGTCCCCACAACCACCTCTTTTTAATAATAATCAAAATGGATTCCTAAGTTATTCAAAAAATTTATGAAATTATTTAAGGGCATTATATCCTCTTACAATTTATATAAATCAATTTAATATCAAATTTCATACCTGAATTGAATGAACATCAGTATAATGTTTGTTTTCTGGGTTTTCTTCCTCTCATTTATTTCATACTTCTACCACTCAAAAAAATATCTATGCTAAATTATTTGGTTTCCTCCATTTTTATTTTAATTATAATATAATCAAGTTAATATATGGTTTTAATTTATCATAAATGTTTTTGTTTGCAACATCAATTTTTATAGAAACTCAAAAACAATAAAGTTGAAATTAATTACATTATTCAAATATTTTAATATAAAATACCTTATTAATAATGAAAATATTATATTCTCTATCTCAAATAAAAATTACATTTGAATTTAAATTTTTGGCTAAAATAGCCTAATATTACCATTAAGAACCTTTTGAAAATATTTTTGACACTCCCATAAATCTGAGCCTCCTTTGAATTTTTTCAATAATCCAAAATTACCACCCCATCTTGTTATCTATAAACTACAATTAATGAATAACCATAATTATTTCCTTTAAATATTCTTCTTTATTTTTTTAATCCTATTATATCCTTATTTCTAAAGTAAATATCCAACAAACAGAACCAACATATTTAGTGGCCTAATTTTTTAGGAAAATGAGATAAATAATTGTCAACATGAAACTAAAATAAAAAAAATCTTTATCTTTAACTCAATTATTATCTACAATATCCCTGTGTGATTCTAAAACAACATAGTATAACCAATGACATACACCAAAAGGGGTGAAATATAAATGATATTTTAAAGACACGAAAATTTCAAGGAAAATTTTTTGTTAATTTTCTTTGGAATTTTACAAGAACGTAGTTTCTGACGGCACCTGATTCCGAGGCCCCGTGTGCCCGGAATCAATTTCCGATGATTAGATTGGGTACGTTCAGTGAACGAACGAGTGAGAATTTCTATCTTTTGAACCGGTGGTCAGAATCAAATTCCGAGGGCACCGATGAAACCGCAGCGCCGGTTTTTTCTTAAGGTGACCTTTTCTGAAGTTTCGTTTTATGTGGGTTGAGAGTTAATTTTTTTGGGGGGAATTACAAGAAGTTAAATAAAATTGTGGAACACAATTTTATTTTATCAATGTTAGTTATTTCCTCCTAAGGGGAGTTAGAGGTGGATCCCACACTGACATAACCTCCCATGAGAGGATATTAGTGGAGTGGGGCCCACACGTGCCCTAAACTTTTCATCTCCCCATAACTCTCTTAAACTCCCCCATTAACACCCTTTTTTATTATGTTTGTTAACTCTCCCCTTAATTAATTTGTGGATCCTCTCCATCTCTCATCCATTTATGTGGCCAACACTATTGCCATAATTAATTCAATTTACATTTTGAATTAATTTGTAAATGCATGGCAATGTTACATAATGGGAGGGCCTTATTATTATTTTTTTGGTTAGAAAATATTTTGGGTGGGGAAAACCTTTGGAGAATTTGGAGGAGAGTTCTTCTTACGACGAAGAACACCATCCTTCCACAAATAATGACGACGTGCCTTCCTTCCTCTTCATCGCAACACGTGAGGAGACACCGCTTCCTCCTCATTCGCACCCCGACATCATCTTCAAATCCTCTTTCCGCGACTCCGCTCTTGAAACCGAGGTAGGGGGTTTATGTGATTTTCCTTACGTGATTCTCTTCCGTCTTTTATTCACGACATTTGGACCGCATGATATCAGTTAACAGGAGGAGGCCGGACTGCACAAACACGACCGCCCCCTCTCTTATTGTTTTTCTTGTTGTTGCGGATCGAATGAAATTGACGCGGTGTCGTCGCACCGCACGGGATCGAGCGGCAAGGATGCGAGACATCGTCACGCTGCGCGGGATCGAGCGGCAAGAATGTGCGACGTCTCCATGCCGCGCATTCAAATTTTAAACTCTCGTGCATGGGTATTTGATTGCAAGGTGTTCGTATAATTTATTTTGGATAAATTATACCCTCGTCAATGATTAAAATCATGTGTTTATTATTATCCAATTGATAACACCTAACGCGGAGGACGCAGGCTGAACAAACACGGCCCGACAACCCTCTGCAGCTTGTTTATCGATGTGCGGATCAATGGACGACGATGAAGCAGACCGCTATGGCATTTGAATCCCTTCGCAGAGAAGGTCGGGTTCCGGGAGGACCGTTGGTGAAGACGATCGGAGAAACGGACCACCGGAGTGTGTCCGGTGGTCCGCGGAAGGCGGCGGCGATGCGCCACGCCGGCGTGGAAGCACCGGCGACCGACGGCGGTGGCGCGCCACTGAATGGTTGGCGGCGGCGGTTCGCCGCCGGCTTCAATTAGCGGCGAGGGGGGGGGGGGAGCGACGCACCCCGCTCCACGGCTTCCGCACGGCCGCGCTGGCTGAGCCGCGGCCGACCGGTCTGGCCGGACCAAGCCGGCCGGACTGGGATGGGCCCAGCCGGGTCAGACCCAGGTCGGGTCGACCCGGGGGGGTGGGTCGGGCCGGGTCGGTCCGGGCCCAGACCCCCCGTTATCGGACCCTCTTCGGTCCTTCGCCCATATCTTGAGCTGTAGACCTCCAATCGATGCACCGTCAGTGGCGATACGATCCTTGGATCGAGACAGCTGTTTCGGTATATCGCACTCAATGTTTCGGAACACTTTGGGTTCGGCCGGGTTGGTTCGGATACGAAACCAATGGGGCCCTCAGAGCGGAAACGCTTATATCATGAGCTCCGGACGTCCGATTGATGTAGCGTCGACTTTGATGGATTCCTCTAAGTGAGACGGATCTTTTGGCTTACTCCGCTTGAGGTTTGGATGCCGTCGAAGTGCGGTCAGGTTGGTTCTCTCACGAAACAAACCGGGCCCCTGGAACGAAAAAGCCAATAACTCACAGACCGGGCGTCTGATTGACGCGCCGTCTCTCTCATTGAATTCCTCTTGATGAGGCGGAACTTGTGGCACACTTCGCCCGTGTTTTGGTTTCTATTGGATAGTGGCCAGGTTGGATTGTAACCGAAATCCAACCGGGCCCCTGGAACGGAAAATCTGATATCTTTCAGACTGGACGTCCGTTTGATGAACCGTTAGCGGCGTTGGTGATCACGTTGAGAAACAGTGCCTATGAGTATACCCAATGAAAGTTCGGGGTACAGTTGAGATACGGCCGGATTGGTTCGCACATGAAACCAACTGGGCCTCAGGGACGAAAAGGCTAGTAACTCACAGACCGGGCATCCGATTGACGCGTCGTCTGTTGCGTTGAGACCCCTATGAAGAGGCGGTCCTTGGAGATACTTCTTTGTAGGACTTGTGATACTTTGAGTATCGACCTGTAGCTCGTGGAGAGGACCCTCCCAGAGATGAGCGTGCAGAGTATGGAGACCAGGTAGCCGACATAGACCTGATGACTGCTTGACCGACTCGACTTGGAGTGAGTCGACTAGCCTAGTGGACGGAGCACTACTTTGTGAGGTGCAGACCCATGGCAGATGGAGCACTACCTGTGTGACAGTGCAGACCCGTGGTACTCGTACGAAGAGTACCTCTACAGGCTACTAGGGGGTGTGAACTACTGTGTTTGGGTGGCATACCCCGACGAGAAGCACTACCGTGTTTGGGTGGCTGACCCGCGGTACTCGACAGGAGGAGTACCTCAGCAGTCTTAGGTTAGTGAGCAGTACCTCGGAGTTGTTACAGGACCACTGTACACTCTAGAGATGTGGCTCTTCAGCAGTTACGGTTTTGATAATGAAAATCCTGGTTTGAGTTGAGTCTATGACCTTTTTGTTTACCTCATGATTGAGATGGGTCACTTGATAACTTAGGTATATGTATGGGCATATACATGGGTAGTGGTTATCTGTTGATTCCATAATCTTTGTGTTTCGTCATGATTGAGATGGGTTACTTGATAACTTAGGTGTATGTATGGGCATATACCTAAGTAGAGGTTATCTGTTGAGATCTTCTTTGTGGTTACCATATTTGTTTTAGTGAGACCTTGAGGGTCTCGGGGTCCCTATTGAGTATCGTTATACTCACCCCTGCACGGGCTATGCCCGCACCTCATTGTGTAGGTTGCAGACGATGGGCAGAGCCGACGGAGGCCGAGTGTTCGAGGACTAGACGATACCTGGAGGTGGACCACACGACGAGTCAGTATCCGGAGGTGGACTTCACAGCGAGACGACACTCAGAGGGTGTTGACAGGCGAGATCATTAAGGAGTTGCGCTATCTGTACCTACCCTTCAGGTAGGATCCATGGAGGACGATCCAGGAGCTGCTCTATCTGTACCTACCCTTCAGGTAGGATCCGAGGAGGACGACCCAGGAGCTACTTCCTTTCTTTAAGATGTTTGTCTTTTTCTGTTGTACTATCATTCAGTTGTAACTGTACCTTCAGTTGGGTTTGTATTCTGGCCCATTTACTTTTCATCACTTTCTTTTGTACTTAGTGTTCTACTTCCTCTTGTACTCTGTGGTGTTTTGTTTACTTTTATAAAGGCAATGCCTTCCCAGTTATCGAGATTTAAACCTTTGGTGCTAGTCGCCAGCCCCTGGCCTATGGAAGGCGGGCTTGGGGTAGTCACAGCATGAGCCCCGAGGACGGGTCGTGACAGATATTTTCGAAAAAATCACAAAAATTATTCCTAATATATATTTCAAATTACATAACTTTATATCATAAAAGAAAAAGCTCATGAATAATCATATTGAGTCATGATATAAATAATCTGTAATTAAATGATCATGGAGTCATCAGAATGTGTCAACATCAGAACACATGAAATTATAAGAATAAGTCAAGGATCATTTTTTAGACATCATAACAAGGTGGAAAGTGTCCCATAAGTAATTCTTTTTACTCCCTAGTCCCATTCATATAATATAATAAGATATAAAAATTAACCAATGAATCAAAGTTCTATCTGGGAACACACATAATTTAATGTACATGTATATGTGTTCTAGGAAAGGGAGTAAGACATAAGTCATAATCTATTGAAATGATCATGGAATGTGAAGAGGTATATAATCCTTACTTAAAGTGTAATCAAAGGATATTTAATAATTATTTAAAAGAGTATAAGTAATTTAATATTGTGGAATATTCTAATTCAATGAAAATACTAGATTTTGAATGTGGATTTCATTTTTAAAATTAATGTCAAAATGTAGAGATTTGGGTATATAAATGAAAAAATTAAATAAATTTTTAAGGTAATAAGTAAAACACATCATGGAAGGAAATAATTTGAAATTTTCTTTGAAACCATAGTTTAAAAAGTTAAAAACTAAAAAAAATTATCATTTTAAGAATTCATGAATGGGTAAAAGACTTTTAAAGAGCACCATATAAAATGATTTAGTGACAGAAAAGTTCCCCTTTATCATGTTTGATTTTAATGAATTCATTTCAAAATTAATCCAAAGAATGCCTAACCCTATCAAAAATGGTTAGATATAAGGACCTTGAAACTTCACTCCTAAATCCGATGTTAATATCACGAAAATAACATTTAATGATTTTAAACTGATGAAGGTGACCAAATTTTATTCATCTGAAACATAAAATATCAAAAGGAAATATTGAACCACTTATATTCATAGGGACTTTTTTGTTTTATGTTATTAGATAATTAATAACAATTTCAACATAAAAATTTTACATCTATTTCAATGAACATTTCTCCCACTTGACTAATAATTTCTAATTTCAATTTTGTTCATCATTATCACAATCACTATGATTACATTATATAAAAAATTCATTCAATATAATTCTTGATATCCCTAAGAAACAGAAACTTAATAAAGGTAAGAAATAATTCTTAGTGGAGGAGAAAATAATAATTAAGAATTGAATGTCATCCCTGAGAATAAAATGAGATTATGTGTATGATGACATAGTCAAAGTGCATGAGTATAATAAAATAAAACAGATACCCATCAATAACCAGATCATCAAACATAAAAACATGGAATATGAATTTATAAAAAGAATAAGTAATCCAAAGAAAAAATAATAGGCTATATGATATCAATCTGGATCAAATGAAAAATTAAAAACCAATTGAAACTATAAAGAATACATATTGGTTTGTTGGAACATTAACTTGATATCAATATAAAAAATGGAATAACTAGTATGGTTGACTTACATTTATATAGTATCAAATGCATTAGAGGTTTATCATAGATACAACTTTCCTTGCCTTATGAATTACCTTATAGTCAAAGGTTTATCAGGGAATGAACCATCCATGGTTAGTATCAAAACCACCCATCCATTTTTTATAACAAAACCACATTTCTTTATCAATTTACCCAAAAAATTTCAGGTATAATGTATATATATATAACAATTGTTCATAAAAAAAACACCATTACATTAATAACTTTATTATCATATGTTAAAGAAATGGGTTCTATGAAAATATCATTAGAACTTGATTAATTTTCGGAAAAGATGCATGTTCCATGAAAATATCCTTGATACAATAATAATCAATCCATTGAAAAAATAATGATAAAATAATCAAAATATAATACTACTGGGAAATATTTAAAATCTAGGTTTTTTATCATTAATAAATCTAAAAAACATTAAAAGTTTATTAAAAACATTCTTTAGGAAAATACTATTTTTCAATTTGAAAATCAAATATTAAAAAAAAGTAAAAGTCACAAAATATTGTGAAAATAATTTTTGTTCAAAAAGAAACTTGGAGACATATAATTTATAATTCAAGGAAAATAATCAATGTGATGGTGGGAAAATCCATTCATGTTGTGAATGTTAAAAATAAACATTCTTTTCAATACATTTTGGAAAAAGGATATAAAAAAGTCCCATTATAGAAATAGTAAGAAATTTCATTTTAAAACCTTTTATAATAAAGAAAAAGGCCATGTAATGTATATTTTAGAATTAATTTATGTCTATAAAATTTCATTTTAAATTCATTTTAGAAAAAATGGATATAGAATAGAATGATTTTCGATATTAAAGAAGATATAAGATTGGTATCACTTACAAATGAGTTTCTTGATATTTCTTCAATAAAAAAGGGACCAAATGGAAACTAATGATGTGATACAAATTCATAACTTGATTATATTAAAAGTGAAGTGTTTTGAGAAAATAACATTATTCAATTTTCTCCAATAAAATTTTGAACCCATTCAATCCTAATTGAATTGAGATTGTAACATAAATACTTCACCGTTATGGTAACTTTTAAATCATAATCCACAAGAAATGATAAATTCAAATGAAATATAAAATATTAATAATATAACTATATTAATTATATTAAGCATTTAAGGGGATGTAGATACACCTGAGAAATTGATTTAGGCGCATAACATTAGTGTATGTTTAAAAGAAATAAAATTTTCAGTGAATAAACCTTACAAAGAGCATGTCATTGAATTGAGGATAAATCAATGGTGAGATTATGTGTAATAAATTTAAATATATTGAAATAATTGTAAATAGATAATACAAAAATTTATAGATCAATTTAAACAAATATATAACATAAAAATTTCAATGAAGAAGAGTTATAATAAAATTATAATAAATTGAGTTATGAAACACTTTACCACATGGTATTTTTCAAGTCAAATAATCCGGGATGAAATAATTAAAATGAAATATTTAATCATCATGATATATTAAGTATTAATGATATAAAATTTAAAATGGATTTATATACACGATATAAAAAATATTTTGTGCATAACATTAAAATACCCTTTAATGAAGGGACATTGATATGAAGTCCCTACAACTTCAGTAGTTTCTGGATCATGAACTCATGATGGGGAGAGCATCATATGGATTTAAAAAAAATTAATTCCATGAAAATAATCATAAAATTAATTCATGTTCCATTTATATACCACGAAATAAAAATATGTGATGAATAAGGAACATGTCTTAGAAAATTAAAAGTGAGTTGAGAGTCCCCTACCTCGATTCCAGACATTCATTGTATGTCGTTGAACTCATATATACTTATATTTTATAGATTATTTAATTTATTGAGAATCTTTTATAGGTTTAATAACTTATACTTATGTCATTTATTTTGTATATTTTTAATAATATTATCAATTACAAAATCAATTAAGTTCATATCAGTTTTTTTGAGGTTCTTCGATATAGTGTTTAAAACAACTTCGATGTGTTGACTATGGTCCAAGAGGTATTTTTTCAGAATTTATAAAATAATTAAAATGAAATATTTATCATATTTTTATTCATTTATTATTTAATAAAAAATATGTAGATGCTTTTGAATAATGATTTATATTATCATCTTGGAGACAATATGCCATACATACACATGAGTTACGTTTAAAATTTTCAAAGTTTGTTTTTGAAATAAGTTATCTATGATTTTTACTTTTATAAATATAAAAATATCATAGATATCATATTTTCTATTTAAATATAACAATATATTTCATCCATGAGATTTAGTTTTTAAAAATAGTCACATCTCTTTGTATAGGCAATATTCCACACCTATGCACGAATGACACTATCAGTTTTCAGTGTAAGAAATCAAATGATATATTATTATTTAAGATTTATAAATATTGAAATAATATAATAATTTTTCCATTTATATCAGATATATTATTTAAAATTTCATTGTTACCTTCCATATAAATAATTACTGAAAAAATAATATCACATTATGAGGCCGTAGTTATCCGAACAGTCAAGAGATTCCATCGTATCACATAAAAATTAAAAATTTGGAAAATATATTTGATATCATAAATAAGGAATTATAAATATGTTTAAATTTCATATAAAAAATTTCTACCCAATATTATAACATGTAATTAGAGGTGATTTTGGAAAAAAATGACATCGGTTCGCAAAGAGGTAGTCCGCCGTATATAAAAATGATGATTTATTATGCCATTTGATTAAAAGAGTTTATTGATTAATGTTTCAATATCAACATAATAAAATATAAGTTTATTTAATATACTGATGTTATTATATAATCATAATTTAATAACATTTTAATGAGTTGGAAGAAGAAACAATGTAATTATGCCTAGTTAATCATGATACTTGTTCCACGTGAAAACTCCTTATTCAAGAATAAAAATCCATTTTATGATAGATTTAAGATAAAAATATGGGTCCTAAGTCATGAGGTTGGAATTTATTAAAGAATTTGGTCAGGTATTGGTTGATATACATGTCTTTTAAGGCATGAAGTGTAGAGGATAGGTGGTGGCCTTTTATAAGTGATGTGAGTGTACACTTGTAATTTTTGAAAAGAGAAAGATATACCCACGTTTTTCACTTGAAACAAGGGTAAAAAATGGAAAACAATAGAGACATAGAAATAATATTTTATAAATATCAGAATAAAATATATTTTAGAAAAACATATTAGGCCATTATAACAATTATCATTTTAGTTTGTCCGTAAGTAAACATGTTTTATCCTTGACGGTGTAAATTTATTTTAATGTTTTCTATTGTAATTATGGTGAAAATTTTTGATAAACTTATTTGAAATTATAATTCATTATAATTAAAAACTTGGAATACATTTTTCCAAATTAAATTCAAATAATTTCAAGAATTTAATTAAAAATAAAACCCACAAACATGATTAAAATGAAGGTTTCAAGAAATTTCTTCTTCATTCAAAAGATCATTTTATATTAACTATAGGGCCAATAATAATCATTAAATAAATTTTAACAATTATTTATAGGTAAATAGACAAAAAAATTATTTTAATTATTCCAAATTAAGTATTATTTCAATTAATTAAAATGGAGAATCATTTTTTATTTTAAAACAGCTTTCAGAAAAGCATGTTTTTATACCCAAAAATAAAATTAGATTTAAATACAACATAATGTTAATTAAAAAATTAATGAAGTGGGTTAAATATAAATAAATGATTTTTATTTTACATTAAATCATATTAAATCATAATGGTACTATTGAATTTCATAATTTATCGAAAGGAATGATATATTTTTTAAAAAATATATTTTTCAATATTCACTATAAAATCAATATTTGTTGAAAAATCATAAAATTTCATCAAAATAAAAAATTAATATTCCAAATTAAAAAATTAATTTAATATTATCAAAAAAATTTTAAAAAAATCCAAAAAAACTATATTACTTTTTATTAAAAAGTAATTTTTTGATTAAAACATATTTTTTAAGAATAAAATTACTTTACAGAAAAATAATTGATTATTTACTAGGAATTTATCAATAAATTATATTTACTAGGATATATATATATATATATATATTATACATTATTTAATACTATTCATACCCACCAATTTTACCACTAGGTTATAAGATTTATATATTACAGGGTTTATTTAGGCTCGGTGTTGGGTTTCGAATATGCTATCTAACATAGTTTTCTTTTTTAAAATCAGGGAGTGTTACATCCTATCACATTTAATAAATTTTTTCTATAAGATTTTGTCTTTATCTCCCTAATGAAAGGTCAGATATTTTAAATTCAAAATTTCCCAAAGGGTTAATAAAACATCCTCTTTAAAACAGAGAAATGTAAATATGAAGGTCATCTAAAATAATAAATACTAGGTTTCAAAATATGAGAACATAGATGGGAAGTGATATTATGAAAAGGATGAAAACCATAATTCCCAAATAATTATATATATTTATAAAGATCATTTACCAAAATAAATTTAATGATTAAGGGAATGTTTATAAAAAAACCATAAACCAAATAGGTGTGAAAAATGTCATTGATTTAATTTGAAAAGATGGTAAATGAAAACCTTTTTCGATAGGATCCTTTTCATAGAGTTGAGTAATTCCATTAGAATGGAGTCAAATAGAATAAAGAAATATATTTAATTAATGAGTATAATTTAATTCTGTTATCAATTTCCACTATAATTCCATCGTTTTCTCTATAATATGAGTATCTAGAATAAATTTTTTTCATGGTCGATGCACTAACATACACTTTTGAAGGAATATATTACCATAAAATTGTTAATAAATTTATTATATTTGTCTTTAGAAATTATCCAAAACCAAAAGGGTTAATACATTGTAATATGTGTCCCAAAATAAGAGTAATCTTCTTTCGAGGTGATATTCATCACCTAATCATGAAATATTTTTTCAACACCATGATTATTTATACCATAAAGAATATATTCCGAATATAAAATTTATGAATATTTTTTCAAACCATTTAAGTAAAACTAATGATGTAATTCTATCCAAGAAATATAATTATACAGTTTTATGTGTTTCACCATTATCGCCCAACGGTTTGGGGGTTCAAAACCTATAGCCTAGAAAGATGTCATGGATTTTGTAAAAATAACTCTTCATTTTTTTATTAAAATCATGTCCATTTAAATTTAATAGGCATGTGATGAAAAAAAATAAAAATAAAAAAATAAAAAAATATCTTCTAAACACTAAAGGTTTTCAATACCTTTAAGCTCATGATAACCCTTAAACTTATAAACCTATGATGGTTTCTATATCCATTGTTATAAAAACACATGAAAATATCCAAATGTACAAAGATATATAAACCATCATATGATACCAACTATAATGAACATGAACCCACACCGTCAGATCTAGTTCCAATATTATAAACAATTAATTTCTCAATTTGATGCTGATGATGGTGACCGAATTTTCATTATCCAAATCTCAAAAAATCAAAAGGAAATATTAGATCACTTATATACCCAATGAACTTTTATCTTTATAGTTTTATAGAATTAGGAAAAAATCTAATATTAAAAACACCCATGTATTTAAATGATCATTTCTCCCACATTACCTATGTTTTCTTATTTCACATTAATTCATCATAATCATCCATATGAAACCCTTTTAGATGAAATTCATTCAATTTAATGATTTATAATATATTTAAAGGAATACAAAATATTTTCTAGATTAATTTATTCATTAATGTTGAAAATAAGTTTTAATAATTTAAGGTTATTTGTGAGAATAAGATGATAATAAGGGTATGATGTAATATTTAATATGTATGGTCATAAAATATGACAACTCATACACAAAAATACCAATATAAAAAAACATTAAAACATGGAATAAGGATTTATCAAATAAAATAATCATCTAAATCAATAATAACAGGCCATATGATATCCATACTGAACACATTAATCATTAAAACACCATAAAAAGTATAACAAAATATTAGTATCCTGAAATATTATTTTCAGATTGATATTACCAATTTAATAAATCGTATGGATTACTTATATCTCCGAAGTACCCAATACATTATAGGGATATCATACACACACCCTTCCTTGTATTATCACAATACCGAAAATCATGGGGTTATCACAAAACCACCAATCCTTGGATTATAACAAAACCAACTTTCTGCATCAGTTTATAATAAATGTTTCATGAATAATGTATATATATCATTAATTTTACTATAAAACTCACAAAAAAACAATCATTACTTTCATTATTTGATTATCATGTGGGAATGAATCATGTTTCATGAAAATTTCATTGAAATATGATTAACCAACTGAAAAGAAATGGGTTCCATTAAAGTCTCTTAGAAACAATACAAAAACCTATAGAGAAATAATTTGGATGGTTACATTACAAAATAAATCAAATGGATAATAAGTAACATTTAAGGTTTTTGATATTAATTAATTTAAATAACATTAAAAGATCATTAAAAAACAACCTTAAGGAAAATAACCTTTTTTACTTTCAAAATCAATTTAAAAAAAATCTCCCAAAATTATGATTCAATATATTCATCTTAAATGAAATAATGAAAAATATTATTGGAAATTTCTGGGAAATAATTTTTATTATCGGTGGAAAATCCATTACTGTTAAAAATATTTAAAATAAACATTCTTTCCAAAATATTTTTAAAAGGGAGCCAGAATTAACCCATTTGGAAATAATTTACAAATGTACTTTTAAAAAATTTATGTGAAGAGAAAATATCATTTAATTTATATTTAGGAAATATTTTATGTTTATAAAATAATAGATTTAATCCATTTTGGAACACATTGATATGGAAGAGAATGATTCCCGATCTAGATGAAGATACTTGATTAGTAATACATACAATTAACTTTACTTAAATTTATTCAATCAATATTAGAGGAAGTGGATATTAAATATTTGAACCAAATATAAAACATTATATTAATAAACAATTCATCTTTTGATAAAATAAGAAAATATTATTTCTACCAAAGGAACTTTGAACATGAACAATCTCGAAAGGAAGAAGATTGTAACATAAATCATTTGTCACTTTGGCAACATTTCAATCATTGACACCATAATGAAATAAAATCTAATAAATAATAATAAATCAAGAAAATAATTATATTAATAAAATTAAATAATAAATTGGAATTAGATACACCTCATTAATGATGTTAGGTGTATAAAATCAATTTATGTCCTAAGAAATGAGTATTTGAAATAAATAACCCTTACAAAGATCATATCATTTAATTAAGAATTAATAAATGAAGTGATTATGTGTAATAAACGTAAATAAAAAAAAAAATTAAATACACAATAAAATAATGTATAGATCAATTCACAAATAAACATATCATAAAAAAGTCTACGAGGACATTTTATAACCCAATTGAAGGAAATTAGGTCCTAAATACCTCTACAACTTTGTAACTTTTAAATCCAATCCAATTAAGTGAAATAATAAAAATTTAAACTTTAAATATCACAATCTATTAAGGAATAATTAAATTAATTTATAATGGGGAATTGTATATTCCATATAATAGAAATTTTGTGTATAACATTAAAATATTCCTTAGTGATGGAAAATTACAATGAAGTCTCTTACTGGGTTGGTAATCTTCTGGTCAAGGCCTCATGAGAGTGAGAACCACATATGAATTTCTAAATCACAATAATTTTAATTATAATTATAAATAAATAAAATAATGGTTGGTATATACACCAAATAACTAATCGGGGAATACATAATATGTCTCACAAAAGTAAAAGCGATATGAGAAATTCTAACATCGATTCCAAAAGTTCCATTCATATTCTTCAACTCATATATAATATGCTTGCATCAATTACTGAATTTATTAAGAAGCATTTATAGGATTAAAATCATAAACTTAAATCATTTTTATTTATTTAATTTTTTACTTATTCAAACAATAAATCAGTTATGTCCACATTAAGAGCATTGATGTTGTTTTGTTCATTATTTCAAAACGGGTTCACTGGTTTTGCCATGAGAAAAGTGGTGATTACCACAAAATACCAAGAATTAAAATCTTGTAAAATTTAACATAATTTTAAATTGTTATAATTTTAAAACCAATCAAGGAATATGGTTAGTAAAAATCATATATGTTACAATCATAGAGGTGGTTGGTCGTACGTATACATGAGTAACATTTCCATTTTTCAATCCTCATTATGGAAAGAAGTTGTGTATTTATTTGTATTTTAATATATAGAATATTAAAAAATATCATAATACTTTTTTAAATATATTTATATATATAATAAACATGATATAGTGAGGATTAAAGATCCATAACGGTTCATGGAGGTGGTAGTCCACACGTTTGCACAAACGACATTATCATTTTTCAATGTGAGAAAGAAAATGATATATTTTCCTTTAAAAATGATAAATATGTTAATAATATAACAATGGTTTCATTTATATAGAATATATTATTTATATTTATCCAAATTTCAATCCATGTAAAGTGTTTGTGGAAAGTGAATCGCCTCACTTCATGAGGTAGTTGTCCACTATAAACATGAGCAACACCTTCATATCCCCCATAAAATGTAATATAGGAAGGAATATATTATATAAAAAATAAATAAGTTTTAATATGTTACAAATATATTAAAAATTCTTTAAACACATCCTTATAAAAATCCATGAGAGGTGATGATATAAAATGAATGACATCGATTCATGAGGCGGTAGTCGTACATTCACACAAATGATGACTTCATATCTCTTCTGATGAAAGAGGATATGGATTTAGGTTATTAAACTAAAATAAAAAAATATATTTATATTTGTTATTTTCTTATTATATTTGAAATGTTTAATTATATTTTAATGGGGTGGAATGAAAAATAAAATAAAGATTCTAGGTTAAGGAAGGAACATCTTCCTCAGACAACCAACTTAGGTAAGCACTAAAAGACATCATAAAATTGATTTATGATCTATAAAATTGTTATAGATCATGGTTAGGTATGTTAGGAAGGTAATTTTATGGGTATTTGTTTTTCCTAAATAGATTCAAATGTATTAATGGGAAAGGATAGGGGGTGGGCTTTTATAAATAAGTTTAGTGGTACACTTGTAATTTCTGAAAAGAAAAATCTCTACCCACATTTTTCACCGTAAAAATGGATACAAAATGGTATATTATGGATAATTAAGAATTATTTGGTCTAAATATTTCTATGAAATATATTTTAGACTAGTTTATATATTATTTCAACCATTATATTTTTAGTTAAATTCCCAGTAAACCTGTTTTCATCTTAACCGTGATAATTTAATTTTACTTTTTCACCATTAATTATGGAATAAAATTACATTACAATTATTATATAATATGAATTATTATGAATAAAACTATTAAATCCATTTTAACAAATTCAATTCACATATTTCAAATAATTTAATTTCAAATAAAACCAGCAGACGTGAAGAAAAAGCAGCCTTCAAGAGATATATTTTTTCAATTAAAGATGAAATTTTTATTAAATACATTACTAGTTATAATCATTATTTGAATACAAATGAGAATATATATATAATATAAATTTAATTTAAATTATTCATAATTATAAATTATTTTAATAAATAAATATCTTGAAATATTATATACATTAACACCATTTTCAGAAAAAACCATTTTTAATCACAAAAATAAACTTTCAATAAAATCTAGTATAAATTCATAAAAATAGAAATTTAGTAAGTTAAATATAAAAAATTATAGTCATATTACATAAAATAAAAATTCAGAACAAAATGGTACTATTAAATCACTTAATTGGTTTTAAAATACATAAAATATTTACGAAAATCAATACTTTTAACCATTCACTGAAAAATCAATATTTTCTGAAAATTACCAATACTTAAAAAAAAATTAAATTTTGATATTATGACTAAAAAAATGAAGTTATGTTTATGAAATAAATTTTTTAAAAGTTTCAAAAAATTTATTATATCATGTTTCTGATCAAAAGTAATTAAAAACATTTTTGAAGCAAACATATTTTTGAGGTATATAATTACATTACTAAAAACTGATTTCTATTTAGAAATAATTTAATAATAATTTATATTTATTATATATATACATGTATGATAAATTAGTTAATTATATTCCTATACTCCAATTTAACATCTCATTTATTACATTTATATATTTTACGGGTCATTTATTGTAACACCCGAGACTTTTATGTGAAATATTATGTTTTTATGTTATATAAATCATCAAAAGAATATTTTACTACACACAACACTACCTTGGCTTTCTTTACACGCAATCATGACCATCCTTGATAGCGTGTGTCGTACGCAATACCGAGTTTCAATAAACAAAGATATGTTAATAAATTATTATTAAAACAAGTCATTAAGAATAGTAATAACCACTTTTTGAAATTTTAGAATTTTTATTTTTCAAAATGGACTTCATTTTTGGATTCAGAATGTCGAAATTAGCCTAGGGTGAAATTTGGGTATTTTTCTGAAAACATTCAATTTTTGATGAATAGTGAGACCAATAAGTGGTAGTTAAAAAAACTGAATTCTTCATAAAACTTTATTTTACCACTTCTGTGAGTGGAATTTCTAAAATCTGAGAGACACGGTTAATATCAAGGGCTAAAATGTGGTTCAATGAGATGAAAATAATTTTTGGTGAATAATATCTTTTTACTTGTATTTACCACAGTTAAAAGTAAATAGGGTAATTAAGGGTAACAATGATATTATTATTACCCTAACACATGTCCTAATTCTATTGGACAAGTTTAATTCGACCAAAAACAAACTTAGGAATAAAATATGACCATTTAGGCCCACTTGGATTAGATTAGGACATTTATTATATATTTATTTAAAGAAGGGTTAAATAGTTAAAATCAAAGTTTAATAAGTAAATCATTTTTAATATGGGGTTATACATAAGATAAATTCTACTATAAATATTCATTAGAAAGATAAAAATATTTCCTACATAATGGTATTTTATTTGTAATTTTTAGACATTAAATAATTTAATTTATTTATGACACAACGATGATGCATTAATTATCTTATTAATGAAATATTGACATAATTGATGTTATAAATACCCAATAAATGTAATTAGAGACTTTTTATGAATTAAAATAATTTTATAGGTTAATATGACATGTTATTATTGATTTAATCAACTTGGTTTGAACTAATAATTCGGTTGCGATTTTCACAAAAATCAATTACTAAATAGTGTCAAAATTGACATAAAATAGTTTTTAAAACAAATATTATAATATTAATTATTATTTTATTCATAAAAATCTATGGTTCGGCCAAATGAATTATATAATGTTATATATATTAATAATAAACAACTTGGGGTTCTTTTGGCTTGATATAGTAAGTTTATTAACCTTATATTATAAGAAAACAAGAAGACAGAGTAAAAGTTAAATTATCTATCTTAAAGTTAAATATAAATGATAAGGTTAAAATTGATACCTAAACTTGTCTAAATTTTATTGGATGAGCTTATTTAGACCCCTACCAACCTTATCTTCTAAATATATCAATTTGGAGCTATTAAAAACCGAATTTGACTTTATAATAAAATAATATTTTTAGTTATTCCAAAGGTGCCCCTCTCCTCCCTTCTAAAAGGGAACCTCCTACCCCTCTTACTCACACCACATTGAGCCTTCAAGCTCGACCAAACCCTGACAATTTATTCTCTACACTTCCCTAAAGACATCCTAGAGGTTCTGGTCTTCTTCAAAGACCCATTTTAGTGCCCTAAAAGGAGGTCTCAAAGAAGCACTTCAAAGAAGAGGTAATGTCCGTTACCGATTCTTTCATCTTTATTTTTTCTTCCACTTCTTCTTATTTAGTTGTTTCATTATGATGTAATAACATCAGTATCACTCATATACTAATATGTTATTATAAGTATGAAACAACCCTATTTCACCATCTATCCATCCTACGGAAAAAGAAATTACCGCGCGTGCGTACGTACGGAATACCGTCTCCACGCCGTGGTGTAATCAATTTTCCACCACCACCTTACTTGGATGGGTATAAAGGTGTAAATAATGAATATATATGACTATTATAAAGTGATACGGATTCTGAAATAGTATACATACACACCAATACAATTCCACGATCATAGGAATGATATCATCACTCGTGCGTACGTACGGAATACCGTCTCCATGATGTGATGCGAATCGTTCTACATGATCTTCATTAAATAATGATTATATAAATGAATTGAATGAATGAATATGATATATATTATACTAATACCATTCTGAAAATGATGTATCTATAACCTAAAGATAATAATAATAATTTATTCGACAAAACACGCATAAGAACAAAAAGTTATAAACACCCGAATAACAAGTAGCAATGAAATATTACTACTAAGAAGCTAAGAATATGACCATATATGATATCATAAAAATAATTATGATTCTGTAATAAGTCAATAAAATTATTTAAATCATTATACAGGAGTTTCAGACACTTACGAAGAAAAACGGACCTAAGGTAAGGGAAATATCACAATCTCATTTTTATCTCAGATTGTTTATACTTTGGTATTTACTGGGGTGTATTTTATCATCCACATCCATCTTTCCTCAACATTTAATATTATTTCCATCCACCTACAATTGTTTAAATCCAATTTTACCCTTCGGTAAGTTTTTAGTAAATTATATGAAAGGAATCTTTTGTCGTTTTTCATACGAGGTATTTTTTGACTTTTCTGACAAAAGTACGAAAAGAATGTTTTTTTAGATTATATGGGATGAATGGATTTTTAAAACATTATTTCCAAGAAGCATCCTTTACAAGTTTTCATTTTTATTTTTAATCAAAATCTCTTATTTTATAATTTAATGACATGTTAAGAAGGTAAAGTGTTTTTGAATTAGAAAGGATATTTTCCTCAATAATGGAGTTCAAGTGTTTTATCAAAATTATTTTCCATCTAAGATAATATAGGTTTATGTTTCTATCCCTATTTTTACATTTATTTTATTATGTTAGGATGGAATTATTTTTATGATGTCCTTTTATCGTATATGGATTATGTTATGTTGGAATGATGTTTAAGATTCCCATTTTTATTACATGGGTTATGCAATGATGTATGATTTTTGATTTTGTGGCACACATAAGAATGGTATCATTATGAGATGGGTGGGACCTATATCTCCCTCCAATTCATTGGGTAAAGATTTTATATCTCATGAGATAGACAAGGCTGGAACGGTAGGTTATACCAGTTCAGTGAAACAGGACTGAAACGGGGAGTGAACTCAGTTCAGAAAGGGACTTTGTCCACTAAGATAGTCATGGAAATGAGTCTTTACTAATAAGAAATGATTCTCTATGATTATGTGTGCATTCCACAATGTTTCATGTTTTATGTTATGATTATTGGGATTACATTTCACTACTATTATTTATCCCATGTTATGAAATTAAGATCTCTTTTATAGGTTAATATTTCCAAAAGATATGTTCTTATGAATATTACGTTATGGATATTTCTTTTATTTACCCTTACTGAGCATTTGAGATCACCCTTTTGTATGTTTTATTTCCCCAGGTCATGAAGAAGGTTATTAAGTAGAATATGCCAAAGAGGGACTCTAGATATGATGAAATAAATGGGAGGCAATGTAGATGCTTTATGAACCAGTTGTTTATGTTTCCCAGTTTCTATAGACACTATACCTATACGGTCCTTTCGTGGTTTTGTTATATGTTGTAATAAGTATGCTTCAATTTTTAGGTATTAACAATGTATGTAAAGTATGGGTCGTTATATTTATGCTCAGTATTTCATGTCGAATATGCTATTGAACATAGTTTTATTTTATAAAATATTTGGGCTTCATAGTAGAATAGGGTTGTTTAATATGTAATATATATATATATATATTTAATTTATTGTCATTTTATAATGTTAAATTGAGAGTGAAAGTGAGGTAGAGAGAAAAGGGAATAACCCAAAAAAGAGGGTGTCTTTGAGACATCCATTGCCTCAGGTCCATATTCATTCTACACATTCACCTAAAATCTTAAATGATCAAATTAGATATATAAAAAATTATATTTATAGGCTAATTGAAAAATATTTTAATTATTATTAAGATTTTAGTTTACATTTAAGTCATCCAATTGAAATACTTGGTCCATATTCACTATCCTGAGGCCATTCATGTCATGTGTCCCCGGTCACATTAGTTATATATAATTATTAGTGTTCATATGGTGTCCTAGTAACTAATTTTTTTTTTAAATTCTATTAAGGAGTTTTCAAAAATTAATAATATTATTAGACTAAAAATGTATTCATGAATTGTCATGATTAAAACAATAAATGTTTTATTGATATATAATTACTTCATTTGGGTGGGTTTTCTCACCTTGATCAACTTACCTGGTTTTAATTAACTTTTTAAGTATTTTACCATTATAGAATAAAAAAATAATTTATTATTATTAATATTTTTAACCATAATAATTGAATTTAACCCATCTATTAAGGTGGTGTTCGAAAATGAAATTCATCATCCATTGAGGTGATGAACCAACCATAATATAAACCAAATTTTAATTTTAGAATCGGTTGAGGGGAGGTTTGAAAGTGAAAATTCTACCAGAATAATAACATTTAAGTGTATTTTAGATATATGTGTAACAATATTAAGGTCTACGAAATCATATGTGGGAGGTATAAGAATAAAATGATAAAAAGATACTCGATTGATATTTTCACCTCTTCCTTTGAGAATCTCCTCTCTGCTACCCCTTGAGGATTCTTGGTATGAACTTTTAGGAAGGAAAAAAATATATTTAGACACGAGGATACAATTTATGGAGAAAATGGGTAGGTTTTGGCACAAATCCATGTCTTAGAAGGTGCATGGATTCAGGATGCTATTTATAAGGGGAAGAGTGAGGGTGTATTTTAATATAATATTCATTAATTTATTGCCTTTTTTCTAGACAATCAACATTGATGAATCTTCTGACTAGATATAATAGTTAGATAATTTTATTATTAGATAATGGTTTCAGATATAATTCCTTATGTAACTAATCATATATTTAACTTCTAATGTAAGATATCATGTTTTGTTATATACTCCTATTCATAAAAATTTCAAAAAAATATGAAAAATTCCGCCATGGATAATTTTTTACATTATGATTTCAGAACTAAATTCTATTTAATAAGAATTTATATTTTTTAAAATATTTCACGTTGAATAATTTAATGAAATACTTACTCTTAAAAAATAAGTTTTATGAAACAATCATATTTTTAACACTTAGAAATGTTACTTATTGTTTTCTAAAATTTTACTATCAAAATTTATATAAATATATATTGTTTCATGAAACCATTTTATTAATGAAAAATTTCAATCAATTTTTTTTTAAATTTACCATAAAATTTATATTAATGAAGTTAAATCATATACATTTTTTCAAAAATATAATTATGATTTCTTTATGAAAAAATTATTTTAATATATTTAACACTTTAATTTAATTAAATTTTGATAAGGAAATATATTATTTCATTAATATTATTTTAGCATACCACCGTTAATTTTTTTATCCCTATTGGTCAAATTACTACTCCAATATTCCTATAATGACCACATTGCAATGTTTTAGTAATGGTCAGGTAACAAGATGTTCCCAATGAAGATATTATCTTTTACAATATATATATTCTCCACCATTTTCATAAAACAAGATTCACTACCTAACATAAAATGTTATTTACATACCTTAATATAATTTATCACGATATGGATTATTCCCTCTCATTTTATAATATCTACTACAGGAATGAAAATGAAGGGTGAATTCAGGCCAGTGGAGTTTACAGTTGTGTCGACATTAATTTTTTTTATCCCATTGTACAATTCTTTGATATAATAGTCAACATTATTTCTTGATATGTAATGTTCACATTAAATATAAATATATTTCTATTTTCATAAATTCTAATACAACATAAAACATTCATATTGAATCATGGCATCTTTTATTAATAGAGGGTATTTTCAGACTATTCACTATTTTTATAGGAAGATGATATTTTCAAATTTAAATTATTATTATTATTATTTTATATTTTTTTATTAATTTAGTTTTTTTTAAAATATTATTATCAATAACATATTTTTTCTATATTATATCTATTTTCATAAAATAAATCGAATACAATTTATTTTTTATAGAAAATAAAATTTCAGTATAAAATGATCTTATTAGTTAATTACCTATTCAAATTGAATTCTATCAATCCGTTAGTATTAAAAATGAAATTTTTTTTAGAAGTCAAAATATAGAATTTATAAAAAAATATGATATATTAATATTTTTTTACATTGATCATATCTGGTTTATATCGTCATAATTTGTACTTTCAAATCCTCAAAATATCTCTTTATAAGACCTAATAATAAGATAAAATATGGAATCCCTCATAGGAGGTGATTAACTTAGAATGAATCTTTTGATAATTTCTATGAGCCTGAAATTTATCACACACAATCTCTCTCATAGAATAATTGTGAAATTTTGATTTTGGTGTTGTCCAGGGTGAACCCTAATGAAGGTACATCCTTTCCAATATCTGAAAAAATTATATTTATAATAAAGAATTATACTACTTTATTTGATTTATTTTATATTTAATTATGTGATTAATTATATTTATACCCTCTAATTTAATGACTATGTTATAATAAAAATAATTAACATCATTGATTAATCTTAATAAAAGTATATCATAGTTTTTTAGTAATATGTTTTCTAAAAATAATCTATTTAACAAAGTATTTTTTTAATTTAAATTTCATAAAAAATATAATGGTGTTATATTCATATTACTTATTGAAATGTAGAGATATTTACCTTAAATAAAACTTTTTATTCTTCTATAAATTTTATTTTAACAGACATAGTATCATATTATTTTGATATATCCTTTTATTCTGCCAACAATTTTATACATAAATTCAATATCTACTGGATTGAATATGATGTAAATTATGTTTACACTCATCTATATTGATTAATTAGTACTTCAAAAAATATAAATCTTATGTTTCTGTGTATCTTATAGAATTTATCTAATGTAGTGCGACTTAATGAATAACTCATCGCATGCAACACATGATTAATATTATGTAGCTTATCTTCTTTGAGAATCATTATTATAGAAATTTTATAACTTCTCTAATGTTTCTAGAATATATTATCATTTGAAATTTTGTTATCATATAACATTATAATCATTGGACCACTCTAACATATTTTTTTTAGTTGTAACTCATACATAAAATATAGATAATTATGATTTACCTTAAATATTCAATATAATTATGGGCTGAAACTTATGTATTCTATATAATATTTGTATTTATATATCACCAAATAATAAAAATATTTTATATCCTTATATACATAGTGTTTTTAGAATTCATCATGACTTTATAACTTGATAAAATCAATATATTTCATCAAAGATTTCAAACTCAACTCCAAACATCTCAACCAATTTTTGTTAATTTAGAATAACATAAAATCAGTAACAATCATCATCAAAATAATTATAAATTAATTACTATTATATAATCCCTTTTTATAAAATTTCCTTATTAATAAGAAAGATTCTCACAACCAGATTCATTCTTATTTACGTTACCAAACCTGTCATGAATCTTTTCTATGTGGATGTATTTCTATAAGAATATACACTATAAGCACCTGAATTTAATATAACACCTAATTGAAAAAGATAATTTGATCTAATAAAACACAAGGTTACTTCAAAAACCATTCTTAAAGGTATTATCAAATATTCTCAACTAAAAAATTAATGATTTCCTTTCTTTTGTTCATGAAACTTCATCTAATATTTTCTATCATATCATATTACATACCACTCACATCATCAAATCTTCTATTACAATCACATATTGATATCATACTTGTTGAATAAAATACAACATATAACAAATGAGATCAATATAAATATTATTTTTTATGTATTTTTTATTACCATGCTTTAAGTAATCTATAGACATTGAAATTGCATATTTCATATAGAAAAATACACTTTTTGAAATTTTTGTTGGCCACATTAAAATTTTATTTTTATGAACAAATTTTAGACATCAGGAAATGTAAAATTTAACTATCTAAAAGTGGAATCTATCTTTGAAAGTATTATTTTATTTTATAAATAGACACACCATACCCAAAGAAAAATATAATTTAATTAATTAAACTACTCTAAGAAAACTAACGTATGGCATGTAGTAGTAGTTGAAATCTGATTTCTTATTATGCATGGGGCGAATGAGTTGCACTAAGTCATTATGGTATAAATGGTGAATTACAATAATGTAGGCATAAATTTCGAAATTTATAAGATCCAAAAGATATGACAAATATATAAATATATTTAAATCTATAATACATAAATAATTTCCAAAATATACATGGCCTTTATTAAAAAAACTCTATGTGATATTCTCCAACTCTTATTATGATCATCACTTTATCAGTTTTGATCAAATAATCACATGTTCTACCAAATTAAATATTCTTTTAAAAATATTATATAAAATAACAATATATTTAAATAGATATCCCTATGTGGACTACCCATCAACTATTATTTAACATAGTATTTTAGTTTTATGTTATGTGATTCACATTGAATTGTAATTTCTTTTCTAATTTACAGTGATTAATTTTGTTTGGTAGATATTTTGCATGCATGGTCAATATATATTTATTAAACATATAGTTATTTCAAATAATTAAATAATAATTTATATTTTTAGTAAATATCAAAATAATCACACAAGATAGATCAACCCATAACATATGTACTTATATGTTCTAAATAACACGTTTACCCTAAATTCTTGTAAAAAACGTATTTTTTCACAAAACATGTTTCATGATATCCAAGTTATAACTTATAAAAAATAATGTTTAATGTGTTTTAATTTTTAGTAATATTTATTATAGAATGTGATAATTTATAAAGGCTGTATTGTTTTACCTTTCAATTTCCAATTCACTATAAAGAATAAATTCTCTACAAGTTTCAAAATTATGTGTCGTAAAGTATTAATTATTCAATTAAATTCACATTATTTTCAAAAACATCATCATTAAACACACATTCTATAAATAATCATAAAATGTGTGAAACACTTATGTTTTTCCCATTAATGATGTGTTTGCAGGGTTACAACATATATTCTGTGATAGTTAATTTTTGATTTCAATGTCTTCATTCAACCTTACGGACACATTATATTAAATAAATATTTAACTAATTTTATTTCTATATATTTTGTAAATATTTTCTATTATATGTGGGTAAAATTATACTTTTATTGTTATGAAAACTTATGTTCTATGATAAAAATTTTATTGCCTATCCTATTTCAAATGAATATGTTTGTCCAAAAAATGACAGGTTATGTTTCTCACTACCCCCATTCATCCATTACACCAAAAATAACATCCATAAAACATCATTGATCAATAAGAATTTAAATATATCAAGTTATTCTCTTATATTATATTTCATACAATCTTTTTCCTAAGAAATAAACACATGCAAGTTGTTTATTTTTCTTGACATCTTGTAATGTTTTATGAACTATTTCTCATAGTCATCTAACGTTGTATTTTTGAACAATAGAATACAATAGGTTTATGTGTTGTTAAATTATTTCATTCTTTGGGATTTTAATGAAGTATTATAAAAACTATATGAAATATAAATATAGAGAATCCAACACATTATATAATCAAGGATATCTCAAATGACACTTAAAATTATAACTAGGTTTGTTTTCTATACTGTTGGTCAATGAAGATCTAAATAATTATCTAGATAATTTTTTTATATAAATCATCAAATAAAACTATCAAAATTATACTTATTAAATAATTCATCCAATATAGTTTTTATATTATTTGATTTATCACTTCAGAAGAACCATATGTTTTATTAATAGGCCACCTGCTAGAAATAATGAAATGTGTCAATGCCATAACTACCACACCATCAAGATCTGAAAAATATATTTTCAAAAAGGATAATAAAAAGTAATAATGAATTCATTAAGTAAAATATTAAAGATTAATAAAAATACAATTAACTCTTGAGTATCTTAAAATTTTAGTAACTAATATCTAATAGTCAAATTATAATGGCTCTGTAAAATACCTATAGAAGGCCATAAAGATTTGTCAACAAGTATCAAATAACATCTATAAAATCAAGTGATCAAATAAAATTTATTGAGACTTAAATTTAAAAATGAATTACTTTTATTTTATATTTATAAATTTAATAACTTTTTATTATATTCTGTTAGTGTATTAATGTTTTAATTTTTTTTGAAAGTGAGATGAATTCTATTTATTACTAACACTCTTGTTTATCAAACATTATTGTTAGGGATGTGAGTGTACGACTTTATTAGAGTAGTTTTATTTAATGATAATAGATTAAACTTTGGTTTGGTTACTTACCTAATCTTGAAATCTAATTCTTTCCTTTTATTTAGAGTTAACAAAGAAGGAGTTCTAAATTAAGTATTTTTTGTATTCTATTTCACATTATGAAAGTCATAATTTTTTTAAATATTTTATATCTAAAATCATCATTATCATCCATTGTCACAAAAATTAATTCTATACATATAGAATATATGTTTTATACATTATTTTATTTACATTCTACTATAAATTATCTAATATTGATGTTATATTCTCTATAATGTAAAATTATAATTTAATAAATTTAAAATTTAATATTTTTTGGGGGATTATTAAAACAAAATTGAATTTTTTTTATTTTTCCTCTCTTAAATTTAGATACATTGATGATAATTTTACAATATTTTTTTTTAATTTTATGAATTTTACTATGTTTTTAGAGTTAAAATAGTCTAATAGGTTAGATAAATGAAAAATAAAGTTCGTATTCAAACCCTGAAAGATTAAAACTATCGTAAGCCTCCATTATTTGATGAAAAATAATAGTTCTATTAGAAATATTTCATGGATACATAATCATAAATAAAGATATATTTCATTGAATAATGGAAAGGAAGAAGTATAATATTTAAAATACGGTAATGAAGGTAATCAATGATACTGAATTGTTGAAATACCAACGGAATAATAGAGAAAAAAATGGAATTATTCATCCAATCCAAAATAATTTTATAGTCAAGTTTCTTTTAGAATGAATTTTTATGATACATTGAGGTTTATGAATAACACATATATAAAAATTGACTAGATTTTCAAATCTAATAAGGAAATTCACCAGAGTAACTATAATTTTTTTACATTATCTAAGAGAGTTAATGAATAAAATGAATCAATATATTACATGTATAGTATGTGGAATAATGAATTTTAAAAGGAACTATATAAAAGTTGTTTTATTTTTTAAAAATTATAAAAAATCATTATAAAATAATGGGATTTCAATAGAAATCACTTCGATATAAAAAGGACATCACCAAGTTCATTGATTGTTCTAACCTAGGTGATATTTTTCAATTTCATGTGATACTGAATTATGAATAATTAATTAAAAAATACACATTAATTATATATTAATTTAATAAATTAATTATCTAGTTATAATATTATTATTTGGAATTTTGGGTCAAAATTGGGCTTACAGAATTTCTTCACGAATTTTGAGTTTATTGATGACACATGGAATCTTATATAAAATTTTTTATTTTAATTATATAATATTCATGTAATATATAATATAACTATATGAAAATATATATATTTAATATTAATATTTTTTATTTTTTTTATTTTATATAATTTTTTATTTTTTAATTTTTTATTGTTTTCATATAATAATATTATAATAATCTAGTTATATTATACAACTACAAAATATAGGAAATTTCCCATCCAATATTTTATTTTGCGTTATTTATCTATTTATTTTCAGTGTATCCATTTCACATTGGGATTCCTTTATGTGTTTGGAGAAAAATGGGAAAATATTGCTAAACTACAGGTGTTGTATGGTTGGTGCACAATTTGGAATACTGTGCACCGTTTCTTGGGTAAATGAGTGGCCATGTGGTGATTTTTTGAAATTGGATAATCACATAGTTAGCAAATAGTTTGTAAACCATTCGGTCTAACCATGCAGTGTGTCTTTCTTGGATAATATATGGTGCATAGTTTCCACATGGTTTTGCAAACTGTGCGGGAAAATGGTGTGGCTTGTGTAGGTCATTAAATTTTTTAAAATACTAGATGTGTCCTCTTAGGATTTACCCCAAAATAACCCATATTCTTGGATACTCGTAATTTTCACCAATATGAGCCTCTCCCTCCTCTCTATTATCCCTTTAACCTCCATTTTTTTCATTTATTTTCGTATAGTTTCACCTCTATTATTCACGTAAGTATGTTCTTTACTGATTTATTCCTCTTTTCTAGTGGTTCTCTTCCACTTTCTTAGTGTTTCATATATCCAGAACGTTAGTTGACCAATTTGGGGTTAGATATTGTTCTTGGGGGTTCGATATTTATGTTTACAGTTAAATATTGGATTTATAAGGTTCTCTTGTTGTGTGGTTGTAGTTTATCACTAATTTTGATAAGTTTATACACTTGAGGAAGGTGCGTCCTTAATACTTTTTTCCGACTTGGATATTCATTATTTTATTTTTTATTTATGTTTTATTCATTGAGTGTGATGTGAGAAATGTGTTATAATGGTTTTAAGATGCGTATGGATTTAAAGTGGGTATTCTAATTGAAATTGGTTGTCTTCAATTGTGTAATTTTTTTTACTCCTTAAACATATTTTTTTTAAATTTCTCAAGTGGTTTGTTTAATTGTGAAAGTGATGAGAAACATCAATCAAAATATATTCAGGGTGCATTTGGATTAAAAGGAGGATTTTTGTCATGAAAATTATGGTATAATTAATTGTTTTATATTATGTGTGTTATATTTATTGGATTATGAATGCATAAAAGTGAAGTTAATGTGATATGAGAAATGATAAATGAAGCATGACGGGAAACCAAGGAATCATGGAAGGTGGACTAGAACTAGTACGCTATTTGACATAGAAGTGTCTTTTTCTAGATACATCTAGTAGGACTGAATATGAAAACATTTACTAATATCAGATGATGGTTGGAGACACTATGCATACGGGATGTTCGCTCTTTGTGGTTCTTGCATTATTAAACTATTGGTTGTGGATGATACACCATGTTTCACTGAGATACAATGTACCTAGATTCACATTTGAGCTAGTTCCTATTGTGTTTTCCCATGACATAGAGATATTTTGTGACATCTTACCTACCTTACACTACTGCAAAATGTACCTATCCCCACGGTTTTCACCAAAACCGTGGGGATAGACCCCCCCTATACCCACGGTTTTGGAAAACCGTGGGTATAGGTGAATTTTCATGACCTATACCCACGGTTTGCCAAAACCGTGGGTATAGGGGGCTCTATACCCACGGTTTTGGCAAACCGTGGGTATAGGTCATGAAAATTCACCTATACCCACGGTTTTCCAAAACCGTGGGTATAGGGGGGGGGGGGGTCTATCCCCACGGTTTTGGTGAAAACCATGGGGATAGGTCTGGGATAAAATACCTATACCCACGGTTTTGAAAAACCGTGGGTATAGGTCAATTTTGTGTCCGCGAGAAATTTTTTTTTCCGCGGGAAGGAATTTTTTTTTGGCGGAAACCATATACCCACGGTTCTTCCCTCTATACCCACGGTTTTTATAACTATATTTAACTAAATATATATATATATACATATATGTGATGTTAGGGTAGTGGTTAGACGCGGTGTTTGCAGCGAAGAGGTTGCGGGTTCGAAACTCGGCGCCTGCATTATTTTAGGACCTATACCCACGGTTTTGAAACCGTGGGTAAAAGCCGTTGACACCGTGGAAATTCTCTATGTTTCGGTGACACGGTGGCAGGACACCTATACCAACGGTTTTCCAAAACCGTGGGTATAGGCTGGGGACCTATACCGACGGCGTTCCAGCCCACGGTTCCCAAAACCGTGGGTATAGGCTATACCCACGGTTTTGGGGGCTATACCCACGGTTTTGAACCGTGGGTATAGGCCGTTTTTCAAGTAGTGTTAGGCATATAGTTCACTTTGTTGGTTATTTAAAAAGAAAATAATGTCTTTATTTATATAAATTATCTATTTTTAATCTTTTCATCCATAATAATTTCATTTTAATTTGTATTATAATGTTTTGTAATGGAATATCTCTATTGGTTGGTATCATATTGGGATTTCTCTCACTCCCTACACACATGTGGGGGTATGTATAATTGGTTATATTTGGCTTGGGTAGAGGCAATGTGTATCATAATGGTTGTTTGGGTTTCTAGTGTTACTTCTTATAGGCATTGGTGGGAGTGGATTGAGGATGAGGCTCCTCTTGTTTCTTGGAAATTTTTGGGATAGTCTGGTTGTTGCCTTTTTTGTGGCATCTTTGTTTTTGTCTAAAGTTGAAAAAATTTCAATTTAAAAATTGTTGTTTCATGTTTGGTTATAGTCACTTGGTAATGTGATTCCATTTATTATTAGTTTTTTATGTTTATGAAATCAGGTGAAATTACCCAAATGTATTTCATTGATACCTAGGAACTAGTTACCAGCATGTGGGGATTGGGAACACCCTTTGAACTGTGTCATAGATAGAGTTGGGTGTTGGGATGAATAGTGTCCCTAAATTGTTTATAAGAAAATTGTATTAGAGAAGGTCATGTTCTTTGGGTCAAGCTATTTGAAATGGGTCATGGTAGATTTGAGATAAGTAACACCCCGACAGTAGTTACCCAGAGTCGGTGCAATATTAAATAAAATCGGCATGATACAAGGAATCATGTAGTGAAAGAGCGATCAGTTTAGTAGCCTTGGAAGTACTAGATACATTCATAATTTTTCCATTAAATCATGAAATAAAAACATCAACATAATTTTGTCCCCATTAACCACACTTATATCCTTATCCTATCCCTGTTGGTCAACCATAAAATATTTCTTCAAATCCTGGTAAAAATAGAACATATAAAGGGGTCAGCGCAGATGCTCAGTAAGGATAAAAATATAGCAGAAAATTTCATAAATAATCATAAACATTTAAGGCAATGTACAAGACTACGAAAAAAGAATTTTATACTTAAAATTAAGCATAATATGGAAAAGATAAAATCATGTAATTCTATTTACTTATTCACATGGATATTCTACAAGCCAAATAATCACATGTAATATCAATATCCACTTTCATAAAGATGGAATGCATAATTCCAGACTTCATAACCACATAGTCAAGGCCTTGTTCCAAGACTACAAATAAGATTTTTTCTAGGCCTTGTTCCAAGAAACTTGTTTGTCTCATGAGACCCACCGATGCATTGAGGAGCTATAGCAGGCTCCAACTGCCACTTACTAAGTCCAATGCAATCCTCATATGAAAAGGTTTAAACATAATATAAACATTCATATTAAAACTAGATTATGAAATGTCCATACTTTATCCATAAACCATGAATGGTGTTAAAATAACATATCCATAGTCAATAATAACACAAAACCTTCAATAAAATATGGAAGATTTTAATCATAATAAATCAACTTAAAAAAGTTTAAAATCAAACAAAGGATGTTGACATAGATGAAATAAAAACTATTTAAAATAAATACCGCTTTCTATTATGAAATCATTTAAAAGTAAAATAATTATAAAGGAAAACAATTATTCGAAAAATATTTTTATAATCTTGTATGGAAAGATTCGACAATGATATAACGGCGGAAAATAGCCACACATGCTGTATATGTTAAAAAACAACTTATTACCTTAATTTTTACGAAAAGGCCATAAAGTAATTTGTTTGGAAATGAAAGAAAGATTCCTTTCAAAAATTTTTTTAAAAAGTCATAAAATAGAAAAAATGACTTTTAACCATTGTATAGTAAATAGTAAATTTTTTTTAAATACATTTTTATGAAACATGGATGTGGATGATAAATAGGTCCTAGTAGATACTTACAGAAATACAACCTAGGATAACAAAGAAATTGTGAAATTATCCCCTGCCTTGTAATTTTCCTTAGTCGATGGTATGTTATCCTCCTATAAAATAGTTAAAACATTTTTTTAAATTATAAAATAATAATATACTTAAATATGATATCATATATGATTTTATAATATTGATTTGTTAATAATATTTTAGTAGTATCTTCATTTCAGGTGTTAACTGTTCTGTTTTCCTTTATATGATCGATTACATAATCCATGTTTGTTATGGATAGGATGTATTTTATTCATATCTAGAATTATATTAAGTTCTGAAAAATTACTTTTAATGATATAATAAACTTTATTATTGAAATATTATGATGGGGAATGAATCTCATCATGTTCGTGGAGACGGTAATCCGTATGTACACACGAGCGACAATATCATTATATTGATGATTAAATTGTTTGTAATTGGATGAAAAATAATATATAAAGAATAATTAACATGTTATATTTATTATTTACATTAATTATACACATTTTTATACCCATTCAAATAATGATGTATTTGAATAACAAAGTACACCACGACGTGGAGACGGTAAGCCGTACGTACCCATGTATTGTGACTTTTTCATTCATATGATGGGTAGAAAAATGAATATGGTTTTACCATTATTATAATAAAATAAAAATATATAGAAGATACCAGAGTTATTATTTTCTAATGTAAACAACAGAGAAATAAGATGTAGAAGAAGAAAAGAAATTGAAAGAGGTGATGAAATATTTACCTCTTCTTTAGGTTCTTCCTTTTGATTTGATCAAAATGGCTCTGTAGGTTGGATTTCAGTCCAAAGTATGGCCTCAATGATGAAGGGATAAAATTTGGGAACATATTTGGGAATGGGTATTCCATGAAAAATGGATTTGGAGGTTTGGAATTAAGAGAATGGTAAGTACCCTTTTATAAGAGAGGTGATGGTCACTTTAGGAAAACTTTGAAATATTATTTTATAATAAAATCATTTTCGGTTAATAATGGCTCAAAAATGATTTATTTAGAGGATAAGGTGGTTATCGATTTCATAACTCTAAAACAATAGGTTTTTGATAGGTTTAGGTCACCATATTAACCTTATTTTTTATATTTAACACGAAGTTAAATAGTTGGAAATTTACCAGGTCTCATTGTATATTTATATTATATGGTTAATAAACATAATATAACAAGAACAGAGAACCACATGTGGTTCGTTATTAATATATATAACATTATCTATGACCTTTGGAAGAACCATATATTTTTAGTAATATTATATCAATTAATAATATAGTATTTGTTTAAAAAACTCAATTATGTAAATTTTTTCTCTATTTAGTATTTGATTTTTCTAAAATTCATAAAAACATTATCACTTAAAATAATTTTTTTTAATACACCATAAAATGTCATATTAACATGTAAAATTAGTTTAATTCATTAGAAGTATCAATTTACATTTATTTGGATATTTATAATATCAATTATTTTAATATTTCATTATTAAGCTAATCACTCCATCTTCATTGTGTCATAAATAAATTAAATTATTTAACATTGAAAAATTATTAATAAAATATAATTATATAAGAAATATTTTTATCTTTATAATTAATATTTGTAGTCAAATTTATAATCTGGGTAACCCTGTATTAAAAATGGTTTAGTTATTAAAAATAGTATTTAACTCTTTTCACTCTTCTTTAAATAAAATAATAATAAATGGCCTATTCTATTTCAAGTGGACCAAAAGGATCAAATTTTATTCCTATGGTAGTTTTTGGTCGAACTAAACTTATTAAATAGAATTAGGACATGTTTTTGGGTAACTATAATATCATTTTTACCCTTAATTACTCAATTTACATTTAACAGTGGTAAATAAAAGTCAATAGTTACTATTCACCAAAAATTATTTTAATCATATCAAACCGAATTTTACTTACTGATTCGAACTGTTTCTCTCAAATTTCTAAAATTCCACACACAAAAGCGGTAAAATTATGTTTTATGCAAATTTGTAAATGCTCCTAGAAGGTGGGTAAAATATTGTAAAAAGTTTAATAAAGTTTTATATATCTAAAAGTATTATAAAATGACTCCAATGAACTAAAGTGAACATATATAAATATTATGTATCTATTCTGACCTAAAATAAATTACAATAATATAACAAATTATTTAAATAAAATGTCGGTTTTAAACAATAACACACTGTTTTCATGATTCATCAAAAATTGAATGTTTTTTGAAAAATATCAAAATTTCACCCTAAGCAAATTTTGATATTCCAAATTCAAAAATGAATTCCAATTTGAATAATAAAATTTATAAAATTTGAAAACGTGGGTATTACTATTCTTAGTGACTAGTTTGATTGGTGGTAGTGTGTTAAAACTCCATGTTGCTTACAATGCAAGCTACTGCATTATTCAAAGGGGAACGTACTATAGAAGCTTGGGGTGTTACATTCTCCCCTCATTAAAATAATTTATTTCTTGAAATTTCTATAATATTAATGCATAAAAAGATTCGAGTGGTTCTTCATCATAAGTTGCTCAGGTTCCCACATTTCCTCTTCAATCTTATGGTGTCTCCATAGAACTTTTACTAGACGAGTCATCCAATCTCTGAACACTTGTTCTCTGGTATCAAGAATCTTGACATGCTCTTCACAATAAGATAGATCAGGTTCTAGTTCAATTTCTTCATAGTTGAGTACATGCATGGGGCCAAGCATGTATTTTCTCGACAATGATACATGGAACATATCATGTACTTTGGAGAGAATTGGCGGCATTGCCAAATGGTAAGCTACAGACCCAACTCGTTCTAGAATTTCAAAAGGTCCGATGTACATGGGACTCAATTAACCCATCTTAACAAATCGTTTAACACCCTTCCTTGAATATAACGTTAATAAAACATGATCTCCTACTTGAAATTCTGAATCCTTCCTCCGATTATCGACATAGATCTTTTGCCTACTTTGAGCTACTTTGACGTGGGTTCGTATAATATTCACTTTTTTATTTTTTCCTTAACTGTTCTAGGCCTATGAGTTTTCTTTTCTCCAACACCATCCCAAAAAGTTGGTGTGCGACATCTCTTTCCATATAACTCATCATATGGTGCCATATGATTACTTTAATGGAATATATTGTTATAGAAAAATTCTACCAGTGGTAAATATTGATCCCACATACCTTCAAGGACAAGTGAGTAAGAACTCAACATGTCTTCTAAGGTTTGAATAGTCCATTATGATAGTCCATCAGTTTGAGGATGGTAGGCAATGCTCAAATGAAGTTCTGTATCTAAGGCCTTCTGAAGACTTTTTCGAAAATATTTATGTAAAATGGGGATCACGGTCCAAAACAATCGATAGAGGTACACCATGGAGTCTTAAAAAATCATTAATATATAGTCTTTCCAGACGTTCAAGTGGTAAATCTTACCTTATAGAAATATAATGTGCTGACTTGGTAATATGATCAACAATGACCCATATTGCATCATTCTTTCTTGGAGTCTTTGGTATCCTCAGGACAAAGTCAATCAAAATATTATCTCATTTCCACCCAGGTATGGGAAGAGGTGGCATGACTCTTCCAGGTTGTTTGCTTCTTGCTTTCACTTGTTGAGATGCCATAAATATTGAACCAAAATGTCACGTCATGTCCCTGTGGTCCATGCTGTGACTACCCCATGCCCACCTTCTATAGGCCAGGGGCCGGTGACTAGCACCAAAGGCGTAAATACCTAAACTGTGAAAGGAATTTCCTTTATAACAATAAACAAACACAACATAGTATGCAACTAGAAGTAAAACACTATGTAAAAATATATACAAAAGAGTGTGCTGAAAGTAAAGTGGGTCAGAAATACAAGCCAAATAGTAAAGTACAATAAAACTGAAAAGTACATGTACAACTGAATGAATATGTAAAGAAGCTATTGGGTCGTCCTCCAGGGTTCCTACCTTAAGGGTAGGTACAGATGGCCTCCTCACACTCTACGTCAGTCCATCCGCTCCATGTACAGTATCACCAAGTGGTCCACCTCCGGGTACTGTCAAGTCCTGCTACTCTCTCTCAGTCAGCACTATCCTTCATCTGAAACCAACAAAATGAGGTGCGGGTAAAGCCCGTGGAGGGGTGAGTATAATGACACTCAGTAGGGACCTTGAGACCCTCATGGTCTCACTAAATCCATCAAAGATAAATCACAAGTATGAAATTAACAGATAACCATCACTTAGGTATATGACCATTCATATATCTAAGTTATCTTGTCACCCATCTCATTTGTGAGGTAAACACAATAGTCATTAACTTATCTCAAACCAGGATTTAATTCAAGGGGGTAGTATCAAGTAACAACCCTCGTCAAACTGTCGGAACCTCGGCTGATGGTGTACTCCTCCTTTATCGAGTATAGTGGGCCTGCCGTGTCACATAGAGGATATTCCCACTATCCTTGGACTTCTCAGGTACTCCTCCTGTTGTGTATCATTTTTTTGCTGCGTCACACAAAGGCGCTCCCCACCAGGGTTCTGCCACACTCACAAAGAGGAACTCCCCCTCATAGCCTGTTGAGGTACTCCTCCTGTCGAGTACCATGGGTCTGCTGTGTCACACAGAGGCGCTCCCCACTGTGGGCCTGCCGCGTCACACAGAGGTGCTTCCCACTGGGCAAGTCGAAACATTCTGATTCGAAAGGTCAGTAGTCGTCAGGTATCACCCTGCTATTAGGTCTTCGTACTCTGCTCTCTCATCTCCAAGAGTATCCGCTCCATGAGATATTGGTCGATACTCCAACATTCATGATGTCCAAAGTAGATTTATCTCAATGGTCTTCCTCATCGTAGGAATCTCAATGCAACAGACGACAAATCAATCGGATGCTCGGTCTGTGAGTTATTGGCATTTCCATCCAAGGGGCCTGGTAGTGTTTTAGGTTCAAACCAACCTGACTGTACTCCAACTGTTTCCATACCACAATTGGGATATGGAAAAATAACTGCCTTGCTCTAATATTTCCGTCCCTGTAGGCAGATCGTCGATCAGACACCCATAGCCCAAGATATGGGCAAAAAGGGTGTAAACTGACCAAACATGTCCGGACCGGGGTCCGACCGCGTCCGAGGGTCTGACCCGGTCCAAGGGAGTAGCCCAACCTAAGGGCACGACCCGGCTCGAGGGCGGCCCAACACGATGGGGCGACCCGGCCCGATGGCGGCCCGACCCAGGTGGGAGGCCCGGCCTGAGGGAGGCCTGGCCGGCTGGCAGCCCGACAGCTCGCAGGTCCACCTAGCCGCGTCTAGGGGGAAAGTCGCGCACCCCCTATCTCCCGAACGGGTCTATCATTTGGGTTTGAGCCAAAACCGGTGCCAGGTGGCACCGGTCCAGCACACGCGGGACCCGACTGGGTCCCACTCCTCCTGGTTGGCCGAGCGGCTAGCTTCTCCACCAGCTCCGCCCTGGCTGCAGATCCCCTGCTCTGTGCAGCGCGATGGCACCGTGCCTCCTATGCCATGGCCCGGCTTGGCCGCGGCCTCCAGCTCCTCCACGCAGCGCGACGACGCCACCCCACCTCCATCGTGGCCCGACATGGTCGTGGCCCCTACAACCGTCCACGCGGTGCGATGGCATCGCGCGCCTCTGCTGCGGCCCGACATGGCCGCGACTCTCCTTCCGCACTGATAGCATACACGCACCAGAGGTATAGACCGTCCATGTAGGACCCCCTCCTGTTGATCCGCAATCTCCATTGAATCCTCCAGGAAAGTCGTTCCGTCATCGATGTGCAGCTCTCCATGGTCGATGACATGAGAAGGGTCATGCACATATCTTCTCAGCTGAGATACGTGAAAGATGTTGTGCTGCTGGTGCAATTGAGGTAGAAGAGCTACGTGGTAAGCCACCATTCCTACTCTGCTGAGGACCTGGAAAGGTCTGATAAATCGCAGATATAACTTTCCACCTCGGCCAAATCCTCGTAGACCTTATTGAGGTGAGACCTATTTAAAGACATAGTCTCCATCCTAGAACTCCAGAGGCCTCCGTATCATGTCATCATATGACTTATTCCTTCTTTGTGCAGTCTTCATCCACTCCTGGATGATATACACCTTTTCCATGGTTGCCTGTACCATCTCTGGTCCTACAAGTGCTGACTCCCCTAGGTCTGTCCAGCTTAGTGGCAATCTGCAAGGTTGACCACACAAGGCGTCAAAAGGTACATACCGATGGTGGAGTGATATCTATTGTTGTAGGAAAACACCACAAAAGGTAAGTGTTCCTCCCAACTATGACCAAAGTCGAGGACACATGCGTGAAACATGACCTCAAGGGTCTGGATGGTCTGCTCGGTCTGGCCATCTATCTGAGGATGGAAGGCAGTGCTCAAATGTATCTGTGTCCCAAAAGCCTCCTGAAACCCCTTCCATAGCCAGGAAGTTAACCGTGCATCATGGTAGGAGATAATAAAACAAGGTACTCCATGGAAACACACAATCTCTCGCACATAGAGGCGTCCCAAGCTCTCTACTTAGCCCTGCTCTCTAATCGGTAGGAAGTGGGATGACTTAGTGAGTATGTAACGATAACCCACATAGAATCACGACTCCTAGATGTACATGGAAGAACCACCACGATGTCAATGGATATCCCATACAACTTCCACTCTGGGATCTCTAAGCGCTGAACCAAGCCTGCTGGTACCTGGTGCTCTGCCTTGACTTCCTGACAAGTGAGGCACCGTGAGACAAACTGCACAACTGCCTTCATCATACCTGGACACCATTGCAGTCGTCGAAGGTCCTGAAACATCTTTTCTACTCCTGGATGTACCACAAGAGGAGAAGTGTGGAACTACCTCAACACTTCCTCTTGAAGTGAAACTGATACCAAGGTACGTCCTCTAAAGAGGAAGACGTGATCCCCACCTTTAGAAAATCCATCAGGTGCCTGCCCTTTGGATATCTAAGCACATCGTGTCTCACAGTCAGCGTGTCAACACTGCACCACCCTAACACGCTGAAGAAGTGGAGGAGTAACTGTATGAGATTGTAGAAAGGCTGCTTCATCTCTACCCATATGGGATATCTGCAGTGCGGCCACCTGCTCTGCTGCTTCTCCTAGCAGCTGAATTCATGATCTCCTACTGAGAGCATCTGCTACAACTTTCCCCTTCACTAGAGTACAGACTATCTTGAAATCATCGTCCTAGAGGAACTTAAGCCATCTCCATAGTCTCGGATTCAGCTCCATCTGTGAAAAGATATACCTAAGAATCTTTTGATCAAAGTAGACTATGAAACGCTTGCCCATCAGATATTGTCTCCACATCTTCAGGACGAAGACCACTGCTGCTATCTCCAGGTCATGGGTAGTGTAGTTTTTCTCATGCTGTCTCAGCTGTCAAGAAACATATGCAATCACTGCTCACTCCTGCATCAGGACACACCCATGTCTGGTCCCTGATGCATCAAAGTATACTACGTACCCTATTCCCTCCTCAAGAAACCTCAATATGGGGGCACTAGTCAACCTCTACCTCAACTCCTAAAATCTCTGGTGGAATCTCTCTGACCACACGAATGGTTACCCCTTCTTCGTCAAGGCTGATAGTGGTGCTACAACTCAGAAGAAATCTGGAATGAATCTCCAGTAGTATCCAGTCAATCCCAGGAAACTCCGTACCTCCGTCACACTCTTGGGTGGATCCCAAGCAAGTAACACCTCAATATTTGCTGGATCTAATGCAACTCCAGCCTCTGAGATGACATGTCCCAATAATTGAACCTCTCAAATACAAAACTGGCACTTCGAGATCTTAACATAATGTTGGTGCTCTCAGAGTGAATTTAGTACTACCTGCAAATGGTAGGGATACTCCTCCTTAGTATTCGAGTAGATCAAAATGTTTTCAATGAAGACCATGACAAAGTAATCGATGTAAGGATAGAAGATCCTGATCATGAGACACATGAACACTACAGGAGTGTTGGTTACGCCAAAGGGAGTAAAAAATAACTCATAGTGGCCGTACCGACATCTAAAGGCCATCTTCTACACATCTTCATCACATACTCTGAGCTGGTGATAGCCTAATCTGTGGTCTATCTTCGAGAACCACCGTTCTCCCTTGAGCTGATCAAAGTGGTCTTCAATCCTGGGAAGTGGGTACTTATTCTTCATGGTCACCTAGTTCAGGTGACAGTAGTCAACAAAGAGCCTCAAGCTCTCATACGCCCTTTTGGAAAATAGAATTGGGGCTACCCAGGGAGAAACACTAGGCCGGATGAATCCCTTCCCCTGCAATTCCTCCAGTTGTACCCGCAACTCATGAAGCTCAGCAGGAGCCATCCGATATGGTGGAGTAGATATAGGATCTGTCTCAGGGTACATATCAATGTATAAGTCCACAAATATGTGAGGAGTTAGCCCTAGAACATCATCAGGGAAAACATCTGCATACTGGTCCACCACTATAGGATAAGTCAGACTCTCCACATATACTGCTCCGAGGGTAAGGCAATCCAACTGGTGAGTAATCCGCTGCACCCTCTTCTGAGTAAGTATGTCCTATGCTACAAAAGTTCCCTTCTCGTCGGTGAAGGTGAACCTGGTCCCATCCATGCAGACACACTGAACTTTGCGCCTAATAAAGTCAATTTGAGCTTGGAATGTAGATAACCATTCAATACCCAAGATGATGTCATAAGTCCTCGACGGCGCTATGAGGAGATCCCAGTCGAAGCTCTCGCCTCCTAGAGTATGCTCACACTTCTGGCACCAGTGCGTAATCATCGTGTCTGCTCCCGTAGGAGTCTCTAGCCGTATGAATCGAGCCAACGGATCCATCGGAATCTTTGAGCTCCGAATGAGGGCAGTGGCTATGAAAGAGTGACTGACATCAGTGTCTATAAGAACTGTAGCTAAGGTAGAGTAGACATAGAAATTACCTTGAATCATCTCCGGAGTGTCGTGGTTGTATGCCTTAGCTGCTTGAAAATGAGGTCTCCCCTATCCACCAACTCCCTATGGTAGGGGTGGACCTCCTGGTGGTGGTGGGGGTAACACCTCATAAATTCATCTACCGCCATCTTCTCGACCAGCTCCTCTGCCATGTCTACGTATGCCCTACGGACTGCCTCGATTGAACATATGCCTCTTCCTGGGAGGTCCCTCAACTGTCTTCTGATCATCTGTACGGAGGGTTGGATAGTCACGAGCCATGTGACCCTGCCCACCGCATGAGTAACACTGCCTTCTCTTGGAAGGTATGTCACTACATCAGGTTCCCCACACAACAGATCCCGAGTCCTGCGATCGTCCACTCGTTGGACTGGTCCTCTTATACCTCTACGTCAACTGTCTACTGCAAACATTATAAGACTCTGATACATGTAGACTAGTAGTGGGTCACACTATAGGTGACTTCTCAGTAATGAAAATCTTAATTAGAAGGGCTCTCTCTAACACCCCTGTCTGCGTCGGGATGTTGAGGGAGATCATTGATGCCCTGATCTCTCACCTGAGCCCCTACTCGAAGGTCTGGGCCATGAAAAATGGGTCCCTCACCATATCTGTGGAGTAGAGAGAGAGGTCGGTGAACCTCGTTGAGTACTATGTTGTTGTGATGTTGTCCTGTTGTAGATGAAGTAGATCTTGTATCCGCACCGCTAGAATGGTGGATGGAAGAAAATCCACGCGAAACAGGCTCTCGAAATCTATCCTGAGTAGTGTCTCCTCGTCATGCTCCTGGAGTAATAAGCTCCGCCATATTCCTGCTACAGCCTAAAGGAGATTCACAGCAAGGATCACCAGGAGGTCTGCAGGTGTCCCTACCTGCTTGAAGACTCTAACCACATCCTCCAGCAAATCATTAGCCGCAGGTGGGTTCGTCTCTCCCCAAAACCTAGGTGGACTCTGGTGATGAAACTCATGAAACTCGCTCAAGAGGAATTCATCGTCTGTTGCTGGGGATGGTGGAATCGATGGCCCAACGGGAAGTGGTACCGCTGATTCCTCCACTGGTAAAGGACCCTACAGCAAGGCCTCATCGCTTGGCGGGTTGTCAGATCGTATAACTCTCGGGGGGCTGTGGGGAGGCATCCTGAAAGAAATAGATGCGACACGGTAAAAATATTATACCTAGTGAGATATCCTAGTTGAACTGTCTTAAGAAAACGTTTAAAGACACGCACACAATCAGTGTTTTCTTGCACTAAGTCGGAAATCAGTAGTCAGGGTCCTGGTATATGGATACATCGGCCGCCCACACCAACACTGGTCTCCCTGAACTGAAAACCACAATTAGTAACCTTAACACTATTTCTTCACAGAAAATAATGATCAGAGTCCTATGTTTTGCAGTAGAACTGACTCCACTGATACCAATTTGCCATGACCCATCCTCGGGGCCTGTCACGACCCGCCCTCGGGGTCCGTGCCGTGACTACCCCAAGCCCGCCTTCCATAGGCCAGGGGCTGGCGACTAGCACCAAGGCGTAAATCCCGGTAAAAAGGGAAGGCATTGCCTTTGTAAAGTAAACAAACACCACAGAGTAAGAAAGCGGAAAGTAAACACTAAGTAAAAACAGAGTACAACTGAAAGTGCGGAAAAGTAAATGGGCCATTTTACAAACCCAAACTGAATGTAAAGTACAACTCGAAAGGGAAAACAACAACTGAAAAGTAAAAGCCGCTACACCGAGCTGTCCACTGGAAATCCCACCTGAAGGGTGGGTACAGATAGCTCCACTGCTCCATGGGTCCCGCCGTCCTCTCCGAGTACGTCCCGCCCAGTGGTCCACCTCCAGGTACCGTCCTGCTCTACAAGCCTCAGCTAAGATCAACACTGTCTGTCGTCTACAACCAACACAACGTAGTGCGGGCAAAGCCCGTGCAGGGGTGAGTATAAGCTACTCAGTAGGGACCCCGAGACCCCTGAAGGTCTCTCAAATCCACAAAGGATAAACCACGAAGAAAGGTACAATCACGAAGTAACAACCGACACTGCTTAGGTATATGCCCATACATATACCTAAGTCATCAATTTCAAATACGCTCCAACCTCCGAGCTCAAGTACAACTCAGTCCACACAGGAAAGTAAACGTATTCCACACAGGAAAGCAAAACGTAATCCACACAGGATAGCACAACACAATCCACACAGGAAAGCAAAAGGATACAATTCACACAGATATACTTCTTCAAAGGATGATAAAGATGATCTCTGATCCTTCTAAGTCGTCGGACCCACGAAGGATCGATAGGTAACTAACCCCCACAAAAGACCCACACAGGATCGGGCCCACGTAGGACCTGTAGGCGCTGGTTCACACAGGACCGCTGAGCGCAAAGACCCACACAGGATCGGACCCACACAGGATCGGGCCCACACAGGACATGTAGCACTGATCCACGTAGGATCGCTGAGTGCTGAAGTCGTCGTCGTCGAATCCACACAGGATCTCTATACTGTCGTCGTCGCAGTCACAGTAGCAGTAGTAGCAGTAGTAGTCACAGTAACAGTCGTAGCCAACACTAGGGTTTCCGCACACAGCAAGCTCGTTCGGAGGGTCCGCTCCACGAGCCGAGAGGCTGATACATCAACTGTCACAAAGTCCAGAGTTGATGTATCCAAAAGTTCCGTATCGTCAACAGAAACTCAACGCAATAGACGGCGCGTCGATCGGACGCCCGGTCTCAGAGTTATTGGCATTTTCGTCCCCGGGGCCTGATTGGTTTTTAAGACAAAACCAACCCGACCGTAGTCCACCTGCGTCCAAACCTCGGGCGGAGTATGCCAAAAGATTCGTCTCACTAAGAGGAAGACAACAAAGCTGACAACACGTCAATCGGACGTCCGTAGCTCAAGATATGAGCGTTTCCGCTCCGAGGGCCCGGTTGGTTTCGTGAACGAACCAACCCGGCCGAACTCAAAGTATTCTGAAACCCTGAGTGCGATATACCGAAACGACCATCTAGATCCAAGGATTGTGTTGCCGTAGACGGTTCGTCAATCGGAGGTCCGTGGCTCATGTTATGGCCAAAAGACCGAAACTGTCTCGAAAACGGGGGTCCGGGTCCGGGCCGACCCGGCCCAATCCCCCCCTGGTCTGACCCGAACCGTGTCGACCCGACCCGGATCCGAACCGAACCGGGTCGGACCAACCCGGTCCGCTGGACCCGGCCAGGCCGGTGGCGGCCAGCGGCGGTGCGTCCCGGCAAGCGGCGGCGCGGCCAGGTGCCGCGCATGTGCCGCACGCGGGGGGTAAAACCCCCCCTTTTTTCGGATCTCGGCCGGCCTAAGGCCGACCGTTTCTCTTCTCACGCGGGACCTGCGGGTCCCACCTCCTATCCAAACCGGCGGCCGGCGCGGCCGACCGCCTTCTTCTTCTCCGCCGCAGCCATCGCCGTGGCTCTTCCAATCTCCGGCGGCCGACGAGGCCGGCCGCCCTTGGCTGCTCCGCCGCGGCCGTAGGGCCGCGACCCTTCTTGATCTCCGGCGCCGGTGGCCCGGCCGGCCGCCGGTCGCCTCCTCGTTCCGCCGCGGCCCGTCTCCGGCCGCGGTCTCTTTCATAAACAACGACGCGGTGCGTCGGCATCGCATTTATTTATCGCTGCTCGTTCCGGCCATAAATTCTTTTGTTCCAGCGCGGTGCGACGACACCGCGCTGTCTCCGCTAAATCAACACGAATGATTAGAAGGGGGAGGGGAATCGGCCGTGTTCGTGCGGTCCGGTCTTCTCCCGTTATAATGATAATAGTTGGCCAATCATATAAACACTACAATGAACGTTTCACAAATTTTTAATAAAATTTGGAACTACGCCCAACGGATTATTCTTTCATGTTCGAGGGAATGAAACACGTAATTTGAAAAGGACAAACCCCTACCTTGGTTCTGGAACGAAGTTCGATGATCGATAACGATTCGCGGAAGTCGAGCGTCGCGGTGGTCGGCGTCACGGAAGAAGAACGTCGATGTCGCGGTTATGTCGTCACGGAAGACGGTTCCCGAGAACGTGGAGTTCTTCGTCGAAGTTCGAAGGTTCTTCGTGTTCTTCGTCAGGTTGAAGAAGAAGAAGAAGGAGAAGCTCCCAAAATTCCTCTAAAGGTGGTAAAAGAAATTCAACCAGAATAAAATAAGCTTTAAGCTTATATTATTAAATAACATTACCACAAGAATTTCAATGGTTTGAATCGAACAACTCACCTCAATAAATACTTAAAGTTGTCAAACATTAATTAAAAGGAGGGTTAATGGGAGTTTTGAGGGAAGATGGAAGGTTGGGTTTCGTGTGGGCCCCACCACACTTAATCCTCCCAAGGGAGGTTAAGTGGATGTGGGTCCCACTCCCAACTCCCTTTGGAAGGATTTATAAAAAAAACATCAAGTTAAAATAAAAATTTGTATTTCACAAATTTTATTTAACTTAATCTAAAAACCCAAAAACTAACTTTCAACCCGTAATAAACGCAACTTACGAAAAGGTCCCCTTAAGCGAATATATGTGCTGCGAGTTCATCGGTGCCCTCGGATTTCAATTCCGAGCACCGGATCAAAAGTTAGGAATTCCCGCTCGTTCGTTCACTGAACGTACCCGAGCCAAACTTCAGAAATTGATTCCGGGTACTCCGGGCCTCGGAATCAGGTGCCGTCAGAAACCGCGCTCTTGTAAAATTCCAAAGAAAATTAAGAAAAATTTTCCCTTGAATTTTACGGGTCTTTACATTACTCACACCTCAGGGCTTTACGTCCCCGTGAAGATACATCAAAAACTAGGGAAACAAATGAGGGTACTGAGCACGCATCTGAGCCTCCCGCTCCCATGTGCTCTCCTGGAGATTCCCGTGCTGCCATCTGATGTGCACAAGAGGAATCGATCGCCCACGCATGACCCGCTCCTGTCGATCCTCTATCTCCACCGGACCTCCGTAAAAGTCGCCCCATCGTCAACGTCAAGCTCCCCATGGTCAATGATGTGCGTCGGGTCGTGCACATATCTCCATAGGTGAGACACGTGGAAGACGTCGTGCACCCGGTGCAACTGAGGTGGTTGAGCCAGGCGATAAGCCACCTCACCAATCCTGCTGAGGACCTGGAAGGGTCCGATGAAGCGCGGAGATAACTTGCCGCCTCGGCCAAATCTCCGAATACCACGTCGAGGTGAGACCCGCAAGAAGACGTGGTCGCCATCCTCGAACTCTAGTGGCCTCCGCCTCCTGTCAGCGTATGACTTCTGCTGGTTCTGTGCTGTCCTCATCCGCTCTTGGATGACCTGGACCTTCTCTGTCGTGGCCTGGACCATCTCCGGTCCCACCAGTGCTGACTCTCCAGGGTCTGTCCAGCACAAAGGAGATCTACAAGGTCGGCCGTACAATGCCTCGTATGGTGCCATCCCGATGGTGGAGTGTTAGCTGTTGTTGTACGCAAACTCCACCAAGGGTAGGTGGTCCTCCCAGCTACGACCAAAGTCGAGGACACATGCGCGGAGCATGTCCTCGAGAGTCTGAATGGTCCTCTCCGTCTGACCATCCGTCTGAGGGTGAAAGGCTGTGCTCAGACGTAGCTGCGTCCCGAACGCCTCCTGTAACCCCTTCCAAAGCTGGGAAGTAAAGAGAGCATCTCGATCGGAGACGATAGATGATAGCACATCGTGGAGCCGCACAATCTCCTGAACGTAGAGACGTCCCAAGCTCTCCACTGAGCCCTGCTCTCTGATGGGTAAGATGTGTGCCGACTTGGTGAGTCGGTCAACAATCACCCAGATGGAGTCGTAACCTATGGAAGTGCGTGGAAGTCCAGTCACGACGTCCATAGATATGCCGTCCCACTTCCACTCCGGAACCTCCAAGGGCTGTACCAAGCCTGCTGGTACCTGATGCTCTGCCTTCACCTGCTGGCAGGTGAGGTATCGAGAAACAAACTCTGCTACTGCCTTCTTCATGCCCGACCACCAGTGCTGTCGTCTGAGGTCCTGGTACATCTTTGACACTCCAGGATGTACCGCCAAATAAGAAGTGTGAAACTCTCTCAGCACTTCCTCTCCCAAAGCGACTGGTACCATGGTACGTCCTCCGAAAAGGATGTCGTGCTCTGCTCCAAGGGAGAAACCATCAGGTGCCTGTCTCGAGGATATCTGTGCACACCGTGTCTCATAGTCAGCATCCCCACGCTGTGCCTCCCTGACTCGCTGCAGTAGTGGAGGAGTGACTGTGAGAGACTGAAGGAAGGCTGCTCCATCTCTATCCACGAAGGATATCTGCAAAGTGGCTAGCTGCTCCGTCGCCTCCTCAAGTAGCTGAATGCATGTCCTCCTGCTAAGGGCATCAGCTACTACGTTCCCCTTCCCAGGAGTATAGACTATCTCAAAGTCATAGTCCTGGAGGAACTCGAGCCATCGCCGCTGTCTCAGGTTCAGGTCCTTCTGCGAGAAGATATACCTGAGACTCTGATGATCGGAAAAGACTGTAAAGCGCTCGCCCATCAGATAGTGTCGCCATGTCTTCAGAGCGAAGACCACTACTGCTAACTCCAGGTCATGGGTAGCGTAGTTATGCTCATGCGGCCTCAACTGACGTGATCCATAGGCGATCACTGCCCGCTTCTGCATCAGAACACATCCGAGTCCGGTCCCTGATGCATCGCAGTAAACTACGTACCCTACTCCCTCCTCGGGCAACCTCAAGATAGGTGCGCTAGTCAATCTCTGTCTCAGCTCCTGGAAGCTTTCTGACATCTGTCTGACCACACGAAGGGTTTCCCCTTCTTCTTCAAAGTTGTGAGTGGTGCCGCAACTCTAGAGAAGTCTGGCATGAATCTCCGATAGTATCCAGCTAGTCCCAAGAAACTCCGAACCTCAGTCACGCTCCTGGGTGGCTCCCATGCTAACACAGCCTCAAACTTCGCGGGATCCACTGCAACTCCCACCTCAGAGATAACGTGTCCCAAGAAGTGGACCTCACGTATCCAGAACTGGCACTTCGAGAGCTTACCATAAAGCTGGTGCTCTCGGAGTGTGTCTAGTATAACTCGCAAGTGATAGGCGTGCTCTTCCTCTGTCGTAGAGTAAATCAGAATGTCGTCGATGAAGACCACGACAAACCGATCGAGGTATGGCTGAAAGATCCTGTTCATGAGAGCCATGAACACTGCTGGAGCATTGGTTACACCGAAAGGCATAACCAAGAACTCATAGTGGCCATACCGACATCTGAAGGCCGTCTTCTGCACATCCTCATCTCTGACTCTGAGCTGATGATAGCCTGACATGAGGTCTATCTTCGAGAACCACCGTGCTCCCTTGAGCTGATCAAAAAGGTCATCAATCCTCGGTAGCGGATACTTGTTCCTCACTGTCACCTGGTTCAGGCGATGATAGTCAACACAAAGACGCAAGCTCCCGTCCGCTTTCTTGGCGAACAAAATCGGGGAAGCCCAGGGTGAAATACTAGGTCGGATAAACCCCTTGCCCTGCAAGTCCTCCAACTGTACCCGTAGCTCTCGAAGCTCGGCGGGGGCCATTTGATATGCTGGAGTGGATATTGGGGCTGTCCCGGGGTACAAGTCAATATAAAATTCTACCTCCCTGCGAGGAGGTAGCCCTGGTACGTCGTCGGGAAAAACGTCTGCAAAATGATCCACCACTGCAGGAAAACCAGGACTCCGCACGTCAACTGCTCCAAGGATGAGGCTAGCCAACTGATGAGTAATGGGCTGTCCTCTCCTCCGCGGAATTCCATCCTGTGCTGCTAAGGCTCCCTTCTCTCCGGTGAAGGTGAACCTACTCCCGTCGGTGCGTACACATCGCACCTTGCGCCTAAAACAGTCAATCTGTGCATGGACCGTAGATAGCCAATCCATGCCCAGGATGACGTCGTAAGGCCTCGACGCTGCTACAAGAAGATCCCAGCCGAAGCTCTCGCCTCCTAGAGTAAGCTCACACTGCCGGCACAAGTGCGTAATCGTCGAGTCTGCTCCCGTAGGAGTCTCTAGCCGTAAGGATCGAGCCAACGGCTCTGTCGGAATCTCCGAGCTCCGAACAAGGGCAACGGCTATGAAAGAGTGACTCGCTCCTGTGTCTATAAGAACTGCAGAAAGGGTGGAATAGACGCAGATAGTACCTCGAATCATCTCGGGTGCGCCGTGGTCGTAGGCCTCTGCTGTCTGGAGCTGTGCCTGTCTCTGCCCGCCAGCTCCCTGTGGTCGGGGTGGACCTCCTGGTGGTGGTGATGGAAGAGCCTCAAAGCGTCGCCCACCACCGGCTGCTCGTCCAGCTCCTCTGCCTCGTCCGCCTCCTCCCTGCGGACCGCCACGGTCGACCCTCTGCCTCTGCCTCGGTGGTCCCTCAACCGACTGCTGTTCCTCAGCACGGCGGGTCGGGCAGTCACGAGCCATGTGGCCCTGCCCGCCGCACGAGTAGCACTGTCTGCCTATCGAAAGACTGGCTCTGCGCTGTGTGCTCCGCACTGCTGAGCCAGTGTCCTGAGGTCGTCTGCCCCAAGGGCTGGTCTGCCTGGACCCCTGAGTCATCCGTCAACTGCCTGCTGCAGATGACTCTGCCACGTGCCGCCCTGCGGTGGGTCGCTGCGCTGGTGTAGACTCAGCAAGGAAGCTCTCGATCAGAAGGGTCTGCTCCAGTACTCCTGTCTGAGTCGGTATGCTGAGAGAGATCAGCGATGCCCTGATCTCGTGTCTCAAACCCTGCTCGAAGGTCCGAGCCCGGAAGAATGGGTCCCGTACCATGTCTGTCGAGTAGCGCGAGAGATCGGTAAATCTCGCCGAGTACTAAGCGACCGTCATGCTGCCCAACCACAGCTGAAGAAGCTCCTAGATACGCACCACACGAAGGGTGGCTGGGGCGAACTCCAAGCGGAAAAGGCTCTCAAAGTCCGTCCAAAGTAGAGATGCCTCATCGTGCACCTGGAGCATCAAGCTCCACCATCGTCCTGCTGCTGCGTGTAGTAGGCTCGCAGCGAGGATCACCATGATGTCTGCTGGTGTCCTCACTAGCCTAAACACTCGTACCACTGCCTCCAGCCAGTCCTCTGGTGCCTGGGGATCCATCTCCCCGCGAAACCTGGGCGGTCGCTGGCACTGAAACTCATGCAGTGCGCTGAGGCGACGTGCATTGTCAGCGGCTGGTGCTGGAAGCATCGGGGGATCGGCGGGTAGAGCTACCGCCGGTGCCACTGCTGACAAAGGGCCCTGCACCGAGTCCTCGTCGCTCGGTGGGCTGTCGTCACGCTCGACTCTCGGAACCCTAGATGGCTGCCGTCGTGGGGCCATCCTAAAAAGGAAACAGGTGCGCTACGGTCAGAACAGTATACCTGGTGAGCTGATATATGTAATCACAAAGAAAACTTTTAAACACACATGCAATCAATGTTTTCCTGCATTAAGTCGGAAATCAGAAGTCAGGGTCCTGGTGTACGGATACGTCGGCCGCCGCACCAACACTGGACTCCCTGGACTGATAAACACACTCAATACGCTAAACATTATTGCTTCACATAGAAAAGATCAGAGTTCGCGGTAGAACCGAACTCCTCTGATACCAATTTGTCACGACCCGCCCTCGGGGTCCGTGCCGTGACTACCCCAAGCCCGCCTTCCATAGGACAGGGGCTGGCGACTAGCACCAAGGCGTAAATCCCGGTAAAAAGGGAAGGCATTGCCTTTGTAAAGTAAACAAACACCACAGAGTAAGCAAGCGGAAAGTAAACACTAAGTAAAAACAGTGTACAACTGAAAGTGTGGAAAAGTAAATGGGCCAGTATACAAAGCCAAACTGAAAGTAAAGTACAACTAGAAAGGGAAAACAACAACTGAAAAGTAAAAGCCGCTACATCGAGCTGTCCACTGGAAATCCCACCTGAAGGGTGGGTACAGATAGCTCCACTGCTCCACGGGTCCCGCCGTCGTCTCCGAGTACGTCCCGCCCAGTGGTCCACCTCCAGGTACCGTCCTGCTCTGCAAGCCTCAGCTAAGATCAAAGATGTCCGTCGTCTGCAACCAACACAACGTAGTGCGGGCAAAGCCCGTGTAGGGGTGAGTATAAGCTACTCAGTAGGGACCCCGAGACCCCTGAAGGTCTCTCAAATCCACAAAGGATAAACCATGAAGAAAGGTACAATCACGAAGTAACAACCGACACTTCTTAGGTATATGACCATACATATACCTAAGTCATCAATTTCAAATACGCTCCAACCTCCGAGCCCAAGTACAACTCAGTCCACATAGGAAACTAAACGTATTCCACACAGGAAAGCAAAACCCAATCCACACAGGATAGCACAACACAATCCACACAGGAAAGAAACAGGATACAGCTCACACATGTATACTTCTTCAAAGGACGATAAAGATGATCTCTGATCCTTCTAAGTCGTCGGACCCACGAAGGATCGATAGGTAACTAACCCCCGTAAAAGACCCACATAGGATCGGGCCCACGTAGGACCTGTAGGCGCTGGTTCACACAGGACTGCTGAGCGCAAAGACCCACACAGGATCGGACCCACACAGGATCGGGCCCACACATGACCTGTAGCACTGATCCACGTAGGATCGCTGAGTGCTGAAGTCGTCGTCGTCGAATCCACACAGGATCTCTGTACTGTCGTCGTCGCAGTCACAGTAGCAGTAGTAGCAGTAGTAGTCACAGTAATAGTCGCAGCCAGCACTAGGGTTCCCGCACACAGCAAGCTCGTTCGGAGGGTCCGCTCCACGAGCCGAGAGGCTGATACATCAACTATCACAAAGTCCAGAGTTGATGTATCCAAAAGTTCCGTATCGTCAACAGGAACTCAACCCAACAGACGGCGCGTCGATCGGACGCCCGGTCTGAGAGTTATTGGCATTTTCGTCCCCGGGGCCCGGTTGGTTTTTAAGACAAAACCAACCCGACCGTACTCCACCTGCGTCCAAACCTTGGGCGGAGTATGCCAATAGATCCGTCTCACTAATAAGAACACAAAAAAGCTGACGGCACGTCAATCAGACGTCCGTAGCTCATGATATGAGTGTTTCCGCTCCGAGGGCCCGGTTGGTTTCGTGAACGAACCAACCCGGCCGAACTCAAAGTATTCTGAAACCCTAAGTGCGATATACCGAAACGACCGCCTCGATCCAAGGATCGCGTTTCCGGAGATGGTTCGTCATTCGGAGGTCCGTGGCTCATGTTATGGCCAAAAGACCGAAACTGTCTCGAAAACGGGGGTCCAGGTCCGGGCCGACCCGGCCCGATCCCCCCTGGTCTGACCCGAACCGGGTCGACCCGACCCGGATCCGAACCGAACCGGGTCGGACCGACCCGATCCGCTGCACCCGGCCCGGCCGGTGGCGGCGCGACGGCGCAGCCCGGCCAGTGGCGGCGCGGCCCGGCCAGCGGCGGCGCGGCCAGGTGCCGCACATGTGCCGCACGCGGGGGGTAAAACCCCCCCTTTTTTTCGGATCTCGGCCGGCCTAAGGCCGGCCGTTTCTCTTCTCACGCGGGACCCGCGGGTCCCGCCTCCTATCCCAATCGGCGGCCGGCGCGGCCGGCCGCCTTCTTCTTCTCCGCCGCGGCCATCGCCGCGGCTCTTCCGATCTCCGGCGGCCGGCGAGGCCGGCCGCCCCTGGCTGCTCCGCCACGGCCGTAGGGCCGCGGCCCTTCTTGATCTCCGGCGCCGGCGGCCCGGCCGGCCGCCGGTCGCCTCCTCGTTCCGCCGCGGCCCGTCTCTGGCCGCGGTCTCTTTCGTAAACTACGACGCGGTGCGTCGGCACCGCATTTCTTTATCGCTGCTCGCTCCGGCCATAAATTCTTTTGTTCCTGCACGGTGCGACGACACCGCGCTGTCTCCGCTAAATCAACACGAAAGATTAGAAGGGGGAGCAAAATCGGCCATGTTCGTGCGGTCCGGTCTCCTCCCGTTATAATGATAACAGTTGGCCAATCGTATAAACACAACAATGAACGTTTCACAAATTTTTAATAAAATTTGGAACTACGCCCAACGGATTATTCTTTCATGTTCGAGGGAATGAAACACGTAATTTGAAAAGGACAAACCCCTACCTTGGTTCTGGAACGAAGTTCGATGATCGATAATGATTCGCGGAAGTCGAGCGTCGCGGTGGTCGGCGTCACGGAAGAAGAACGTCGATGTCGCGGTTATGTCGTCACTGAAGACGGTTCCCGAGAACGTGGAGTTCTTCGTCGAAGTTCGAAGGTTCTTCGTGTTCTTCGTTAGGTTGAAGAAGAAGAAGAAGGAGAAGCTCCCAAAATTCCTCTAAAGGTGGTAAAAGAAATTCAACCAGAATAAAATAAGCTTTAAGCTTATATTATTAAATAACTTAACCACAAGAATTTCAAAGGTTTGAATTGAACAACTCACCTCAATTAATACTTAAAGTTGTCAAACATTAATTAAAAGGAGGGTTAATGGGAGTTTTGAGGGAAGATGGAAGGTTGGGATTCGTGTGGGCCCCACCACACTTAATCCTCCCAAGGGAGGTTAAGTGGATGTGGGTCCCACTCCCAACTCCATTTGGAAGGATTTATAAAAAAACATCAAGTTAAAATAAAAATTTGTATTTCACAAATTTTATTTAACTTAATCTAAAAACCCAAAAACTAACTTTCAACCCGTAATAAATGCAACTTCCGAAAGGTCCCCTTAAGCGAATATCGACGCTGCGAGTTCATCGGTGCCCTTAGATTTCAATTCCGAGCACCGGATCAAAAGTTAGGAATTCCCGCTCGTTCGTTCACTGAACGTACCCGAGCCAAACTTCAGAAATTGATTCTGGGTACTCCGGGCCTCGGAATCAGGTGCCGTCAGAAACCGCGCTCTTGTAAAATTCCAAAGAAAATTAAGAAAAAATTTCCCTTGAATTTTATGGGTCTTTACAGGGCCCGTGCCATGACTACCCAAGCCCACCTTCCATAGGCCAGGGGCTGGCAACTAGCACCAAACACTTAAATCCCTAAACTGGGAAGGTATTACCTTTATAATAGTAAACAAACACAACAGAGTACACATCTTGAAGTAAAACACTTAGTAAAACTGTATACAAAAAAGTGTGGTGAAAGTAAAGGGGGATGAAAATACAAGCCCAATAGTAAAGTACAATCCAACTGAAAATTACAAGTACAACTGAAAGAAGAAGTAAAGCAGCTACTGGGTCGTCCTTCCTAGTTATTACAAGAAGGGTAGGTACAGATGGACTCCATAACACTCCACGTCAGTCAGTCCGCTCCATGTAACATCTCACCAAGTGTTCCACCTCTGGGTACCATCTAGTCCTGCTACTCTTTCTCAGTTAGCATTGTCCATCGTTTGCAACCAACACAACGAGGTGCGGACAAAGCCCGTATAGGGGTGAGTATAACAATACTTAGTAGGGACCCCGAGACCCTCAAAGTCTCACTGAATCCAACAAGGATAAACCAAAAGTATGAAATCAAAAGATAACCATCACTTAGGTATATGCCCTTAAATATACCTATGTTATCTAGTAACCCATCTTATTTGTGAGGTAAACACAATATTCATTTACTCAGCTCAAACTAGAATTTCATTCAAGGGGGTAGTATCATGTAACAACCACATTCACACTGTCAGAACCTTAGATGATGGTGTAATCCTCCTCAATCGAGTACAGTGGGCCTTCCGTGTCACAAAGAGGCACTCCCCACTATCCTAGGACTACTGAGGTACTCCTCTAGTCGAGTACCGTGGGTCTGCTACATCACACAGAGGCGCTTCCCACCAGGGGTCTACCGCGCTCACATAGAGGCACTCCCCCTCGTAGCCTACAGAGGTACTCCTCCTATTGAGTAACATTGGTATGATGCGTCCCATAGAGGCTATCCCCATTGTGGGCATGCCGCGTCACACAGAGGCGCTTCCCACTGGGCTAGTCAAAACACTCCCAGTCAAAAGGTCAGTAGTCATCTGGTATCGGCCAGCTACTAAGTCTCTGTACTCTGCTCACTCATCTCCTAGAGGATCCACTCCACGAGCTACTGATAAATACTCTAACTATCATGGAGTCCCAAGTAGAAGTATCTCAAAGATCCGCCTCGTCATAGGGGTCACAACGCAACAGAAGATGCTTCAATCAGACGCTCGATCTGTGAGTTATTGGCATTTTTGTCCCAGGGGCTTGGTTGGTTTTTAGGTTCAAACCAACCTGATTGTACTCCAACTGTATCCAAACCTCAAGTGGGATATGACAAAAGAACCGTCTCACTCTATGTTTTCCGTCACCGTAGGTGGTTCATCGATCAGACACCCGTAGTCCATGATATGGATGAAAAGGGTGTAAACTGACCAAATTGGGCCGGGTCTGGTCCGACCCAGTCGGACCGATCCGGTGTGCAGGTCTAACCCGGTCCGAGGGAGTGGCATGGCCCGAGGGTGTGGCCTGGCCAGAGGGTGGCCCGACCCGATGGGGCGGCCCGACTCGATGGAGGCCCAGCCTGGGTGGGCGGCCTGGCCGGCTTGCGGCCCGACGGCTCACAGGTCTGCCTAGCCACGTCCAGGGGGGGAAATACGGGCACCACCTGGCTCTCGAATGGATTTTCCATTCGGGTGTGAGAGAAAACCGACGCTAGGTGGTGCCGGTCCGGCAAACGCGGGACCTGACGGGATCCCTCTCCTCCCGGCTGGTCGATAGGCCAGCAGCTCCACCTGCTCTGTCGGGGCCCACCCAGGCTGCGACTCCCCAACTCCGCGTGGCGCGACGGTGTTGCACCTCCTCCGCCACGGCCTGACCTGGCCAAGACCTACAGCTCCTTTGAATGGCGCGATGGCACCGCACGCCTCCACTGCGACCCGACATGGCCATGACTCTCCTTCCATGTGGCACGATGCTGTCGCACCCTCTTGGCGACCCGGCAGACTTGTGCCGCCAGTTTCTTCACGGCCAGTCCAATGCCGGTCATGTTTCTATGCCTCTGTTGTCATCAAATAAGAACAGTCAATGAGGGAGGGTCGGGCCGTGTTCGTGTGGTCCGAACCATCCACGTTACGTAGATATCAATTGACATATCTCAACCACAATTTGAAAGGCGAGTAACTGGATTGAATTCAACTCAAACCCCTACCTCGTTTGTCGATGATCATTGACAGAGTCGTGGAAAAAGGTGGGAGTTGATTTTCATTCTCTGCATTCGTCACGCACTCCCAATTCTCAAGCTTGTGCGTTGGAATGTTTTTGTAGGTGATGAAGTCGAAGATGGCGTTCTTCACGTTCTTTGTTGGAGTGTTCTCTTCCTCCCTCCAGCTCCACTAAAAGAGTATGCCAACTAACATAAAATAATAGTTTGTCTATTTTAAATTGTTGGCATGAATTCAAAAGAATTCAAAAGGTGCCAATTAATTAAATGAAAGAGTTCACTTTAATTAATTTTGAGGGTTGTCACATTAAATTAATGGGGGAAGGTAGAGAGTTTCAACCCACATAAATGGGGGGTTAGGGGGGCTTAAAGCCTATGTGGGTCCCACAAAGGATATCCTCCCAAGGGAGGTTATGTGCAGGTGGGACCCACCACCATAACCTCCCATGGGAGATTATGGTGTGGTGGCCCCCACCTCAAACCGCCCCATTAAGATTTTAACCACCAAAATAAAAATAATCTTCACTTATTTTTATTTAACTTTATTCGTAAAAACACAAAAAACTATCTTCCATTCTCGTTAGAATGCAACTACAGTGAAGGTCTCACTATGCAATCACTGACGCTGCGAGTTCAACGACACCCTTAGATTCCAGTTCCGAGCACCGGTTGAAAAGTTATAAAATCCCGCTCGTATGTTTACTGAATGTACCTGAACAAAATATCAGAAATTGATTCTGGGCACACCGGGCCTTAGAATCAAGTGCCGTAAAATTTCTCGGACTCATAAAACTCCAATGAATGTAAGAAAAAAATTTCCATGGAATTTCTGGGTCTTTACATTCTCCCCGCCTCAGGGATTTACATCCCCTTAAGCAAAAAATCTAACTAAGGGAAAAAATGGGGGTACTGAGCATGCATCTGAGCCTCCCTCTCCTATGTGCTCTCTTGGAGGTTCTCGTGCTACCAGCATACGTGCACTAGAGTTATCGACCATCCACGTAGGACCCGCTATTATTGATCCTCAATATCCACTCGAACCTCCGTGAAAGTCTCCCAATCATCGATGTCCATCTCTCCATGGTCGATAATATGGGAAGGGTCATGCACGTATCTCCTCAGCTGAGATAAATGGAAGATGTCGTGCACCCGGTGAAACTGAGGTAGAAGAGCTAAGAAGTAAGGATCCTCGCATACTCTACTGAAGACCTAGAAACGTCTGATGAATCGTGGAGATAACATGCTACCTCGGCCAAATCTCCGAAGAACTCATTGAGGTGAGACCCGTAGAAAGACATGGTCACCATCCTTGAACTGCAGAGACCTCTATCTCATGTCGATATATGACTTCTGCCTGCTCGGTACAGTCTTCATCCACTCCTAGATGATCTGCACATTATCTATGGTATCCTGTACCATCTCTGGTCCCACTAGTGCTGACTCCCCTGGGACTGTCCAGCACAGTGGTGATCAGAAAGTCGACCATACAGGGCCTCAAAAGGTTCCATACCGATGGTGGAGTGATATCTGTTGTTGTAGGAAAAATTTACCAAAGGTAAGTGTTCCTCCCTATTGTGACCAAAGTCAAGGAAATATGCGCGGAGCATGTCCTTCAGGGTCTGGATGGTCCGCTCAGTCAGGCTATTTGTTTGTCGATGGAAGGTGGTCCTCAGACGTAGTTGTGTCCCAAAAGCCTCCTGCAACCCCTTCCATAGCTGGGAAGTAAACCGTGTGTCATGCTCAGTGACAATAGAAGAAGTTAATCCATGAAAACGCACAATATCCGACTCATAGAGGTGTCCCACGCTCCCTACTGAGACATGCTCTCTAATCATTAAAAAGTTGGATGACTTGGTGAGTCAGTCAATGATCACCCATATCGAATCGTGACTCCTAGATGTACGTGGAAGACCTGTCATGAAGTCCATGAATATCCCATTCCACTTCTACTCTAGGACCTCTAAGGTCTGAACAAAGCCTACTAGTACATGTTGATCTACCTTCAATTGCTGACAAGTGAGGCACTGTGAGAAAAACTCCACAACCGCCTTCTTCATACCTGGCCACCAGTACTATTGTCGAAGGTCCTGATACCTCTTCACCAGTCCTGGATGCACCGCAAGAGGGGAAGTGTGGAGATCCCTCAACACTTATTCTTGAAGTGCAACTGGTACCAAGGTACGTCCTTTGAAGAGGATGACGTACTCCCCACCTTTAGAAAATTCCTCAGGTGCCTGCCCTGTGGATATCTGAGCACGTCGTGTCTCATATTCAACGTCTCCACACTGCGCCTCCCTAACTCGCTGAAGAAGTGGAGGAGTAAATGTAAGAGACTGTAGAAAGACTTCTCCATCTCTATCCACAAAGGATATCTGCAATGAAGCTAGCTGCTATGCCGCCCCTCTTAGCAGCTGAATGCCTGATATCCTAATGAGAGCATCTACTACAACGTTCCCTTTCTCAGGAGTATATACTATCTCGAAGTCATAGTCCTGGAGGAACTCAGGCCATCACCGCTGTCTCAGGTTCAGGTCCTTCTATGAGAAGATATACCTGAGGACATGTCCCAAGAAGTGAAACTCTTGAATAAAAAACTGTCACTTAGAGAGCATACCATAAAGTTGGTTCTCTCGGAGTGTATCTAGTACTACCTATAAATGGTAGGCATGCTCCACCTCAGTAGTCGAGTAGATCAAAATTTCTTTGATGAAGACCACGAAAAAGCGATCGAGGTAAGGCTAGAAGATCCTGATCATGAGACACATGAACACTGCTAGAGAAATGGATATGCTGAAGGGAATAACGAAGGACTCATAGTGGTCATACCGACACCTGAAGTACATCTTCTGCTCGTCCTCATCCCGAACTCTGAGCTGGTGATAGCCTGATCTGAGGTTTATCTTCGAGAACCACTGTGCTCCCTTGATCTAATCAAAGAGGTAGTCAATCCTCAGAAGTGGGTACTTGTTCTTCATGTTCACCTGGTTTAGGAGACAATAGTTAACATAGATCCTCAATCTCCCATATTCCTTCTTGGCGAACAGAACTGGGGCTGCCCAGGGAGAAACACCAGACTGGATGAATCCTTTCCCATACAATTCCTCAAGCTATACCCGCAACATGTGAAGCTCTGTAGGAGCCATCCGATGTGATGGAGTATATATCGGTGCCATCCTAGGGTACATATCAGTGTAGAAGTCCATCTCTCTATGAGGAGGTAGTCCTGGAACATCGTCAGGGAAAACATCCATGCACTGGTCCACCACTACAGTATAAGTTGGACTCTCCACATCAACTGCTCTGAGGGTAAGGAAATCCAACTGGTGAGTAATCAGCTTCACCCTCCTCCGAGTAAGTCCATACTATGTATTAAAGTTTCCCTTCTTGCTTGTGAAGGTGAACCTGGTCCCATCCCTGCAGACACACCACACATTGCGCCTAATATAGTCAATCTGAGCATGAACTATAGATAAATAGTCGATACCCAAGATGAAGTCGTAAGACCTCTACGCCACTACGAGGATATCCTAGAATAATCTCTCACCACCTAGAGTAAGCTCACACTGCCGGCACCAGTACGTAATCATGGATCCTTCTCCCGTAAGAGTCTCTAGGAATAATAATCGAGCCAACAACTCCGTCAGAATCTCCGAGCCCAGAATGAGGGAAGTGGCTATAAAAGAGTGACTGGAACCTGTGTCTATAAGAACTGCAGCTAAGGTTAAGTATAAATAGATAGTACCTCAAATAATCTCTGAGGGTTGTGGTCATATGCCTTAGCCACCTCATGTGGAGATTTCCCCGGTCCACTTGCTATCTATGGTTGGGGCGGATCTCCTAGTGGTGGTGGTGGTAACACCACATAACATCGTCCATAGCCAGCTGCTCGACCAGCTCCTCTTCCACGTCCGCCTGCACCTGGCAGACCGCCTCAATCGAACCAATGCCTCTTCCTAGGAGGTCCCTAAACTATCTACTAATCATCTGTATGATGGGTCGGATAGTCACGAGCCATGTGACCCTGCCCAAGGTAGGAGTAACACTGCCTGCTCCTGGAAGGTAAGTCACTACCTCGGGTGACCCTCACAATAGATCCTGAGTCCTGCGGTCATCCTCCCGTGGGTTTGGACCTCTTGGAACTCTATGTCATATGTCTATTACCAGCTATATAGGACTCCACTGCATGTTGACTAGTAGTGTGTCTCGCTGCTGGTGACTGCTAAGCAAGGACAATATCCACTAGGAGGGCCCTCTCTAATACCGCCGCCTACGTCGAGATGCTAAGGGAGATCATCGAGGCCCTGATGTATCACTTAAGACCATACTCAATGGTCTGGGCCCGGAAGAATGGGTCCTGCACCATATCTGTGGAGTAGCGAGAGAGGTCAGTGAACCTCGCTGAGTACTGTGCTAATGTCATGCTGCCCTGATGCAGATGAAGTAGCTCCTGTATCCGCATCACCTGAAGGGTGGCTGGAACAAACTCTACCTGGAATAGGCTCTCGAAGTCTGTCCAGAGTAATGTCGCCTTGTTATGAACCTAGAGCATAAGGCTCCACCTTCTGCCTGCTGCATCATGAAGGAGACTCGCTACAAGGATCAACATGAGTCCTGCTGGTGTCCCTACCAGCCTGAAGACTCTCACCACAGCCGCCCGCCAATCCTCATCCACCTGTGGGTCCCTCTCTCCCCGAAACCTGGGTGGCCTCTGGCGCTGGAACTCATGCAACACACTCAAGTAGAATGTATCGTCTGCTGCTGGGGATGGTGGCATCGGTGGCCCAATGGGAAGTGGTACCGCTGGTAGAGGGCCCTGCACCGAGGCCTCGTCCCTTGGTGGGCTGTTAGAGCATATGACTCTTGGGGCTCTATGGGGAGGCATCCTGAAAGAAACAGATGCGACTCGGTTAAAAGATTATATCTGGTGACCTGACCTGGATGAGTGACATAAGAAAACATTTAAAGACACGAACACAATCAATGTATTTGTGCACTAAGTCAGAAATTAGTAGTTAGGGTCCTGGTGTATGGATACGTTGGCTGCCCGCACCAACACTGGACTCACTGAACTGAAAACCACACTTAGTACCCTTAACAAAATTGCTTCATAGAAAAGAATGATCAGAGTCCTAAGTTCTGGGGTAGAAACGACTCCTCTGATACCAATTTTTGATGACCCATCCTTGGGACCCATGCCGTGACTACTCCATGCCCGCCTTCCATAGGATAGGGGCTGGAAACTAGCACCAAAGGCGTAAATCCCTAAACTGGGAGGGCATTGTCTTTATAAAAGTAAAAAAACAAAATAGAGTATGCAAATAGAAGTAAAACACTAAGTAAAACTGTATAAAAATTAATGTGATTAATGTAAAGGGGGTGGGAAATACAAGACCAACAGTAAAGTACAATACAACTAAAAAGTACAAGTACAACTGAAAGAAGAATTAAAGAAGCTACTGGGTCATCCTTCAGGGTTTCTACCTGAAGGGTAGGTATAGATGGACTCCTTAGCACTCCACGTCATTCCATCCACTCTATGTACCATCTTTCCAAGTTTTCCACCTCTGGGTACCATCCAATCCAGGTAATCTCTCTCAGTCTGCATTGTCCGTCATCTATAACCAACCAAATGAGGTGCGGACAAAGCCTGTGGAAGGGTGAGTATAACGATATTCATTAGGGACCCCAAGACCCTCATGGTCTCACTAAATCTAATAGGGACAAACCAAAAGTATGAAATCAACAGATAAACATCACTTAGGTATATTCCCATACATATACCTAAGTTATCTAGTAACCCATCTCCTTTTTGAGGTAAACACAATAGTCATTGACTCAGCTCAAACCAGGATTTCATTCAAGGGGGTAGTATCATGTAACAACCCCAGTCATAGTGTCAGAACCTTGACTGATGGTGTACTCCTCCTCTATCAAGTACAGTAGGACTCCTGTGTCACACAGAGGTGCTTCCCACTATCCTTGGACTGCTGAGGTAATCCTCCTGTCGAGTACCGTGGGTCTGCTGCGTCACACAGAGGCGCTTCCCACCAGGGGTCTGCCGTGCTCACACAGAGATGCTCCCCCTCGTAGCCTGCTGAGGTACTCCTCCTGTCTAGTACCATGGGTATGTCGCTTCACACAAAGGCGCTCTCCACTGTGGGCCTGCCACATCACACAGAGGCGCTTCCCACATGGCTAGTCAAAACACTCTGATTCGAAAGGCCATCAGTCATCAGGTATCAGCCAGCTTCTAGGTATCCATACTCTACTCGCTCATCTCCAAGAGGATCCTCTCCATGAGCTATTGGTCGATACTCCAGCTGTCACAATGTCACATTTAATAGTATCTCAAAGTTCCAACCCATCATAGGGGTCTCAACGCAACAGATGGTGAGTCAATCGGACGCCCGGTCTGTGAGTTATTGGCATTTCCGTCCTAGGGGCCCGATTGGTTTTAAGGTTCAATCCAACCAGACCATACTCCAACTATATCCAAAACTAAAGTGGGATATTCCAAATGAACAGTCTCTCTAAGATTTCCGTCTCCATAGGTGGTTCGTCGATCGGACACTCGTAGCCCATGATATGGGTGAAAAGGGTGTAATCTAACCAAACGGGTCTGGGTCCGGTCTGACCCAGTCGGACCGACCCAGCCTGACTCGATCCGGACCGGGGTCCGACCACATCTGCGGGACTGACACGGTTTGAGGGAGCGGCCCGGCCTGAGGGCGGCCCGACCTGATGGGGCGGTCAGGCCCAGGGGCGGCACGACCCGATGGTGCGGCTCGACCCGGAAGCCCGACTGGCTAGCGGCCCAGCGGCTAGTGGGTCCGCCTTGCCACGTCCACGGGGGAAATCCACCCACCTCCTTACCCTCTAATGTCTCTTCCATTTAGATGTGAGCCGAAACCGGCACCAGGTGGCACCCGTCTTGCACACGTCGGTCCCGATGGGGTCCCGCTCCTCTCTGCTTTCCAAGCGGCCAACAACTCCACCAACTTCGCTGTGGCCCGCCCTTCGCGCGACTTTTCTGCTTCGTGCAGCGCGACGACACCGCGCCTCCTCCACCATGGCCTCCATCTCCTCCACGCGGCACGCCAGCCCCACGGCCCCTCCGCCACGACCCGACATGGCTGCAGCCCCATGCTGCACTCCGTGCAATGCGACGACACCGTGCACCTCCGCCGCGGCCTAGAATGGTCATGAATCTCATTCTGTGCAGCACGATAGTGCCACTCCCTCTTGGTGACCCAACGACCTTTCTCTGCCATTTTCTTCATTACCGGTTCAACGCCGGTCACGTAGCTCCGCCTCCGTCGTCATCAAACATGAACAATCAAAGGGGGAGGGTCGGGCCATGTTCATGCGGTCCAAACCCTCCATGTTACGTTGATATCAATTGGAATATCTCAACCATAATTTGAATGACGATGAATGGGTTTAAATTCAACTCAAACTCGTACCTCATTTTTCGACTATCATTGATGGAATCTCATAAAAAGGTGGTCGTCGATTCCTCGTTCATCGCATTCGTTAGGCACTTCCAATTCTCAGTCTTCTGCATCAGAAAGTGTTCAGAGGTGAGGAAATAGAAGATGTAAATCTTCGCGTTATTCGTTGGAGAGTTCTCCTCCTCCCTCCAGCTCCACCAAAAGATTATGCAAAATAAAATAAAATAATATCTTGCCTATTATTTAATTGTTGGCATGAATTCAAAAGAATTCAAAAGGTTCGAATTAATTAAATGAAAGAGTTCAAATTAATTAATTGTGAGGGTTCGCACATTAAATTAATGGAGGAAGGTGGAGTGTTTCATCCCACATAAATCGGGGGTTAGAGGGGGTTTAAAGCCCATTTGGGTCGCAATAAGGATATCCTCCAAAGGGAGGTTATGTTCGGGTGGGCCCCACCATAATAACCTCCCATGAGAGGATAGGGTGTGACGGCCCCCACCTCCAACTTCCCCTTGGAGATTTTATCCTCCAGAATAAAAATATGCTACACGTATTCTTATTTAACATTAATCTTAAAAACTCCAAAAACTATCTTCCATTCTCATTAGAGTGCAACAACGGTGAAGGTCTTACTAAGAAATCACCAATGCTGCGAGTTGAACAGTTCCCTCAGATTCCAATTCCAAGCACCGGTTTAAAAGTTATGAAATTGTGCTCGCATGTTTACAGAACGTACCTGAACCAAACTTTAGAAATTGATTCTGGGCACACCAGGCCTCGAAATCAAGCGCCATAAAATTACGCGGACTCTTAAAATTCCCATGAATTTATGGAAAAATTTTCCATGGAATTTCCATGTCTTTACACGAAATCATAAATCCCCCTCTTCTTGTTGTCCCACCAAAAATGTTCTTTCAAATATGTATATATCTTGGTTCTCCCAAATTGTATACAGATATTGGAGTTATGAGCATCATCCAACAATTCCCTTTTTAGATCAAGTATGTTAGGAACACAAAGTATCTTCCCAGATTTCAAAACTACATCTTCATATATGAAGTCACTCAATATCCCATCATTCACAGCTTTAATATTATTTTTTAAAATCCTTATAATTAGTCTGAGAACATTTTATCCTTTCTAATAAAGATGGTTTGGCAACCATTTGAAAATGTGTTGATGTTTCTTCATCCTTGGTTATTCTCATATCCCTATTTACTAGATCCATGAAAATAGGATCCCCTTCAACTCTCATTTTGTTCAAAACACCATTAAACTTTCTACCCAAAGAATCTTCCACCATATTTTCCTTCCCCGGGTGGTAGTGCATAGTGCAATAATAATCCTTGAGTAGTTCAAGCCATCTCCCATTCCTCATGTTGAGTTCTTTCTGTGAGAAAATATACTTCAAACTCTTATGATTAGTATAAATCTATCATTTTTCACGATATAGATCGTTTATCCAAATCTTCAGAGCAATGATTACAACTACTAACTCAATTTCATGAGTGGAATCATTTTTCTCCTGAATTTTTAGCTGTCGTGATGCATAGGCAATAACTCTATCATTCTACATAAGGACACAAACAAGTCCTTTCATTGAAACATCACAATAAATAACAAAACCATCGTTCCCTGATGTTTGACTCAAGATAGGTGCATTGACTAATCTTCTCTTAATTCTTACAAACATTCTTCACAATCTTTTGTCCAAACAAATTGGACCCCTTTACGCGTGAGATTGGTTAATGGGTTAGCCAACTGAGAAATATTCTGGACGAAATGTTGATAATAACCTGCTAATCCAAAAAATTGTGTACCTTAGTTATACTCATTGATGTTGGTCATTCTTGGATTTCCTTAATCTATGGAGGATCAACAGAGATTCCATCCTGAGAGACAATATAGGCTAGAAAATAAATATCTTGAAGCTAGAATTCACACTTGATAAACTTCCTATATAATTCATTTTTTATAAGGGTTTTCAGAATAGTGAGCACGCGATTTTTATGGTATTTTTACCTTTTTGAGTATACTAATATAATATCAATAAATACCACTACAAAGTCATCAAGATATTATTTGAAAACTCTATTCATTATATCCATGAATATAGAGGGAGAATTATTCAATCCAAAAGGAATTACTTTAAACCCATAATGCTCGTACCTGGTTTGAAATGTTGTTTCAAAATGTCTTCCTTCTTCACATACAACTGTTGATATCTTGATCAAAGGTCAATCTTTGAAAAATATTGAGATCCATGAAATTTGTCGAGTAAATCATCTATGCGAGGGATGGGGATACTTGTTATCTATTATTATAGCATTTATCTCCCTATTGGAAATGCACACCCTCAAAGATCTGTCTTTCCACTTAACAAAAAGGATAGGGGGTCCCCATGGAGAACCACTTATGAGAATAAATCCCTTTTTACTCAATTCCCTTAGTTGTTTCTTTTGTTCTAAAAATTCTATAGTGGCCATTCTATATGGGGTATTTGATATGGGCCTTGAACCAGGAATTAAATCAATGGTAAACTCAATTTCCCATTTGGGGGGATGTCTAGGTAAATCCTCTAGAAACACATCAACATATTCTTGAAAAATAGGTATATCCTATATTTAAACATTCTTTTCCTCATCCATAATTATTTAATTATCATCCTCCCAAATAATTGAATTTAGTAGAGCTACTGGGGATGGATCTATATAAGAATCTGGTGGTGACGTTTCTGCTCTAAAGATATGGTACTCTTTATCATCATCTGAAATTGTAACCTCCTTCCTCTTACAAAAAATTTTTGCATCGTCATCCAAAATCCAATCCATTCTAAGGATTATTTCAAATTCATTCAAGGGTATGACGATGAGATCAGAAGATAAAGAACATTTATATGACCAAATGAGAACTGATTCACAAAACATTGTTGCGATGATACTTCCCTTTGGATTTTTGACTAACAACTCTCATGTTAAGTCAAATTGAAAATTTCTAATTTTCTTATCAAATTGAGAAGATATAAAACAATGATATGATCCAAAATTAAATAAATCATTGTTTAAACTTGGATAAACCATTAAATTACCTACCATAATATATTTCGAAGCTTCAACCATAGCAGTGGTGATCGCATAAGAATGTCCTTGGACTATTGGCCATTTATGAGGTATGTTGCCTTGGAACTTAGGACATTAATTTGCACAATGTCCCTTTTCTCTAAAATTTTAGAATTCAACATTGAAAGCCTCTTTCTTTCCCTTATAATCACGAGCTTGGTGGCCCTTTTCACCACACATGTAATAGACTCTCATTCCCTTCAGGAAAGTACCATGGTGTTTATTCCCCCATTTATCGCGGGATGGATATTCAACTTTTCCCTTCTTCACCTTATTTCCATTTCCAGAGTGATCATTAGATCTCTTCTTCCCTTTCTATTCATTGAATTCATTAGACATAGATAATTCCTTTTCTATCTTGATAGTGCATGAGACAATATCTTCATATGATGAGAAGGATTGTGAGACTAATTCTCGATGGAGAAATGGTTTTAACCCATCAAAGAATTAATAAATCTTACTCCATGGGTTACATATATAATCTAATTCATGGATTACTAACCTTGTAATGTAGGACTCAAACTTTACAACATTCTTATCCTCCTTTTGCCTCAGAATCAAAAATTGTGTTTTGAAATTTGATTGATGGTCATGAAGAAAGTATTTTTCTTTGAGAATATATTTAATCTACCTCTATTCCATGTTCGGTAGTTCTTCATATTCCTTTCTGTTTTGGATTTATAACCTCTATTAATCTATATCTCCCATGAGGCGATAAACTGCCATAAAAACTTTTCCCCTATCAATACTCCCCAAAGCATGAAATATTTTCTCTAAGGAATTTATCCATTTCTTAGAAACTAATGGATTTTTACTCCCATTGAATGTTGGTGGAAGTTTCCTCATGAAGTGGTATAACATTGTTCCACCACGTTTTGGTTCGGGGTGCTTCATACGTGTAAGGTAATTATTAATAACCTGAGTGAGTTGTCCCGGTATGGTGATAAGTTGATCTGCACCAGTTGCTTCACTAGATCCACTATAATTATATTGAGTAGGAGGGAATTTTCTACATGGATTATGTGCATTGATATGGTTTCCATTCCTTCCACTAGGTTCCATTTCTAAACGATGGCATACAGTAGATTATTTTATGAATCACAATACATAAATCCAAACTTGTAAAACCCTTAACATAAATTGAACAATTTATGGATATAATCCATAATCATAAAAAAAACATTTTCTATGAGGAGGTATATACTCGTAAATCTTTAAAAATGGTTTGAAAATAAAATGATAATTATCCTAAGCATATCCCATGGGAGTGTCATAACCAAGAGTTCAGCAAGGCCCATTGTCGAGTATAAGGATACCCAGGGTCAAGCCCGGAATTCCTTGTCAGTTTTTTCACTCCGAGATACATCTGTTCTAGAGCCTCCTCAACTTACTCATATCCAGAAAGGGATTTATTTTTTTGGAAAATACACAAAATATCTATATTACCATGATTTTAAGAAGTTATTTTCTACCAATCCACGAAGTCTATCTTACAGTAAATTTCTCTAATCAAATTTTATCTAAATCTAGATTACAATGTTTGTACTACACTTCCTCTTATACCAACTATAATGCCTCGACCTCAGTTACCTAGAGTCGGTGCGTTATTACATAACAATGTCATGATACAAGGAATCATGTCTCGATAGGCCGATCAGTTTAGTAGTCTTGGAAGTACTAGATACATTCCTAGGTTTCAAATTACACCAGCAAATAAAATCATAAACAAAATTTATTCCCCATTAACCACACTTATATATTTATCCTATCCCTGCAGGTCACCCATAAAACATTTCTTCACATCCTGGAAAAAATAAAACAATGAAATGGGTGAGCATAGATTCTCAGTAAGGATAAGAATATAGCGGAAACATTCATAAATAAGAAGAAGCATTTAGGTAAAAGTATAAGACTAGAAAAATATGTTTAAACATAATATTCAGAATAATATGAAAAAGTTGAAATCAAATAATTCCATTTAATTATTCATATAGATATTATACTAGTCGAATAATCACATGCAAGATCAATAGCCACTTTCATAATGATATAATGGATAATGCCAAACTTCATTGCCACTTAGTCAAGGCCTTGTGCCAAGACTACAAATAAGATTTTGTCAAGGCCTTGTGCCAAGACACTAGTTTGTCTCATGAGACCTACCGATGCATTGAGGAGCTATAACAGGATCCACTTGTCACATACTAAGTTCAATTCATACCTCATATAAAATGGTGTAAACATAACATAAAAATTCAAATTAAAACTAGCATACATAATGACAATACTTTATCCATAAACCATTAATGGTGTTAAAATTACACATACATAGTAAAAAATATCACAAATAATTCATTAAAATGTGGAATATTTTTATCATAATAAATAAACTTCAAAAATGTTTAAAATCCATCAAAGGATGTTGACATAGATGAAATGAAAACTATTTGAAATAAATATCTCTTTATATTTTGAAATAATTTAATAATCACATTATTATAAAAGAAAAAATTTATTTTGAAAATATTATTATAAGATTTTATGGGATGTTTTGATGATGATATAATGGAAGAAAATATCCACATCTGCTATATATGTTAAAAAAAACATTTGTACCTTAATATTGTGGAAAAGGTCATAAAGTACCTGGTTAGGAAAATGACGGAATGATTACATTCAAATGATTTTATAAGAATTCAAATGAGGGTATAAAAGACAATAACTCATAGTCTAGTAAATAGTAAAAAAAATTTAAATACATTTTTAAGAAACATGGATGTGGCTGATAAAGAGGTCCATTTAGATACTTACGTAAAAACATTCTCGGATAACAAAGAGAATGTGAAATAAACACTTAACTTATAATTTTCCATAGTAAATGGTATTTTAAACTATTTTATAATTGTTCAAAAATTTTTATTAAATTATTTAAGAATAATATATATATATATATATGATATCATATATGATCTTATAATTATGCTTTGTAAATAATATTTTAGTAGTATCATCGTTTCGGGTGTTAACTGATTCATTTTCCTTTATATGCTCGGTAACATTAGAAATGATTATTATGGATAGGATGTATTTTATTCATATCCAAAATGAAAAAATGTTCTTAAACATTATTCTTAATCATAAAATGAAATTTTTTCTTGAATGATTATGATGGGGAATGAATCTTATCGCGTTCGTGGAGACGGTAATCCGTACGTACGCACGAGCGACTATATCATTATATTGATGGTGAAATCGTTTTAATTTGATGGTATATCATATATAAAGAATCATTAAAATGTTATATTTATTATTTATATTAGTTATACTCATTATTATACCCATCCAAATAATTAAGTGTTCGAATAACAAACTACACCACGACGTGGAGACGATTAGCCTTACGTGCGTACGTATGGTGACTATGTCATTCATACGATGGATAGAGTAATTAATATGATTATAAAATTTTTATAATAACATCATAGTACATATAAGATACTAGAGTTATTATTTTATAATGGAAATAACAAATAAAGAGGATTTTGAAGAACAAAATAACTTGAAAGAGGTGATGTAATATATACATATTCTTCGGGTTCTTCCTTTTGATTTGATCAAAAGGGATACATAGATTGTCTTTATGACCAAAGGGAGGCCTCTATGATTAAGGGAGAAAATTTGGGATGATATTTGGGTAGGTTTTGATCGATCCAAATGGCTTTGAAGGTGTGAAATTAAGAGAAGGAGAAGAATACTTTTATAAGAGTGGTGAGGGTCAATTTAGGGAAAGCTTGAAATATTATTTTATAATAAAATATTTTTCACTTTTTAATGGCTGAAAATGATTTATTTCAATGATAAGATGGGGATGGGTCTAAAAACATACAAAAATTAGGTTTTAGACAGGTTTATGTCCCCATATTAACCTTATATTTTAGATTTAACTCTATGTTAAATAGTTCGACATTTACCATGCTTCTTTGTATTTTTATATTATATGATTAATAAACTTACAATAAGAGGCCAAGAGAAACCCATGTGGTTCATTATTAATATATATAAACATATCTAGGTCTTTTTTTCAATCTTTATATTTTTTGGAATATTATATCAATTAATTATATAGTATTAGTTTTAGAAACTCAATTATGTCAATTTTGACACTATTTAGTATTTGTTTTTTTGAAAGCCATAAAAATTATATCACTTAAAATAAAATTTATTTAATCCACCCTAACATGTCATATTAGTCTATAAAATAATTGTAATCCATAATAAGTCTCAATTTACATTTTTTTGGATAATTATACTATCAATTATTTTTATATTTCTTTATTAAGGTAATTACTGCATCATCATTGTGCCATAAATAAATTAAATTATTTAATATCTAAAATAAATAAATAAAATATAATTACATATGATATATTTTTTACATTTATAATGAGTATTTATAGTCGAATTTATATTGTGTGAATCCCTATATTAAAAATGTTTTAGTTATTTAACTCTGAATTTAACTCTTTTAACTCGTCTTTAAATAAAATAATAATAAATAACAAAAATCTAATCCAAGTGGACCAAAAGGATAAAATTTTATTCCTAAGGTTTTTTTGGGTCTAACTACACTTATCCAATAGAATTAGTACAAGTTTTAGGGTAATTATAATATCATTTTTACCCATAATTACCCAATTTACTTTTAAAATCGGTAGATAAAAGTAAAAAGTTACTATTCACCAAAAATTATTTTCTTCTTATTGAACCACATTTTACTTACTGATGTGAACAATGTCTCTTAGATTTTTGAAATTCCACTCATAGAAGCGGTAAAATTATGTTTTATGCAGACTTGTAAATGCTCATAGAAGGTGGGTAAAAGACGATTAAAAGATCAATAAAATTTTATATATCTAAACATATTATAAAATGACTCCAATGAATTAAATTGAACATATATAGGTATTATGTATCTATTTTGACATAAAATAAATTAAAATTATCGAACTAATTATTTAAATAAAATTTCAGATTTAAATAATAACACAGTGTTTTTCACGATTCACAAAAAATTTAATGTTTTTAGAAAAATATCAAAATTTCACCCTAAGATAATTTTGATATTCTGAATTAAAAAATGATGTCCATTTTAAAAAATAAAATTAATAAAATTTCAAAGACTGTGTATTACTATTCATAACAACTAGTTTGATTGATCGTGGTGTGTTAAAACTTCAAGTTGTGTACAAAGCTATTTACTGCATTATTCAAAGGGAAATGTAACATGGAAGCTTTGGGTGTTACAAGCTAGGATTTTCGGGGCATGATGTCTTGGTTGAAAGTGGGGTAGCTAGGCATAACACCTTATGTCAGGACATGAGTCACCATGAGATGTTGAGATTTTGTTTGACTTCTTATCCAGTTGATTTATAAAGGATGCAGAATATATGGACACTAGGTGGGGGTGAAGTAGATTTTGTGGGTTTTTTTGTTATTATAGTGGATTTGGCTGTGTTTTAATTTGAGGAATTTATTAAGATTTGTAGCTATTATTTAAAATTTTATAATGGTAGTTTTAATTGTTTTCTTTTCCGTTGATTCTTTTTTTATGAAAAATGCCTAATTAGGGAATTACTATTTAACCATGGTAAGAGGACGTGGATAGTTATACCTCACCAATATATGAGAGATTAGTTTAATTTGTGGTCCGAGATATCTTTGATTTTGGAAAGAGAGTGGGATTGGGTCTTGGTCCGGTTAGAGAAACCAAACCTAGTCCTATAAAGGATAATGCCCAGTAGTTTCTTTAGATGAAGCCCCCTTTTTTGAGGTAATTCTGAACCTTAGGAAGAAGAGGAGTGACTTGAGAAGATAGAGCAGATGTTCGAGTTCCTTGATTCTCTAGAGGTAGTTAGGGTGAAATGTGCTTCGTTCTTGCTAGAATGTCCCAGTCGGAGGTGGGAAGACTCATTTTTCGAAATTGGGAAGAACATGAAGATGAGTTAAAAATATTTCAAGATAATTTTCAATGAGAAATTATTTTTTGAGGTTTTATCCTATGACAGGTCCTAGGAGTTCATGGATCTTACCATGGGAGATATGGTTGTGATAAAATTTTCTAATATCTCTGTAGAGTTGGAACATTATGTACCAGAAATCATTTCCAATAAGTAGATAAAGGATCAAAGTTTATAAAGAAGGTTGAGGCCGTATATTTATTCTCAAATATTATGATTAAAATTAAATAACTATGATTATATGGTGGACTATTCTTTTATGGTGAAGATTGATCTCCATGAAGAGTCTGATTCCTTTTGGGTTCTGAAAGAAGTGGTCAGCGATAACTCATTGTAAGAGAAGAGGAAGTGGGATGAGTAGTGGAAGAAGGGATGTGGAAGTTTTGGCCACCCTTACCTGTAGTATTTGACTATGGGATATGATGCTGGATTGTTTGTGTTCCAACCATGTGGAATGGAAGGGAGAATATGACCTGTGTTTATATATCCTCCCAAAAATTTCTATTGGTGTAGAGCTAGGGGATAATTGCATCGATTTTGCAAAGTGGTGCTCTCAAATCAGAGTCATGTAGGACCAGTGGCTTCTAGGGGGATGGAAACACAGTAAAAAATGACTTGGTCAGTGGTTCCTCCATTTGGATGTCATGGTGGTAAGATTGGATCATCATCTGGGTAGAGTTAGTTCAGGGAAGAGACATAAGATAGTTGTTGTCCAGAGGCTTAGGATGATACTAGGATACTTCATGCGGTGGATCAAGCATGAGTGGAATCATATATAGGGACAATGACAATTCAATGTTTTCTTTTTTATCACATCATATTCAGTTTTTGTTCTCCTTGATACTAGTGCTTTAGTTTATTTTATTTCTACCTACCTGGTTGATGTGATAATGTTTCCAAAAAGTCTTATTTAATATGAAATGTATTGGGTAACACCCCTCAGTAAGAAGCGGGAGTGGGGTTTCAAGTGTCCTTTTTCTTTACTCACCTTTTCATGGGTCAAAATAAAATAATATTTCTTGTTCTTATATATAGACCTTTTTACATCATTTTCATTACGGATTTGAATATGAACTTTTAGAAACACCTCAATTGCTATAGTGGAAAAGTGAGTTTTGTAGAACCTGATGGTAGTACCCAGGTTTTTCATGGAAAATTGGATCCTTAGTTTGGTCATGGTGGACCTCCACTCCCAGAATTTTGTAATCTAATTTATCAGTTATCATCTCTCACTTTGAAGGATGATGGTGGGTCTCGGAAGGGTAAATCCCCTCATGTGGTTGATTAGTTCTTATAGATTTCTCCAAAATAGGTTTCAGGTTTTATATTGGGGAGGGATGTGTATTTCTTCAAAGTTTTGGTGTTGAGAATATTGAAAATATATTTACCCATGTATTATATTTCCCCCCCCCAAGATGAAGGAGTTAAAGGCAAATATGGATGATTTGGAAACCAAAGGATTCTTTCAGCCAAGCTTCCCACCTTGGGCCACCCCATTTCAAATTTAAAATGAGGTCGATGAATCTCTCTAGTTATGTAGTGATTAACAAAATATGATTATGGTAATGATACAGATAAAGTACCCTTTTCCCCAAATTGACGACTCTTTGTCTAGTTAAAAGGTGTGTGGCTGTTCTCCAAGATTGATCGGTATTCCAGTTTTCACCAAGTCAGAGAGAGAGAGAGAGAGGAAGATATTCCGAAAATAGAATTTTGAAGTATATATGTCTATTTTGATTATATATCTACATCTTTTTTGTTGAAAAATTCTCTGAAAGGATTTATAGATCTTATTAATAGGGTGTTCCACCAGTTTCTCAACTCCTTCTTTATGGTATTCAGGGATGACATCCTGGTTTATTATGAATCTAAATACATGAATGAGATGAATTTTATTATTATATTAGGGACACTTTGGGACCATATTCTCAATGAAAAATATTCCTTGTGCACCATCTAGATCAAATAAGTAAAGATTATAGGCCATGAGATCTTATAATGAGTGGTTTTGGTGGACCCCAACAATATTATTGCAGTAAAGTCCAGGGAGAAGATGAAAAATGTATTTGATATCAAATTCTATCGAGGAATAGTATAATTATATTGACAATTCGTTTTGGAATTATCTCATCTTGACTCACCCATGAAGGCACTCACCTAAAATGCGGTGAAGTCTGAATGGATCTTGGAGTGCCAAGAATCCTTTGAGGAGATTAAGTGGTGATTAACCAGTGATCCTATCTTGATCTTACCACTATCTAAGATGGCCTATGTGGTTTATTATGAAACTTTTGGTATGGGTCTTGGGTGTGTGCTTATTCATAAAGGTCATGTAGGGAATATGGATCTCTTCAACTCCGACTACATGAATTGAACAACAAGACCAATGAACTGGAGTAAAAATTTGTGTTGCATGCCTTGAAAATGTGGTTACATTATCTTTTTTTGGGGGGGAAATTTTTGTTTTATACTGATCATAAGAGCATGGAGTACATTTTCTCTTAGAAGGATCTGAACATAAGGCATCATCAATATTATGAGCAACTACATGGGTTTGATATTGATATAATTTATACCCCATGAAAACAAAAGATTGTGGAAGATTCATTGAGTAGAAACTTTTTAGTGAATGCATTGAAGACATCCAAAAATAAGAGGACATTGATGGGAATTCATTATCAGATTCTCTTAGAGATTATGGATCATAGTAGATGTGAGTTTGTGGATAGTGTGTAGGTGATACTTTATCATTTGGAGATGATTTTCTAGAACTAGTATAATGATGAGTCATTCTAGTAGTCCATGACTTTCCTTCAATTTGGGGAGACACATTTCGATTGGTTGATGTATATTGACGAAGTCTTCTTTTTCAAGGGTCTCTTTACATTACTTTTATCATTGAGAAAGGTGGTGATGAAGGATAGTCAATAGTATCAAGTGTATTTTCAACCTAGTGATACCAATTTGTACTATGATTTGAATTGGATGTTTTTGTGGCTATGTATGAGTCGAGATATATTGGAGTTCATGTCATAGTGTTATACATTTCAACTGGTAAAAGAAGAGAACCAAAGGCCCACTAACCTACTTCATCCACCACCAATTCATACCTGGAAGTGGAACGATATTTCTATGAACATGATTATCACCTTTCCTCGTACACCCCGCGAAAGGAATTCCAATTGTGTCGTGATTGAACATATAAAAAAATACTTCCATTTAACTTTCATCATTGATTTATCATAGGTGGATGAGTTGGGTCAAATTTATATTAAATAGGTTTTGAAGCTTAAAGGCGTGCCATAATCTATTATTCTTGGAAGAGTCCCATATTCCACCTCTCATTTTTGTGAAGGACTTCAAAAGGTGATGGCGTCACATATAAAATTTAACACGACATACCATCCTCAAACTGAAGGTTAGAGGGAGCATGGAAATCCAATTTTTGAAAAAATGCTTTATGCATGTGTCTTGGATTTTAGAGGCTCATGCGATACCCATTTTGTGACTCTAGAGGTGATAGTTATGGGAATTATGTTTCTGTGGTTGCTGACAATGTGATGATGACTATGGGTGATGATGATGGAAGCAACGATTTCTTCATGCTCTCATCTATGCAGCAGATGCATGTTTTTGGGGATCCGTCACTGACGCGATGGTCCCCGTGGTGTTGTATCTTGTTTCGATTTTTGAATAAAAGGATTGTTTTGAATTTTGGATGTGGGGTGTTTTTGTTCATGTGATGTCTCACTTTTTTCTTAAAGTGGTTGTTTTGAAAATAATAAAAAAATTATTTGGTGGAAGAATATATTCTTTTGAGGCACTCTACGGTCGACTGTATTGGTCTCTCTTGTCTTAAGATGAGGTAAGTGAGACCTAATTATTGGGGAAAGCAAAGTGTAAAGAAATTAGAGAAGTTCAAGCTGATTAGATAGATGTTTTTGATAGCTCAGGGTTACTAGAAATTCAATCCAAATTTGAGACACTGAGATCTAATGTTTTCGATTGGTGACTAGGTCTTCCTGAAAGTGAAACCGCATTTAAGTCATCGCCATTTGGGAATGCAAGGGAAGGAAATACCGAGGTATGTTGAAACTTTTGAGATAACCATGTGGTTTGGTAGGGTTGAATATAGTTCATACTTACCTTTTCATTTGATGTGAATTCATGACATGTTGCATGTATCCCAGTTAAAGAAGTAATACCCAGAATCATATCATTTGTTGAATTTGGAAGAGTTATAGTTGGATCCTGATTTTTCAGTGTTTGAGAAGCCAGGGATTATTATAGATTAGCAAGATAAAGTACTTAATGAGAAGTATATTACTCTAGTTTGAGTCCATAGGAAATACGATAGTGATAAACATGATACTTGGGAGCAGATGTCATTCATTGAGCCAGAGTATTTGTTTTTATTTTTTGATCAAGCATCGAGTTGAATTTCTAGGGATAGAATATTTTCTTCATGGGAATAATTTTCAAAAACATGGATTTATTTTGGGGTAATTTTTATGTTCATTTTTGTCTAGAATTTTCCATTACAGTTTCCTATTAGTTTTTGTAGAGAAATGAAGAAATTTCAGTGAATAGCAGGTCTAACAGGGTATGGAAAACTATACGCCCTATCCTAGGTAACCGTGGGGCCTAGTGGTATTTTCTGATAGTGGATAATTTCATGTTAAGAGCATGGTTTGTAAAAAATATGGGATAAACTTCCATCGTATACTACATAGATAGTATGTGGTGCACAGTTTCAGAATGGTTTGGAAAAACATGATGGAAAACCATATGACTTGTCTAGGTCCTTAAATTTTTTAAAATTCTAGATGAGTTCTCATAGTATTTAAACCCAAATCCCCCATATTCTTCCCCAGATAGGATTTTAATCCATATAAACCTCTCTATCTTCCCTTGGCTCCCTTGGACCTCAATTTTTGAAGTGATTTTAGTGTGGTTTCTCCTCATTTTTTCAAGTATATGAGTTTTTCCATCAGTTCTTTATTTTTTAGGATTTATCTTCCCCTTTCGTGGGGGTTTATATTTGTAATGTTTTGGGTGACCTATTTAGGGTCTAATCTGGTTCTTTCGGGGTAAATATAGATCTTTATGGTTCTATCTTTCATATATAAGGTTCAATCGAGGTACGATTGTTATTTAGCACCGATTTTTGGAATTTTCTACACTTGAGGTTTGTGGTTTCATACTTAAACAATATTTGGAGAGTTTTTTATTCTTTATCTACTTTTTTAGGTCCTATTAATTTAGTTTGATATACGAAATGTTTTTTTGATGGTTTTAATATGCGTATGTCTTGGAAGTGAGTTTTTATTGGAAATTGGGTCTGTTTCATGCATGTTCTTTTTTGTGCTTCTTGAAGGTACTTTATAAATTGTGGAATTGGTTTGGTTAATTGTGAAAGTGATGAGAAACATGATTAAAAATATATTTGGAGTGTGTTTGGATTAAAAATGGGTTTTGGGTCATGAAAATGATGGTTTAATTATGCGTGTTAAAATTATTATATTACACATGTGTCAAAGTGTAGTTTATTTGACACGTGAAATGAAAAATGGAGCATGAAGGGATACAAGGATATCATGGTGGGAAGACTAGGACTAGTATGCTAGTTGACTCAGAAGTTTCTTGACATAGATTCATCTAAAATGATATATGATATACACACTAAAAAAACTATGATGATGTTTAGAGACCACTAGGCCTGTGGGATGTTCCCTCCTAGTGGCTGGTGCATAAGAAAACTTTTGGTTGGGGTTTTAATACCATGTTTCACAATGATAACGTATACCTAATTACCCATTTTATCTAGTTTAAATTGGGGTTCCTAGTGACATAGTTATCTATGGTGATAAGATACCGACAATTAGAATATGGTACACATAGTTGGTTATTTCAAAAGAAAATACTATTTTTCTTAAACATATTTTCTATTAAAATATTTTTAGCTTTTCTTCCATAAAACATTCTTGTTAATTGGCCTTATATTTTTTTTGAATGTAATATTTTTATTGGGTTAAAAGATAATGGGATTTGGCTCACACCCTGCGTACACCTTTGGCATACATGAATTCATGGTGGTGGCTTGAGGGTGAAGTTCCTCTTATTTTTTTATATTTTTTGGATAATCTTATTGTTCTATTTTTTTGATGATCTTTTGGTTTTTGTATAAATTTTTAAAAATTTTATTTTAATTTTTTTTATATCTTGTTTGGTAATGGTCACTTTATTAAGTTATGATTATTATTATTAGTCGTTTATGTTTATGAAAAAATGTGAAATCATACACATAGTATTTAGTTGATACCCAGACTCTATTTTCTAGCATGTGAAGATCAATAATTCCCTTCATGTCATACCGAGGTCTGGGCCAGTTGTCTTGTTGGATAGCGTCCCATCTTGGTTCATGATAATAATGGTTCCCAAGAACTTGAACCCAAGAAAAATTCGAAACCTTCTTGGATAATTTCGTTTTGTTAAAATAAAAGAAGAAAATTACATCGAGATGTATAAAAAATGAAACACATCACCATCAAATGAAAAATAGAAAATTAAAAAATAATACATCCAGTTATATAGTATATATACTATCCTTGATGTATCCCATTCACATCCTTAAAATATTTATATGAGTAACTTCATTCAAATGTGGAATATATCACCAAAATCTTAATAGAACACATCAATCAACGAAGAACATGTCCATAGATGTTAGAAAGAACATGGGTTAAAAATTAATATGAAGAAAAAAAATAACCACTCAATTGATGTTTTATTTATTATTGTTTCATATTTATATTTAGTTGCCATATGTTGGCAGGTTTTGCTACCCCAGGATATTATCTTTACATGAAATATCTAATAATTTCACAAACATTTCTACTATACATGCTAGAGTCTTGTTGAGAATCATCAATTAACACTTCAATTTCAATCTCCTCATTCTTAGAAGGATTATGAATTACATGCATAATTAATTGAGTAATAGCCTATCCAGTAATATCATAGTCCACTTTTAAGAAAAACATTATATTATCAATTTCTTTGAACCTATACCATGTTATTACCTTAATGTAGGAATCCCTTATATTAGATATATTAAAAGACTCTAGCACTGAGAAAAAACTCGAGGGATATCGTACATACATTAATTTTTTACTTGTATCTATGCCACTTATAAGATCCTTTTTTCATTTTTTAGATTTCATGGGTATTTACCCTTGAGAATTGGAAAGGATATAAAATTGTGTAGCATCTATTGATTTATAATGAATGCCATTTTACTTCCTAGTAGTGATATAAATCTATTTATCTTCATCTGTATCCCAATATGAAATTTCACTTTCATATTTCTATAATAAAATAAACTAATAGGAATTGGAAATATTCAAACAAAAAGAAGAATAATAACCTATAGATTTAATAATTTATTTTTTGATTAACAAACACTATATTTTATAAACAATTCATCCTAATAATCTATTGGATCCACCCTAATTTTTTATCCAATGAAAAATCATTCTCATTTCATTGTAAAACCCTTAAAATATTGTTATTAGAATCCTTATTATTACCATAAACTTTTTGAACCCTCCTCTAGTTATTCTTCCCACTTTGAGAAATAAGGAAAAACAACAATATATTATCCTATGAATTGATACCACCCACCAAAACACCATTTGAAACTAATGGCTACATCACATTTATAGATTAACTAGCAACCACATTAGAAAAGTTGGATGACACTAAGGAAATACCCTTTTACCCATGAGGTTATTCCCTTTATAACCTCACATAATCATATATATATATATATATATATTCATGAATATATAATTATATTTTAATAGATATAGTTTAGTTTTTATTGATATTAATTTTTTTCCTATTTTAATATATATATATATGTGTAGGATACTACATGAAATAAAAATTAATACGATTTTATCTTTTTATATTTTAAAAATATATACCAGTATTTTTTAATATTTTTTACATAAATAATAGATTTTCATGTGAAAATTTTTACTTTATTTCTTTTGTATTTTATAATATTTAGTTACCTTGTTATTATTTATCATTGGAATCCCTCAAAAAATTAATTTTGATTTCACAGTATGTTCAATTGATCATGATAGGTAATGGAATAAAGCATGACTAATTATCAAAGGAACCATGGATTACAATCAAAGAATGAAGCATGTAACATGTCTTTTAGATCAAATATATTTGTGTAAAATTAGAACTGACCATGAAAATAGACTTTCTTAGGTAAAACTAATTATTAAAAACTCATCAACTCACTGTTTCTATGGTTTGTTGAATTATAATTAAGATAAACAAGAAACTTTTCTATAGGGACAAATAATTAAATAAAAAATAATAACACACATATATTTTAAATTATCTTATGTAAAAGAAAATATTATGACTCAAAATTATGTTACACTCTCATAACCCATGGGGTTTTTTTTTATAGATTATATTATTTAATTATACAGGGTACATTTGTTCTATTAAATTATTCATAATTTATTTCCTTTTAAACATATCATACATGAAATTTTTATTTATTTCATTGAAGAAGGAAAACATAAAAAATATTGAACTTAAATGCTTAATAACGAGAAAAAAATTATCAATGAGTGATAGTTATTTTATCATTAGATCATAAACAGGTGAGAAAATTTAACATGAGATAAATGAAATGAATAATAGAATAAGATGATATATTTATAAGAAGTAATCACAAGTCAGGATAATATAATAATAGATCATATAATCCTAAAATTAACATTCTTTAGATTAGGGAGAATATATGTTGGGTACACTTTTATGTTTTTTGTTAGAACCCAAGAAATAATGAAGTTGTAAAAGAATGTTAAACAATAAAGAGACCTAAAAAACCATTCCAAAAAAACATTATTATGTTAGATTTATGATTCCTTTTACGATTCTAATCAAGATGGATGTAATATAACATTAGATTTTTATGAATGAAATTATCACATTAGGAAGCCATCTTATCCCATATATTTACCTTAGATCATATAAATTAAGTATCATAAAATGATTAAAATTATATCATATTAGATACTATGACAGAAGAATGTGATATAATAAAACAATATCATGATCCATGGATATATAAGTTTGTAATGTGATGTATGTATAAACATAGAAATTAATAATATATAATAAGGAACTCTTCCAATACCATCATAACATAATGGAAAAAACTATCCATATCAATTCATCAAGCAATATAGCAAAAAAAAAATCAAACAACATCACTTCTATATAGAATATTATTGATATAAATCAGACTATATCATGTCCATACATAACATACTGTATTCAAAAGATATATTGATATTCTTAATACAAAAAAGGGATAAATAATTATATTACCATAAATGATAATAATGATATATATATAGAGGTGGCACATAGATACAATCATACTTTAATTAAAATTCTATCGTAACTAACCCATTTAAATAAAATTAGTTATATAGAATTTTCATTATATAGAACCCATCATGCAATAAAAAGAGTTTCAAATATTACCAAAATTCAATCTCCCAAAATAAAGAAATGATAAGACAATATTGAGGGTGATAGATAAACAAAAATAGCCACTTATAATGGGCCCCCAAGGGAAGTAAAATAAAATAGAAGTCATAAAAAGAGTTCTCTTAACATTTATATAACATTGATATAAAAAAATATATACAAGTCACTTCTCAAACAAAAACATGAACACATTTAAATATATATAAAATTATAAAAATCCCCAATACTAAAACATTGATAAAAAATATAGATTATAAGAAACATGGAGAGATGTATTTAAAATGGTAAAAATCTAAAGTAAATAAATTTGAAAATTCACAAGGATTTTAAAAAACCAAAATATATTGATGGGATATAAAATTGGGTTTTAAATTGAACTATAGAGGGATAAAAGTAAGTAAAAATTTAAAAATTAAAAATTATCAACATATATATGTGTCCAAAGAGTGAGTATAGATATAAAATAGAATTGAAAAAAATAAAGATTGTATGTTTTCTCCTTAAAACATCGTAACTTATAATGTATGAATAAATCACTAAGTAAGTTATTATATGTAAATGATAATTCCAATGAAGAGATAAATAACAAAATATGAGTTAGTCAATGGATAAAATATTCCAAACATATAAGAATTAAGAAAGAGTATAACTCAGTTGAAGGAATCCCATGACCTTATATTCATACATTGTTAAACATGATATAACTTTTTTATGATAAATTAAGGATTATTATTCATACATATAAGAACTGTCTTTATATTTACTTTACATAATATTAGTAACTTATTTTTAATTATATAATTATTAATCATTAATGCTAAATATAATCCCTGAGTTTTTAAATATTCTACTTATTCCATGCTCGCTTGGGTATAAATATCATAGTTATACTTCCACATTCATGAATTCATTAGATCAATTATATTCAATGTACATAAATCATAATTTAATATGTTTTTTTATGAAGTTCCACTTTTATTCCATGATTGATATAAGTTTGATTTGTAATAAAACTATTAGTAATTTTTTCTTTTATCATTATTTAATCAAGTAATAAGAGTTATTTAACTAATATATATATATATATATTTGTAATTTTATATTACATAATTATAAAAAAAAACATAAACTAAACATTAATACTATATATTTTCATTATTTAAATTTTCATAATCATGCATTATGATTTTTCTCTATTATTTTTCATGTGTGTAGTTTAACACACCAAAGCATGGACATGGTTATTATTAATGGATGTGTAGTAATATGGTATTGTTTTTATTATAATATAATTATTACATAAATATAAGGATATTATGTATAATTTGTTTTTATGATGTCCAATAATTTTGAGGGTGTGATAATAAAAAAATAATAATAAATAATTAATTTTAAAAAAGATCTTGTATTTTCATCTAGAAAGCATTCCTTATTTTGGAATACCTAGAGATTATTTGTGAAATTAGGGTATTCCAACTAATTTATAGGATAGTTAGGGAGTTAATTTTGGTATTTTATGGACAAAGAACCAAAAATTATGTGTTTGTTGTTATAAGTGGAAGAAGATACATTTTATAAATTATAATGAGTGTAATTTTTGAAAACAGAAATTTATTAATTTTAAAAAAATGAATTTTTGAATGGAAAGTGAAAATTAAATGTATAAAAGAGATAAGATTACTATTTATTCATCCATATATATCTTAAGATAATCTTTTGTGTTTTTATTAATTTATAAGTAATGTTTTACATTACATTTTATTGTTACTGATTTGTGGGGTTAATAATGTAATTTTAGTTTGAAAATATTTTATCAATTTTAGAATTCAGTTATTACCATATAGATAATTTCTTATTCATTTATTTAGAACCCCAAATATAATTCTTTATGAATCAATTCACCTTAAATAATATTATCTTAGTATCTCTAATCACTTATTGACTTATTTCTATATATCAATTAATGAAATGGTTGATAATTACAATTTTTATTGATTAAATTTTCCCAGAATGATGGGGATTTGGAATAATGTGGATAGGGGATGTAATGTGATGATGAATTAATTTTGTTGAAGATAATTTAGAATATGGTAATATCCTGTATGGTTTATAATATAGTTCTAATTTAATCATATTTAATTTCTCTTTTACCATGTAATTTTTTTTCTTGTAATGATGTCATAAGTGTGCGACAACCCGTTGAAAAATATTTGTATAATATTGTAACTAGGTAGTGATATATTATATATCCACAAGAAATTATTATGTTTTTCATTTTTTTGCATGTATAATTTTTTATATAATAAATTATTACTTAGTAATAATTAATTAATTAGAAATATAATTGTTTGGGTGGAACCTCATGGAAAATGATGGAGGCTAATTAAACATGGATTAGCTCGAAAAAGATTTTGGACTTGTCTTGGATAGAGTTAATCCATTTGATGTATGTTGTCACATGTACTCTATGATATGGTATTATGATTGTTTATTTTAATGTGGTAAGAGGTTCACCCTCTTAGATTAAAAGACATCAAATTCCATAAATCTTATGTGGAACTTGAGTGATTAGATCATTAGAGTTCCATATTGGGGATCAGTTTCCACCCGTTATTTATGTTCTTGTCCTATATCTTATTCTTTAATGTAATGAATCCTTCAAATTAGACTATGCTTGTTTTCTATGATGAGCTGTTCTAAAATTATTATTTTATCAACATAATATTTAGGTACACTAGAGAATCCAATAGAGATCCATCATTATTCATCAATTTTGATAACCTTTTTCCTCAAGTTATGATGGATCATTGTTTCATTTAGAATGAATAAATACTATTTGTAATTTTTTGATATTATAATGTATTATGTTTCAATTATAATTATATTGTAAACTACTGGATACATTGATTATTGATTGATATTTAGATATTTCATTATTAAATAATTTGATGAAAATTATCCAAGTCCATGATATATTTCTATAAGAATGAAATAGATTTTTATTGACAAGGAAATATGATTTATTGTGATGATAATAACATTTCATTGATAAGTTTTGATACTATGGTTCATCTCTTAGTTTTTTTATTGTAATGTATAAATTTAATTACAATTAATTGTCCATTGTTTTACTATCGCATGATAGGGATTTTTTTTCTAAAATGGAGTCAGAAGTCTAATACAGACCCTAAATGGGTGGTTGGAAGAAGTTTATAATACATGGTGATATAAATTATGTTCCAAAACATGTATTCCTTTCATATTTTGTTTTAAATATTCTTTTATTTTTTAATTAAATATTATTTACTTATAATTAATTAATTCAAAATATTTGAGTATGAGAGGAATGCTGTGGTGAACCATAAAGGATGAAATGAATTATATCAAATTGATAAAACTACAAGGATTTTCTTAGATGAATTTGAATATATTTGAGGAACATATTCCTATGAAACCTATTCAATTATTTTATTCATGTTTACTGGAATGTGGTATGATATTATCCACCATTTTTGGAAAAAAATAAATTACGAATCTATTATGAATAATAGAGAAATTCTTAATTAATTTTTCTTCTTTATAAATTAAATAATTAATATAACTATACCTAAGGTTACTCTATAAGGTACAAAGGGCCATGATGGTCCCATATGGAATGTCTTGAGACCAACCAAAGGTGGACAAGGATTTCCCACTGTTGTATTCCTAGACTACAAGGAACCTAATAATGTTTGGTTATACTACACGGGACATAGAACCTGTATGACCAGGATTGATGTTTTGATCACATGTGTGTTCGTTAGTAGATTGAGGGACTAATTGTGATGATTTTATATTGTGACCATAACTTGGTAGCCTAATAGACCATATTTTTATTTAAGAAAATTTTCAACTACTGTGAATCATGATAATATTACTTACTATACATATAATATGCTTGTTTTCATGAGTGTGATTATGTATCTTTTTATACCATGATTTATGATGATACCATGTCATGTATGATTCTATAGATATCTTCTGATAAAATGTTATTATTTTACTTAAATAGTCTAAACAATTATATGTGTTTGATTTGAGTTTATAGGGATTACATTGGTATAATAGATACAAGAATCATCTTGACATGGTTATCCTATAGAGGAGAGTATGAACAGATTGTGTTAATGGAAATGAAAGACCTAATAATAGTGTAGGGGAATGATGACCAATGGGCCTAACACGAGAAGCTGAATTAGGGGAATGAATTCCTATATTTAGACTTTAGGTATGAATGGGTTACGATAATCTAGAAGCATGATACATAACGGGGATAGGGTATAATGTCCTGGAGGCCGAGACCATGATAGAGCTAGGGTATTACTATCTAGAGGCCGAACATTTAATGGTGCTTAGATATGATGATTTGGAGGCATGATCTGGCTCAATTACTTAAGAAAGAATGGATACAATATTATTAACCTTACGACTTGTTTTTAATATTTTATGAAATAAAATTGTTATCCTTACAAAATGGAGGTGAAGTAGGTATGGACAGGGGTTCATTAAAAATTGGTAAGCACATGACCGCTTGGTAGTTGGGTGTTTGTTGCTTACTTGTGCTTTTTTGATTTAGGTTATTCTTATAAATATTTTTTATTTCCAATTAAATTTCTTATAATCTCGTCAAATGAATGTATACTGTAATATCCATATATTTTAAAAGATTCACATTATGTTCTATAATGTGTATGACACACAACACCGAGATTAAACAAACCATGCAATATTTATAATTTTAAACTATCCATTGAATTGGAAGGTATGAATACGATTAACTATATTTTGAAATATATATAAGGGATCTAATCAATAAATATGTATTAATGAAATATTAAGAAATATGTCCTCAATCTTTAGTTATGTAATTTTATTCTTTATAAATACATTTTTTTCAAAATTGTTCTTTATTTTTTTATGAGAAAATATTTGAATTAAATTTTATAAATTTTAGAAAATTTATTTTATAAATTTAAATTCATTTTTTTGAAACATAATTTTCAATTTATCTTATGGTGACATTTGGAGAATTTTCTAAAGACTTTTATTTCTTAATGAATTGTTAATACATACATTTTTTTGGAAACTATTTTTCTTTTACGTAATTAAAATGTAATATTATAGATTTTATTAATTTTAAAATTAAATTATGAATTTTTATTTAAAATAATTAAATTATGGTATTTAGAATGAATTTTAAACTCAAATTTGGAATAAAAACATTTTACTCATAAAATAAAACTTTTTTTGAGAAACCATTTTTTTGTCTTTTTCTAGATTTAAATTTAAAATAGGTTTAAATTTTGTAAATAAATTTATGTTATTTTTAGCCATTATGTATTGTAACTACAATAAGTTTTATTACCATTATAATAGGTAAATCTGGTAATTAAGAGTTAAATATAAAAATATAAGCACTAGAAAATGACTCTAATAGTTGCCTTAATTTTTTAAAATGATTCAATTATTTCTATAGTTATCTAATATTCTATTATATACACTTTTTTGATTTGGATGTTATTATTACCATTATTTTATTTTATTATAATAAAGGTTAAAAATTTCACACTCTTGTTTTTAATAAATATATTATTTTTAGCAAGGAGATTAATAGAATATATTTTCACTTAAAAATAGTATAATGAAATATATATTATTTGTCTTAATCATGGTAATTTATTTTTAATTTTTAGTTTGAAAATAATTAACTTAAATTCTTATTCCTTGTTGATAAATTAATTGATCAATTATATGAAAAATAAAGTAATGGTAATAAATTAATAAAAGTAATATAATATAAAATATTTAACTTGATGCATGAATTATATTTATAAATATATCATTTTGGGGTTTAATAATGATATTTATTTGAATTTTATTTATTTTCGTGATGTTATTAAAGAAAAAGTAAAAAAATAGTTCTAAAATTGACTTTACTAGTATTTTATAAAAATAATATTTTATTAAATGATACAAAATTTTATAAATTCTATAATCTAAAAATAGATTATTATATGGTTATAAAGGTAATCCATATTTCATGTAAGGGATGTTAATCCATTAATATAAACTATCATTACCCACAAAGAGTAAAAAACCTTGCTATCGTGGTAAGTGTAAAAAGGGTTAATGGCTTATTAAAATCAAAGGATAAATGGAATCCATTTTAAAAACCAGTAAAAGTTTAAATGGATTAGATTATTTATATAAATTTTAATCATAAATTCCTATATTTAAATTTAGATTCATTTGGACATCGAAAGTAATTTATATTGTTTTAACATGTGATGATATTCCAAGTGTGCTCCTCCCCTCTCTTTTAAAAGGGAACATATTCTTCTCATTTATTCACACTTCAAGAACAATTTAGTCTGTAATATAAATACCTAAATTCCTTTATAAAAATAATCCCCACATTATATATGTTTTAATTTGGGTAGAATACATACCATTGCAGGCTTAAGGTTTAAATAAAATGTGGTTTTCTGAAGAAGAGGTATAATTCTTAATCAACTGCTTCCATTTAATTTATTTTTCCATCCCCCTTTTAATATTATAAATTTTTTTGATATAATAACATAATTAGCTACCATATATAAGGATATTATTATGTTAATTTCATAAGTTGTAACACCATGAAAATTCTAAAAGTGTTTCATTTTTTTGATAGCATATAAACTCTTTAGAATTTAAGGTTTGTTTAATATTTTAAAGAAATTTATTTTATTCTATATCACAAAAATAATGAAATACTTATTTGTCTTGGATCCCACATAAAAAAATTTATTTTATATCTTACATTACACACAAGGCCATGTTTTAGAGAACAACATTATATTATATTGTTATTTAATATAATAAGATTTATCCTAGCTTTTAAATGGATGTTTTTGAAAAGATTTTAGAAATTTATGAGAATATATCTATATAAGTATATGTATATATATTATATCTAAAAAAATATTTTTTACACTCATCCAATATATTGTATATCCATAAGATTATAATTAATCTATTTTTATGCCTAAAAATTTTACTTTTCTAAAAAGCACTGTTTTCTCCTTTTAATGGAGAACCTATTTTAAATCAATGTTTTGGTGCTTTATAAATTTTATATACATAAAATAAACTTTTTTTTGAATTATTAACATAAAAATAATCTTAGGGTGATCTTGTGGTATTTATCTGAGAATTGACATTTTTTGATGAGTAATGAAAGATACTGAATTTTACTTAAAAACTATTTTTTCATGTAATTTATTTTAATAATGAAATGTTATATTAACATGGTTTTAATTTTTTTTATAATTAATAAATTAATCAAATTTAGTTAATTTTATTCAATTTCATGTTGAACTTGGATATAAAAACTTTGCAAAATTTTGAATAATTTTACATTAAAAACCTTCTTTCTCATCCCGTATACAGAATCAAATTTAAATTTTTTCTAAAATTATTCCATTGGAATTTTAAAAAATATATTATATATTTTGTATCAGAATAATTTAAAATTTATTTTATTTTTAAATTAGTTTTTGAAAAAAACATTATTAAAAGTAAATAAAGATTATTACAATGATTAAGGTAAAATTAAGCTTAATAAGGGACTAAACCATAAACTTAACGGATAAATTTACTTATAAAATTTAAAAAAGAAATTTTCTTTCCTTACTTAGATAATATCCTCTATTTTATGTAATTTTTTTCTCATTGGACTCACATTTTATTATGTTTACATCTCAATAATTTTTACCTTTTTATATTAACCAGAATTTCACTCTTCCTCCCCTATAAAAAGTCCCTCATCCATCCCACTTTTTCACACCTATAACACGAATTGGATAGTAAAAAAGGTGAATAAATAACCACCAATATTCAATCCTTTAATCATATAATCCTAAAATTTTTCATAATGAAATCCAGGAATGTTTTTTCTCTAAATCAAAAGGATTTACCCGAATAAGAGGAAACGTTCTTTAACAATCACTTTTGTTTCATTTAATTATCCACCACTCATATTATTTTTATATAAAATTATATAATAATGTAATTATATTAAATATACTGATATTTTCTATGCTAAGAGTTATTACTACAATTTCACACACAACCATTAAATGAGATACACAATCATCATTCGTGTGTACGATAAACTACCGCCTCTCGAAGCAGTGTCATTCGTTCATCCATTAAAACATTAAAAGGGTGGAATCATTGTGTATTTATAATTTTTATATGTAATATAAGATATTTATACTGTATTTATGGTTCGATAATTTTTATATAACTCTTAATTTCTTGCTTTCTATTTTTTTTTGGAATATGATAACATCGTTTCTAGATGTGGGGAGTACCACCTCCATAAAGCAATGTGATTCATTTACACATTAAATAGAATGATAAAGAAAGGTTTTAGTAAAAATTTGTGAAATATAAAACATAAATACTATATTATAATTATCATATACATTATATCATTTAATATTTATTCTTTTAATAACGTAAAAGAAGTGGATATAGTGTTGTGAATATGAATGACCTATCGTCTCCATTAACGATGAAGTTCATTTCCTATGTCGAAACATTATGGATTATTATAGATAAAAATAACTGAATTTATTTGATATTTAAATAATTTTTCTAAATCCTAGAGATCATGAAATCATTATCGATATAATAAGTATATAAATAACAAATTAAAACATAATCGAAAAACTAAGCAATTAACACCCGAAATAGTAAAATAATGAAATATTGTTTATAAACAGGTAATAAGATATTTTAATAAAATTATATTTTATTTTATAAATAGTATTAGGGTTATGGTATAAGTTAATAACATTCTTAAAACCTTTATATAATAAGTTAAATGATGTTCACCAAAAAGGAAATGCAAGGAAAGGGAATCTTGTATCACTTTATCTTCTGTCAGGCACACATCATTTTCACCAATTATTAATTTTGTGTGTTGTATATACTGAACCTATTGTATTTTATATAATTAATTATTAATTACTAATGTTATTTAGAGTTTTATTTGAATTATTTCTTTCATGGGGATTATAATTCAAAAGCCTCAAATTAGTAAGCGATATCTTCTCAATTTGAATTCTTTGAGGAACACTTTATCATTTCATAACTAATTTCATATATATGTTGTACATACCACCAGTTTGAGGTTTTATATAATTAATAATTCATTATTAATGGTATTTTATGTTTCAAGTTGAATTAATTTATCTAATGGGTCTTATAATTAAAATTACTTTGTGCAAAAAAAATCATAACCCAATTCATTTTCATTGGGCTATGTTACTTATTCTTTGTCATTAATATTATATGATAATGTGTATAATTAAATTGAGTATATATTTATATATATAATATTATTATATATTAATTTACATTTGATACACATAATAAATTCATTGAATAATTCTCACTTTCACATTATGATAATTTAAAGGGTTTATTTCAAAATTTTATTCCAATCGAGATTATTTATTCTTGAAATTACATTGAAGGAATTAATATAATAATTATCTAAAAAACCCTTAATTTTATTATCCTATAGTTATTAATGACCATTACATGTAATATTACTATTTTTCAACTTTTTGGTACTCAAAAGTATTCACAAAATGTTTTAAAGAAAACATGACTTCATATCTCTCTATCCTCAAAGAACCGGGTTTCTTATAATAAACCATTTTTTAAAAATAGATCAAAAATACGGTTTTAAAATATTTCAAATGATTTATTAAACATATTTTATCAATTATTTCTTTCATAATTGTTTTAAAGTAAATATTCTTGTTGTATTCAGAAAAATAAACTTTTTTATTCTTTTTTACATTTTAAGACAAGTATAAAATTAACCATCATAATTTATTTTAATATTCCACTTCAATATTTAAATGTAATTTTTTTAATAAAGTGATATTTTTTAATTTTCTTTAAACAATTTTATTTTCATTTAGTTTTCCAAATTGAAAGGGTTATTTTTATGATTACTTTTTAAAAACATGTTTTCATAGTATTTCCATTCTTCAATGACTACATCTCTTTATTTTACTTCACTTGGGATATTATGTATTTATTCCATACTTATTATATATATGGATGGTTTAGCATTTATTTAGATGAGGATAGTATTAATATTCCCTTTATTGATTCATTTTTATAGTCACCTTGAAATATTTAATTATCTATGATTAGTAAACATTAAATTTTACATCAATGTACATATCATTTACCATGGATATGATGATTGGATAAACCACATATCATTTTTACATATAGTTATTAATTTGATATTTATTTTATTATTTTGTGAAATATCAATAAATTAGTTTCCCTTATTCAATATAGATATTTGGTAAGGCACATTATTTATGAATTAAATCCATTATTTGATATATGAGGACTAAATTGTACATGAACTGTACAGGTTGGTGACCATTTAATGTATTCCCCTTGAGGCATCAGTAGTCTCCTGAGTATAAACTATTTGGAGAAAAACCCTTCTATTTTGTTTCTAAGTAGATTAGTGATATTTCTACTCAAAAATTTAAACTGTCAAAAGATTATGTCCTCATAGTAAAGATATCATGTGCTTGAAAAACATGAATTCTGATAATTAAGCATTTCATCCATTTCAATTATTATTATACATGGGATTTTTTTTACTTTGACATTATCTATAGATGAATTTATTTCTAATTTTATTATAATTTCATTGATTATATGGAATGTGTTTCAATTATTTTATTTTACATATTTTTTATACCTTATCTAGTTATTTGTATGTCATATGTTTCTAGTTATTTACATAACAAATATGATTTTTTTCACTTCCATATGAGTTTATTGATTATATAGAATTTGTTTTAAGTTATTTACATTGATATACAGATTATTCTCATTGATTAATTATTTCTTCCCCTATTATTTAACTTTATTGAGAATTTTAGATCACAATTATTTTTATTCCCTTACCTATTATCCCATGACGTGTACTAAAAAATATATGCAAGGATATGATAAGTGAAAAAAAATTTACCCTCAAAAAAATAATTTTGTAATTAGTGTATTCAATTGTGATACAATATTATTGTATTTATCTGGTTTAACAAGACTACTAAACACATCAGTCCTTCATTATTTTATTCTTTGTTATCATGGCATTTTAATGTTAGTAGAAACCATCTTCGAGCTACTACTGTTGGGGAACTATAGTTGGTATTAATGAATGTTTAGTATTTACCTAGGGTACTAGATGTTTGAAAAAATTTATTAGATAACATAGAACTAAGGTAGAATTTGATTATTATTGTAGAAGAACATCTTGATGTTTTTTTAGATAGATATTATGCGTTTTTCAAAGAAATAAATCCCTTTCTATATACTATAAGTGAAGAAGGTTCTAGAACAGATGTACTTAGGGTTAATAAATTCATAAAGGTGTATCAGGCATATCTCGAGGGTAACAAGGTACTTGACAATGAGCCTAACATCACCCTAGGTTTGACACTCCCAAAAGACTCACTGATGATAATTAAAATTTTCATTACAGACCATTATGATTTATTTGAATAGATGATGATAATGAATGACCTAGGTTAAAACATAGAAAAAGGAAGGACCTATGTTGAAATAAAAAAGAATAATTATTTATGTATTTATGTTATATTGAAAACCATAATTAACAATTTATTGAACAATTAAACATAATTCAAGGATATCTATCATATTTATTTTTGAAATTATATTTATGTGGTCTAAGAAAAGAACAACTTGTATACCGAGTGACAAACCAGAAATTACATAGAAACCATGGGACATTAGCCCAAGACTGACGGATGATAAGGGTTTAACACCAACAAAAACCTACACAATATCCTGGTTAAAATTTCATTTTTTTTGTTATCAAATTTGTTGAATAAATATTAATGATGAATGAGTAGTGTTTCTCTTTTAGTTCAGGATATTAATTTAGTAACCAATTTGGAATTGGATAGTATTTATAGATAAATGGAAACAAATTTCACTCTTTTATGGGAAATGATCCATTAAATGTGTATTTTATTTCTTAAGGTATCAAAGATAATATTTTGATATCTATTTCATGATGTAACGGATGAATTAGAAATTGATTAAACAAAAAAAGGATGAATTTATTTTATATAAATATGTTATGTAAGTAATTTTGTTATATCCTTATGTTGAAAATGAATTACCCAACATTATGAAGATGATCTAGAGTAAAATGTCGTTTTAATATCTTATTTTTCTTTTAACCGATGATATTTTAAATCCTTAATGGTTTATAACTATGAGGACATAAAATTTCAACAGATCATTACCTAGTTTTTGATCAATGACCTCAATAATCCTCTATAATGATTTATTCCTTTCCACCAAGTCCAATGTTCACATTACATTGATTTTTTCCCTTCTAAGAAACCTTGTTATGTATTGTTCTATTTGACATTGGAACTTACCATTCTCTCTTTTCAAGTGGTTTTTTACCAACCCTTCCCATGATGTGGGATTTCAATTAAGGGGATTTAAAATATAAAAAAAAATTAATTTCCATAATCAAGTTTAAATTGAAACAATGAAATTTATTTATTGTAGGGAGAATGTAACACCTTGATAATTATGAAAGAGTAACTTTTATTTGATAGTGTATAAAATCTTCAGACATTAATGTATATTTAGTATTTTCAATAAATTTACTATATTATAATCCTTGAAAATGATGATATACTTTGTTATTTTTTATAAAAAAATAATAAATTTCTTTTATAGCTTATGTAACATTCAAAAAAAAATTATCAAAAAAAAATTATAATATATTATTATATAATATAATAATAAATAACCTTACTGTTAAATTATAGGTTAAGAATATGTTTAAATAACATATAATAACATATATATTATATATATAATAATATATTTTTAACATGTATCCAAAATATTTGATATCCATATGATAAGAATAAACCATGTTTTATGCTTAAAGAATACATTTTTCTAAAAATGCAATTTTATAGCCTTTTAAAGAAGAACCTATTTTAAATACAATATTTTGAACTTTTATACATTTTATATGTCAAAATAAACATCGTTTTGGAAATTGGAACATAAAAATTATAATAGGGTTGATTTTTTGGTATTTTTCTAAGAAGTATTATTTTATAATAAATAGTGAAAATTTCTAATTTTTTGTTGAAAACTTCTTTTTCATCAAATTTATGTCAATAGTTAAATTATAATTTTATCTTTTAAAAGTATTATTTGTTTAATTTTACATCAATTTATAAATTTTTTGGTAATTTTATTTAATATCACAATGAAAATGGGTATAAAACCATAGAAAACATTTGAATATTATTAATTTATAAACCCACATTCTCATCCCTTCTACAGGATTAAATTTCAATTCATTTTTCCCTTTTGATGATTTTAATTTGGAAAAATGGATTCTATTATTTTGATAATAATAATTTATAATTTATAATATTTTTACTTATGTTTTTGAAAAAAAATATTAGTGAATGTAGTTCCCATTAATTACTATTATTAAAGAAAAATTAAGCTTAATAAAGGACTAAACCATAAACGTAAGGTCAAAAATGACCTAAAAACATGAAAAAAATACAATTTATGGACATATTTTGACAACTTAATCCATTTTATTTAAATTGGTTATTTATTTGAGGCACATGATGTAAGGAATAGCTCACCATAGTGTTTAAATTTTTATATTTATAGAAATGCCATTACTCTCCACTATAAAAACACACTCACCCCTACCATTTATTCACACCTCTAAATACCAATGTCTCATAAAAAACCGAACTGAATAATCTATAAAATTACCTACCATCATTGTAGAGGCCTCAATTTTTTTATAATTCAAACTAATAAAGTTTTTTCATATAAACTAAAAGAAGTTATCAGAATAAGAGGAAACATTATTAAACAATCAATTTTATTTCATTTAATTCTCCACCCCTTAAATTATTTTATATCATGATTGTATATTAACAAACTTATATTAAATATACTGAAATTTTTTTATTATATTATTTTTAGCTATACTGTAATGCCCTGACCCTAGTATCCCAAAGTCGGTGCATTATTACATAACGTTGGCATGATCACAAGAAAGATCAAATCTCGAAATACCGATTGGTTTAGTAGCCTTGGAAACACTAGATATATTCATAATGTTTTACATTACATCATAAAGTGAAAAAATACTACAAAAACATATTGTCTCCATAGTCCACACTATTATCCCCTCATAATATCCCTGCAGGTCATTCATAATTTACTTCTTCACATCCTGGGAAAAATAAAACATAGAAAAGGGGTGAGCTCAAATGCCCAGTAAGGATAACAATATAGCGGAAACTTTCATAAATAAGAATAAACATTTAAGTCAGTGTATAACTAAAACAAAAGCCTTTTAAACTTGAACTTCAACATAGTATGGAAAAAATAAAATGAAATAATGCCATTTACTTACTCACATGGATATTCTACTAATCGAATAATCACATGCAATATCAATAACCACTTTCATAATGATGGAATGCATAATGTCAGACTATCATAACCACATAGACAATGCCTCCTTCCAAGACTACAAATAAGATTTTTCCAAGGCCTTATGCCAAGACACTAGTTTGTCTCATGAGACCTACCGATGCATCAAAGAGCTATAACGGGCTCCACCCGTCACATATTAAGTCCAATGCATTCCCATATGAAAAGGTTTAAATATAACATAATCATTTTTATTAAAACTAGCATAAGAAATGTCAATACTTTCACCATAAACCATGAACGGTATAAAAATAGCACATCCACAATAAAAAATATCACCAAACCTTCAATACAATATAGAAGTTTTGTATCATAATAAATAAACTTCAAATAAGCTTAAAATCCATAAAAAGATGTTGACATAGATGAAATCAAAACTATTTGAGAGAAATATCTCTTTTCTCGAAATCATTTAAAAGTCTCACATTTATAATGGAAGTAATTTAAAAGAGATTTTTGAATCAAAGTGTCCCATTCCACTTTAAAACTTTTGAAAATAAATATAATTTCAAAACATTCATGTACATATAAATAAGTCCTTAAAATCATTTTGAAAACATGGACATTAATTAAAAATATTTAGAATGATAAATATTTAAAACATTTAAAATTATGATCTTGATAAAGAGTAACTTTTAAAAATTATTAAAATATTTATTTTTAAATCATTTAAAAGTCACATAATTACAAAATAAAACATTTAATTTTAAAATATTCTTATAATCTTGTAATGGAAGCTTTGGCGATTTTATAACGGCGGTAAATAGCCGCATCCGCCGTATAAGTTAAAAAAACATTCTTACCTTAAATTTGTCGAAAGGTAAAAAGTGCCTTGTCTGGAAAATGACGGAAAGATTCCTTTAAAAACACATAAGGGTATAAATGACTTTAGCCCCATATTATTTGTAAGTAGTAAAATTGTTTTGAAATATATTTCGAAGAAACATGGATGTGGATGATAAAGAAATCCCAGTAGATTATTACGTATAAACAACCTCAGATAATGAAGAGATTGTGAAATAAAACCTTACCTTGTACTTTTCCTTGGTTGGGGTAGGTTAACCTCCTCTATAATGTTTAAATAATTGTTATTTAATTATACAAGAATCATATACATTAATATGATATCATATATGATATTTTAACATTGATTTGTTAATAATATCTTAGTATTATCGTTGTTTCGGGTGTTAACTTACTCATTTTATTTAATATATTTTGTTACATAAGCCATGTTTGTAATGGATAGGTTGTATATTAATCATATCCAGAATGATATCAAGTCCTGAGATACTATTGTTAATCATCAAATTAGAATTATACATGAATGGATATGATGGAGAATGAATCTTATCGCATTCGTGGAGAGGGTAGTCCGTACGTACGCACGAGCGACAATATCATTCTTTTGATATTAAAATAACATATATTTGGATGGTATATCATATATACAGAATAATTATCATATTAAATTTATTATTTACATGAATTAAACATCATTATTATACCCATCCAAATAATAATTTATTGAATAACAATTACACCACGACGTGGAGACGGTAAGCCGTACGTACGCACGTATGGTGACATGTTATTCAAAGGATGGATAGAATACTGAATATGGTTGTACAATATTTATAATAACATCACAGTATATATATGATACTGGAGTTATTATTTTCGAATGGTAACAACAAAGGAAGAGGATGTGGAAGAAGAAAGGAACTTGAAAAAGGGTGGTAAAATCATTACCTCTTCTTTGGGTTCGTCCTTTTGATTAGATCAAAAGGGCTCCATAAGTTGGCTTTTTGACTAAAGGAATGCCTCTATGATGAATTGAGGGAAGTTGAGAGAGTATTTGGTTAGAGTTTGGTCGATCCAAAAGGATTTGAAGGTGTGAAGAAATGAGAAGGAGGAGTGCCCTTTTATAAGAGGTGTGAGGGGAACCTTTGGAAAAGCTAGACATATTAATTCATAATAAATTCATATTCGGTTTCTAATTGCACAAAAGTTTATTATTTAAATTTTAAGGTGGGGATAGGTCGAGAAACATTCAACCAATAGAATTTAGACAGGTTTGGGTTACTATATTAACCTTATCTTTAAGTATTAACTCTTAGTTAATTAGTTTGACATTTACCATGTCACTTTGTATTTTTATATTATATAGTTAATTAACTTACTATATACATACAATAGACCCCCAAGTGGTCCATTAATGATACAAATACAATGATATAAGTCTCTTGGCCGAACCTTAGATTTTTAGGTATTTTATATCAAATAATAATATAATATTTGTTTTAAAAACTCTTTTTTGTTAATTTGACACTATTCAATAGTTGATTTTTTTGAAACTCTTAACGGAATGATTACTTCGAACAAAGTTAATTAAATCAATTCTAACATGTCATATTAACTTATAAAATTAATTTAATTCATAAAAAGTCTCATATTATATTTATTTTTGTATTTATAATATCAATTATTTTAATTTTTCACTATTATTGTAATTACTGCATCATCATTGTGTCATAAATAAATTAACTTATTTAATGTCTAAAAATTATAAATAAAATATAATTATGTAGGAAATAATTTTAAATTTCTAATTAATATTTATAGTCGAAAATCCAACATGTATACCCCTATGTAAAAATTGTTTTTCTAAAAGATATATACTTGTGTCATTTTTGTACTTATTTTAACTTAATTAAAATTAAGTGTCCCTATCACCTACAAGTGGCTCCATGGGGTCCCCAAATCGACCAAAAGGTGGCTATGGTCGAACATGTATCAAACATTAAGGCTAGGACACGTTTTAGGGTAATTTAATATGATTATAATATTATTTTGTAACCCTTATTTACCGGATTTACCCTTATCCATGGTAAATAAAATATTTACCGAAGTAATTATTCAAAATGTCTAAAAATAAAAGTTACCTATTTAATCAATTTGAACATCCCAATTCCAAATATGGAATCCATTTTTCCAAATTCAAACCACAAAAGTGGCGGAAATTAATTTAAAATTAATTCCCATTGTTAAGACAAAAAGCGTGTTTTTATGAGATAATAACTATAAAAAGATTGACACTTGTTTATATCCGGTTTAATTGTTAAATTATCTCCAATGACCAACAATGTATTAAATGGTAAAAATATATTCTAAATATACATTAAAACCACTCAAATTTATTATTTATCACTATTAATCATTTTGATTAAAAAAGTTGTTTTTAATTAAAATTTAGTAATTTTCAATATTCATCAAAATATTAAAGTTATCCGAAAAGTACCAAAATTTCACCTTAGGCTAAATTCGATATTTCGAATCCAAAAATGAAGTCCATTTTGAGAGATCAAATTTCAAAAAGTAGGTATTACTATTCACAACGGCTAGTTTGATCGGTTGTGGTGTGTGTTAAAACTCGAAGTTGCGTACAACACACGCTACCACATTATTCAATGAGAAGCGTACCATAGAAGCTTGGGGTGTTACATTTTAAAATTTTGATGTCCCCATTTAGTCAAAAAGTTTAAAATATTGTATTAAAAAAGGGTTCACTATTAAAAGTTGATAAAAGTACAATACTGAAAATGAATTTGTTCTTGAATTATGTCTAAGAAACTCATAATATGGATTCTAAAATTATAAGGATATATTAGTTTAAAATTTAGTTAATACTATTCATAACCTCTTTTGAATGGCTTTTTTGGGAAGTCATGGTGTGATTGAACTCAGTGTTGCGTGTAGTGCAAGTTATTGAATTATTTTGAAGTAATAAAACTCTATGAAATCTTGGGGTGTTACATTCTCCCCTCCTTCAATAAATTGCATCCTCGTAATTTGAAATTGTTCTTCGAAAATAAAAGGTTAAATATAGAAAATATCTTTGTGAGAAAACCCACATCGGATATTGGGTTAATAAATTTTAGTCTTAATAAGAGGAAAAGAGAAATGAAAGTGTCAGCACAAAATTATGATCTCTATTCGGAGAACATTGGTGGTAATTAGAGACATATAATTGGAGGAAAACCGTAAATATTTATAGGTAGTGATTGAGGTCATCAATCACAAACAAGTGTAAAATTGAGATCCTTAAATTCATCAATCTATGATGATTTAAAATACCATCGGTTCAGCAAAACATTTGGTATTAGGATAACACATTTTTTTTGTTTTAAGATCCCTTCACTGCAATATAAGAATTAATTTCTTCATTGAATAAGAGAACAAGAAAAATATATACTTGACAAGTAGAGTCTCACCCTTTAACTATGTTCTACCACAAACTCATCTTTCACTCTAAAAGATAATAGAACTTAAAAATAATATTCTATTTATCCTATTCTTATAGGGTTAAAAAATGAATTTATAATTCATCAAGCAGAACCATTAAAAAAATGACATTATTCAATCCAGGACATCATGTGGGTTAGTGGTAGGTGATACATCCTTGTCACCATTCGGTTTTGGGTTCAAGTCTCACGGCCTTGCCGGCTGCGACAGGTTGCCGCCCGACCTCCGTGTTGTCCTTTTATGGTAATCCAAAATTATTCTCAAACAAGAATTATCCAAAATAATTCTGTCCAAACTCACACTCCAACATTTATAAGGAAGATAAACATAATGTAGATCATTTTTACCCCGTAATAGCATATGAATACCTTCATCATGTATTCTTTTAAAACACTGTAACATCCTGAATTACCATAAAACCTCATTGATTACATTCATGATCCCTTATTCCTTAAATAATAATAGATATACTCTTTCAATCCAAAAATGTGTTAAACCCCAACAATGATGGAATATGCAAATCATTAATCAGTTTCAAGGTATCCAATATAATTTATCCAAATCAATCATGTATTTTTCTAAAATCACTATCTTGGTATCAGAACCATATTATGGTTTATCTTTCTCTTAACCATATATTTTCCAAAAATTTAACCTTCTATTGAGTCACTTTTCTTTGTTCCACATAATCTCTTGTCCTTAATGAAATAGTACTGCATTACAATCCTTATATACTCCATAAATATTATAACAAGTACATTGTTGATTCAACACTCAAATGACATAATCAACATAAGAACTCTAATCATTCCTCTTTATCTGTGGTAGTATCATAACTTGATTATTATCCAATAGCATCATTTGAGGCATAGTATGATGACTGTGACATAGGTTCGTGTAGTGTCCAAACTCCTTGTAAATGAAGCATTGTACATTTGAAACCATTTTCTTACCCATGGAGTCACGTACTTTGTGCCCTTTTCCTCCACACTTATAACAAACTCCCATTCCTTTCAGGCAAGTTCCATGGTGTTTCTTCCAACAGTTATCACATATGGGAAAATACTTATTTTCCCTCATCCCTTTATCTATCTTTCTCTCTTCCATTCTTTTATTCTCTTGCTTCCCTTCAAATCCATAGGACTCAGTAAACTCTTTACTTATCTTATCAACACATGATATTATTTCTTCATATTATGATAATACATGAGAGACTATTTCCCTTATAAATTCTGGCTTAAGACCATGAAAGATATGATCCTTCTTTCTCTTTGGATCATGTGCATTGCTGGAGTTATCATTCCTTCTACTGGGCGCCATTTCCAAATAATGGAATACACTAGATTAGTTTATGAATAACAATACTGAATCCCAAACTTGAAAAACACATAACATAAATTATATAGTTTATGGATATAATCCATAATCATAAAAATGTCTCCTTTGAGGAAGTATATACTCATAAACCCTGAATAATGGTTTGTAAATAAAATGATAATTATCCTAAGCATATCCCCCGGGAGTGTCGTGACCAAGAGTACAGCAAGGCCCATTGTCGTGCAGCAGTTCCCGTTCGAGTCTAGCTCAAAGCAGTGTTTTCGGGTTTTACCCCTAGGTACATATTTTTCAGAGCCACCTCTACCTATTCGTATCTAGATAGGGATGTATTGCTCAGAAAACTCACAAAATATCTACAATACCAAAATTCTAGGAAGTTCTTCTATACTAATTCTCAATGTTCATCTTAGGTCAATGTTCTCTAATCAGAGTTTATCTAAATATAGCTTCCAAGGTTTGTACTAAACTTTCTCTGATACCAACTGTAATGCCCCGACCCTAGTTACCCAATGTCGGTGCATTATTACATAACATTGGAATGATCACAAGAAAGATCAAATCTCGAAAGAGTGATTAGTTTAGTAGCCTTGGAAACACTAGATATATTCATAATGTTTTACATTACATCATAAAGTGAAAAACTACTACAACAACATATTTTCTCTATATTACACACTATTATCCCCTCATAATATCCCTACAGGTCATTCATAATTTAATTCTTCACATCCTGGGAAAAATAAAACATAGTAAAGGGGTGAGCTCAAATGCCCAGTAAGGATAAAAATATAGCGGAAACATTCATAGATAAGAATAAACATTTAAGGCAGTGTATATGTAAAAAAAGCCTTTTAAACTTGAACTTCAACATAGCATGGAAACAATAAAATGAAATAATGCCATTTAATTACTCACATGGATATTCTATTAATCGAATAATCACATGCAATATCAATAACCACTTTCATAATGATGGAATGAATAGTGCCAGACTATCATAACCACATAGCCAAGGCCTCGTGCCAAGACTACAAATAAGATTTTCCCAAGGCCTTGTGCCAAGACACTAATTTGTCTCATGAGACCTACCGATGCATCGAGGAGCTATAGTGGGCTACACCCATCACATATTAAGTCCAATGCATTCCCATATGAAAAGGTTTAAACATAACATAAACATTCGTATTAAAAGTAGCATACGAAATGTCAATACTTTCACCATAAACCATGAATGGTATAAAAATAGCACATCCACAGTCAAAAATATCACAAAACCTTCAATACAATATAGAAGTTTTGTATCATAATAAATCAACTTCAAATAAGCTTAAAATCCATCAAAGGATCTTGACATAGATGAAATCAAAACTATTTGAGAGAAATATCTCTTTTCTCGAAATCATTGAAAAGTCAAACATTTATAAAGGAAGTAATTTAAAAGATATTTTTGAATCAAAGTGTCCCATACCACTTTGAAACTTTAGAAAATAAATATAATTTCAAAACATTCATGTCCATATAAATAAGTCCTTAAAATCATATCGAAAACATGGACATTAATTAAAAATATTTAGAAAGATAAATCTTTAAAACATTTAAAATTATAATCTTGATAAAGAGTACCTTTCAAAAAATCTTAAAATATTCATTTTGAAATCATTTAAAAGTCACATAATTATAAAATAAAACATTTAACTTTAAAATATTCTTATATGCTTGTAAGGGAAGCTTTGACGATTTTATAACGGCGGTAAATAGCCGCACCCACCATATAAGTTAAAAAATCATTCTTACCTTAAATTTGTCGAAAGGTAAAAAGTGCCTTGTTTGGAAAACGACGGAAATATTTCTTTAAAAACACATAAGGGTATAAATGACTTTAACCCATATTATTTGTAAGTAGTAAAGATGTTTTGAAATACATTTCGAAGAAACATGGATGTAGATGATAAAGAAATCCCAGTAGATTATTACGTATAAACAACCTCAGATAATGAAGAGATTGAGAAATAAAACCTTACCTTGTACTTTTCCTTGGTTAGGATAGGTTAACCTCCTGTATAATGCTGAAATAATTTTTATTTAATTATACAAGAATCATATACATTAATATGATATCTTATATGATATTTTAACATTGATTTGTTAATAATATCTTAGTATTATCGTTGTTTGGGTGTTAACTTACTCGTTTTCTTTATATGTTTTGTTATGTAAGCCATGTTTGTAATGGTTAGGTTGTATATTAATCATATTCAGAATGATATCAATTCCTTAGATACTATAATTAATAATCAAATGATAATTATACTTGAATGGATATGATGGAGAATGAATCTCATCGTATTCGTGGAGACGGTAGTCCGTATGTACGCACGAGCGACAATATCATTCTATTGATATTAAAATAATATATAATTGGATGGTATATCATATATACAGAATAATTATCATTTTACATTTATTATTTACATGAATTACACATCATTATTATACCCATCCAAATAATAATTTATTGAATAACAATTACACCGCGACGTGGAGACGGTAAGCCGTACGTCCGCACGTATGGTAACATGTTATTCAAATGATGGATAGAATACTGAATATGGTTGTACCATATTTATAATAACATCAAATTATATATATGATACTGGAGTTATTATTTTAGAATGGTAACAACAAAGGAAGATGAAGTGGAAGAAGAAAGGAACTTGAAAAAGGGTGGTGAAATTATTACCTCTTCTTTGGGTTCTTCCTTTTTATTAGATCAAAAGGGCTCCTTAAGATGGAATTCTGACTAAAGGAAGGCCTCTAGGATGAAGTGAGGGAAGTTGAGAGAGTATTTGGTCAGAGTTTGGATGAACCAAAAGGCTTTGAATGTGTAAAGAAATGAGAAGGAGGAGTGCCCTTTTATAAGAGGGGTGAGGGGACCTTTGGAAAAGCTAGAAATATTAATTTATAATAAATTCATATTCAGTTTCTAATGGATCCAAAGTTGATTATTTAAATGTTAATGTAGTGATAGGTCAAAAACCATTAAAACAATAGAATTTAGACAGGTTTGGGTTACTATATTAACCTTATCTTTAAGTATTAACTCTTAGTTAATTAGTTTGACATTTACCATGTCACTTTGTATTTTTATATTATATAGTTAATACACATACTATATACATCCATTCGACCCCCAAGTGGTCCATTAATGATACAAATATCATGATATAAGTCTCTTGGCCGAACCTTAGATTTTTAGGTATTTAATATCAATTAATACTATAATATTTGTTTCAAAAACTCTTTTATGTCAATTTGACACTATTCAATAGTTGATTTTTGTGAAACTCATAACAGAATGATTACATCAGAAAAAAGTTAATTACATAAATCCTAACATGTCATATTAACATAGAAAATTAGTTTAATTCATAAAAAGTCTCAAATTATATTTATTTGTGTATTTATAATATCAATTATTTTAATTTTTCACTATTATGGTAATTACTGCATCATCATTGTGTCATAAATAAATTAATTTATTTAATGTCTAAAAATTATAAATAAAATATCATTACGTATGAAATCTCTTTAGATTTCTAATGAATATTTATAGTCGAAAATCCAACAAATATAACCCTATGTTAAAATTGATTTTCTAAATGATATATACTTATGTCATTTTTGTACTTATTTTAACTTAATTAAAATTAAGTGTCCCTATCACCTACAAGTGGCTCCATGGGGTCCCAAAATCGACCCAAAGATGCCTATGGTCGAAAATGTGTCAACCAATAAGGCTAGGACACATTTTAGGGTAATTTATTATTATTATAATATTAATTTTTAACCCTTATTTACCGGATTTACCCTTAACCATGGTAAATAAAATATTTACCGAAGTAATTATTTAAAATGTCTAAAAATAAAAGTTACCTATTTACACAATTTGAACATCCTGATTCAAAATATGGAATCCATTTTTTCAAATTCAAAACACCGAAGTGGCAGAAATTAAATTAAAATTAATTCCCGTTGTTAAGACAAAAAGTGTGTTTTTAAGAGATAATAACTATCAAAAGACTGACACTTGTTTATGTCCAGTTTAATTGTAAATTTATCTCCAATGACCAACTTTGTATTAAATGGTAAAAATATATTCGAAATATACTTTAAAACCACACAAATTCATAATTTATCACTATTAATTATTTTGATTAAAAAAGTTTTTTTTAATTAAAATTTAGTAATGTTCACTATTCATCAAAATATTAAAGTTATCCGAAAAGTACCAAAATTTCACCTTAGGCTAAATTCGATATTCTGAATCCAAAAATGAAGTCCATTTTGAGAGATAAAATTTCAAAAAGTAGGTATTACTATTCATAACGGTTAGTTTGATCAGTTGTGGTGTGTGTTAAAACTCGAAGTTGCATACAACACACGCTACCACATTATTCAATGAGAAACGTACCGTAGAAGATTGGGGTGTTGCATTTTAAATTTTTGATGTCCCCATTTAGTCAAAAAGTTTAAAATATTGTATTTAAAAAGGGTTCACTATTAAAATTTGATAAAAGTGCAATACTAAAAATGAATTTGTTCTTGCATTATGTCTAAGAAACTCATAATATGGACTCTAAAATTATAAGGATATATTAGTTCAAAATTTAGTTAATACTATTCATAACCTCTTTTGAATGGCTTGTTTGGTAAGTCATGGTGCGATTGAACTCGGTGTTGTGTGTAGTGAAAGTTATTGAATTATTTTGAAGAAATAACACACTATGAAATCTTGGGATGTTACATATACATTTAAAATATCCATTAAATGTGTGACACAATAATTATTCGTTTGTGCGAAATACTACCACCTCAAGAACCGAGAACGTTCTTTCTTTATTTACCACCTTTCAAGGTTGAAATATAAATTTATTTAGATTTTATATATGATATAAAAGAATTTTAAAATTTATTTTTTCTTATTGAATTATTATATTACTCAAACCTTAATGATTTCTGTTTTGTGGGAATATGATAACATCATTTGCGAATGTGTGGACTACCTTCTTCTAAAAGCAATGTGGTTTGTTAAAATAATACATGGAATTTATTAAGAATGGTTTTAAGAAAAATATGTGAAACATATAAAATAAATAAAATAACTGAATTATAATATAAACATTTTTAATTTAATTTTAATTCTTTTATATATGACAAGTAAATAAAAGTAGCGTTCAAGCATATGTACTACCCACCATCTCCTTGAAAGGTACATTTTATTTCCATTCTAAAAACATTATGAATTATTATAAAACATATATAATGAATATATATGATTTTGAAATCCTAATATATGTATTTTATATTATTAAATCATGATATGGGTAAGAAGAAAAAAATAACATTTCAAAACATACACAAAAAACTAAGCAATTAACTCTCGAAATAATAACAATACTGAAATATTGATAAAAAACAGGTAATATGATATTATAAGAAGATATCAGAGGGTATTAGAAATATTATTATGGTTCTGGTATAAGGTAGTAACATTATTAAAACAATTATACAGGAGGATAATATATGTTTATCGCAAATAAAATGTGAGGTAAGGGATTCTTATCTCACTTTTTCTTCTGTAAGGCATACACAATTTTCAATACTAATTTATTTTTTGTCATGTATACACTAAACATGGTATCCATTATATCATGAATACTAAATTTTTCATTTTATTTAGAGCTTCATTTAAAATTATTTACTTAATGGGGATTATAATTCAAAAGTTACCAATTAGTAAGGGAATTCGTCTCTATTTTTCTTTTAGGCATACTTTATTGTTACAAACCTAATTTATTATATATGGTGTACATACATCTAGTTAGACATTCAATATAATTTATAATTGATTATTCAAGGTATTTTGAGTTTTAATCCGAATTATTTCATCTAAGGGGATTTGAACTTAAAATTACAATGTTTAAAAGAAATTTCACAACTCAATTCATTTTTGTTGGGTTATATTACTTTATAATCATAATTAATATTATATGATTATGTATATAATGACTTTGAATAAATATTGATATATCTCCACTTATTATTTTTTTATTAATATTTTATTCACACAATTAATTCATTTATGAAATATCACTTTCATGTTATAATCATTTTAACAGTTTATTTCACAATTTCATTTTAATGAAGAATGTTTATTCTTGAAATTACATTAAAGGAATTTATATGAAATTTGTGAAATATACTATAAATTATCTTATACACTAGTTATTCCTAACCTTTTCATGTAATAGTACCATTTTGAACTCTTCGGTACTACAAATAATTTAATAATGTTTTTAAAGAAAAAATACTTCATTTATCTTTATAATTAGAATACCTATTTTCTTCTAAAATCCCTATATTTTAAAAATATTTTTAATATTTTTAAGTTTTAAAAATTATTTTTACATAAATTTTTACTCATTTTTCTTTCAAAAATTCATTCAAAGTAATATTTTTTCCATTCTGAATAAAGATCTTTTCTACACTTTTTACCTTGTAAAATGAATGTCTTTTTAAAATTCTAATGCTTGTACACAATTACCCACAATAATTTATTTAAATCCCCCATTCCATTTTTAAAATTACTATTTTTAAGATAAATTTATTTTTAAAAGTGTGTTTCATTGAATAGGATCTCCAAAATAATTTTCAAAATAATAAGGATATTATTTTCAAAAATTATTTTAAAAGTTTTGTATAGTATTTCAATTCATATATGTAAAAAACCATTTATTTTTTCCCAATTTGGATATGTTCTATTAGAACCATACTCATTCTTATTCAAGATGGTTTATTATTTATTTGGACAAAGATCATTTTAAAATTCACTTCCTTGATTCATTTTTATATTCCCCTAGAAATATTCAATTTCATATAATAATTAGACATTAAATTTTCCCTGTATATCTATATAATTTATAATGGATATTATTATTTCCAAAACAATATACCATTTTTACATAAAATTTAGACTTTGATAACAATTTTATTATTTCAAAAAAGTTTGATAAATTAGTATCCTTTACACAATAAAGATATTTGATAGGGCACATTGATTATTAATTAAATTTATTAATCTATACAAGAGGAATGATTTGGAAATTCAATATATGGTTTGGGGAATGGTTGATTTAATCACCTAAATGATTATTTTGTCTCATTAGATGATATTAGTTGGATACCAACCCTTTGAGTTTGTCTCTAAGCAGAATAGATGGGTTTCTACCCGTAGATTTAAGAAAATTTGAGATTAGGTCTTGGCCGTAAATTTATCATGTGAATATGAAACATAAAGTGTAATAAATAATATTTTAATTGATTTAAATTATATTTTCGATTTTCATTTTATTTTACAATATCTACTGATTCATTTCATTCGCATTTAATTGATTAAATTGCATGTTTTTAGTTATTTTCCATTTTACAATTATTATTAATCACTGAGTTATTTATATAGAAGGTTTTCCTATCACATCACATGCCATATTATTACTGAAATTACTTCTTAGTTTATTGATTATATATTATGGTTTTTCAGTTATTTACCATTCATTAGTTTTTAATCAAATTGATTCATTTTTCTTTCCATTTTACGTTACCCTTAATAAGAATTTGAGCTCACCCTTATCTATTCCCTTCCCTAGAATTCAACAATGTGCACTAGGAATTATATAAAGTATATTCTAAGTAAGAATAATTTTATTCTCAAAAAATTTATGTTTTGAGGAGTGTATTTATTTGTAATAAAAATACTCATGTATCGATCTGGTCTACCAAGACAACTAAACTCTTCAGTCCTTTAGGATTTGATTCTTTGAAAATATTCCAATGTAATGACAGTAGAGACCTGATATAAGATACTAGGTTTTGTTCACTAAATAACTTATATCAATATCAAACATTCCTCACATGGGAACGAAATTCTCCATTCATGTGTACGATAGACTACAACCTTGTGGAGTGATGTAGTTCATTTTCCATCACCACCTCTTATAACTGGTTATAATGATGAAAATAATGTATCTAAATTATATTAATGAAATATTTTCAAATTTTTAGAATTAATATATATCAACTATTTTTTAAAATTTCAATTTATGGAAATATGGAAACATCGTTTGTGTGTACGTGTGGGCTAAGACCTCCATGAAGAGATGTGACTCATTTTTCATCACCAAATCACTTGGATAATATATATTAGTCTATTTTAAAAATTAATGGTATTTATGATAAAATTTTCAGTATATAAAAATTTTATAATACTCAAATTATTTTCATAATGATAATTAAAAAATTGAAACGTTACTCATGTATATGTACGACCTACCGTCTCTATGATTATAATGTAACTGATTTTTTATAAAAAAATTTAATGATTGGTTTTTGAAAGTAAAATTTATGTACATAAGTGAAAATTATTTAATAATTATTATTTTCTATGGGATGGAATAATGACCCCTTTGTACATGGTCAACCTGTCTAACTTGTTTTTAAATTATCAGCAAAACATTCTAAAAACACCATGATACAGACTTAACTGATTATGTAATTAAATATTTAATGGAAATAAATTAATGAAATTGTGTAATTATAAATTAATTCATCAGTAAAATTTAATTAAATATTTAAATAATATATTTTAATTTATTATACAAGAGTTAATGTAAAATGTTGGAAATAATGGACTCAAGGTAAGGGATTTCATCCCAATTACATTTATTATGGGATATTTTATTATACTTCACTTAAATTATTTTATATGTTGTATATACATCCATTTTACCTATCCTATCATTAATTACTCAGAAATAATGATATTTCAGGTAAAAATATGTATCAATTAATCCAAAAGGATTTGACTTGAAAGTTACCTAGAGGTAAAACTCTTCTTAACTAAATTTATTTTTATATGGTTATAACTATTATTCAATGACAATGTCATGTAATTATTAAGTGTGAATTGAGATATAAATTAATTTAATGTATATTTAAACTTTTTTTTGGATTTAAATTTTCTCAAAAAAATATCTCATTGATCAATTCGCAATTATATGATATGTTCTTTAAATGGGTTACACAACTTAAATTTCATTTCTACGGGCCTAATATTTAGGTTTAGAATATATCTCATTCCATGAGGTGAATATACAACCACATTAACATGTTAGATATTCAATCTACTTATGTTAATGATATATAAATTTTTATTTTATGTTATTCATTAACATGGATTATGATTGAAATGTTACCAAAGCTGGAAAGGCTTTATTTTACAATCTATTTAATTTTGATATTGTCTATGTTCATGATCCTTTGGAGGAAATCATAAGATATTAAATTTCTAAAGAAATATATTTTATCCCACTTTTCCTGTGAATGTGTTTTACATATTTCTTTTCTATACCCCATTATTGAAAAATGTATCATCAAGAATGTTCTTCGTATGTGGTACCGAACATTTATCATTTACTTAATGAGAATGTTTATGTTCCATATAAATGTTTTGTAAAATGTTGTCAAAAATGTTATTTTACAAACACATATTATTTACAAAATTGATTTTATAAGATCTTTTAATCTATATGAAATTTATTTAAATGAAAATTTCTTGGCTTTTTTCAAATGGATCAATTTTGAATCTCTGTGAAAAATGTTTGAAAAGAATATTTATTTTTAAATCTATAATATATATGGATTTTCCAATGTAATGGCCATTATTTTATTTGTAAAATATTTTATAAATTTTGATGGTTATTTTAAATGATATGGTTTTTATCACAGTGTTTTTATAAATTATTATTTCCTAAAAGTGATTTTCAATGTAAAAGGGTATTTTTTTAGAAAAATGTTTTTAATGAATGTTTAGTGGAATTTCCATTCATTATCATCGAAAACAATTTTGTTTCTTAAAATGAATTTAGATATTTGGTAATTATACCATCACACTCTTTCTCTAGAATGATTATGATATTTTCATGGAACCTATTTCTTTTCTATAGGTAAATGATAAGAATAAATTATGATGATGATTATTGTGTCAAAAAGTGAAAGATTCTAAGTGTTTAAATCACAAATAGTACTGAGAAATTATTAATGAAGAACAAGTGATCCCTATATAGATTATCTGAAAGGTTAATCCCTCTTGTAGCTCATAAAGAATTGATGATCATGATAATGTTTATATGCTATTATGCTCAATTAGATTAAGTAATGTTCCTTGTATTTAGAGGCAAGAATAGGGTTACCATAGGTTTATCCTATATTTTTAACTAATTTCCAATAATTTCTAACATGAGTTTAAAATAGGTCATGAAGATAATGATCCAATATTCCCACACATTTTCTTTGCGGTTGTTATTAGTTAAAAATGTCTCATTTGATCAATATTGACATCACATGGATCAAGATTATTTATTCAAATAACTCTTCCATTTGTTAATGATTTATATAGTTTTATTTGTGATTTATAATCTAGGTATTAATGGGAATGAGTTGTATTATGATATGATTATATACTTTTATTAGGTCATAATACCCTTTTTCTCATCTTATTTCTCATATATTACATTCGATAGTTAATTCTTATATTTACCATTAATGATCATTTCATCTCACCTACCTTTTGTTTACTATTTCCTATATTATGAACAATAATGTTAAATAATTTGAGATTAGAAATTATTCATATGTTATGAATTATATGTGGTAAATTTCAGACATAATATAGAATATGAAATGATGGATATAGTGTGAAAATTACTCTCTTGAATTCATGATGGTTATTTATGTATGTGTTTTTCCCAAAACCTTATAAATCTAACAAAAATGGTCCTTGGTTATGTAAGTGATCTAATATTTACTTTTCATTCTACAAGGATTGGATATAAAATTTTACTCCACATTTAACTTAATTAAATCCATAAATGCGTATTTAATATTTTTTATCACTAGATCCGAGAGTGTCGTTTCAAGGTATGTTACATACGCTTCATTTAACTGGTTTATATAGAACTATTTGGGTGGTAACCTATTGATTTTTACTCAAACCCTGATTAACAGAACCTAGATCTTTTGTTAATATAGATCCATCACATGTTATAGGTATATGTTAGGTTGATGTGTGAGTTGATCATTGGGAAGGGAAGATCACTATGTTTCTGGTGAATAGGATGAGGATAAGTTTAGTGTTATAGTGAATATTTGTTATCTTGTTCTTTTATATACTGTACCTATGATTGATTTGGTGGTTGATTTGTGTTTTTGATTTATTAATGGATGTTTGAGTCAATTATTTATATTTTAATTCATGAGTGATGATATTTTATTGGTACATATATACTCTGACAATTTAAATTTAATATTTTGGCCATTTATATGTTATTATGAACAATGATGGAGGGTATAGTCAATCTGTGATCTACCATAAACCCTTCAAGAATGTTTTAAACCTATGTCATATGGGTATAAATTCCTGAGTTCATGTTTAATTATATCTCGGACCTAGTTACATGAGTCGGGATATCACAAAATGGTACCTTAGCAGCAATTTTGGATTCATATTTGTGGTAGTCAATTGAATGGTGACATAGAAATTATTGAGACCTTATGTCAAAAATAAAAAATAAAAACATCACTAAAACAACTTTTTATAGGTCCTTATTACTATATCATGGGATTTATCTTTTTTAGTTTTCACTGTTATTGTTGTATGTGATTTTCACCTCAGGTGAGACACATGGATTTTGAGGTTCATAATTTCAGATATATATTTTACTATTTGATGTATTAGAAAGAGGAATAAAATGTATCATATTAAAGAAATAACTCTTTCATGATATATGTTGTTATTTAGTTTTCTTGTATTAATAATGGGGGATTAAAATTTTTATTATCAAAAACATATATTGTAATTTCATGTATGAGTTCCAGCTAAAATCCAATTCAGTTTAACACTTATGTGAGTACTATAATACCAGGTAATGTGATACTATAATGTAGTTCACATTGTTGATGAAAATGGTTATGGAAGTGATAACAATAATAATGATAATGGTGATGATGATGAAGTCCCTATTTTCATAGATGACTGAATTTTCATGGGATTTCATTGTTAGACATTATTTTCCTTAGTAAGAGCCCTGTGTAAGTAACCATTGAATGATCCTAGTTAAATAATAATCCAACTATTTTATATGTTGATCAATCCATATGGAACGTAGTGAAATTATATTTAAATGAACTAGAAATCTAAGTCCCATTGACGCAATTGGTCTAAGAGTTAATCCATCATGGCATGTCTTGGAGATATGTGTTGATGATATTCCATGAGTTGAAACCATCAACGAATCCTAATTTTAGGTTACTTGTATGACCTTGTGGACATAAACACAACTCTTGTTTCTAAAAATTTAGTTCCCATAATTCTTAATGGTATCTTGAGTGAGGACAAACCATGTGAAGGGATAATCAAGGTTAATTCCTTAGGGGATGTCTTCACTGAAAAAATTCCATAGTCTTTTGAGTAACCTTTCAAAATTTATTAGGAATTTATTTCATGTTTTGTTGCAACCAAAGAGTATAGGGCACCAAGAGTGATAAAAAATTTATTACAAGGTTATATTTCAAATCTTATGAATTTTTATGGCATCAAGTATAGAACAATAGGTTTAATGTTCTATCAATTAAAAATTCCACGTTCACTGGATACCATTTGAAGATCCTAGTTGTTTTGACCTAAGAGGGTCAGAGCGTGGGAGTATTCTTAGTCACATGAAATGAAACCTATCTAATGATTGGTGTATTGTGAAACTTATTAGAAAGGATTTTACATTATAATGTAGAGCACTAACATTTCCCATGTTTTTTTGTTGGTTCCTAATTAGGTGCAAAAATTACAAGGTGTGAGAGTTTGTGTCTTAAGTATGTGACTCATAAAGAATCAACTAAGATTTCATAAAAAATGGTGCTAGCATGCCTCACTAAGAAATAAAAAATGTGTGATAATTTATACCATGGTTATTCAAGGGGTTGGTTGAATTGGTGCATTTGGTGGTTAGAAAACTATTAAAAAATAACAAGGATATGATGATGAAATAGGATGATGTGGCAATGGTTGGTTGCTAAAAATATTCAGTTCATGTTCATTATATTTGTTAGATACTGGTTCATTTTACATGATGTTTTTATGGTTGGGAATCCAACATTATGTTTTTAGATATTTATATATGGTTGTAAGCAAAATAATTGATTTGATAATGGATTTTGTTACCATTATGTGGTCAATAAAAGTTTTTCATTTGATGGAGATACCACAGATTAGAGTAGAAAAATGAGTAAGAGGGTGATAACATCTATGTTAAGATTTATAACATATTCCTAGTTTATTAAATAATTATAAGAACACAAAAAATAGATCGTTAGATATAGTGGATTATGTTTTCAACAATGCATGTTTTTATAGTGCGTGGTGTTTTTCATAAAAATCCATTTTGAATAGATAGTCAGGTTTAGTCATAGTGTTCCATAATGGGTTAATCTTGTAACATGTAGAGTATTTTATGAACATTGAGACAAAATATAAGGATACTGCCATGGTGGTGAGGATCAATTTAGATATAGTTAGTTTGTAAGATAGATCATTGGATGATCATGTTGACTTCATAAGAACGATTTGCGGTAGACTCTTGAGTATCCTATACCATGATGAATTCTTTGTGCATGATTTTGAAATAGAAATAGATAAAGGATAGTTTCGGATTTTGGACTTGGTATTTTGTGTTGTGATTCAAGAGGGGGATTGTTCATTGGTGTGTTGTTGCATGATTGTTATCATTTTATATAGTTCAAGCAGCATATAAATTAACCATAAAAATATAATTGAGGTCAATTAAGATATAAATTGGGATAAAAAATGTTATTTATTCCTTTTAGACTTGAGGAATCATGGTTGGTGGTTCATGTTATGTTGGTTGATTAATCCATGTACCTTCTAAGGTACACATTAAGAAATTTACCGACAAGAGTTTCTTTGTGAATATATGTATACTGGGAAGAAACCATTCTGATATCGTCATATCAACAACTAAAAAGGTGTTTAAAAATTATCCAAATACTATCATAGAAGGTCAATTAGATTAGGTAAATTAAAGTTAGTAAAGACATGTTGGTTTTGTTCAAAGGTATTTATGATTTATTGAAAACGATTTTATACTTTTTTTGGCATTGATCGAGTGTGATGAAACAGAACTTCACTAGATGTACAATTAGAGAGAAGGATTCTTATTCCATATAGACGTTCTTTTGGTGGGGTATCACCTTGATTATTCTAAAATAATTGGTTGAATTCTCCTTAGTGTTTCAACATTAAAGGATATGGTGAGCACAACCTTGATGTTTTAGGAAAATACTATTTTCTCTCAACTTTTGATGTTGTTCTTGGAGTAACTTAGAGGAAGCATGATAGAGATTATGAAATGAGTATAACCATGAGGCAGTGAGTATGTTCTTGGGAATGGATGTTGGAGAACAAGTTATTAATAAGATCATAGTAGATGTAAGTATTTGTTTCATGAATTTCCATATATTCTTGAGGCTGACAAGAACTATAGTTAAAAGACTGTAACAACCCATATTTTTTACCTATTGAAGATACAATGAAAATTTGGGGTTTTAATATTTTTTTGTGGCCTTTTATTTTTTCATGATGTTTTGGGAGGATTTCAGGTAAATTTAGAATGATTGGAATAATTTTTATTTTTTTCATCCGTATGACTATTAAATTTATAAGCTTATCCATGCATCCATGCAGCCTGTGCATGTTTTTTCAATATAGTTTTTTTAGGTGTGTAGCATTTTATATATAACCATATAGACTGTGATTTGTTAGTCTACATTTATTTGTCTTAATTTTATTCAATTTTAGGCTACCTATCGACCTATACATTTTAAGGATGTGTAGTTTTTTTATGTGTAAAACTTATTCTAGGAAAACATAAAATCCATGTCATATGTGGTTTCATGGTTGGAACATGGTTTAGTAAATTGTGCAACAAAACCATACATGTCTAAATTTGAATCCATCATTTAAGGCCCAAACCACTATATTTTTCTCATTCTTATTCCTTCTCCTGGTATCTCAAACCCATGGACTCTAAATGATTTTCTATGTGATTCCAAAAACATGTTTTTTTTTAATTTAGAAAAATTTACAAGGATTATATACTGAAAATTTGAGAATAAGAATCATTTTCCACCAATACTTTTGATTTGATTCAGATCTTCACTTTTTCTATGGAACAGAGCCATATATATTGGATTTGGTGGTTATATATGATGATATATTCTAAAATTTCTATTATATCAGCACAAGATGTATCTCCATTTGTGAATGCAGAAATTATCCTTCACCCTTCACTAGTATTGATCCCCTTGATGTACAAGTGGTGATGGAACATTGTGTAATTCATTATGAATTAATCACCTTGAAAATTCCTGGATCATGTGATCCTTGGTTTCTTAATTTTCCTTTAATCTAGGCCTCTTGGTAATTATTATCATTAACTGATAATTTAATAAATCATAAATGAATAATTAGATAACAGTCCACTGGTAATTGATGGATTTCTATTAGAATTATTGATCTTTTGATCAACATGACTAGAGGATATCTTATGAAAATGAATGTTTTATAAATTAGTATTGTGAGAAGTGTACAAATATTTTTTGTTTTTATAAGGTTCCAATTTAACTATATTAAATTATCATTTTCTCTATTGTCTCTCATTAGTGATGTTTTTCTTAGAATGAAGTAGGAAGTGTGAGGCAGGCTAACCATGGGTGGGATTTCACGGTTATAACAAGGCGGTGAAATCTGGTAAGTCCATAAACAAGTTAAAAAATCACCTTTTTTCATGTGTTCACATGTTTATTTTGTTAATTATAAATTAGTGTTAATTAATTAAATCAAAATTCTTGAGCTGGTGTAGAACCTTAAGAAAAATTATGGAGGCCAAACTGACTTAGATCGACTTGAAACAGTTGTTGAAATTTTCTTTTATACAGTAGAATTTATTTGAGGTTGGTGGTCTTTTATATACTACCCAATGGTATTATGAATTTTAATTGGCATGTAGCATAATTTTCACCACTATGGAAAAGGATACATAAAATTCAATAACTGTTATGTGGATCTGGATTGATTAGATATTGTAAATTTTAGATAGGTGATCATTTTCCTCATATTCTTCATGTTCTTTCCCGATATCATATTCTTACATCAAACAGATCCTTAGAAACATGTTGTCGTTAAAATAGCTAATGAGGTGTTCTTGGATTGGTGTTATATTGGCACAAGATCTTGTCATTTTGGTGAATACAAGAGAGATCCTTAATTCCTCATCAAAGATGATATACTTCTTCCTAAAATCATGGTTGATTAATTTATCATTCATTGGGACTGAATCCCATCGGTTTTAAGTGTCTCTTATGATCCTTTATATCAAAATTCCCCTAGAATCATATTATCTTCATTCAATTGATCATTCAATATTCATAAAAAATATCCCAATTGAAGAATTGGGTGATAATTACAATTTTTCTTGATGGAATTGTTTCAGAGCAATGATTATTTGGATCAACAGACCTTAAGAGTGTCTTATGACAATGAAGACATGCCATTGATGGGTGTTGCAATTAACATTCATCATTTTTTTGGATTATTCTAAAGTTAAAATTTAAATATATTAAATTTTCCTTTTCCTTATTTCCACATGATATGGATTTTTTTCTAAAATAAAATCAAAAGTGAGAGATAGAGCCTCCGGGTTTGGTTGGATAAGGTTTTAACTTGGTAGTGATATCTGGTATGTCCTTCAATAAGTATGCCTTGAAAAATTTGTTTTAGGTATTATTCTATCTATTTAATTAATTATAATTTATTTATAATAGGATGTGCAAAGGTAAAAACTCATTAAGAATGATGGAGGTCGAATGGACTTGGATCAATATGAAAAGATATTGAAATTTTCATGGATATAGTTGACTCAATTTGAGGTTGGTTGTCACATTTACTCTACTCTATGCTATTATTTATGTTTAATGGAATTTGTTCTATGGTTCTACTCTTATGAAAACTAACGTTAAATTTATAATTTTTTGTGAATAACATTTAATACATAATTAATTAATGATATTTCTTTCTAAATTAATGAATGTAATAATTCCTAACGTAACCCGACAAGGTGATAATGGAAATGATGGAAACTTTTTTCACTGGCTTAATGACGACCGCAATTGGATGAGGCTTGAACAATGATGTTTTTAAGACTATATGGACCCTCTATATGTTGGTTTGTGCTACTTATAAACTAGATAATATCGTATCATGTTTAATGTTTCAATAACATGTGTGTTCATAGCCCGTTGGACCTTGCATGATGATTTTATGGAAAGATTATTATTTTTAAGACTAAAAGAATATGTTGTACCATTATCAATTATGAAGCTACTATGACCCATGGTGATTTTCCCTACAATTCTTATATGATGTTTTTTTCATCATTGTTATTATATAGATTTTTTATTGCATGTTTCATGATGATAATATGTTATGATTGGTGCTACTAATATCTAATGATGAGATGTTATGATCTACCTTTTATTATCTACCATGTTTTATGTGTTTCCATTTCATTTGTATAAATTTCCTTAGTACCTAAGACATGTCTATCATCTTTTATGGTTATCCCCAAGATGGAGAGGACCCATCTCTTGTGACGATGGAAACAATTGAGCGGAGCAAAGGGTATGGGAATGGCGACCTGGCAGCCTAACTTGAGGTAGTAACATTAAGGAAATGATGGTGTGGATTCTTAAACCAAGGAATAAAAAATATTTGAAGGCATACATGACTTCCCTTTATGGGTAAGTGGCACAATTTCTTAGAGGCATGACCTCTTTTGGATATAGGGTATAATAACATGAAACACTAACCCATTATAGACGCAATATATGATGAACTGAAGTCATGGTCCAAATAGATTCCATATGAATGTTGAAAGGAATGATTACATTCCATCTATTTAGTTATTGAGAAACTATGACATCAAATAATTATTATGTAGTCATGGATTAAAAACAAGTATGATCAGGGGTTAATTGAAGCTTTTCAAGTGCATGATTTCATGATAATTGTGTTTTTTAGTTTCTTATAATTTTTTTATTTATGTAATTTTTTTCGATATATTTTTTCTTACTTTCTACAAATATTATCACATGTAAGAACTCTAAATTTTTCATGTTATTATAGGAAATTATGGGTGGTACCCTACTGAGTTGTACTCAAACCCGTCTCGGGAACCCATGTAAATTCAATACCTAATAATCATTCATGTTTTGTAGGTGTAGGTTGGGTCATGGATTGGGAAGATCATATAGAAGGATACCTCTACACATGTCTGGAGGATGGTAAAATGTGAGGCTAAATGTTTCAATGATTTCTTGTACTTTTTTCTTTTATATATTGTATTTTTGATAATTTTGATAAGATATCACTGTTATATTTCAAATTTTAGACATTTGAGTCTCTTGTTTCCACTTTCTTTCATGAATGATTATGTATTATTGGTATATGTATACCTTGACAATTTATTTTAATGTTTTTTATTTATATATTATTTCATACTCCAATGAAGGTTAAAGTCTCCCCATTATCAACCAAATTCTTTCACTACTAGTTATTTACCTCTGTTGTATCGGGAGTATTGTTTAAGGTGATGTGTCATTCTAGATTAGACCAGGCGATTTGGGTCAAAATTTTAAAATTATTATTATTTAGGTCTTGTGGATTAAAACCTTAATGATTCACTATCCTACTCTATAATAATAATAATATTACGGTACCTATGTGTATCTTAAATAATGTTTTAGTTAATGTTAAAATTTTCATTTACCATACAAACTTCGTTGACCTTGGAAATCATGAAAACATAGGTCCTAAGAATCAATCTCCTACCATAATTTTCCTCTAATTAAAAATAATCAAATTATATATCTGAGTTCAAAATTGGAACATAACTATGAATATTGGGAATATTAACCCTGATCTCAACATCTACAATTAAAACTCCTAATTTGGTTATAATAAAGAGGTTCATTAGGTAAATTTGTTCACAAATGTTGAATGTGGATCTTAGAAAAATCACAAAATTCTTTAATAATTTGAGGTTAATTGTAGATCAATTTCATTCATTAAAATATGTTAAATTTTAAACCTTGTATTGAATATCATTAATTGAAAACATATGATGAATTTTTAGGACTACTAATCAATGAACCCTGAGATAAAATTATAAACATCAAATCTTTATTAATTACATCTAAAATTTGACTATTTTGTATTGTAAAGAATTAGTTCTAAATGAATATTTTCTTCATAAAATTATAAAAAATGAAACTAAATCTAATTCCAATTCAAAATCCATATCAAGTAATTTTGACCAAACTATTCTGAATATCAAGGTTCTATCTTCCTCAAACATTTATGAATTCTTAATAGATATTTAATAATTTTCCAATTCCTATTATTTTGAATACAATAATTAGAAAATACTTATTTATGTATTATAATTAATAATAAATCAATATAATGAACCATTTTTAATATTCCTAACATTAGTCCAGTCATTGGGGTCCATTGTATTATTCTTAAAATTAATTATTTACTTTCTATAAAAACCTCAATAGAGATATAATATAAATCAAATATAATGTGTGTTGAAGGAAATCCATATGTTATTGAATTATGGTATTATCTAATCCATTATTGATAATGATTTATATGACTAATTGAAGAAGTTTATTTTAAGTTATTAATTAATATGATGACCAATAAGGATGGTTACAACCTCCTTACAAAGTGAGTTGTGGATAGAGGGACCACATTTTAAATAATATTTTATACTCAAGACCAACTAGGAATCATTTTCAATTCTCCATTCAATGAGAATGACCTTGATTGAGTCATGGTACACAAAATACACTACATCATAGATGGGTATTTAAGGTATAATAAAATAATTGATTCTATATAATATGATGAAAAAAACATTTATATTTTTATGTTTCACAACTCCAACTAAAAACATGAATTTTGGGTTGTCTTATACACAAGATACCTTCTTGAAGTGTATGTTGGGAATTTTCATTGAATGTGATGGGGTGGGTGTGGTGTCTAAATTTTTTATTAATGGATGACTTTAAAGTTACATTAAGCTTCCAAAATGGACCCTTGTTGAAAAATTCGTTTCTTATCGGGGGTTTTATGATCTTTCATTTTTTTGTCTATTCCATTCGTCTTTCTACATTAATACTATTTTATGTGGTGAAATGAAAATCCATTTTCATTTAAATTTTTCTTTTTTTTAAAAAAATTTTTAGTTCTTGGGAGAGTGAGAAGAAAAAATTTAATAAGTTTAATTCACTTTTTTTATATATGTATGATGAGTGTTTTTTCAAATGGGGTCACTTGTATTACTTCTCTTTGGGATGGGGTACATTGGACTCTGTTTGTACTCCATAATCCCTCTATTATTAAGGTAATTAGGGAATATTTTTTAATTTTAAATGTTATATTTAATTAACTATTTTCCTTATGAACATGAATAAGGCTCACATCTAAGATAATATAGAGTTATATCATATATTCCTTTCTTATATTTCCCTATAAGAAGGAAATTTGATATCTTTTAGATGAATATTTTCCTCTTATATAAATTGAATTTCTATGTAGATTTATTGATTTATAAAACATATGTCACAAAATACATGAATGTTGTCCTTTTATTCAAGGTGTCTCATTCTATGGAGGTACCTCCTTTTACTGTATCCATATTCCCTGAATTGTATGTTGGTATATCCACTATTGTGTGCTCTAAACTCCCATGTTCCCTTATATCTATTGTCTCGAAGTTTTAGGATTCAACATATAAAGTAAATAATAAAACCCTCCCTTTGGGTTTCATATTATATTATCCCCACACAAATACATTGTTCCTTAGGTCTTTCATCCACTTTAAGAGGGTACAATTTCTATTGGATTGTTATCTACTCTGATCAAAGTGGGTTCCCTTTAATTCGAGGGTTTAGTTTAGTATAACGTGGATTGTGATACCTTTTTACCCAATTTATATTATCCTATACCCTTTTTAAATGAAATGATGCTAGTGTTTTTGGATAATAATAGTATCCTTCACGAGGGAAAATATTTTACTGTAGCCTCAATAGGTATTCTAATTATATGTAGGTCAATTTCAAATTTACCTCCATCATTCTCTAATACCCATGGAACCATTACCTCAGGATCAAAGGGATGTTTTATTCATTCCAAATAATTTAAATCATGAATTAGAATTTTATGGGCCTAGGACCCCATTCCATGTGAGACTATATTTGTAATTATCATCGTATCATTTGATCCTATTTGATAGTGGTCCTCATGCCAAAGTATAAACTGGATCATCTGAACGTTTGTTATCTGATATTATCATTAGGGAATTCATATATAGAAACATTAATAATATTTATTTTTTATTTTTATATGATTTTTAGTGTTTTGAACTATGTGGTGGATTCACCGCAACAAATCACCATCAAGGTTATTAATGTTTTTCCCACAGAAATCATAATTATTTGTAGAAAATGAAATATATCCCTCATAATGGCCCTATATTTTTCTATTTCATATATAAACTCCATATATTTAATATGTATTATAACGGTATAATTCAATAGCATAATATAAAAATAATAATACATTCATTAGGATCCTCTCATAAAAGATGATGATTAACTCTAAATTTATTGTAGTATTAAATAATATTATGGAAATTGGTTAATTATGAGTTAAATTAATTCCTTTTAACACTAATAAATTAAATAAAAACACATAGAGTTAGTTGAAAATATTATTGGTGAACACGAAATAAGATCTCATTCACTAAATAATTTACATTGACACATATGAGTCAACATCATTTAGATCACTCTCCAATACTAATATAACTCAAAACATCACAAAGATACAATAATTGTTTCTTTTTCTCCATGAGTGGGAGAATGATTAAAGATTTTTGTCATGAATTACATATATCATGGAATATACTGATTCATGGTATTGTGTGGGAAGGCCTCCATAGAACCAAATTTGACTCAATGTGGACATAATAGAGTGAAAAATAGTCCACCATACTTGAAAACAGATATAGATGTCCGTGAATTAGAAATAAATAACTTGGATGGAAATATCTTTGAGTAATAGGAGATTTTTTTTTCTATACATAAAATATGTAAAGAAACCTATCTAGAAAATATTAAAAATTTAGGGAATCATAAGAGACAGTTCCTGAGACTTATTATTGAAGATGAGGAAAAACATATTTAAAATCATGTTAAAAGGATAATATATATTTTTCAAATATTAACTCAGTCCTCAATAATGGTATATATACACTTTACATTGAAGTAAAAAATAAATGATCTATCTTACAATTCAGGTTTTTCCTAGGTTTGATATATGTCCCACGAATTGGATACATGAGGGGTGAAACATAGGCTCAGTTCAATTTAAATTCCCCCTGTTTAGTGTATTATGGAAATAATGAACTCACGAACAAAATATTTGATGATTGCAAGGTTAAGTGTTTAGTTAAAATTCCCACTACAAATATTCCCCCATCCCAGATATCTTCCAAGGAACTTTAAACCACGATTCATGATATATAATAATGTATTTTTTAATTTTGTTATTGTATGACTATCTTACAGATGGAACACTACCAAGGGTTTCATTAAACTCAACTAATCATATCTCCACAATGGTAAATGAAATAATGTCATTAAACCAGTGTGGGATTATCCGCATTTGAATGTTTCATTGCAAGGTACTGGGTGGCATCGAAAATAAGGGAATATCCAATATGAAACCAAATTTGACATCATTAGAAAAATATGGATTTATAAAATGTCATTCAATGTATAGGAAATCAGTTTGACATAAGGAATTATAGTGGCCTTGAAAAAAAAGGTAATTGGATCTATCATTAGGATTAAAGTGGAAATGGAAAATCATAATGATATTATGGTCTAGAAAACTAATATGAGGAATATTAAATTTATTTTATTATTATAGTAGGCCTATGTCCTACTATTTTAATTTTACTGATCACCTTGGTTCATCTTATCACTCATGAGGAAATTGGGTTTTTAAATTTTTTGATGGATTTATATGAAGACCTTGTATCACCTATCTTATTAATCATAGTAATTGATATTATTAGTTTAAGTTGAACAATTCAAATTTACACACTTGATATATATTTATTCTATGGCTGAACAAATTTGATTGGAATATATCATTCTATCATCAAGGAAAACATTTTTTTAATCATCAATGTTTAATATACTTTCATTTAGGGGTAAAATATGATATTGTATGAGTATAGTATATTGGGTGGCCAATACACTAGACAAGAGAAAAAAGTTCCTCTATCTCAAATATAGGGATACATTTTAACAAATTTCTCATTCAGGAATACTTAGGTATCTGTAAAAATAAGACACCAATGAAATAATTATGGGAAATTTTATCCATTGATATGATACACAACCATCACATTAAGGGAAAAACTAATAAAATTACCACATGTATAATGTGTTTTAAATGTTTTTATCATCTTTTGGTGGTAGGATCACCCTAGAAAACAACTTACAGTCTTCCATCCCAATGTATGTCCTTTCTAGCCTCAAATATCCAAGGGAATTTATGAAAGACATAGAATTCACAATGAATTGTTGTTTCTCATGAAATACTGCACGAGGAAATGTACAACTAGGCTAGTTTTCAACATTTTTAAATTACATTAGAGAGGGTATGCTTAATCTTATAAATATTTTTAAGACCGTGAAAGATATTTATGAATATATGGCTTTTAAATATACTTAAGAGAGATCACTATGAGTATGTATTATGTAACATATGTTTTTGAATTATCAAAAATCAATGTTTTAATAGAAAATTAATGTATGTCCATCTGGTGATATTTTAAGGTACCTCTATAACTTATTTAAAATCATTCTTGTTGGATTCCGGGACTTTTTGAGATCATATTATATCTTGAAAACTTATGTAGAAAAATTATGTTAATTTATACATAGCCATCCATAATCATTTTCTTTTGGATTGAAAGTAATCACCTACTATATAGCAATGTAGTATTGGATATCAACAATAATAGTATCTTTAATAGTATTCAATTTAAAGATGATTTTTTTCTACTATTTGACAAGTAATTTCTCTGGTCTTTTCTAGGATTGAAACTTTTAAGTTATTATCTTTGAACAACATGGATTCTATGAATTATAAATCCTTGTATAAAAAAATACATAACATATACATAAAATAGGTAATAATAGTGGTAAGAAACCATTTAATACATACTTATAATGAATTCTAACATAAAAAATTTATTTATCATCAAAATTCTTATGATCCCAGTAATTGAAAGAGGAAACTAGATTCTACATGTTATATTAAGGGGAGTGGGTGAAAATGTTAAATTGTGTATTTTCATATGTTATCTTGGGGTGATGAATACATGAGGTGATGATTATGTTTTTATCCATAATCTATGATATAAATATATTCATAATACATTGAGGAAGATAATGATCCTTAGGTTCTATGAGTCTATAAGAGACATACCAATGTTGAACATAAATTCAAACGATGATGTATCATGTGATCTAATATCAATAAGAGGAGTTTCAAAAAAATATATTAATGGATGAGTGGTGATGGAATTTAGTTCTTATTGTATTCTTAGTAATTACCTCATACCTCAAGTAAAATCATTTCCCAATAGAATTTCCCTACATATATTTTTTAATATCATCCTTTGAATATTGGAAACAGATTCCAAAATGCATTATGAGTTCCTTGTGAGACACCTTCCTATCACATGGTCTATTTTAATATAAATAATATATTATAGAATCCTACTAAATATAAAATTGGTGATCTAAAACACATTTCATGACACTAAAAAAGATGCTAACATCTAAGAATGTAATAGTTTTTAAAATTTAACAAATATTCATCTAAATATGTGTTGGATCTCTAATTAAAAACATTATATAAATAATTAGATTTTTTACCCTTATGATTTAAAATTTTATACCTCTAGGATACGTATATGTTGTATTAATAAAATAATAAAATGTTTAATATTTGAGTGAAATGTAGAGAATTTTATATAAAAAAGTGCAAGTAAAAATAATTTTTTAAATTGTGTAAAATTATTTTTTAGGGAAACTGTAGGATAATTACATTGGAATATTAACTTAGGTAAATATACCATGGATTTAAATTCCAAGGTATATATCATTTATGACATTATATCAATGAAAATAATGAATGATGTTGAACTATTCATATGACAAGCTGATATCTATATAAATATCATTAGAAAATTTAGCTATATTCCAGAACCCCTCTATTATATATATATATGATTAAATTTTTATTGGATTAAATACTTTTAAGAATATTTCCCAATACTTGATTCCCATTTTATCTCTCCACTAATAATAAAATAAAAAGATTCTGACCTTCTATTATAAATAATTTTCTATGTGACAGACTTTTCTGTATGATCTATCATGGAAATGATGGGAAACCTTGATATTTCATTAGATGATAGAAAAAATAAATGAATTAGAAAAAAGTAATTATCATTGATACTAAAAAATAAAAAATTTATATGGAATTTTACCTATATAAGTTTAGATATTATCTTTAAGGATCCCCTATCACTTTTTCAATAACAATTTAGCATCAACATATATTTTTATAAAAAATAAGATGATAATTCCATATTGATTTTGTGGGTAATTATATTTCTAGATTTTTTCATAAAATAAAATGATAGAAGGGAAGATAAAAATAATTTTATTCCTATAAAATATTTTTTAATTAATTGATTGTTCATATCAGCTATCATTATCTTATTCATTTTATAATGAGAATCTACATTCATTGAGTGATTTCATATTGTTTAATTCTATATAGCACTAAATATGAATTTGAATAACTCCAAAATTCATAGGAACACACGTAACAACTAAACTTAAATTATTTTATGTAAACATTTTTTTAATAAAACTAATATAATATTCAAATTTTATTATTTTCTGGGATAAAATACGATTTTTATAGGATGAATATTGATTTTGAACATACTTGATCAAAATTAGCATAAAATGATATTTTAATGTTTCCCTTATAAATAATATTTTATTGATAATTGAGAATATTATATTTTAATATTACTACATTAATTTATAAAAATGTGTTATAATATTATTATATAATAATTTATTGATTATAAATATGATATAAATAAATATAAGATCATTTAGAGATAAAAGGGATATTTTTCATAAAATGGTTTTATGGTCATAATATATTTCCTTTTTAATTAATTAAAATGATAATTAATTATAAATGATTTAAATGGAATATAAATAAATATATATATATATATATTATATTTAATTATATTAATTTAATAATATATTATGATTATTACTAGTAATTTAGTCAATGTAAGATCATCTTATTCATGATTTTTTTAAGAAAAATCATATTCATCATGTTTTGTGAGTCTATTTTTAAATTTAATTATAACACATCCATAAATATAATTTGATAAAATGGATTAAATATTTTGAATTGGAAATATGAATATTATTTAAAAATATTATCTTAATTTCTACTCATACTGAATAGAAAAAATAGTAAAATAACTATTCCAACAGATAAGGTTAAGATAGGTTTATAGGGTGGTTAATCTAAAAAATATTGGATAAAATTGGATAAAATATTCTTGAATCCAATTTTGTAATATTTTAACCATAAACATAAAAAATTATAATATGAGTCATATTTCTTATAAAATGACTTAATAAAATTTTATAACATTAAAAAATTACAATTGTTCCACTCCTCTCAATTATAAAAGGGCACAAACTCCCTGAAATTATTCAAACCACATAAGCCATTTAGCTTATAGAAAAAATTGATATATCTATCTTAAAATTCTTATCCACATTATAGAGGTTCTATAATTTAAAAAAGACAAACACTAGTGTCCTTAAAAAGATATCTGAAGGTGGTTTCTCTAAGAGAAGGAAATCATCTAAACTGTCTTTTTAACATATTCTTTTAATTTTTGTAACTGTGTTCAAAAAAATAATATATTAAAATTAATTATATAAAAAAATATTTAGAATTTATTATGTTTATCTTATAATATTTATCTTTCTTTTTGTTAATTAAATGTTAATAAAAACATCGCTCTTGTCTACAATGGAATACCACCTTAAGAATCGATGTAATTTGTTTTCGATCACCATCCAACATGGAAAGTCATAATGATGTTAGAAATGAATATATATAATACTTTCAGATATAATATTTATTTATAAAATTTACTTGTTAAATAATTCTCTACCTATTCAAACATTAAAAAATTATATTATCACTCATATGTACATATGAATGACCATCTCAATGAAGCGAAGTGATTCATTTTCCATGTAGGACTATCACGAACTATTCTAAAAAAGAATATAAAAAATATATATTATTTATAACATTAACATGATTCTATATATTATTTTAGTATAAACAATTCACAATGATTAGGAAATACAAGATGAATCACACGTGAGAAAATGAAATAGTTAACAACTGAAGTAATTATATAAATGAAATTGTGTTGAAGAATGGGTGATAAGACGTTATAAGTAAATCATGGATGATACTATAAATAAGAATAAATATCTATGAAAAATTAATAACAAGTTTAAAATCACTATAAAATATGTTAATTAATATTCATTAAAGTTGAAGTGTAAGGCATGTGATTTCAACTCAATTTTCACTTCATTTGGACATAATGGTATTTTTCACTTATTTACTTTTATGTGGTGTATATAATGAACCATTGATGTGTTGAAAATTAATATCAATTTATTAATTATTATTAATGTTTTAATTAAACATTACATATTTTTTGGGTTACATTTTAAATGTTACCAAATTGGAAATGATTTGTTGTACAATATTTTTTTTGGATTGCTTATATTTTTCATTGAAAAAATATAGAAATCTATCCTTTATAAACTTTAAATATTATCTTATCATTTATATAATTAATTATTTTCCATGATTTATTCTAAAAATGTTTTTCTTTAAAATTTGAATCAATCAAGGAAATTGTTAAACAAAAGGATGATATTATTTCTCATTTGATCGGGTATATTTTTCTTTCATGTCCAAATTTTCTAGAATTTTTTGACGAAAGTATTTTTATTTACTATTGTAAATTAATTAGAAAATTTTACATTATCATTTAAATTTTAAATGACTTTAAATTATCTTGGTACTGTGTTTATAAATGGTCATTTTTGAGTTTCTTTAAAAAATTTAAAAATAGTATTTAATTTTAATGTATATAATATCAATAGATTTTCCCATTTGCATAGAAGTTTTATGATATTTGGCTTCTTATAAATGTTATAAATGCGTAGAAAATAAAATATTTAATGAAATTTTATCTTAATTATTCTATTCTATTTTTTTAATTATCCATAGGTCATGGTTTTATTACCAAATTTATATTTTTTCTGAATTGATTGTTAAATTTTATATATTATAATTTTTTAGGATATTAACTTTATCCTGAAACATTTAATTTCGTATTATCAATTTTCATTGGGAATTAAATTTATAAGAAATATATATATTCATTTTAAAATTGATATGCTTATTTTTAAACCTGTATATAATTTATACGTATCGTATTTTATTATGAAAGTAATATGATTAATTGGGTTAAATCGTGATATTTCATATCCATTACTCAATACAGATATTTATTGAATAAGAATATTATTAATGAATTAAAATGTTTATGCACTATACAAAGGTTGAATTTAATATTTAGTGATGTCTAGGACTAGAAATTATATTTCCCATAAATGCATTGAAAGGTAGCACAAGGGAAGACAATAGACTTGTCTTCATAAATGGGGTTTTAGTGTATACTAACCAATAATTTGAACTTTCATGAAAAAATATCTTAGTGGTAAATATATCATAATGTTTGAGATCATGAAATCAAATATTATGAATTTTAGTCATATAGAATTTAGTCATTAATATCCATGTAACTATTTCATTGTTATAATATATTGGATGCATCTTATGCTCAAGTTATTGATTAAATGGAATGTGTTTTCATTTTTCTACCATTATTTTTTTATATTTATTTATTCATTTATAATATCTTCCATTGTACATAAACCTTATTGAGAATTTGAGATAACCGTTACTGTTTGTAATTTCCCCTGAATATGATGAAATAATCCTTAAATGAGTTTAAGTATGTAGTTTATTTACATTAACTTTGTTTTATGATTTATTTCTAAAGTAATATGTGAGGCATGTTTTTATATGCTTCATCAAGACTACTTAACTAATTGGTCATTAAATAATAGATACCTTATGTCTTAAATAGATGTGATAAATTAGATAACAAATCATGTTTACCAGAGTCAGATTTTTTATATTTCCTATTAGAGTAATCTTAGTATATAACATGGTAAATAGTTTTATGAAATCATATATTTTAGTGGATAAACTTGTGACAAACATTGAGGATATATACAATTTTAGGATAATATCAATAATTTTTTGGTAAAGTTATGATTATGTGGACTTAATAGAAGTAAAACCTTTTATAAATACAACATGTGGACAAGGTTTCGGAACAAATACATCAATAGGTAATACATTTGAGAAGAGTTGGTTGAGTATATCTGCAACATCATTCTAGTGCAGGATAAATGGTACCTTACTACATAGTTATATTAACACACTCGGGGTAATTCAAATTTTCATTATGATTAATTATGAACGATTTTAATTTTTTTAGATTTTAATACGTCTTATTTATGATTTCTAGATTATCAATTATTAAATTTTCATGTTTTATAATGTTTTACACAAGATATAGAATTACTTAGTATGATTCAGAATTCATAATATAAATAAATAATTTATAATATTCAATTTTTTTGTAAATTTTATATTTAAGAAATAGTCATATCAATACTCATTGATAATAAATATATTTCCCAATTGAGGGATAAAGTACATTTGATGTTGGATATGGAAAGATCATGACCATATTAGGGAACATTCCACAGGTTATGAATAATAAACTAGGAAATATAGGGGATCATGATGTTCTAATGTATGATAAAAAAAATATTGGATCATTTCATAGAACAAAATCCCCCATATTTTAGTTTATCTACTAATCCAGTGGTAGCTGATAAATGGATTAATTCAATTTAAAATATATTTTTGGGCTTGGGATGAAATAAAATGGAAAAGTTTTCACCACAAGTGTATTATATTAAATGTTATTTTGATAAATATTGGTCATTGTGGTAGATTAATATGAAAGAATAGGAATCAAAACATATAAAATAGAGAGATTTTAAACATAATATTATTTTACATATACTTTCCTCAAGAGAAAAAAAATAAAATAAAATTATGTTTCTCAATTTAAATAAAGATGAAGAGGAAAGTGTTAAAAATTATAAATACATATTTAAAAACGTATCCCAGTATTATATAGATTATTTATTTTTGCATTAATATAAGTTTACCTTTTATTTAAAGGGTTTACGCCAATACTCTAATTTTATTTTTTCTCTCTTACATATTAATCTTATGATGAAATAGTATTATGTGAAATCATGTTGTAGAATGTCATATATATTTATGGGAAATTAGGAGAATAATATGACAAATGATCACAAAGGAGAATGAAACTCTTCAGTGAAGAAGAAAAGTTCGATTCAATTTTCATCATAAAAATGTTATATAATGAGACATATGGGAATATTCTTGTAGGGAATGGGAGATTATAACATGTTTGGAGATATGGGTTATCTAGATAATGAATTCAAGGGGAAGAAATTTTCCACTACAATAAAATTATTTAACTACACAGAAATGGTAAATTATTCACATTCATGTCCCAAGTGTCAAGGTAAGATAATGTAGAAGAGTAGGGGTTGGGAGGAGAAGCATATCTTGTCACCATACATGAGGTTGAAGTTCTTAAATATGTGGTGGTAGGTATTGTATTAATTTCATAAAATTTAGTTAATTATTTATTTGATTTTGGATGTTCAATTTTTTTTATATTCCTTGTTTTCATGAAATACTATATATTTTCATAGAACCTTTATAAGAGATTTTACATTCAGAAAACCGAGTAGAAATCATGCTGTAATAATCTATGTCAGTTAGTTTCCAGTAATACACATAGGCATAACCTATTTTCAGTTTTTTTATTATACATATGGCTGAGTTTGATATAACCCATTATATATATTGGATTTAAAAATACAATAAAAAATTACCACTAAAATAAGGAAATAATTATTCATGATGAATATGTAGAATTACTTGTCCTTATAGGGTAGACTTCATCATCGAGTGATGTCTATATACAAATCTATTCGTAATTTTGAATTATATTAATGGGGATGAAGGGATGAAATAATATTTGGATATAAAATGTGACACTCAAATTAACAAAGTTCTTATTTTATAAGAATACATTAATGTATTTCATGAAGAATTAAATAGGCATCCACCAGTATCTAAATATGTGTTCTCTATTGATTTTCTATCTGATGCAACAAATATATCAAAGAATACCTATAAAATGACCACTATTGAATTAGTTATGTTAAATAATAAATTACATGATCTGTGTGATAAGTGATTAATATTCCCTATTGTTTTACCTTGGTGAACCCCTATTCTTTTCATTAATAATAAAGATGGATCTATAATTCTATGAAATTATTATAAGGAAATAAATTCAATTATGATATAGAAAAAGTATCCATTTATTTTCATTGATGGATTATTTTATCAAATTCTTGCATCTTAATAATTTTCAACAATTGAACTTCATTATGGGTATCAACAATTGTGAGTATCAAAGGATGATATTGTAAATAAAATATTTCATCTGAGGTAAAAACATTATGACTTTATAATCATTCCATTTGGATTGACTAATGCACCCTCATTTTTTATAGATCCAATAAAGAATGTATTCATGGAATGTCATGATATTTTTTTTATTATTTATCTAAGATATCATGTTGTATTATAAAAGATATGAGGACTATGAAAATTATTTCACGATACTGTTTGATACTACAATAGAAAATGTGTTATATGTTGAATTCCGAAAGTGATAAATCTAGCTTAGAAAGTTTCTTTTCTTGGATATATTATCTCTAAAAATGGAATATCAATTTATCTTGTGATGAAAAATGAAACCAATTAATTTCCCACACCAATAAACATGACCAAGGTATGTAGTATCATTGGTTTGGAATGATAATACTAAAAATTTGTTCAAAATTCTACCCAATTGGATAAACCATTAGTCCATAGTATTTGTAAATGGGTAATTCTCACAAGGAAAAATGAATGTAAAGATTGTTTGGAATAATTGAAGATGAGACTGGTTAATTATTTTATTATGAATCTACCATAAAAAAATGATGTATTTTAAATATATATAGTAATGCATAAAACAATGGAAATGGTATTATTGTTATGTCTAATGAAATAGTTAATGAATATGAATAATATATGTTAGAGACTAATGGATGAAACTATCCAACACATGAATGTGAGTTGGAAATAAAAATATTTACCTTAATGATATAGGAACATTATATCTATGGAAAAATAGTTGAAATATACATGGATCATAAAATCCTAAAATATTCATTTTCAATGAAATCACTCAATATGAGTCAAAGGTGATGGCATGAGTTACTCAAGAAATATGGTTTCTCTATAAAATTGCAGCCATGGAAAAAAATAATCTTGAAAATTCATTGAGGAGGAAGGATCATGGAGTCCTAATAAAAATTAGGATGAATACAGATCCAATGTAATTCAATTTAGTGAAGGTAGATAAAAGTTTTGAGTAAGGGGAAAGAAAAATCTTATTTCAAATGACGCCCAAAACATATTTATTTTAAAATATTTGAAGTTACAATCCTAATGATGTAAATCATCAAACTGAAATTATATCATTGATTGATGGGAAACTGGAATTATTATTTTATAATGATGGTATTATGAAACATGGAATGTGGATATATGTTCTATCTATACATGATATAGAAATTGAATTATTAGTTTATATTCATATTTCAAATTTCTCTTTACAGCTCCGTAACCCCAATATTTATAAGGAATTGTAGAAACCTTTTTGTGGGATAATATGATGTGGGGAAGTTTTGATTATGTATCATGATTCTTGGTTTTTCAACATTTTAAGGCTTGGATAAAGTATCCTAGAGTTTTCATGTGACCTATACTTATTCCTAAATGGATATGGGGAGACATTACAATTGTATATATCAATGGGTTATAAGAGAAACCTAGAATGAATGATGTAATATGTCTTATTGTTGTCCACCTTAAAAAATCTGTATGTTTACTTTCTATAAAAGAATGATAAACTCTTTCACACCATGTGTATCTCTATATTAATTAAGATGTATGTTTTCACGGTTCAACTTATTCAACTAAGTCAAATTGTGATCCAAAATTTACATTGAATTTATAGAAAAATAATCAGAATGATCTTGATATGAGCATTAATTGAGCATCAACTTTTATAATCAAACCGATGGACAATAAGAAATGACTATCCCAACATTAGAAGACATGTTGAGATCATGATCACATGAATTTCATGGAATGATGGATTAATATTTACCTTTTCTATATTTTTACTGTAAGAATAATTTCCATTCATGTATCCACATTGAATTTTATGAAGCATTATAAAGAAATATATGGAGTACTCTAACTTATTAGGATAAAGTTGATAAAAAAACTTATAAATTAGAAATTTTTTGGGGACAAAGACAATGTTAAAGAAAATTTAGACCCATATTAATGTATCCTAAACTAGGAACAAGAGTTATATAAATAACTAAAGTAATGATTTTTATTTAGAAGTGGGAGATCACATTTTCTTGAATGTATATCCATGGAATAGTGTTATAAGTATTGGTATGAATGGAAATCTGATACCTAGGTACATATAAATATTTAAAATTCTATAAATAATTAGAGATATGGAATGACATTCGGAAATAACACCAAGGCTCTCTAATATAGAATATATGTTTCATATTCCAATACAAAGGATTTGTATTCTAGACCCAACACTAGTGCTCAGCTCTAGAGAAATATAATTAAAACAAGATCTATATTACTTGGAAGATCCAATCTAGATTCCAAAAATTAGAGATCTTTTTTTGAATAAATTTTATATAAAGTTAATGATACGTTGTAAAAAATATAAAATCAAGGAAAGAACATCAGATCTTGCAGATGTTATGATTATTAACTACGCTGTTTTTTTACAAAGTAATAACAAAAATAAATTTTGAAGATGAAATTTTTGGATGGAAAGATGTAGCATCGAATCTTAAATTATATTATGTAAAAATTATTTTTATAATAATAATAAAATTTACATTTTAATATCTAATGGAACAAACTTTCAGATTTTATAGGATGTATATGAATTTTAAACTTACTAGGTAAAAATAAGCCTATAATTAATCTTTGAAATATTAGTTTACAAAAATAAATTTATGAATAATTAAAAATGTAGTACATTACTATTCATGCTTCTATATAAAATTATTTTTGTAATATTTATAATTACCCATTTATAGATTATCAATATGTTATAAATAAAGATAAGATTAGTTGGAGTTAGACTAGATATTTTTCAGAAAACTATTTTTAGGTGCATTGTGTTTTTTCCTTTTAATTATTTAAAATAATATTTAATTATGAATAATTAAAATGGATTATTATATATATATAAATATTATGTTAAATTTATATAATGATTATTACTAGTCGTATAGTTAATGTAAAACTATCTTCTTCTTTAAAAATGAATTTCCAAGAAAAACGTTTTACATATGGTTTTCCGAGTTTATTTATAAATTATAATCTTCCTCCTTTATTAATAAAATTATATAAAATATATTAAATAATTGTAATTATTCAGAATACTATTAGGTTATAAGGTAAACATAATATTTTATTGAAATGAATTGTAGTATTAATAAATAATATGTTACCACATTTAATGTTAAAACATGTTTATAGGGGTTAATCAAATAATGACAATTGTTAAAATGGACTAAAAACTCTATTAAACCACATTTATTAGGTTTTTTTCGTCCATACTACTATAACATATGAATATGAGTCCTTTTAGAGCCAAATTTCCATGAAATGGGCTTTATGAATTTTTAATTCATTGAAAATTTATATATGTTCCAGTGATATGAATTATAGAAGGAATCCCACTCCCCTTACATATTCAAAACTCTTAATCCATTTAGATTGACAAAAAACTAAAAAACCACAAGTAGAAATCCTTATAAATGTTCTATATGTGATGGTATTCTAGAAATACGAACCCTATAGTTTATATGAATAGATCCAAATAATGTTTTTTCATAAGAAACTAATCATCTTAAGCAAGATCCTTATTTTTTACTTCTACATTAACCGCCATTAATTATGTGATAATAAGTAAAATATATGAACAAACATATATAAAATATACTAAGATGTTATTTTTTTATTGAATAATATTTATCTATCTCATTCTACATGAAATGTGGAACAAATCCATCACTAGATCTTATGGTATAATACTGTCTTATGAATAGATGTTAACTTTATTCCATCACTTCCTCACATGGATAATCATAATGAAGGAAATAAGGAATAAATATTAATATTATGGCATAATTTTTATTCATTAAATTTAATATATCACATAAATACATATCCTTTCACATATTAAAAAATAATTATGTTCATGTTTCTTCGTACAACTAACTCTCTTTATAGAGATATATGATTATTTCAATATACAAAATTCAAAAATGATTCCAAAATTGAATATAATTATCAAATATAATATTTATTACATTAATATAATTATATATATTATTAAACTATAATCTTTTAAAATAATTGGAGTATCCATGATGAAACATACCTTATGAAATTAAGAAGGTAACACCAAAAATAATGAAAATATTGAAAGATACATTATAATTGAATCATACATGAAATTAACAATATAAAAAACGATATATAAAAATTAATATTTTTTTAAAATCATTAGACAAATTTCTAATTCACGTTCTACAAAGTGGAAGCATGATGTATGAGATTTCATCTCAATTTCAACTCCAATGCAGCATATTTGGTATTATGTAACTATTTACATTTAAATTGTGTATATATTACCCATTAGAAGGATTTAACATAGATATATAAATTTATTAATAGTTATTAATGTTTCAATATAAATTTTCTATTTTATACGGCCTCAAAAAAAAATTATCAGTGAGGTATGAATTTTTTTACAATCTAATTTTTTGGGATTTTATATTTTTTTCTTTAAAGGATTATGAAAATATATCATTCATAAAATCTATATATTTTATTATCCTCTATAAATTTAAGAAGTTTCCATGTTTTATAATAAAATTTCACATTATTTGTGAAATTAATCAATCAAATAAAATATTAAAATAAAAGCTGATCAAATTTTATTTTTGATCGGGTATATTTTTCTTTCTATATAAATATTTATCAAAATTTCTTTAATTTTTTTATTTAGTAAAGTCATTTATTATTGAAATTTTATATTATCCTTTATTTTTTAAATTTTTTTAAATTAATATTTATATTATTCTCTAAAAGGGTTATTTTCTAATTTCTTCAAAAAAAGTCAAAACTAATGTATCTTTTTAACTTATACGACATTAATAGATTATCTTACCCATATAACAATTTTATGATCCTTAGATTCATAATCATATATTTAATGGTCTTCCAAAGAATTATTTTTAATTATTTCTTATTTTAATATTTTTATTCCATTTATTTATTATCCAAAGGATACTTTTTTATTAAAAAACATTTATTTCAGATGATTTGATAGTCCTATTTTCTCACTTAATAATATTATAGTCATTATATTTTATGTTGAAACATTCTCATTTTTGTGATATCTTTTCATTGGATGTTGAATTTCTATTAAATATCCATATTATTTTTATCACTAATATTTTTATCAGCCTAACTGTATACCCATTCTTTATATGGTGTTTTACTATGAATGTAATTTTATTGACACTGGAAATATCGATATTATTAAATATTTAATCAAAGTATATATTTATTGATTTGGTTTACTGTTTATGAATAAAATTTATCGTTGAAGATATGAACAATGTACATGATATGGAGTGATAGGTGGGGCTTAAAATTATATGGCCCCTTGTTGCATCAATAGGTCTTATAAGAAAATCCAGTTGGATGTCCTTATTAATGTTGTTTTAGTGTATCCTAACACATAGTATAAACTATGAAGGTGAAAGACCATAGAAGTAATTATTTCATTATGCCTGAGATCATGATCTCAAACAGTATGAATTTCCTTCCTTAATAATTTAGTTATTATTATCAATGTAAAATTTTCATTGATATTATCCATGGATTCATATAATTATCATGTTACTAATTAAATAGATTTTTTTTAGTTATGTACCTTTCCATGTTGTCTTTTACTTATTTACTCATGATATATTCCATTATAGGCAATCCTTACTGAGCATATGATATCAACCTTATATTTTTTTCATTCCATTGAACATGAATAAGTAATATATGAATGAGTTTAAGGATGAAGGATATTTACTTTCACTATTTTTATATTTTATATCTAATGTAATAGGAGATAGATGTTTATATATGGTTCTCTAATACTACTAAAATGATCAATCCTTACAAATGACATCCATTAAATATTATTATAATGTAATAAACTATAAATAAACTCTCGGTTACAAGAGTTGAGGTTGATATAACATTTTCAAGTATTTTTTTCAAATATCCAACATTATATATTTCATGATCTATTTATTTACAGGTTTATCTCTAATCAAGTTATAATAAAATGTTTCATAGAAAATCAGAAAAAGTCCATTATAATTATGATCATGTAGAGGTATGTATAGAACTCATTTAAACAAAGTAAACTAATTTAATAATTTTATATAGTTTTTTATTTTTTCTTACCCATGTTTGATAATACAATTTAATTTTTTGAAGATGTCCTGAGTATCAAAAATTAAGAGTCATGACAAATATGATTAAATTTACCCTTCATAAAATTTCTATTTATAATAATTTTTATTGAATTAGAAAATATATTAGTAGGCCCTTACCAACCTATATAGGATATATATGCATTATCTTATATTTTTATTTTCTCTCAATTGATTGAAAACATCCAATCAATATCCAATGATTTAAATGTTTTGATTCAATTCCCAAATAAAATATTTTATATATTATAAATTCATAGGAATGTCAATTTTAATAATGGTAGCCATTAATATAGTCATCCGTTTTCAATAATTATATTCATTTATGAGAGGTCTTAAAATAGTTCTACTTTAATCCATTATTAAAACCGTAACAAAAATGAGTTTGAAAATTGGGAAATTGAGAAAAATGAATTTTTAATATTAAAAAATATGAATTTTTATAATTAAATTGTTGGTACAAATTGGAAATGGGAAACTAATGATCTCAATGATCATAGGATTGATGATTAAGATAAATATAGGATATAAAATGCTCCAATTTAAGTATACCAATACAATAATCCAATAGTTAAAATATTTAAACATAGATAATCTTTGTTCTTGTAAACATCCAAAATTATTTTTCAACAAGGAATACTGAGTTTGAGGTGGACAATGATATATGTTTTGAATCATTTATACCATCGTGGGGTTATTGTGATTACATATCCCACTAATAGTCTAATATTTGATGTCATTAGTCATAGATTAAATCCATTAATAGACTCATACAATAAAATTGAAATTAAATTAGAGTAGACACTTACAATATAAAGAGAGATAATTTGATATGTTTGAAGGTCCATGTCAAGACGACAAACATAATCATGTAATAATCGAAGTTGTAAAAAACATATTTTTTGTTTAATTTTTTCACTCTATCTAATATAAATAGAAAATATGATTTCTTTTTTCCTTCATTTATATTTTATTTATTTTATTATAATGAAACAAATTGTGGTATATAAGGAAATATAACACTAATGATGTGAGTAACATAGGAATTGGTGGTGTTATAATATATTAAACAAATATAAACATTCCAAATATCATACCCAAAATTCAATAAACCTTGAGTAGTCATCATGAGACATACATAACAAATGATATGTTTCTTGTTGTTTTTTCTTGATAGTCAAATCAATTTATTTTGGTCAGTTGATTCACATCATTTTTTATTTTGGAACTTCCCTCTTCTTTATATTTTCAATTTATAAACATATATTATTCTTATATTTCAATAATGAGGGTTGTTACATTTTATGATGGGTGTGAAAAATCCAAAGTTTTATGGGAAAATATTATTTAAATTTATTTAAAATCTAATTACACTACTCATTATCTTTATAATGAATATTGTAAATATAAAAACTGAATATGAAATTATTTTTCATGGTTTAAATATGATCATTAATAATGTAAATTTCATGAGTATATATTTTATTAATAATTTTTTATCTATTTAAATTTTAACCACATATATTTTAATATATTTTATAAAAAAAAATTGACAATGTATGGCCATTAAATTATCAGATATATATTTTAATTATTAGTGGCCATTCATTGAACACATAAAATTTGGGATCAAATTATATTTAATTATATTATTCTAAAAAAATTATAAAAAAAATAAATCAAATCACCTTTTATAGTAATGGATTAACTTAATATTTGGCACCACACACTTAAGGATATACACACTATTGTTTTGAAGCTATAAATGTATATTATAGAGTATTTAATTGAACAAATGTGAACATTCCAACACAATGGGAAATTAAACCCATAATTTTCTTACCCAGAGTAATTTATTTTAGCTTTACTATGGTATGAAAATGAAATTTATAAAAATATACATATAAAATAGAAAATTAGTTCTTTTATTAAGGTTATAATTTAAATCCAACAAATTAATCCATATTTTTTTACATGAATTAAAATTAATCTCAATGTATTTTTTTGATAAAAAACACTTAATTATGATTAATAAGAAAGGTGATGATGAACATATATAAAGGATTAGGATTAGAAACCAGATATTGTTCGACATACAAAATCTCTATAATATTTTTATAGTATTCATGATAGATTGATTTTTTTTAATTTTATATATTTTATGTCAATTTGGTTTTTGGATTATGAAATTTATTTTGAATATATGATAGTTAGTAATTTTAAAGTGGATTTAAAAACTCATGTTTAGTGAGTGGCCAGATGGGAAACTCAATATGAATAATTTTCATTTATTTTGGAATAGTTTTAATGTTTTTCATTTATCATAGTTTCCATGTATAATGTATTTCATAATTCAATATCAATTACAAATCATGTATGTAATTATTATTTAAAAAAATTTAATCTCATCCCATTTGAACAACACCTTATGGATCACTGTCACCTATAAGTTGAATTTTTAAATTTTAGAACAAATTTTTTAAAATTAGGATGATCATTTTCCCCTTTGGTGAAATTGATTGTTAATTTTGGAAGATGTACATTTTGGGCATTTAATCCTGAAAATTTTTAGTAAGAAAATATTAAACCTCTACACTAAAATGAGTTTTGCACTAAAAGAATATTACTTAGAAATATAAAATATTAACTATATATTGGAGAAATCACAATTAATAACTCATAATATATTGGAAAGGATATTTTTTATGTTTTGGATATGATACAATAATCCATATTCGATATTTAATTATAGGCCTAAAAGATGATCATTAAATAATACATCCAAAAAAATATTAAAATAATCAACAACAATAATATTTTTCAGGTTTTGTCCCATATTGATGATTTTTTATTATAAATGAAATTATTATGAACCTATAATGGCCAAAACTCTTATGAAAATTTATAATTTTTACTCCATCCATCTTATATTTTAACTAAGAATAATAATAGTAAATATAAACCATTGAGATGTTCTAGTCCCTATAAAGATGATAATAATGATAATTAATATCTATACATGAATATAAATTTATTAAATTAGTTTTATTAATTAGTTAATAACCTCATCGAATCATAATTCTTTATCAAAAATAAAATTTGGTCTTTTTTTAGTGAAATACTTTAATTATGTAATAACTTGTCACATAAATATTATAATTTAATCTTAAAGAGTACTAATTCCACCATATCCATTAAATATGGTAGGTTAGATATCAAATTTTTATTATAGATAAGTCAAATATGGAATTTAGATTCTCAACTAGGGGAATCTTATACTTTTATTAGGAAATAAATCAATATATATTTTATAATGGGCTGTTATTCTACTCTTTGAACCACCTTCATTATTATTTTTTATTTTTTTTATTTATATAGTAAATATATTTATGAAAGACTCATGACGGTGGTTATTTATATAATTATTAGAATAAATCATCCCAATTAAAGAAAATTAGTTCAAACCAAATTGATCAATTATAATTTCTTTTCATCTATAAAAATATATTTCTGGTTATTTAATATCAAATACATCCCCCAAATAACATAAATATAAATAAAATTTTCACTAATAGGTATTGATGTTGGAGAATACCCATGATTTGACCATTTAAATATATGGTATATGAATGTTGAAATAAATACCTCATTCAATAAACTAATTAATAAATTATTACAAAATAAGTGAATGGATGAATGAATATTCTTTATAAATATACCTGATATAAAATATTTCATAGATCAAGAATAAAACAATTAATAGCTAAAAGTGATTATATAATGAGTGTACATATTATCACAACAGTTGGAGAATCAAAACTATTCTTTTTAATTTGGGACTGTCTAATTGTTTCATAGCCGTATTCTAGGGTAAATTACCTAGGTTCTTATGTAATTCATTACAGTAATTTACAATATCCTTATTGTTGAATAATTTTCCAGTGGTAAATTCTCTTTTAAATTTTCACTAACGAGATTGATGTCCTCTTTATCCTAATTCAAAACATATAGTAGAAACATTTATATACAACCTTAGTTTATTATTCCCATATTTTAAACATATATTTAATGTTAATCATGCATTAATTTATATTCTTTTAGATGATCCCTCACATGGATAGAAAATATTCCCATTGTAGGATACCATTTAGAAAATTTTAATTATAAAAATTATTTTTCAATTTTAATATCTATTTTTCATAAACCATTATATGAAAAAAAAAATTAGATATTAATGGAAATTATTGAATTATCGTAAAATTTACAAAATAAAATTAATAATTCATTCCAGGTTATGTCTAAAACTAGTGAAAAAAAATTATATCATTATGAAACAATCCTTAAAAAAGGAAACTATATCCTCTTTCTTTTGATGTAAACTCATGTGTTTCCTTTCTATTTTTGAAAATTTCATCCAAGGAAAATATCAGTTAAAAAACACGAAATATTCTTTTCACTACATGTTTTCTATCTCAACATCCTTAATTAAATATTTAACATTTTACAACTATTTGTAAATATTATATTTAAAATATCACCATTTATTGTTCAATTTTTATTCATAGGAAATGCATATTCTATAATTATCTTCATTGATATCTTTAATCATTTCCATACAATAATTTCATTATTGGACCCATTGAATTTTTGGGAAAATTTCTTAAAAAATTATTTAATGTGGATGAAAATTATTGATTAAATATTGTTTCTCATTTTGTGGAGGGTTTTATGTGACAACAACAGTAAATTTTCTTATAATAATAATATTTGTTTTGGGTAGAACTGTAACACCCAAGGAAAATAAAGAATATTAAATCTTTATATTTATCCATATTTGTGAATAAAATATTAATATTACTTTAAAGGGGATGTTATGCTCGATGGCGTACCTAATACGCAACAACGAGTTTCTTGGGAATCTTACGTTGCACTCTAATAATAAAATAATATTATTTTAAATGGTAGTTAATGCCTAGCCGTTGTAGTGGCGGGAATGAAAAGAACTAACTACAAAATGATTATATATGTTTTTCAAATATTTTTACTATTTACAATAAATATAATAGGATTAAAAATGCAAATGAATCCAGTTTTTAAGCGTAAACATTCTAATATTCTTTAAAAGGTCGATTAACCGCCTTTTGATGGCGAACCCCTTTTAAATCCACTTTTTGACAATTTTATAAGCTCTATTTTTCAAAATAAACATATTATTTATGATTGGGACAATTAAATTTACCTTGGGTTTGTTTTTGGTATTTTTCTGACAATGTTCATTTTTCAATGAATAGTGAAAAATACTGCATTTTACATCAAAACTGCTTTTTCATATAATTTAATTATATGGTTATATTATCTTTTTAATTTGTTTTAAAGTGTAAATAGAATATATTTTTACCATGTAATTCAATGATGGTCATTGGGATTAATTTCACTTTGGAATTAGGCATAAACAAGTACCAAACTTTTCATAAATATTGTTTCAAAAAACCCCGCTATTTGTTTTGACAACAGGAAGTTTTTTTAAATTAATTATTGAACTTTATGTGTTTGGAATTTGGTAAAATGGATTAAATATTTGTAATCATAAGGTCCAAATTATGTAATTAAGACTCTTGTTTTTTGACATTATGAATAGTAACGACGGTAATTATCTTTAATTATCTTGATTAAGGAGTAATCAGGTAGTTAAAGATAATAAAATAATATCATAACAATAAAAAATGACCAAAAAATGTGTCCAAAGTCTACGTTTTGTCTCATGGTCGACCATGGGATGCCTTGTGCCAAACTTGGGGGCCCCATGGAATCACTTTTGTGAGAAAGTGACTTTTTATATTTTTATTTTTAAAGAATGTTAAATGTAACAAAGAATGTATCACCTAAGTAAAATATTTTTAATTTTGTCTACATAAATTATCTTTTGGACTATAAATATTCATTTAAAAGATAAAAATATTTCCTACATCATAGTATTTTTTTTATAATTTTTATATATTAAATAAATTAAATTATTTATGACATCATGATGATGCAGCGATGACCTCATTATTTAACGATTTAAATAAAATGGAAAGATAATGTAAACTCTAAGACTTAAACATGTCCAAAACCAATTTTATGGGTGTATATCGAACCCTTATCTCTTTATCCTTGAAAAACATCAATGTGGGACCATTAAAATCCGAAAATCATTTGAAAATAAAGTTACATATTATACCTTTCCAAGAGTTCCCCTCCTCTTCTCTTATAAAAGGCCCCCACCTCTACCTCCTTACCCACACTTCCAAAGCCTGTGGCTCGGAGAACCCCTGCCCATTTCATCTCTCCACATCCCTCTATAACTCCTTGAATCCTCACTTTGGGCATAATCCTTTCCAATGAAGCCTTTGAGCTCAAATCAAAGGAAGTTACCCGATTTAAAGGTAATGTCTTCACTTGTGTCCTTTTGTTTTATTTTTTTTCTCCAACCCCCTAAACTCTTTTTATTAATTTATTTTGTAACAACTATAGTATCTTCAATATACTAGTATGTTGTTATAAGAATAATTCTAGCTACACTTACAAACACCTACATCAAATGGTTAAAGAACATACTGTTTCTGTGGATGGCAAATTTCTGCCTCACGAAACGATGATTGTTCAACACTCATATAACACGTTAAAAGGTGGCCATTAAGATGTCACTATATTTATATATGATATATAATATGTTTATTTTTCTGTATTTTTCTTTTGTGGCATACCTTTATGGTTTCCATTGTGGGTAAACACGATAATTTCATTTTAGGAAGTGCAGACTACCACCCCCTCAAAGTGATTTGATTCGTTAATGCCATATGTGGGATGTATAAAGGATGGATTTAAAGTTATTATATATGATGTATGTTACATATAAATGACCAATATAATTCTGGAATTAAAATATACATACCTATCATTTGGTTTTAATTCCATTAATATGACATAGAAATGAAAGTAGCGTTCATGCGTACGTACGGCTTACCGTCTCCATGAACGGTGCATTTAATTTCTTAACTCTAAATGATTATGTAATATTATAAATACATGTATAATCTGGATATATATGATATATATTATATCCAAATTATGAATATAATTCTGGATATAATGAACATTTGACCACACGAACAACATGTAATTGTAAGAAGTCCACTTTCGACTTAAGAACCAAATATCGACAAAACAAACATTATTAACTTAAATGATTACATAATGTTTATAACATGGAAATAAGTGATATAAAAGGAATAATGAACTAGAAAAAGGTTCTTAATAAAGTGGAAATTAAATCATGTTTTTTATTCAGGACGTTAAGTAACGATCGAGTCAAGTCGGACCCGAGGTAAGGGATCCTACTCCTCTCTTTCTTTTTAAGTAGACTCTTTTATGTCATTCCTTCTAAGCTCATATTTCTTGTTATTGGGATGTTATTTTATATTAATCTTACTGTAATTTTTATGTTCATATGATGAGAGACCCTATTCTCTCTCATCAATCCATTTTGGATGTTTTGAGTGGCGTCGTTAGGCTGCCGAATTTTTGTAAGAGATCTAACCTCTCGCTTTCTTTTTAAGTACTCTCCTTTATGTCACTTCTTTTAAACTCCTCTTTGTTATGTTGGGGGATATTCTTTTATATTACACTTTCTATAAACATTATGTTAATATGATGAGATACCCTATTTGATCTCATCAATCCATTTTTGTATGTTTTATGTGGCGCCGTTAGGCTGCCGAGTTTTCATAAGGGATTTTTCATCTCACTTTTATTACCGTGAGATTTATGCTACATTTTCCAAAATTTCTTTTGAGTAGTGTATGTACTTCCCATTATTTTACTTCTTGTGTAATATACTTTCTTTTATGAGTATTTACATTAATGTTTTATTGTCCTTCTTTCACGAGGTGTATGATTCGAAAGATACCCATGTCGGTAAGGGAACCTTTCCCCCTCATCTTTTTAAAAGACTTCTTTTGTTGGGTCTTTTAATTTACATATTGTTATGTTGGGATATGTTCTCATATATCGTTATTGATGTAAATTTTATGTCCATGTGATGAGATACCCTTTTTTATCTCTTATCAACTCATTTTGATGTGACGTCGTTAGGCTTTCAAGAGATCTTCTTAACCCAATTTCGATTTCTTTGGGTTCAACATATAGTTATTGAATATGTCATCCTTTAAATATGTGTGAATGACCTTTGATTATTTTACACTTAATATCCACTTATATTTGGTGTATTCGTTTGTCACACATAATTATGTAATTGATTTATCCTTAAACCAAGGATACCTTCTTTGTAAGGGACTTCGTCTCAATCTCCTTTCATTGAGGCATATTTTGTTTTATACACAACCTTATTTTATACGGTGTATAAACCCCTTTAACATTTTACGTTTATTCAAAATTAATTTTTTTATACGGAGTGTTTACTAAACGAAAAAAGGGAATGTTTTTGTCGTATGTATGCGGCGAAAATGACTTCTCCGCCGTCGTGACAATTATTTGAGTTTCGTCTTCCTCTACAAGCCATACCTTCTTTTTAAAAGAAAAATAAATACCATGTTTTACTTTTCTTTTTTTTGTATTGAAAATGGTTTTCATAATGTTTTTATTATATCAATGTGTTGTATTGATATCTTGTGATTGAAATGTGGAAATGTTATGCTTCCTTTATGCATGTTTTATGTGATACGATTATGTTATGGTTCTTGGGCATTATTATGAAGACGGGTGGTTCCGTGATAAACTAAGGGCGGGTGAGCCCGATATAGATCTCCAATACATTGGGTAACGCGAAGGAGTGAAATGTTAAGGTTTCTCCGAAGAGATTTAGGGAATATACTGTGGTGGGTATTCTAAACGTAACCAATAGGGATACTCCCTACGTAAGAATGTTATGAATGCCTCAAGTTACCTTTTATGTCTTATTGTTTCTATGATTTATTCATGATTTGATGAGGTATGTTAAAGTGCATTTGTTTTATGGGAAAAGTATGATTTCATTCTTATGTATATATGAACTCGTGTTTCCTTTCCATATTTTTATAACCCTTACTGAGATTTTTATACTCATCCCAAGTTTTTGAAATGTTTTTCATAGGTCAAGGGAAAGGTACATGATGTGATGATAGTGTCAATGATGTGTCAAGAAAGAATCCATGTTTTATTTTAAATATGTTTCCGTTGATGGGAAGAATGAATACTATCTTTTATGTAACCACTTTGTTTAAATGTGGAATGTAATGCAAGTTTCATGATCTAATTCTCTAAAACTCTAAACCTGAAAAGATCCTCAATGTGTAATATTGTAATAACTCAAGATTAAGTAAGGTTTAAGGCTGGGGCCTTATAGTTGGTATCATAGGTCGGTTTAGATAACTTTAGAGGTTAGGGTATTCTTTAAGCATAAGTGACATTACCATATTGGATAGAATTTTAGAAATTGTCATAGTTTTTAGATAAAGTGAATGAGTAAGTTTATCTTAGTGTTTATCTTACTCATTAGTACATTATGGTTATGTTGATATACTCACACTGACCATTTTGGTTTTAGTAAATGGCTGAATCTAGCATGCACCAAAGTGACAATTGGTTTGAAGGAAACTGTGGTGGTTCTCTGATTAAGAGACCGGATGAAATGGGGTATTCAATGAGGAAACTCGTTGTTGTTATAAACAAACTATCAAGGAGTCATGATCAAGCACTTTAACCTTGGTATGTTCTATAATGCATCATGTACGAGATGACCAATCGATGTGGAAGTTCAGGTAATAATTATAAAGGTAACAATTAGGGTTTATATGATCCTTACCTTTGAGGTAATTATGGGTTATTATATGTTATGATGGAAAATGAAAGGCATGAGATAAGATTGAGGTTAAAATATGTTACTTTTATTTTTGAAGATTTTATCTCGTTTTGGGAAATGTTTTGAGAATTATATAGTTTTGGAAAAAGGACAACACGCAGACCGTGTGATAACCCGTCGCATCGGACAAAGCTACGGGAATCGAACCCTCAACCAAAGTGTGACTGGTATTTATCGCCTACCACTGGATTACGTGAAGCTCCTGGTTAGTTTGAATGATTCTTTTTAGTTAGATGATTTTAGGAATTAAGAGTAAGCTGATTTTGGGTTATCTATGGAAATTTATTAACCTATCATGGAGGATATGTGATTAGGTTAATTACTTTTCAATACGAGACTTTAAGAGCAACTGATGTTGATTAGAGATAAATGATACGATTTAACTTGGAAGACTATGTGACTAAATCCTTCAAATATTTGGGTTTCAATCTTAGTTTGGTTTACTTTGACGAATTTTATGGAAAATTGTTTATCAAATGGTCTTCGTTGAACTTTGGGTTTTGTTGGACAAATTTTGGAGATTTAGAATAGATTTTGTTTTTATAAAGGTTTATCCTTTTCTGGATTATCTGATCTTGTACTAACCTTTTTGGTTTTGGTTTTGGTTAAAGTATAAAGACTTGGGAAGTATATAGTTCTCTTTTGTGAATTAGGTGATTCTCTAGAAGTTGATTATAGTAATCTTAATGTGAACAAGTCTTCCTAAATACTCGCCTTTTGGAGAAAATATGAGTTTCTGTAAGGAATATAATAAAAGTTGAAATTTAACATGATAAGTTATTATGTTTTCTTATGAATAAATTCCTCAATAAAAAGTAAATTAAAACAAAAATGTTGTCTATTTACTTTTCCTACTGGGTAATCGAATACCGTTTAACCCATCACAAGTTTTTGATTTTATTATTGTTAACTTTCTGCTAAACATGTTTTCTATCACATTCCATCAGAACATGACCCTTTGTTTTTTCTTCCATATCCATATTTTCCTACTTGGAATCATAGTATGGGTTAACACGGGTGACCTCTGTACTTCTCTCCTTTTAAAGTGATTGATTTACAGACTCTTGTTCCGATGTGGGACTTTCAAGGATGTTTCCAAGCCCAATTTTAAAATTGCGAGGACGCAATTCCCAAATGCGGGGAAGGATGTAACACCCAGGTAAATAAATAATATGACATCTCTATATTTATCCATATTTTTCAATAAAATATTAATATTACTTTAAAGGGGATGCTAGTCTTGATGGCGTACCCAATACGCAACAACGAGTTTCTTGGGAATCTTATGTTGCACTCTAATAATAAAATAATATTATTTTAAATGGTAGTTAACGACTAGCCGTTGTAATGGTGGGAATGAACATAACTAACTAAAAAATGATTATATATGTTTGTCAAATATTTTTAATCTTTACAATAAATCTTAGAGGATTAAAAATGCAATTGAATCCAGTTTTTAAGCGTAAACATTCTAATATTCTTTAAAAGGTCGATTAACCGCCTTTTGATGAAGAACCCCTTTTAAATACACTTTATGACAATTTTATAAGATTTATTTCTAAAAATAAACATATTATTTATGATTGGGACATTGAAATTTACCTTGGTTTTTTTTTGGTATTTTTCTGACCATGTTCATTTTTCAATGAATAGTGAAAAATACTGCATTTTACATCAAAACTGCTTTTTCATATAATTTAATTATATGGTTATATTATCTTATTAATTTGTTTTAAAGTGTAATTAGAATATATTTTTACCGTGTAATTCAATGATGGTCATTGGGATTAATTTCACTTTGGAATTAGGCATAAACAAGTACCAAACTTTTCATAAATATTGTTTCAAAAAAAACCGCTATTTGTTTTGACAACGGGATGTTTTTTTAAATTAATTATTGAAATTTATGTGTTTTTAATTTGGTAAAATGGATTACATATTTGGAATCATAAGGTCCAGATTATGTAATTAAGACTCTTTTATTTTTGGACATTATGAATAGTAACGACGGTAATTATCTTTAATTATATTGATTAATGAGTAATCAGGTAGTTAAAGATAATAAAATAATATCATAATAATAAAAAATGACCAAAACATGTGTCCTAAGGCTATTGGTTGTCTCATGTCTGACCATGGGATTCCTTGTTCCAAACTTGGGTGCCCCATGGAATCACTTTTGTGAGAAAGTGACTTTTTATCTTTTTATTTTTAAATAATGTTAAATGTAACGATGAATGTATCACCTAAGTACAATATTTTTATTTTTGTCTACATAAATGATCTTTTGGACTAGAAATATTCATTGTAAATATTAAAATATTTACTACATCATAGTATTTTTTTTATATTTTTTAGACCTTAAATAAATTAAATTAAATTATTTATGACATCATGATGATGCAATGATGACATCATTATTTAACGATTTAAATAAAATGGAAAGATAATGTAAACTCTAAGACATACACATGTCCAAAACCTATTGGATGGGTGGATTTATAACCCTTATCACCTTATCCTCGAAACAAATCAATGTGGGACCATTAAAATCCGAAAATCATTTGAAAATAAAGTTACATTTTATACCTTTCCAAGAGTGCCCCTCCTCTCTTCTTATAAAAGGCCTCCACCTCTACCTCGTTACCCACACATCCAAAGCCTTTGGATCGGCCAAACCCTGCACATTTCATCTCTCCACATCCCTCTCTAACTCCTTGAAGCCTCACTTTGGGTAGAATCCTTTTCAATGAAGCCTTTGAGATCAAATCAAAGGATGTTACCCGATTTAAAGGTAATGCCTTCACTTGTGTCCTTTTGTTTTATTTTGCTTCTCCAACCCCCTAAACTCCTTTCATTAATTTATTTTGTAACAACTACAGTATCTTCAATATACTAGGATGTTGTTATAAGAAGCATTCGAGCTACACTTACACACACCTACATCAAATTGTTAAAGAACATTCTATTTCTTGTGGATGGCGAATTTTTGCCTCACGAAACGATGACTGTTCAACACTCATATAACACCTTAAAATGTGTCCATTAAGATGTCACTATATTTATATATGATATATAATATGTTTATGTTTCTTTATTTTTCTTTTTTGGCATACCTTTATGGTTTCCATTGTGGGTAAACATGATAATTTCATTTTAGGAAGTGCGGACTACCGCCCCCTGAAAGTGATTTGATTTGTTAATGCCATATGTGGGATGTATAAAGGATGGATTTAAAGTTATTATATATGATGTATGTTACATATAAATGAATAATATAATTCTGGAATTAAAATATAAATACCTCTCGTTTGGTTTTAATTCCATTAATATGACATAGAAATGAAAGTAGCGTTCATGCGTACGTACGGCGTACCGTCTCCATGAACGGTGCATTTCATTTCTTACCTCTAAATGATTATGTAATATTATAAATAAATGTATATTCTGGATATATATGATATATATGATATCCAAATCCTTAATATAATTCTGGATATAATGAACATTTGACCACACGAACAACATGTAATTGTAAGAAGTCCACTTTCGACTTAAGACCCAAATATCGAAAAAACAAACATTATTAACTTAAATGATTACATAATGTTTATAACATGGCAATAAGTGATATAAAAGGAATAATTAACTAGAAAAAGGTTCTTAATAAAGTGGAAATTAACTCAAGTTTATTATTCAGGATGTTAAAGAACGATTGAGTCAAGTCGGACCCGAGGTAAGGGATCCTACTCCTCTCTTTCTTTTTAAGTACACTCTTTTATGTCATTCCTTCTAAGATCATCTTTCTTGTTATTGGGATGTTCTTTTATATTACTCTTACTGTAATTTTTATGTTCATATTATGAGAGACCCTATTCTCTCTCATCAATCCATTTTGGAAGTTTTGAGTGGCGCCGTTAGGCTGCCGAATTTTTGTAAGAGATCTAACCTCTCTCTTTCTTTTTAAGTACTCTCCGTTATTTCACTTTTTTAAGCTCCTCTATGTTATGTTGGGGGATGTTCTTTTATATTACTCTTTCTATAAAAATTATGTTAATATGATGAGATACCCTATTTGATCTCATCAATCCATTTTTGTATGTTTTATGTGGTTCCGTTAGGCTACCGAATTTTTTTAAGGGATATTTCATCTCACTTTTATTCCCGTGAGATTTATGCTACATTTTCCACAATTTCCTTTGATTAGTGTATGTACTGCCAATTATTTTACTTCTTGTGTAATATACTTTATTTTATTATTATTTACATAAATTTTGTATTGTCCTTCTTTCACGAGGTGTATGATTCGAAAGATACCCATGTCGGTAAGGGAACCTTTCACCCTCCTCTTTTTAAAAGACTTCTTTTGTTGGGTATTTTAATTTACATATTGTTATGTTGGGATATGTTCTCATATACCCTTATTGATGTAAATTTTATGTCCATGTGATAAGATACCCTTTTTTTATCTCTTATCAACTCATTTTGATGTGACGTCATTAGGCTTTCAAGGGAACTTCTTAACCCAATTTCGATTTCTTTGGGATCAACATGCAGTTATTGAATATGTCATCCTTTGAATATGTGTGAATGACCTTTGAGTATTTTACACTTAATATCCACTTATATTTGGTGTATTCTTTTGTCACACATAATTATGTAATTGATTTATCCTTAAACCAAGGATACCGTCTTTGTAAGGGACTTTGTCTCAATCTAATTTCATTGAGGCATATTCTGTTTTATACACAACCTTATTTTATACGGTGTATAAACCCATTTAACTTATACGTTTATTCAAAAAGAATATTTTTTATACGAAGTGTTTACTAAATGACAAAAGGGAATTTTTTTGTCGTACGTATCCGGCGACAATGACTTCTCCGCCGCCTTGACCATTATTTGAGTTTCGGCTTCCTCTACAAGCCATACCTTCTTTTTAAAATAAAAATAAATACCATGTTTTACTTTTCTTTTATTTTGGTATTGAAAATGGTTTTCATAATGTTTTTATTATATCAATGTGTTGTATTGATATCTTGTGATTGAAATGTGGAAATTTTATGTTTCCTTTATGCATGTTTTATGTGATACGATTATGTTATGGTTCTTGGGCATTATTATGAAGACGGGTGGTTCTGTGATAAAGTATGAGCGGGTGAGCCCGATATAGCTCTCCAATGCATTGGGTAACACGAAGGAGTGAAACGTTATGATTTCTCCAAATAGATTTAGGGAATATACTATGGTGGGTATTCCAAACGTAACCAAGAGGGTTACTCACTATGTAAGAATGTTATGAATGCCTCAAGTTACCTTTTATATCTTATGATTTCTACGATTTATTCATGATTTGATGAGGTATGTTAAAGTGCCTATGTTTTATGGGTAAAGTATGATTTCATTATTATGTATATATGAACTCATGTTTCCTTTCCATATTTTTATAACCCTTACTGATATTTTTATGCTCATCCCAAGTTTTTGAAATGTTTTTCACAGGTCAAGGGAAAGGTACATGATGTGATGATAGTGTCAAGGATGTGTTAAGAAAGAATCCATGTTTTATTTTAAATATGTTTCCGTTGTTGGGAAGAATGAATACTGTCTTTTATGTAACCACTTTGTTTAAATGTGGAATGTAATGAAAGTTTCATGATCTAATTCTTTAAAAATCTAAACCTGAAAAGATCCTCAATGTGTAATATTGTAATAACTCAAGATTATGTAAGGTTTAAGGAAGGGGCCTTATAAGAACCATTATCAATAATATAATAGATATTTAGATAACCCCTAATTTTTTACTTTATTATTGGAATACTTTTCATTCCATTATGTAGTTTGCATTTTCTAACAAATAAAATTGATTATTTAGTAATAATAATGAACTAATGTGTAAAATAATATTTATATACAATGGTTTCCTAGAATGAAATTCTATAATTTTTTGAAATATTATTTTTGAATCTATTTTATAATATTTTATTGAAATTTCATTTTGTAATATATCTATTTTATAAAATATTGATTCTAAATATTATTTGAATGTTTTCTAAATAATTATTTTTATAATAAAAACTATAATTATCCCGAATCTAGTCACCTGGAGAAGTATTTTTATCTAGTACATGGAAGTCATGTGTGATGTGGAAAAATAACCAACATGATGTTTTACATTTAATTTAAGGACTCAAAAATAAACATTAAATTACTATATAACCAATATTTATAGTTTCATTATGTACATATTGTTTTGTTGAATTTCTATTCAAAGTGTTGATCATATGTTATAACCATTTTTCAATACATAGGAAATTAGTAAAAATATGAATATGGTTGTCTGATTCTCTTAGTAAAAAGCACATATAACAGAAACATAATTGGAATTAAAACAGAATAGATAGAATATAGATAATAAATAAATAAAGGATTCCATGTAAATGAAAAAATTAGAAAATAATATTACATTAATGGGATGAAAATGGAAATAAATGATCACATTTTTAATAATAAATGATCACATTATGAATGAATTCATAATACATGACATCATAAATATAATGTCGAGGCCTCATTCCATGACTTCAATTATAAAGGGGAATGAATGCCATAAATACACAGTCTAGTGTGTATCAATATACCTACATAAAAACATAGAGATATATAATTTTGGGTCCCATACATCTCATATTAATGGCGAAGAATCCACCACAATAATATAATATATAAATAATCCAGTACAAAATGTCCCTAAATGGACCCTCTGATAAAATATTTTTGTAAAAAAATGTAATTAGTATAAAAATAGAAGGCCTTATTTTTAAATGTTTTCAAAAATTAATAAAGTAATATTTATAATATGGTAAATTCACTTTATCTTTTGGGAAATAATTAAGGATTTATAATTTTCAATGAATTTCATGTATGAAGGTAAGAATAAAGAATAATAGTGGTTAATAAATTATAAAGATTAAGATTATCAGTTTTTTATAAAATAAGATACAATAACATTCAATAGTAGGACACTAAATTATTTAAAAAAAATCATCCTTTATAACATGAGTATTTAGTCAATAATATTTTATATGATGTGGAAATATACAATATCTTTACGAAAAAACTCCAAATATTGGAAGAATCAGTATCGAAGGATAATGTACACCAAAATCAAAATTACTCTTATAAATACATGACATAGGTTGAAAAAATTATACCATATCCAATTATAAAATCATTATACCTCATATAATTTTTAACAACCACACTACCAAAAATACATGGAATAATTACAAATATAATATTTGGATATGATATAGAGTTTTAAACCTCATTGGAATAATTTGGAATTACAATAGAAAATAATGGAATCTAATATTAGTGAAATAAGGAAACAAATGATTATGTTATCATATAAAAAATACATAAATTGATAATAAATCAAATATTTTAATAAAATATTTGAAATTAATAAGGATATTAAGATGGATTGTAAATAAATTTTAATAAGATAAATAAATATGTCATTTTATATAAAAAGGTAACTAATTATGTATATTGTTAAATAAGATATATTAGACCATACCTCATGCATAAAAAATTATAGAAAAAAATATATATATTACTATATTTTCAAATAAAATAATATTTTAATGAAATTAGAAAAAATAAAAACATTAGTAAATTAAGAGAAAAGGAATATGATAATTTACCATAATTAATTTAATTATCTTAGCTGATACCCATAAAAACAAAAATAAAATAAAATAAATTGAAACAATAAATTTGGAGATACTAATTGTGATATATAAGAAGTCTGATATAAATCTTAGGGCTAGTAGAAAAGGGAATAGGGGTCAATATTTTTCCACAATTCCTCATTAGATCAATTAATGACCTTTTATAATATTGTTTTCTAAGATATCATGAAGGGAACCATTTCAGGGTTTCTTTTCAACATATTTATATGATCTAATATATTATTTATGTCTCCAACATTCACATTTTTACCATATTTGTTTCTCCCAAATTACAAATTTTTACCCCGTACCTATGTATGAAAAACTAATAAGAAATACATAATCCATTTTACCAAAAAAATCCTTATATTATATGGTTTTTTGAAATAAATTTGGAAGAATTTTTTTTAAAAAAAGTAATATAATTTTAAACATCAGTTTCTTACTAAAATATGTTTTACATCAATAACACTCAACATATAGATAACCACATATTGTACGAAATAATTATTTTTAGGGTAATGTGTCCAATATTAGTACTTTTATGGGGTTATCAAAATATAATTAATGAAATAGTAACCTTAAATAGAATGGAGTTATTTAGTACATGGTTGATGTTGTGTCAGGTTTTGAAAATTCATAGTGATGATAAATCCATCCTAACATTTTGAAAATATATTTCATATGGGATTTTTAAAAAATACTGAATCCTTGGTATATGAATTATTAAAAATTAACTAATTTCATTTCCGATATTAATATAAACACAATATTGTGTCTATATTCTAATATGTACAATAATAAAGGATGTAATACCCAATGGTCATATAATGAACATATATCCTCATATTATTTGTATACCAATACACAATAATCCACTATGTAATGCATAATTTTTGGTTCATTCAAAATTTTAATTCTTTAGATTTTATCATTTTTATTTTCCACCATACCAGTTAATGTAGAGGGGTTTAGTGTTGATTATAAGATTTTAGATTTTCTAATTTTATTTATTTTTTGTCATATTTATAAAATTCACGTTTGTTACTATAAATATCTTTGAAAATATAAGGACTTGATTTATAATGAATCATTCTATAATAATATAACATTTTTATTTATAACTATAATTTATTGAGTATTACATTAACCACCTCAACATGAATTCAACATCTCAACCAACCACTAATAAGAGAATTCCCACAAGCCCCTAATGTTAATTTGGGTGCCCTTATAGTGCCTGACATCTATAGAAAAAGAATTAATATTTTAAGGGACTCAATGATTAATAATCATATCATGTAACACAGGTATAAGTAATTACACCACAATATGACCATCATTGAGAATCGCTTAAAAACCTAATATAAAGAAACCTCAATATGATGCTACACCACGCACGAGAAGGATCCCCAACCAAAAAATTTAACATTCAACCACATTAATAAATTTAAATAGATAAACTAAAAAAATTCAAGATCAAAGGTCACATGAATAATTTCCTATCAGTTTTAATTTAATAGGAAAACTTCCACTAGCTAGTGAAACACTATCCTAGGCTGTTAAAACATTTCATATCCTCATTAAACCATATAAATTTGATAAAATACACAACCTCCAACTATAATAAACTATGATTATAGAACATATTTATCATTAAATAAATACTATATTGAGTCACATTTAACATAGAAAACACTAATATAAAAAAAAGTGTGATAAATTTGACATTGAAATTTTAGAATTTTGACATCAAGAGAAATTAATGTGACAAATCTTAAAAAATTCCAATAGGAGTAAAAACGAATTTGATAAAAAACATTTTAAAAACTTCTTACTTTAATTCTGTAAATACTGTTATTATTATTTTAACTATTAATTTAATGTGTTCTAATAATACATATTTGATCATAAATGTAGTGGTTAGATGCGTCTAAAATCATTTAGTAATAAAATGTGTAATTTCATAAGAATCGTAACATTTATATAGTTATCTTAATAAATTTAATTAATAACTTTTAAAGAGATTTTATAATTTTTTTTCTAATCAATAAGCTAATATATAAACACTTATATAATTAGTAATAGATATAAGATATTAATAAGAAAAAATATTATTTTAATGGTTATATTCTTCTAAAAATGGTTGTCATTATATTATATATTCCCATTTAAATGTTGTATTCTAAATTTATATAATTTTATTTAGATATAAAAAACATCATTTTTTGAATGGTCTTGTGAAATTTATCTTTGGATAATTTTTTTGGATATTTCTAAAGAAGAAAATATTTAGTGAATAGTAAAAATTACATTTTTTATGAATACTAACTTTTATGAATTATTCATGGTATAATCTTGATATAAAATTTTATTAATTTTTTGATGAAAAAATATAGAGTAGGGATAAATTATTGTTTTTTATAAAACTAAATGGAATTTATCAAATTATAATTTATATTTCGGAACCTAACTTACATTTGTATCTGAATATAAACAATTTTTGATACTTTATGAGGTTTCATTTAGATTTATATTCATTTAACTTAAATATGACCATATTTTGATTAATAATATTAAAATTTACTTCTTAGTAATAAATCCCATTGAAAACCAGTTTCCATAATCAACAAAATAATCAATACTTTAATGAAAAATACCCCCTCATCATGTATAAATACCCCCACATTATCCAATTCCACTCCACTTAAAATACATTCAAAAAAACATCCACCATATTTTCTTCTCACCAGTATCTCCATGTATTTTATGTGGTTCTATTTTTTCTTTATCAATATATAAGAAGCTATATTTCAATGTTAGGGTTCTTAACACAATTTCTTTATTTATTTTTTCAGTCCTACTATTTCTTCTTATTTCTCATCAGGTGGTGATATTTTTTTAAGAATTCTAATAAAGTTCTTGTTGTATTATAATTTAGATATCACTATTACTTATAATATACTACATTCATAAGAAATGACTAGATAAAAACATTTAATATTTTTTCTTGTGTAAAGAGGGTATGGTTTATATGCCCCACACACAGTTCGACACTCTTGGGGGGATATAAATTGGATAATTCATGATCTCTTAATAAAAAATAATAAAGGATTATTTATCATTGATAGAATGAAAATGGATTGTGAGTATAAATTTTTTAATATAAATTTATTTTAATGTATTATAATTTTTTATAAATAATTTTACAAAATGTTTAATTATTGATAATAAAAATGAAAAAATTTAATCAAAATTGGATACTTCAAAAGAGAAAATTTATTTATTAGATTATTTCCCAAAATAAATACATATAAATAAAATTATATCATTATAACTTCTCCATAATTACATTTTTATCATTAAATCCGATTTTAATTTTCTAATAATGATAGTTTATTTATACAAGAGGCCCCAATGTGATAAAATAATATGGGACATATAATAATGTTTCATTTTCTCAATTTTAATATATTTATACATATTTCAAAATATAAATCAGATCTTCTTTAAAATGATGCAATTAATATATATTCAATACTTTAATCTCAAATCAATTATATAATTCTATTTCATTTTCTATTTCCAAGGGCTTTTTATTCTATCCCAAATCTAATAAAGGGACTCCTAAATCAATTTCAATTCCTCGAGTTTTATCCTTATATCATTGATAATAATTTTCTATTATTATGTGAATTATATATTTTTTTATGTATTATGTCCACTTTTTATGTGTAATTACATTTCATTAACATTATCTCATTTTTGATATATTCTTACGTCACATGCTATGTTTGCCTCGATGGTTTGAATTCTTATTTTGATCTAATTTCATGTAATGTTATTCAATTAAAAAATTTCATAATAGTGACTCAAATTATATATCACGAATGTTTACATTATAGTTTAACTTACTTTAATTCTGAATTAATGGTCTCTCTTACATCTTTATGGAATTGTTTTTCATAACATACCTTGTTGTATTGGTTTTGTTTCCAATCTAACATTTAATTCATGATTTTTTATACCATGTTTCTATGTATGTAATTAATTTTATATTTCCACTTAAAAAAATATATTTTATCCTTCTCAGGTTATTTTGTTTTAATAATATTTTAACATTCTCGATACAGTTTAATTCAAAATTCAACCAAAAAAATATGTAAAAGTGGTGTGAAAATTAACTTTTCATTACAGTTAGAATAAATTCATCTTCAATGTCCATTTTAATTTTATTATTTCAGTAATATCATTATATAAATTTAACATCATTATTTAATGAAACATTTTTTAACATTTTAAATTATATTGCTTGGATGAAAATTAGTCATTTTATGTTTTTCCACATGAGTGATTTTTTGAATTTTTGTACAAAAGTGTGGAATTAATCTAATTTATAAAAATCATTAAATTACTGTTTTTTCAATTATATAAGATCATTTTACTTAATGAACCGTATTATTTATGTTATCATGGACTTTTATAGTAATTAATAATAATAATTATTTATTATTTATTTTTAAAATAATGGTTAATATTGTATAAGATTTTCTAAATAGATTACATTCCAATAATATAGATTTTTTATCTTTGATGGAAATTTTTTTATCATTAACTTGATTTCAATTCAAATTTTTAATATTTTAATGTGTTATAAAATTTTGGTTGCAAATGATTATTTTCATTTCCTTAAAAATTATTTTTAAGTGGAATATATGTTTTTCTACAACCAAGATCCTAAAGCTTTATGAGAGTTATTTTTTTAAAATTTCATCCATATTATTCTCAAAAACCTAAAAATATATTACTATATGAGTTAATTTTATTTTAATAACCTCTAATTGATCTTATGATGACTTTCAATTGATATATTGAACACATAGAACCAGAAAAACCAATTCTTATCCACTTATTATGTGATACCATATCAAATTGTTAAGTAATCATTCACCTCGTAAAAGTTTTATTAATGAATGTCAACATAATCTAATCATTCATATGATTAATTGAAGAATTGATGAAATGATACCATATGTCCTATATCTATGTATGGAATAAGATCTTGTTTTGTTGAAACATTTATGAAACTCATTTCTTTCTCACGAGTTAGCTATGATACAATAAAATTATGATGATTTTATTACATGGAACACACACACAAGCACACACACATATTATGATGTCATACGAGGTTCTAGAAGTATATAGCTATCCAATGCATTTAGTAATATTTTATATATTTTATGATGGTATGTCTGAGACTAACAAGTATACCCAATAACCCATGGGTATTTTTCCACTATGTTTTCTTTTATTCATAGAAATATATGACTTATGATTATGAAATCATTTTATCTGTTTTTTATATATTTTTATAATTTTATTATATTTCTTCGTTATCCAAGAATTATTATATTACGATTCATGAATTATGATACATTTTTATTATTTGTTGTTTTCTCTATATGTGTTTGTATACATTGATTAAGTTCCCATAATCATATGTTTTTTACATGCTCACTAATTATCATCAAATTTTATATATTATGTTAACCCTTGAAGAGTGTATGATCTAACACATTATTATGATTATATTTTCTCTTGTCTATGAGGAAAGTCATTATATATGAAATAATTAGTTTGATGTCTTGAATGGAGAATCCGGTTGAAGATATTTATGACTTATTATAACATAAGGAATCCATAGTTTAACAAAATAATGGTCATTGTATGTGAAAGATGATGATTTTATTAGTTAATTATTCTTTATAATAACCGAAAACACAAAAAATAAAAATGTTTCATATATAGAAGTCACTAATAATTTTTTAGTTCTATAAAAATTATTAACTATTATCATTTTATCATTAATGTTTTATACTACAAAGTATATATATAATATATTATTAGCATAGAACCAATAAGTTAAGGTATGTGGTGTCTTAGTTGGAATCATGGAAGGGTTTATGTAATATTATATATTAATATGTTTTAATTCTTGGTTATTAGAAGAGTTAAAACTACATTTTAGGTTTTTTGATTTTTGACTTTAAGGTAGTGAATTATATTTTGTGATATGCTTATTGATTTTTTAAAAATAATAATATATTGAGGTATAAATCAACACTAGTTTTCTCATGTTATTTTAATTCAGGTGAATTGAAGTTATTTTTGGATAATGTTAAAATATTTATGGGGAAATAAAAATTTTCAAAATTTAATTACGGTGTAGAATGTAAAACAATGAGATGATAGAACATATTTTTTTTAAAAAATAAAATTTATTATTTATTGATTATATCATTAATAAAATTAAAAGAAATTAAATCATGATAAATTTTACAATAAAATAAAAATATTAATATATCATGAGAATAAAACATGAAGTATTAAAATAAAAATTAAAAAAAGAGTAAAACCTATTATAAATAAAAAATAATTAAAATATTATATTTTAATTACTAAAATATTATTATCTTTTAAAGGGTAATTTTAATTTTTCAGACACAATTTAAGGAATGAAATTTAATAGTATAATCTGATTAAAATCATTTTGTGTAAAAACAGAATTTTTGTTTAAAAATATTTTTTTATAATTTTTATCTCAAAAAATTTAATTTAAAACATTTATTGTATCATTCTAATAGACTTTTTTTGACAAAACTAATAAATTAGTTATAACATAATATTAAATTTACACAAAATATGATTTCTAACAAATAATATTTTTAAAATACATTAAATTAAATATTTTTTATGGTATTATATTTTTTATTTTAAATATCGATTTCAAAATTCAAAAAAAGTAATTTGAAACTATTATTTTTTTTGAATTAGCTCATCCAAATTAAAATTAGAGGAAATTTTTGTATTTTTATGTATAATTTTATTTTATAGTGAATATTATAAATTAGTTTTCTAAATTATGTAACTTTTAATAAATCATCATTATATAATTATGTCCTAAAATATATGTAACATTTTTTAACACAAAAATACATCATCTATGAGAATAAATATCGACCCATTATTCAATTCTAGTAAACAAAAAATCTATTAAATATGAATTACATACCATTTTTTTTACTTAGGAGTCCCTTTATTGAGTATTAATAGTTCTCTAGTGTCTCTATCAAGCATTAAGAATCTACTTTACCTCGCATGGTTTCCAAACCCCATATATAGTAGAGTTTTTTCAATAATTATAATTCATTTTTTTTTTAACAATATGTGATATTATGATTCATTGTTATAAATTTATTATTTTATAATAATTGATATATCATTATTCTCTCTCATAGTAATATATTTTTATGACTTTATAACACTGAAATATCTTGTAGTAATAAAAGATCCATTTTCTTGGTAATATAATGGGCTTATAGTTTCCTAATGATAAAATTATAATTCAGATAAATTAAGTGGATATAGGCTCTCATTCTAATTCATATATTGGTAATACCCCATTGAAGTTTTGGTGGTTATTTTCTTGATCACGTATTATTTCACTTAAAGAGAGCCTACCTACATACTTTGTTAAACAATTTTTGGGGATATGCTTTGGATAATTAACAAAAGAATTATAAAATGTGAAGAAGTATTATTTCCTATAAAAACGTCATATAGAGATATTTAATATATATTATTCTATATAGACTTATTTAAATATATTTGATGATGATATGAATAATTTTACAAAAATTAAATAATAAAAAATCAGACTCAAGAAATTGAATCAAAATAAGAAATGATTATAGAAAACAAGTATTTAAACCGTTAACTATTCAATGAATATAGAAATAAAAAAATTTCAACAATTTTGGATGATATATAATGAAAAAATTATTTTAATTGACTTATGTAATCATGATTGAACTATCATAATTTTTATGAGGTAGAAGAAAATGTGAAAAAATAAAACAGGATAAAAATAAGGGGTATTTATCACAAATTATATTTATTAAAATATATTTCAAGATATATCACTATTATTATTTAAAATTTTTTGAATATACTATATTATTTTTATTTATCAAAAATCACATTTTATCTATGTTATTTAAAGGCATATTTCATTGTCGATTTCTATGCACTTGTGATTTATTACCAAACCCATCAGTGGATTCTTAACTTACAATGCCTTTATCGAGTTTTGTATTTTATTGATTGATTATATTATTATTATATTCTGTGAAATTCATTGTTTTAATATCTTCTGTTATATATCCACTTTTCTTATGTGTCTTTACATTTATTTCACCTAATATGTTAATTGTTATATTGTTAATTCACATGTTATATTCTGGGTAAGGGGTTCCTTTGCAAATCTCCACTCATTTCATGTAATTTGATCCAATTCAAAATATTATATTCTAATATTCATATTAATTTTCTATATTGAATACATAATTGTTTTAATTTTAATTATATCTAATTTATGGTGTCTTTTTTATCCTTACAAATTTATTTTTCATGCCATAATTCCATGTAATGGTTTTCTTTCCAATGTCAAATTTTTTTAGATATTTTATAACTATGTATCAATTAAATTAAAATTAAATTAATTTTTATACTTAAAACTCATCTGTTATCCTCTTATATAGTATGTATTTTATTTTAAATTTCATCTTAACTTTTCACCACCCTTTGGTCCAAAAATTGACAAAAATATTTCTTATAAGTGGATCATTAATTTTATGTTTTTATGGTCAAGATACTTTAATTTTCATGGCTATATTGATTATAAGAATTAAAAATATTCCTCTATCTACATTCATTACAAAAATGTGGGAAAATAATATGATTTTTTAACAAACTAAAAAATTTATAACATCTATACATGAATAACTAATTATCATACTTAAGCTTATTTGGAATTTTATCATTATTTTTAAATGAATTTAGTTTATATTATTTGAATTATTCATTTATATAATAATTCCTAATATTTTAGAAGATTCATTATGGTATTTTAATCTACTTCTGAATATTTTTTTCTTCCATTACTTAATTTTTTTCAAATAATTCATTTGTTTTCAGGGTTCAAATTTTTTTAATTATTTTTAAATTAACATCTTAAATTTCTTCCTTTCATTACCTTAAAATGGTTTATATGTCAGTTAAATAGTTTTTTATATATATGATACAAAATCTGTATATATATATATATATATTTAATTTAGCTACAATTGTTTAGTCATATTCTAAAATATCTATCTCTACGTGAGTTATTATTTCTTATACTACCTTTTAAATTCACTTAATATGCATTTAATTTAGTTTATGGAACCTTTTATATAAAATTATCCTAATCATGATCCCTTATTATTTGATTCAATCTAAATTTCATAATTAATAGATCTTCACAGAAATTTATATTTCATATATACAATCATTATCTAATCATTCTAATTCATGAATAGGGATGTTATGTAATAATATCATCAATTGTCTTTATCTAGATAGAATGTAATCATTCTTATGGAAAAAATTATGGAACCACTTTCATTACCATGGGTTAACTATTATATGATGAAATTATGGTTTTATTCTTGTGTGGGACACGTGTGAATATAAATGTTTTGATGTGATGAGTCAGATAATAATTATATATCCATCCAATGCATTGGGCAATGTTTTATATCTCATTATATTATTTTTGTGTGACTATCGAGTAGACTCAAAAAATACTGGTCTTTTAATAATATGTTATGTTGCCATTGAAGTATTCCATAGATTATGTTTTTAATGAAAATCTTATATTGCATGTATATTCTTTTGATGCTATTATATTTTCTTATTTGTACCAAATTTCTTCAGTTATGATTTATGATTTATAATCCTTGTTTTTTTTACGATTTAGTTATGATGTTTTCTTAGTCCATAATTGTGTTCCCATTCCAATTTTATTGTCATATATTCACCTATGTTCTCTAACTATTAACCCTTCTATTTAAACTTACTGAGCATTTGAGATCCCAATTTATTTTTTTATATTTCCCCATGTTATTTAAAATTGAATTATATATGAAATAAATAAATATAATCTTGTGTGAAGAATGTAATGGGGAATATTTATGATATAATATAAAATAATGATTACTTGGTTTAATGGGATAATATATAAGAAGCAAGAGATAAATATTTTTGTATTTAATTATTTTTTTAATTTAATATAACTCTAAAACTAAAAAATCTTAAGTTACGTATAATATTAAAAATTTGTTATCGATATTTTAATTATGAATGGTAATGTTCAAGTCATCTATCTGGTATCAAACCTAGAATGAAATAAATATGTTCTTAGCATAGGTTCACGTAGTGTGGTTATATATAATCTCACTTATTTTCCTCAGCGATAGTGTCATTGAATTCCATTAATACTAGTTTACCCAGAGCAAGACACTAATTCTAATTTTAGTACCCTATACCAAATGTACCTCTCAATCCTTCTAAAATCTCAGTTCCTAATCAAATAACCCTATACTAAAAGTATTCATATATAAAAAGACATAAAAAATAATTTATAGGACATAATATAAGAGAAAACACCTACCATGTACTTATCAAAGATACATCGTGCATTGTTCCTTGTTGTTTCAACTATGCTCTCCCAAAAACAATCAATTAGAAAAGAAAAATATCATAAATCCATAAAACATAAAATAATAACAACAGAATAATATATAATAAGTGTATAGGTTTCTTTATCTACTTCTACAAAACCCTACTATATAACATGGGGCAATAATCATGTAAAAATTATAGATTTTGGAACCTTGAATACAGATTAAGTGAGAGAAAAAAGAGTGGATTGGGGGGGGGTCCTAATGTGATAGTCTAATGTCCAATGAGGATAAAAAAAATTTTGTTTAAAATAATAGATAATGAAAATGTTTTGAAAATTAATATATATGGGAACTAAGTTCATGGTGTATATATTTTGAGTATTTGGTGGTTTTTATAGTATCGCAAAATTATAAGTACTCATACAGGTACCTAGTTATGTTACACTAGAGCATTGAGACCAACTGAAGACAACCCTCATGATATGTCTCAAGAAACTATTACGAAATCATAATATAATTTTTATGTTCAATTAAATCGTAATCTAGATTCTAAAATGTGAAATTTCACTATAGATTCAATAATTCATAATGACATGGTCATAAAAATTAGTCAGGACAACCAATTTTATGTGTACAAGACAGGGTAAAAATTAATCAATTTAAAAATAAAATAATATGTGGTCAATATTAGACACTTTTATGATTAAATGAGTCTTAATAAAATTCATTCATTTATTTGACATTTATTTTAAACTCTGGTCAACTAACTATCCATGAATAACTATAACAACTAATTCACTTATAACAAACATTATGTTGTCGGGTTTATATTTTCATGGGGGTGCCATTATTATAATATTGACTAGTGAGACTCCCCATATTTACAATTTTAAATATATTAAATTTTTATATTATATATATATACTACTAGTGAAAATTTATAATTTTTCTAAATTACTATATTGATTCATATTCTATTGAAAATCTATATACTGTATATGGTGATGTTTCATTATCAGATGTTTGTGGTCTTTGATGTTACACAAATAGGGAATGGATTAAAAATACTGTATACCTACTATGAATTTATTAATGATAAACTAAAATATTGTTTTTCACATCCCTAATTCTATAAACATTCTATAAGGTATTTCATTACTAAAAATATTTATAATTTTAAATCCTTATATATATTTTCATTTTAATTTCTAACTATTTAAATTTCGTTATATATTTTACATGTCTATGTATTGTTCTATGTGTTTTAATTAATTACTTTTATATGTTATTATGATAAAATATTTTAAATAAAAATAATCAATTAGGAATATAAATATTAACAATATTGAATTATATATGTGTGCATTAAATATTATAATTTTAGGATTATACTAGATTATTTTAGACAAAATAATAAATTAGAAGATAATAATACTAATATTGGTATTTTTTATTTTATTTGTATAGAAAGGTAGAACTCCCATCATTATTGTTATTTTGGTAAACATTAATAGGTTCAGGTAGAGACAACCTCTTCAACACATTTTCCATTGTATCTCAACATGATAATTATTTAAGTAGAGATATGACTCATCTATTTGTCCTCCTTAATTATTCAATCATTTTCTATTGCTATTTTCATCCCTCACTCTCCCTCCATCTATTATGATTTTCATTCAACTCATGTATAATAAACATTGTATGTTTTACAAGTCTATAAATAGAACCAAATAAATTTCGACTATTTTTATATTAGGGGGAGAAATAATAATTTTCTTGTTCCCTACTATCCAAATATGGTGAAGATGTCATTTTTTTATTGAGTTTCAGTAGGATGTTCAAGAAAATTTCAATTTCGTTTACAATTACATTCAAAGTTATGTTTTTAAAAGAATTTAATATGTATAAAATTCATTTATATGATATCTTATATGGTTTTAAAAATAATTTTCACAGGTTATTTTCAATGTTCATGATATGTAAAGTTTTATCTCATCGTGTTTATCAACAAAACACCCCTCTATGGAATCCACACAATGTAGTTTTCAACGAATCATCAATCAAATTTATCACGACATAAATGAACATGATGTTATTAATTTATTTTTAGATTTCTTATAATTATTTAATGGATTTATATTTTCCATTAATATATAATTTTAGTATTGGATATAGGAAATAAATATTTAATCTTACACAAATACATTTTCCATTTTCATGGGTTAGATAGTTTTTTATTTTTTTATATCTAATGATATGAACATAACATTTAAGGTATTTTTTTTTGTTTTTTACTTGAGATATAATTTATAAATGGTATTCTTAAATTAATTATATATATACATATAAAATTTTTTGGAACCTCCATTTAAAAAACATTAATGGAAGTCTTGAGTCAATATGTGTGAATTTTAGGGAAGAGAGATAAAATATTTTATGAATAATATTTGGATATTTTACCTTAGTGAATGATTATATTTTGATTAGGGGGTTTTATCCAATATGTCTATTTAAGGAATTATGGGTGTAACTGTTGTTAAGGTGACATCTATAACAAAACAACATGGAAACCGAAACACACCTCAAATTAGATCTACACATACCCAATAATGTTTATTCATCACATGGGGACTGTGAATAAAACTAAATATATGAAGTTGTTAATGCGAAATTATTTTTCCTCATTCGGTAAAAATTAATATTAAAACTAAAATTACATAAAAACATAATATTATTAGTTTGTACATTCAATGTTTTAGAAAAAAAAAGACTCATATACAATGGAGTACCTATTATACCTTTTTAATAACAAAGGGACACCCATATATATATGTATGAATCATAAAATATAGAGACTTATTTGTTAGACCTCTAAAAATAAATGTTTCTCATATATAAATACAATAACAAACAAATAAATAACGTTAGAGTTTGGGGAAAACCATTAGTTAAACCCCATAAAGTTTTTCTGTATCAACCCAATATTACATAAGTTTTTTCATGATATAATATAGTTGATATTATGTGGCATATTAAATACCAAACGTAAATGAACCGTGATATACTATAGATATATTATTATTCAAATATTATCAATATGAACTGGTTGTTCGTTTAATAGTTATGAATAGTAATAACCATATTATTAATTATATGTAGAAAAGAATTATTAATAAAAATTTAGTAATTATAAAACATTAATTCTATTTTTATTAATATCATATAATGTTAAAAGAGATATTTTTTGATGAAATTAGTTTTTAGAAGGAATGTATTTTTTCAATATAAATTATGTGTATTAAAATAGAAAAATATTTTTAATCTAAAATTATTGTTAAAATATTTAATTAAGTAAATTTTAATTCTTATAATGGTGGATCCTAGAAAATTAATGAGTAAAATTTCATTTTTTTACATTAAATATTAATTTCCTTCAAAAATGAGGTTTATAGTTTTTTGTACATGTATATCATGATCAATTTAGTCCAATTATATAAATTTTTTTTAAAAAATAGAAATAAATTTTTAAATATTAATTTTATAATATTAAGTATAATAATTGTTGATTTTTATATAAAAATAATAAATTTTGAGTGAATAGTGAAAAATGCCCCCTTTTTTGCAAAACTGCCATTTATTTTATTTAAATAATGTAAGTTAATAGTCTCATTATATTATGGATTTAGAATTTAATTAATATAAAAATCCATTAATTATTAATGTTATAAGTATATATATAGGAATTTAATATTATATTTGATATTGGAATAAGTTCATTTTAGGCTTAAGAACACAATTTTCTAAAAAAAACAATGTTTCATTTCATTTTTTGCACTTATATTAAAATTAATTAATTCAACAATTACAAAATGAATAATGAAGAATAGATTCTATATTTTGAAGTAGTAAGTTAGATATTTTTAGATTGGACCCTTTTATAATTGGTCATCATGAATATCAACTTTTCTAAATACTTTTTTCAATCGGGGAGTGTAAAATGGGTAAAATAGATTTAAAACACAGAAACATGACCTATAAATGTCCCTAAAATTTGTATTTATTTTATTTTATTTATTTTATTTTACCATAACATTCCATGAATCTAGAAATTTTCAAATTCCTATAACATTAAATTGATTATAACTATTATATTAATTAAGGTAAAGAACAATTTCACAAATGTCACTCTCTTACTTTTAATTTCAATTATATATTATCATTAAGATAAAAAGATATTATGGAATGATATAAAATACATTTTTTTAAAATAAATTGTTATTTTTATGATGGTAATTTAATTTTAATTTTTAGTGATGGAAGAATTTCGTTAAATAAAAACACAATGTTAAACAGGTTCTTGTGCAAGAAGTAGAAAATTCAATGTAGATGAGATTAAAAATGTGAAAATATAATATTATTGGAGTCATTGTTCTATGAAACTAATTTGAGGTAATTATAAATTATAATTAATTTTAAATACATGGATAGTTTAATTCCATTTTTGTTTTAATGTATTTTATGTCAAATAAAATGAATATTCCAAAAAATGAATTATTGTTATTTTTAAGATAATATTGTATTAGATGATTTTCAAACAATATAAATGATAAACTAGGACAAGGGAAATACAAATGTTTTCTAAAATTTCATCCATGATCCATTTTCAGTAAATTTCCAACTTATATTTATATTTATATCTAGTAATGAGTGAAAAATTATCTACCTCAGTTAAACTAAATGAAAATGTTTAAAATGAAACATAAAAAAGTCTTAGTTTTTGTGGTAGAATAAATTTAAACACTATCACCTCTTAAAATATAATTTTTTTCAATTTTTTTCCACTTTATATGACTATGATATTGAATATATATTTATTTTCTAAATATTTATAATTTTTCCACTCCCCTCACTTATTAAATTGAACCACCTCTAATCAAGATATCTCAAAACACATTATTATATTCTTTTTCTATTTCATAGAGATTATATTAGTCTTTTATTGACATTTTATTATGTCCTAACATGTAAAATAAAAAAGGATTGTCCAAGAAGAAGTATAAATTTTAACCTAGTTGTTTCATTTTTTTCTTCATCAAACTCATTTAATTATACCTTAATATAGAAAATATAATAACATTATTATCTTACAGTTACTAAAATGTGCTTATGACTATGGAATAATTTCATTAGACATACTAAAAAACCCTATAGAATGTTACCAGAATCAATATAAACATTATATTAAGGGAATTATTGTTACACACACGTTCACAGCCAGCGCCTCTGTATGAAAAATGAAATATGCATTTTTTAACAACAAGAATAGTTTAAGAAGAGAAAAATTATAAATAAAACATAAATTTTTTTATTGGTGAAACAAAATCCAGAAAAGGTACCGTATGTAGGAATGTAAAGAAGACCATGTGTTATATCAAAGAATAACACAATACATCCAATGACTCCATCAATAAAACATCTTCATGTTACAAGAAGAGAATATAGTTCACCAGTCACTGATAACTCACAAGGTCCCATTAGTCAGGAACCCTCACAGCATTTTAGAGGTGATTCAACATTTCCATGAACGTTCATAATAAATTTTAAAGACACCCAAAATAATAATTAGTGTATAGAAAACCGATTCCAAGTAGGATCCCACCATGAATTCAATAAAAAAATTTATATCAAATAAACCAAATAAAATTTATTATTAACAAAATATGTCACTGAAATACTTCCAAAACTCATAATAACCCATTATTTTCAAATCATTTCAACTATGATTATAAAATATGTAAAAATTTTCATTTCCAAAAAATGATACATAAATAATAATTTCAATCAAAACTTTAATAAATATCTCTTTTTATAAACATTGGGATGTATAAATCACGTTAAATCACTACAACAAGATTACAACATCCAAGTATATTTAGATTAACTCTCAATGATCCCCACATTCTATAAGAAATATTTCATTAAGTGGTCGCATATTTATAAATCACAAGCCTTGTGGGAATAATTATCCATACCATGGAATGATCCCCATTCCCTCAAAATGATTAGTCATTATCGTCATCGTTGATCCTTTTCTAGGTGTAAGTAATATATTATTATATGTATATCTATGGGAATACACCTAAATACCTAGTATCTTATTCTCTTTAATGAAATCAATCAGAATATATTATACCATTTATTTCAATTATGATAAAATAATTTTAATTAATCCATTCAACTAGCCCTATGTAGAAGTTTCAAAACAATCCATTTCAGTTCAAAAAAATTAAATAGATTAAATCCAAACTCATTCCTCAAAAAAAATTCACTAAAAGAATTATAAAACAATACATCCTTTTATTTTTTCAAGAATTATCATCAAAATCATCCTTAAAATCATTCATTAATTTTTTAAATTATATTTTATTGAGTATATTTTTTATGAGAAAATATTTAATGAGTTTCTAGACACACCATGTCGTTTCAAAAAAATCATCATGAATCTCATATCATTAATTGGAAACAAATTTAAAATCTATCTAAATTTTAGTAAGAAATAACAGTTTCAATTGATCGGTATAACCTTATGAAACCATATACATCAATCATAGTATTTTCAACACCCAGTATGAGATCCTTAATATAAGGGAGATGAAGTGATAGAACCAATCAAGAATTGATCCTAGAAACACAATATTAAATAATAATACATAACTCATAATTTCTATAATAATGATAAATATAAAATACACTTACCTTGATGATTATATAATAGCTCATAATGACTAATGAATTATTGAGCAACAAACCACTATTCCTTGGCTAATCAATAATAAATCCAATCAGATAACATCAAAAAGTTTAAACTTGGATCAACAACCCTTATTTGAGTATTCTTTCAATTAATTATGAGTACATCTAGATATTGAATTATGAAAGATAAAAAAAATACATATACCATCAAAATATAGATCTATCACTGAAAATCAAGGTAAATTTGTTACATGGAAGAAATGAATCTACAAAATATACAAGAGGAGTATACCTTATAGATAAAAAATTCAATTTAATTAATAATTATTGGAGTAAATAGGATTTTAGTTATAAAATAATAATTTAGATTAATTAAAATCAGATAACATGTTTTGGCTACATGGTTTTTCCAACTATGATCTAACTTTGCGACCCTTTCTGGGATACTGGAAGAGTCGCACAGTTTGTTCATATGGTTTGAAAAAACATTTACCAACCCAGAAAACCCCTTATTCTCAGGTCACACTTTTTGAAGAGAATTACACATGGTTGGACTAACCATGAACTCTCCTCTATAATTCCACCCCAAGAAGAATAATTTCCATGATAGAACTTCACTATTTTCCTTAACCATTTTCCACCAATACATATTCCCTAACCCATAAAAACCATGAAAACGTCACAGAAATCCCTGTAAATGGTCTTATCAAAAGATGGTAACGATATGGTTGTGTGTAGCTTAATGTTAGTGTTAGAATATTACAAATATACCCACCATAAATTCTTTTCTCCCCTAGAATAACTATCACACATACTAGTCTACAGAGGGAAAATCCCAAATAAACTCTCATAAATTCCTCATACTTCAAAATATCATGGGAATATGAATCATGTTTCCATAAAACGTGGAAAAAAGGTATGTAATTCCCCTGATTAGCCTTCATATAAAAATAAAAAATCCAAACCATATACTCCATCAAGGTCATATCAGGTTCCACATGAATGTTATCCCAATTCAAATCTTGAGATGATTGTAAAGGATATGTCTCGAACTTTGACATGTGTAATATGTAATGGATCTATTCCATCAGAGGTGGTAAGGGTAAACAATAATCTAAATTCCCAATCCAAAAAATTCACAAATGATCCCATATATCATTAATCCAACCTCCCTTTCCTTCCAAGTAGTCATTGACTAAGTCAAAGAGAGACTCTAGAAAACACATGGCCACTAAAGTATCTCTCTAATGGACAACAAAATAAATAAACATATGATTTATATCATCTCTTTGATTTCACCATCCTCACTCAAATAATTTAGGTTTTAGATTACATTTCCTGGACCAAAAAATATCCCACAAGGGAATAATCAACAATTCTAACAAACTAAGTAGATATTTACATGGATAGAAATAAAAGGCCACAAAGGGTTCCATTTCTATTCATAAATTGCAACAGTTATGGTAAAAAATCAATCAAACTCAAATAAAAATCACATGCACATTAAAATTCAAGGAAACAAACTTGAATCATATCTTGAAGAATCTTTATAGAAAATTCTATTCGACTATTCCTCAAAGTGTAATTTTTTTAATCAACCTAAAAATTTCTCCCAATTCCTCAGGAATATTTTAAAAAATAATGAAACGAAATTTTTATCCCTATAATAAAATATAGTTTATGAAACACCCAATAATCTAATGATTTCCTGCACATAATAATTTCCATGGTTCTCAACTTTAGTGGTATCACGAACATGATTTATATGACCTGAATTCCTCTATAAATAAATCAAAAACCATTTAAAATTATTTACATGAGGAATATATGTTAAACTAAAAAAATTATATATATATTTCATCTAATTTTCAAGTATTAATTGGAATGTTTTGGATTAAACATGAAGGATCCTAATGCTCTACCTTAACCATTTGACCACAATAACAACAGGAGAAAAAAATAAGTTATGCATCTTTTCATAACTGGACACCAAAATCTATTCCACATATTATAAATCATCTTCATCATTACTGGTTGAAATAATATATGGAAATTATGAACATCACCCAACACATAATTTCTTCTAGGTGGGGGAATGTCATAAATCCTAAATAAAGTGATACCTAGTAAGGATAGAGACCATTAACCAATGGTCTCCCAACAACATGCAGAATTAATAACTCAAATAAATTGATCATAATGTTTATATTCATGGAGGATCATCTTGATATGATATGATGTTAATTTCACACTCACAAAAAAGTCCTTAGAAGGATCATTTTAGACTCCCAAAAACATGAATTAAAAGTGATCCATGAGATTCCTTTCCCTTGAAGATTCCCTCAAGGCCTGGGTTGGTAGCTTCCTACTCAAAGTGTGTTAAATTTTTTTCCTTTGATAGGGGTATAAAAATGTAAAAATATATATATTACAAGTTCTCCACCCATCACCTCTGATAGAAATTCATGTTTTTTTTGAGAGGCTATATCTATGTCGTTTTTTATCAATGTAAATTGTAAACCATTTCATAAAAAATGTAATGGTTCTAAATAAAAATAGAATACATCTCAAATATGAGTTTAAGATCATGTGTTCGATAGTGATTATTAAGAGGATAAATTTAATGTGAACCATAAAATGCCACCTGATCACTCTATAGGATAAGACATCCCAGACATGATCTTAAGGAATCAAAAAAGACTACATAGCCCTACCCTACCTCTAGAAGAGTCAAAAATTGATCTGAGGTCTTTTGTATCTTCAAATCATCAATGTAATTAAATTATTTATTATCCATAATGGAATTAACTACCATTTTAGAAATAGTAGTTGAAACACAGTACAACTTTGAGAAATCATTCACAATTTGAAATAATACCCTGCCAATCCCAAATTCTCAAAATCTCAATGACACTATTGGGTTCCACCGAGTACATACCAACTTTATCCTTCCCTAGACCAATTGATATTCCATATTAAGAGATAACATGCCCCAAGAAATTCACTTATTGATTCTAGAATTTTCACTTTGAAATTTATTTACATAACCAGTGATCTCTCAGGACATACAGAACAAAATTAAAATTAATCACATGATCCTTGGTTTTAGAGTAAACCAATATTTCATCCATATATAAGACAATTAATGAATCATGGTCATTTTTTAATATTCTATTCATCAGTGAAATTGACACATAATTTCAATTTGTATTACGAAATGGCTTTATAAGGTACTTTTAATTTCCATACCTACTCTTGAATGAGGTCTTTTGGAAATCACACTCCTTGATCCTATGATAGTGATAAACTAACTAAAGGTTAATCATTGGGAACCAATTCCCCCATTTAGAAAAAAAATTAAATTTTGAATATAGATAAACAAATACTTATTCCTAATCATAAGATGATAGTGATTTTATTAATAAAAAATCAACTTAAGGGTTCCATTGGACTTCTTGAAAAAAAACACTGCTTCATCCTAAGATGAAACACTAGGTTGAATGATTCCTTTATAAACCAATTAATCTATCTAATATGTCACTTATTCTAGTTTCTCATGTGTAATTCTGTAACAGGGGTAGATATGGGATGTGTACCTAGAACTATATCGATAGAGAACTCTACTTATCTCTATAGAGGTAGGATATTAAATTCCAATGGAAAAACATTCAAACACATAATAACTACAATAGAAATATCACCAAATGTATAATCTTGACACTTTTAAAAAGAAAACTTAGATATTATCCTACCGAATTTAAGAAAAGGTGGTTTGTATCCACAAGACCTCGAGCCATTTTTTCCAATAAAAATGAGGAACTTGATCAGGGGTAGTAAAGGATACATGCTAAAGATAACATTCAATTTGCGAAATTATAAAATGTGAAATAGAGTCTTCGATCTCTCTTCTCCTTGAGAGGTATTTCAATTTCAATCAAATAAAGCTGAATATCCATATAAATATTCAATAAGAAAAAAATTCTTTTAGATATGAATGAATTATAGGTACCAATATAAACTAAATTTGTCACTAAAGAAGAAGTAATATTTATTATTTCTATCACTATAGTATGAAATTTATTAGTTTTCAGAAGAGACTCCTCAACTGTGTAATATAACTTTGCTTCTAATGTTTATGTATAGAACCCCAATGTTCTTGAATAATCTGACTGCACTGTAGATCCCCTAATTATAAACGAGGCTATAAAACTATAATTTATGGGAAAACATTGAAAACAATATATAATTGTCTTAAATAATGAAAATAGATAAAAATATTTTGTGCCTCCTTAATGTATAATTAATGTCTCCAATTATTCTATACTAGAAACAAGTCAGTTTTCCATTTTAATATAGAGAAGATTATTCAGAGAATGTCTCCTATCAAAGACCACTGATTCAGTTTCCCCTGTCAGACACAGTACCCTTTCTATTCCCTTTAAAGGATCATTTAAGGGTTCCACCAAGAGTAAGAGGAACTTCCATTATGCCAAAAATATCATTCAAGTTAATTTCAACCATCAAAAGCATTTCCAATGCATCAACATTAGAGTTGATATTTAGCACAACGAACTAAGATCAAATATCTAATTGAAGACCTATATGAAACCTATGGGAATCCAGGTTCTCATTCAACATTACCTCCCCTAAGATAAGATCATGTTAAATTAAATTATTGGAATATAAATTCACCGTCAAATCACTTTAATGAATTGTTTAAAATTCTTGGTAATTTTTCAATAACAATAATTGATGATATAATAGCTATTTGAAAATATATTGATGTCTTATACTTAAATCCCTCATTCTTATTTACCAAAATTATAAATTACCACCCCCACTTATTAGGCCCTCTATGATTGAAAATGACATATCTCAAAAAAATAGAATCTAACACCTCTATAAAATCGAATATGGTTACAAAATCTTTTTTCCATCATCTGAATCCTTAGGATATTTCATTCCTAGTATGTTGGTGGGTTTTGATAAATAAAATTATAGCTATAATCTCAATGATCATACCTCTAAGGTACAACCTCTGCAACTTGAATGTGAATAAGTGCATAAAATTATCTCCTAGCTTAGACCATATGGGCAACAATATCTATGGGGTTTCTTCTACTATAGTATATCTTTTTAAGGTATATCAATACCTTTCTCTAAAATCTAGATCATATATATTCATAAGGAAATGGTATTTCAAAACATAAATTGACAATAAATAATCATCAGTCAAGAGTCACAATATCATCAACTCTATCAATTAAAATTCATCTTGAGAATTAAATTATCTTCTAAATGGGTGAAAAACGAATAAAATTAGATAAAAGTCATCTTAAAGACAATTCCCTCCCCCACATATGGAAACTTAAGGCTCTCTAAGATGATTTCAACAAAAGAAGTCACTTGTAACCTGTACTTTATGTTCATAAAATATTGTATCCTATCTTACAAGACATCCCAAATTACATATTTACATTAAAAAAGGATGTGACCTAATTTGATACCATTTTATTCATAAAACAAAATTAATAAATAACTAAATTGGTAAATGAATCATTCATGACACTACTCATTGGGAATTCCCGATACTCATAGGATGACAATTAGAACATGGGAATAGAAAATAAAAAGCTAAATTGAAAAATTGACCTACTAAAATAGCTCAAGAAGAAAAAGAAATGGAAAAAATATATAGTCAGTTAGTATCCCAAAAAAATCATTGAGGTAAATAGACCACATGTGGTCAAGTAAAAATCTAATAAGGTATGTCAAATTATTACACCACATATCAAACATCATCATCAAAAAAAGTTCATATCATCATAAGTGGATCCTATGCTCCACTAGTCACCAAAAACTCCCATATTTCCACTAAATAAAAACACCCACCACATTTGAGTCGTGGTTTTAATTTTCCTTGTTCTAGAGTATGAACGAATAAAATCTCCCAAAAGAAAAAGTAGGTTGTGAGAAAATCTATCCCAATAGAATCCCACCAAGAATTGCATAAGCAGTCTATGTAAAATAAACCAAATATTCTCAATTATAAATAAAAGTGGTATGACATGTTTACTCAAAACACATAGTAAATACTTATTTTCTTTCATATCAGGAATTAATAAGTATTTATATCAAATATGGAATGAATAAATAATTTAATAAACATTATAATTTATATATCACCTAAAATCATAATAACATGGTTATAACACTCAGGGTTATTTTGATAATATCTTAATGCTCTACACATTATCTATGAATTATAGCACAATGTTTTTAAAAATTCAAAGATCTCAATCCTAAGTTGAATAAAAATCCATCCCAAAGAATAAACCCCCTTTTCACAATATGTTTAGTTATCACTATCTCTGTAAATAGTTTTACTTTTTGGGATACCACATACCTGCCATGTATATCTATGTCGACCCACATAACTACCCAAATTCCTAGGTGGTTCAATAAAATCAATCATACAAGGGGAAATAATTAATTTAAATTATATTTATATAATTTTAATTAACAATTTTATTCAACCTATATTCAATTATAAAAACATGCCATTAAAAATAAAAAATAAACATCAAATGGGTTTCTTAAAAAATAATGCCTTTTAAAACAACTAATATAATCTAAAATTAATAAAAAATATCATGCCTTAATTTTAATGTATCATCATCAAAATAATCTATCAAATTTTTCATTTAAATTTCATATCATTTTTAATAAATAAAATATTTATTTAAAAATTAATAGTCTATGAGTTTTGATAAACACCATACCATTTAAATAAATTTATCAAGTGTCTTGAATAGTTCATTTGAAATTAATTTGAATCTAATTTGAATGTAACAATGAAAAAAATGTATTAGTTAATAGGGATTTCCTTACAAATCCACCTACCTCAATCAGGATATCTTAAAAACCAAATAGTGTAGCCTGAATAAAATGAAGATAAAGGGATAGAATCAATAAATAATGGATACCAGAAACAATATTCTGAAATAAGATGCTCAAATTTATCATTTCCATAATAATGGGAAGGAGATAAGACACATACATCAAGGATTCCAAAAGAAATCACATCCAACAATAAAGATATTAGTGAAAAATCTCAATATGATGATGGATATAAAATAAATGAAAATAGATAATTCCATACACCATATATATTTCATCAGTATTACCGATTTACATTTCCATTAAAAGAAATAGTAGTGGATCTAGAAGGTTGTTGAATAATGAAATAGGAATATACCTTAAAAATATTGATCCAACCATAAATGTTTTTTCAATATATATGACTATGAGGTATGGAGCATCCGAAATATTTTAGAGGTGTTTCATTGGTAAAGATCATACTCCAATAGCTAAAGAATTAGAGGAAATAGATGTATTTTGGGTATAAAGGGGAAATTCACATTAATTAAAATCATATCTCACAATTTATTCACACATCTTCTCAACCCATGTGCCATCTATGAGCGGCTTTATAGGTTATAGGAAGAGACACATGATTCGACCATAATTTTTAGAAAATATTAAAACCCAAATGTCCCTATGTCCCTTGGTTTGAAGGTGAAAAGAAATTTTTTTGAATAAGAACGAACCTTACCATGCACCCTCCTCCAAACTCCAATAAAATGGAACATATTATTTGGTATACCTAAATGGTTTTCTATAACTATGTACCATCCCTGAAGAGGCCCAAAACCCTATAAAACATCCAATTTTCATCATAAATATCATTGTAAAACTAAAAGAAACTTTTTAAAAAATAAAGGGTTGTATGACCTAGAAATACGTTTTACGGATATTACAATTCTTCGGACCATAATAGATTAATTTCAAATAAAATCCTACAAATAAGACTAGTCCATAAAGAGATAAGAAATTTTATCTCTCATCAATATCTTATGATCCCATATCTCATGATAATTAGAACTATGATTCCACTGAACCAAAACTGGAGGAATGGAATATACATAGATAAAATTTATTTTAGAATCATTTATTTGACTAGTTGCTTAATTTTAGTCATATTTGGTTCAAAATCAATTTCCTACAAATATAAAACAAGATATGATTCTAAAAGATATTTGTTAAGTTGTGAAATTCTTGGATCCTTGTCACAATAGTTTTAATTTCTAAACAGTAATATGCCTTCCTAATATACTCAACATAGTTAAATAGAGCCCCATATCTTGATGGAATCTTACATATTTTTAAGACATAAATGGAAAAGACTATGAGAGACACTAGAAAACAACCGGTTATAAACCAATAACTCTAATAAATGATTAAAACTACAAACATATTATATATACCACCTTTAAACTATCACTAAACTTGGTCAATCATTATAGTTATTCAGTATCACCTTCTAGACAATACTTGGTCCCACAAGGTAATATTCACTAATCTATGACGATTAAAATGGATATTTACAAGGCCATCCATAAAAGACATTAAAGGGTGACCATTCCATGGATGGATAATAACTATTATTTTATGAAAATTCAAATAACCATACATTTAAATTCAAAATTCCTTAAAAGAAATTTATATAAGGGATACACATATCTTAAGGAATCATTATAAGTCATTCTATCTGGCCATCTGTTTGAATGTGGTACATATTTGTCAACTTGAACCAGGATCCCATCAGCACATAAAATAATTTTTAAATAACTGTTGTGAATTAAGGATCCCTATCTAAAACAATTTGGATATAAAACAAGGAAATATGATGATCTCTGAAATATATATAATTCCCAAGTCCTAAAAATGGTGGTTTCATGAATATGAATAATGTGAGATGATTTTTCCAATACTTAAATCATTACAAATATTATATTAAATCATCGAGAAGTATGTAGAATCCTAACAACAGATCCCATCGATATCTTATCCCACTTCTAGGTGAGGATTGGTAGGGGTTATAAAAATACTGAAGGATTTTAAATCTAATACTATTTATGTTAATCGGTATAACAAAAGAAAATAAAAATATCTATGTTTCATTTCATACACGGTATCTGTAAATGATGCCTCTAATTATAGTTCATATTTTTCATTCTTAGGTGAACCTCCCACTGGGAGTGATGCGAATATCCAAGAACAACCTTTCCCATAAGTTATTAAAGGATATGATGTTTATTAAATTAGTGGGTGCCTTAAAAATATAGTGGCCATTTATTGATAATATCCCCACTATATAAAAAAACATAATAACTTAGAATTGACCATAAAAATGGTGTTACTTGAGGGACATCATAAAAATATATGATATCATCTTAATCTTTTCCAAAAACTCACTTATACTGATCCTTTTAGAATTCATAATACAAGTGAGAAAATATTTCAATGATATTATATTCATCTATGGATTCTTTTATAGCCTAGGTTAATAGTTCATACTCTAGACATTAGTAAAAACATTACAATTACATGGAGTGTAAGAAATATTAATTTCAAATTATTTTATGTACTCAACCCACCACTTTGGATAGAAATTCAGTTATTTTTTGAGATGATATAGCTCAATTTTTTATTTTCAGAGTAAATGTTAAAACTTTATTTAAAAATATAATGTTCCAAAATCATATAAAAATTCATCACAACTATGAGTTCATGATCATGTGTTGGATAGTTTGTCTTATGAGGATGAAACTAAAATGAACAATAAGATTCCATGTGAACACATTTCATGAGAATAAATCTCAATCCTAATGATGAAATATCAAAAACATTTCATGTATACTTTCCCATTCTTTAGAAGATTCAACTCTAGTGCTACGATAAAACAATAATTCCACTTATTAATAGAGTTATAAAATTTTTAATCCTAAATTAACTTCACCACCTTCTAATTGGGAGTGGTCAAAAGAGAATATAACATTGGAAAATCATTCCAATGTAGTGGTAATAACCATACTAACTAAAAAATATCCAAATCTAAAAAATATTCTATAATATTTCATATTGCATTACATCATTGATCTTCTCCAGATTAATTGAGATTCTAGGATTCAAGATGATATTCCGAAAGTATATCACTTTCTAAAATATGAATATAATTTTTGACATTTTATCATGAATTCATTGATTCCTCAAGATTTTCAAAAACAACTCACACGGGAAGAAAATGTTCCTCCAAAGTACTATAGTGAACCATGATTTAATCCATAAATTATATAATGATAAAATTGAGGTGTCTGTGTGTAGAAAATCCTACTTATAATAATTATAAACAAAACATGATCATTGATCATAACAAATGGTATAAAATTGTAATCATAATGACCTTATATACTCATATATGTGGTCATCAAGATATTATAATCCATGATCATATACTGGTGATAACTAGATATTAAATCAATATAAGAGAACCCCAACTCCCTTTCAAGTGATCAAATAAATTATTAATGTAATGAAAATGATAATTTCTCTTGATCATAAATTTATTGTGATTTCAGAAATCCAGATGTAAGGGAACGGTTCCATAAATTGTTTTGGGGAAAATCCCTGGTGTGTCCTCAAGAGAAACACTAGGTTGATTGAATATATTGTAAATAATGTCACCCAAAGGATACTTTTTCACATTTAGTTCATATGGTGATATTTGAATAGAGGTAGGGAAAATGGAATGAGTACCAAGAAGAAACAGAATGGAGTGAACAACATCTCTGTCTAGTGGTATGATATTAGATTTAAACTCGAATAATTTCCAAAAAATCTATAGACACTAGTGGAATGTCACCATATAAGTATTCTTACTCCACTTAAAAGAATAAAATTATATCATTCTACCTAAAACTTAAAGTGAATATATGTCTCATCCAAGCATCATGTCACATTCTTTCTAAATAATAGGAAAACCCTGTTTGGGATAGTAATGGATACATGATTATGATAACAATTAATATATGATTTGTGATAAACCGACCAATCCATATTGAGAATGATTAATGAAAATTATATATCAAGAACAAAAACATTCATTATGAGATAAATCTTTGAAAAAGAGAAATTACACCAAGGGAAATGGTGGCTGTGTAATATCTTATTCCTCAAAGGATTTCCAATTTGTATCACATATGTTTTGATATCCATTGGAATATTCATAAAATTAAAAATGATTATTGATATGAAAGAATGAGAGGAATTTGTATCTAATTTAAGTGTCAGTAAAGATAAAGAACTTGTAATGGTGTAACACCCCAAGATTTCATATTGTGTTATTTTTCAAAATAATTCAATAACTAGCGCTACACGCAACACCGAGTTCAAGCCCACCACGACTTAAAAAACTAGCCATTCAAAAGTGGTAACGAATAGTATTAACAGAATTTTGAATTTTATATATTCCATGTAATTTTAACATCCCTATTATGTCTTTATTATACATAATATAAGAACAAACTCATGTTTTTCAGATACAGGTTGTATTTTTTTGAAAATGCTATTTTTCCACCTGTTAATGGAAAATCAAGTTTAAATCCAATATTTGATAGTTTTATATATTAAATTTGACAATATAAACTTCAAATTTTGAATCAGGACATAAAAATTTAGTTTTGATAAATTGTTGGTATTTTTGTGATAACATTCATATTTGGGTGGATATTGAAAAATACTAAATTTTAATTGAAAACAATTTTTTTGTCAAAATAATTTATATTGTTCAATTATAAATTTGAATGGTTTAGAAGCATAATTAGATTGTATTTTAATCATTTAATATAATTTATGTCATTATATGAAATTTCACTTTTAAATTTGACATAAACACATGTCAATCTTTTGATAGTTTTTACTTTTTTTTTAAACCTGATTTTTGGTTTAAACAATGAGAATTAATTTTAAATTAATAAATTAAACTTCTATGTTTTGAATTTGGTAAAATGGACTTCATTTTTGAATTTGTAATATCAAAATAAGATTAGGATAAAGTTTTCTCTATTTCTCTAAAAATGTTCATTTATTGATGAATAATGAAAAATACGCTGTTATTATTTAAAATCTACTTTTTATTTAAATAATTATTAATTTTATGTAAATTTATATTATTTAAAAATAGATATATAATACATATATAAGGTCAATATAATTCATTGGAGTCATTTTATAATAAAATTAGATGTATAAAATTTTGTTGAACTTTTTCACATTTTTTACCCACCTTTTGGAGCATTTGTAAATTTGCATAAAACATAATTTTACTGCTTCTGTGAGGTGAATATTAAAAATATGAGAAAAAAGGTTGACATCAATATGTAAAATTTGTTTCAATAAGATGAAAATATTTTTTTGAAGAGTAACTTTTGTCTTTTTTTTACCGTGCTTAAAAGTAAATAGGCTAATTAAGGATTAAAATGATATTATAATTACTTTAACACTTGTCATAATTCTGTGGGTAAGTATAATTCTACTAAAAACAATCTTAGGAATAAAATATAATCCTATTTGGTCTACTTAGATTAGATTATGACATTTATTATTAATTTATTTAAAAAGAGTTAAAAGTGTTAAATTCTGAGTTTATTAACTAAACCATTTTTAATATAGGGTTATACATAATATTAAATTGGACTATAAATATTAATTATAAATATAAAAATATTTCTTACATAATGGTATATTATTTAAAAAATTTAGACATTATGTAATTTAATTAATTTATGATAAAATGATGATGCAATAATTACCTTATTAATGAAAGAATAATATAAATGGTATTATAAATATTAAAATATAAATAATTTCAATGTTTTTATTACAAACACACATTTTATAATTGAATATTAAATATTAGGGTTGATTTAATGTAATAATTTTAAAATTAATCATGTTGTTATGACTCTCAGAAAAAACAAAATACCAAATAGTGTTAAAATTGACCTAAATGAGTATTTAAAACAAATACAATATCATTAAATTATATAATAGTCCAAAAATATAAGAATAGGAAAAATGACTCTCATAATAATATATATGTCATTAATGAACCACTTTGGGTTCTCTTGGAATTTTTTTGTATGTTTATTAACCATATAATATAAAAATACAAAGAGATATGGTAAATGTTAAATTATTTAACTAAGAGTTAAATCTGTTAGATACGGTCAATATGGTAACCTAAACTTTTATAAAAAGATATTAGTATATATTATTTCAACCGTAACCACTTAATCCTCCAAATAAATTCATTTTAATCCATTAAAAACTGAATATGATTGTATAATAAAATAATATTTCAATATTTTCCTAAAGTGACCCTCACCTCTCTTTTAAAAGGGCACTTCCCCTTCCCTCAAAATCACACCTCCAAAGTAATTTGGCTAGGAAACAACCTGACCAAATATACTCCAAACTTCCCTCACATCAATCTAGTTCCCTTACTTTGATCATAAATCCAACCTAAGGATCCCTTTTTATCAACTCAAAAGGAAACACCTGAAGAAGAGATAATAATTTCACGACCCTCTTTCAAGTTCTATTCTTCTTCCAATTCCAATTTATTTGTTGATTCTATAACAAAATAAGAAATACAGTACCTCCTAGATACTTTGATTTTATAATAAATATGGTACAATGATATTCGTTATTCTATCCATCATATAAATGACAATGCCATCATACATGCGTACGTGCGGCTTACCGTCTCCAAGTCATGGTGTAGGTTGTTATTTAAACAATTCATTATTTGGATGGGTATAATAATGTGTATAACTGATGTAAATAATAAATTTAACATGTTAATGATTCTGTATATATGATATTCCATCCAACTACATACGATTTCACCATCAATATAATGATATTGTTGCTCGTGCGTACATACGGATTACCATCCCCACGACACGATGAGATTCATTTCCACATTCACCATTCAATGATGATTATAAAAAAATATATAATTAATAAGTATGTAATATAAGACATAATAACGCTACAGAATTAATATATATATATATATATATATATATATGTGTGTGTGTGTGTATGTACATACATATATCTTATTCACTTAGTTACATTCAATGGGATATGAAAACAAAAACATTGTTTATGCGTACGTACGACCTACCATCTCCATAAATGGTGCCTTCAATTTCACACATATATATAGATATATATCAATTATAAATATTTATATTCTAAATATTTATGAAATATAAATCTAGTTTTATATTTTTTAATTATTTAATTCATGATCTAAATGATACGATTAAGAATAACATGTTAAAACACTACGATAAAGAAAGCGATTATTACCCGAAATATTAATTTAACATGGAAATAATTATTAAATGGGTTATATAAAGTCATAAATTAATAATTTATGATATAATAAATATTAATATGGTTCTGTTGTAATTTAAAGACATACTATGGTCATTATATAGAAGGTTAAACGTACCCTTGACCGAAGTAAAGTACAAGGTAAGGGTTAATTTCACATTCGCCTTTTTATCCAAGGTTGTTTTTACATATGTATATATTGGGACATATTTATTATAAATTTCCAAGTTTCATAAAATAGCTTTCATAGAGATTATTTTTAATGGTCTTTTTTAACTAAAAGTTCATTTTAAATGTTTTGAAGATTTATTCTTCTAAACCATTCTCGTTAATATTCATGTTTTCAAAATCATTTCAAGGATTTATTTAAATATACATGAATGTTTTAATATTTTTATTCCATTCAAAATATTCAACGTGGTATATGACAATTTGATTTAAAAAATATCTTTTAAATGATTTCATTTATAAATTATGTGACTTTTAAATGATTTCATGAAAAAAAAACATTTCTCTCAAATATTTTTACTGATCATTTTAAACTATGCCAACATCCTTTACATGTTATTATTCTTGATCGAGGTTGATTTATTTTGATAAAAATCGTCCATATTGTACTGAAGGTTTTTTGATATATTTGACTATGGATGTGTTATTTTAATACCATTCATGGTTTAGGGTTAAAGTATTAACATTTAGTATGCTAGTTCTAATATAAATGTTTATGTTATATTTCAACCTTTTTATATGAGAAATGTATTGGACATTGTATGTGATGGGTGGAGCCCGCTATAGATCCTCGATGCATCGGTAGGTCTCCAGAGACAATTAGATGTGGAATTGGCCAAGGCCTTTTCCAATTTGATATATGGTTTTCTCCAAGGCCTTAATAATTTTTAGACGTACTAGTGGAGGCCTTGAAAAAATGTTTTAGAATGTCGGGAATTATACATTCCCTCATTATGAAAATAATATTTATTGTTCATGTGATTATTAGGCTTGTAGAATACCCATGACTATGTTTTATTATCGCATTATTTACCCATATCTTATTTCTACCATAATGTGTTCATGTTATTATTTGTAAAGGCATGTGTCTTAAATTATTCCTTATGCCTATTGTTTATTTTATTGTCTTTTAAATTGTGTACCCTTAATGAGCATCTAAGATCACCCCTTTCTAATGTTTTATTTTACCAGGATTTCAAAGAAGTGTATTACGATTGATATGTAAGATTAATCTAAAAGGGAATAATGGTGTTTTCAAAGAACTATCTATGCCATATTTTATATTTGAAATTGTAATGTGAAATTAAGGTAAGTAATCTATTTCCATGATTGCTAAAGTGATCGGCCATTCGATACATGATTTCCTTATATCATGAAAATGTAGTAATATAATTCATCGAATCTAGGTTGCTCGAGTTAGGGCATTAGAGTTGGTATCAGGGGAAGTTTAACGACATCCTTGGAAATATATTTAGATAAACTCTAATTAGGGAACTTTACCCTAAGATAGACTTTGAGGATTAGCATAGAAGAACTTCCTAGAATTTTGTTAATGTAGATATTTTGTGTATTTTCAATGAAATAAATCCTTGTTTGGATACAAGTAGGTAGAGGAGGCTTTGGCACAGATGTACCTTGGAGTGAAAACTCTGACAAAGAGTTTCGGGCTTGACCCGTGTTATCCTGACACATGACAATGGGACATGGTGCACTCTTGGTTAAGACACACCTTTGGGATATGTTTAGGATAATTCAAATTTTCATTACTAGACATTATGAATGATTTAGGAGTAAATACTTAATCAAACAAAACATTTTATGGTTATAGATTATATTCATAATATTTTCAATTTACGTTAGGTATTTTACATGTTTTGAAATATGCATTGTGATTCATAAACTAACATGGTGTTTTATATTGTTTAGAAATGGTGCTCAGTAGATGGAATGAGAACTCCAGAAATATGCATGATCAAAAGAGTAAGAAGGGTCATATATTTCATGGTATTAATCCAACATTTAGAAATGAAATAATATCCCATGTATTGTCATCATATGAAAAAAATAGTTTCATGTGTTAATAAGATAAGTAATGAATTTTCTGAGTCCTATGTCTTTGAAGGGATGTAATAGAAGAAAAGGATGGAAGAGAGAAAGATGAATAAATAGAAGAGGGGAAAAAAGGATTTTCCCATATGTGATAAATATGTAAAAAATACTCTTGGTAAATTAATTAATGGAATGTGAGTTTTTCATAAGTGTAGAGAAAAAGGATACGAAGTACGTGATTGCAAGGGTAGGAAAACAGTTTCAAATGTACAATACTTCATCTGCATGGAGTTGAGGCGCCATGCGAATCAATTTACCAATCAACAGAGTATACCACAAATGATGATGTTGGATAATAATCAAGATATGATATTACCATAGACGAAGAGTAATGACTAGTTTTCTTATGTTGATATTAAATAATTATGTCATTTGAGTGTTTTATCTACGATGTACTGGTTATAATAATTATGTACTATATAAGGATTGTACTGCAGTACTATTTCATTAAGGACTTTCGATTTTGTGGAAACAAGAAAAGTGAAACAAGAGTGGGTTAATTTTTTTGGAAGATATATTGTTGAGAGAAATATAAACCATAACATGGTTATGATACAAATGTAGTGATTTTAGAATAATATATGATTAATTTGGAAAAATTATATTGGATATTCTTGACTACCTTGAAACTGATTAATGATTTGTATATTCGATCATTGTGGGAGTTTAAAACATTTTTGGATAGAATTAGTATATCTATTATTCTTTAAGGAATAAGGGAGAATGAATGTAATCAATAAGGTTTTATGGTAATTCATGGTGTTACAGTGTTTCAAAATAATACATTATGAATGTTTCCACATGTTATTATGTGGAAAAAATGATCTTTATTGTGTTTACCTTCCTTATGAATATTAGACTGTGAGTTTGGAGAGAAGTATTTTGGATAATTATAAAGGTTGGAATCAATTAAGTTTGACATTGGATACTATTTTCAAGGACAAATGATTTCTTGAGATTATTATTGGATTGTCATAAAAAGGATAACCCGGATGTCCGGCAACAACCTGTCGCTTCCGGCAAAGCCGTGAGACTTGAACCCAAAACTGAAGGGCAACAAGGGTGTGTCACCTACCATTGGCGTACATGATGTCCTAGTTTGTATAATTTAGTTTTTTAAATGTTCTACTAGATTAATTATAAATTAATTTTTTGTAACCCTATATAATTATTATAAATAATATATTTTTAAATTATATTATCCTTTGGTGTGAAAGATGAGTTTGTGGTTGGAATTAGTTGAAGGATGAAACTCTACTTGTCAAGTATATTTGTCACTCTTATTCTTAGAATAAATAAATTCTTAAACTTTAGTGAAGGGATCTTAAAACCAAAAAATGTGTTATCATAATTCCTTGTGTTTTGTTAAACTGATGATATTCTAAATCATTATAGATTGATGGGTTTAAGGGCCTCAATTTTACAATTTTTTGTGATTGATGACCTAAATCTCTTCCTAAAAATATTTAGGTTTTTACTCAAATTATATGTCTCTAATTTCCCCTAATGTTCTTCTAATTGAGATCACAATTTGGTGGTGACTTTTTCATTCCACTTTCCCTCTTATTATGACTAAATTATATTAACCGAAATTACAATGTGGGTTTTCCACAAAGGTATTTTTCTATTTTTAGATTTTAACATTTGAAGAAAAATATCAAATTGTGAGGACATAATTTATTGATGGAGGGAAGAATGTAACACCCTAAGATTTAATAGTAGGTTATTTCTTCAAAGTAATTCAATAACTTGTGCTACACACAACATTGAGTTCAAGCGCACCACGACTTAACAAACTAGTCGTTCAAAAGAGGTTATGAATAGTATTAACAAAATTTGGAATTTTATATATTCCATATAATTTTAGCATCAATATTATGTCTTTATTAGACATAATTCAAGAACCAATTCATTTTTTTCAAATAAAGTAAGTATTTTTCAGAAAATGCAGTTTTACAGCCTTTTAATGGAAAACCAAATTTAAATACAATATTTGACACTTTTAAATATTCAATTTGAAAAAATAAACTTTTAATTTAGATTCATGGCATAAAAAATTTAGTTTCAATAAATTTTTGTTGTTTTTATGATAACTTTCATATTTGGGTGAATAGTGAAAAAATACTAAATTTTAATTAAAAACAAGTTTTTTAATCAAAATAATTCATAGTGTTAAATTATAAATTATAATAGTTTTGAAATATAATTAGATTATATTTTTATCATTTAATTAAATTTACTTCATTATATGTAATTTCACATTTAAAGTTTACATAAACACAGGTCAGTCTTTTGATAGTTTTAACATTTTTTTAAAACCCACTTTTTGGTTTTGACAATGAGAAATAATTTTAAATTAATAAATGAAACTTATATTTTTTTGAATTTAGTAAAATAAAATTTATTTTTTAATTCATAATATAAAAATTATCTTAGGGTAATGTCTTGGTATTTTTCTTAAAACTTTCAATTCTAGATGAATAGTGAAATACACACCGTTATTATTTAAAACTGATTTTTTATTTAAATAACAATTTATTTATTTTAAATTGATTTTCATTAAAAATAGATATAGAATACCTATATATTTTCTATATAATTCATTGAATTCATTTTATAATAAAATTATATGTATAAAATTTTATTGAGCTTTTTAACGTTTTTTACCCACCTTCTTGGAGCATTTGCAAATTTTCGTAAAACATAGTTTTACTGCTTCTGTGAGTTGAATTTAAAAAATCTGAGAGACATTGGAGATATGATTAAGTAAAATTTGGTTCAATAAGATGAAGATATTTTTTTGGTGAATAGTATCTTTTTACTTTTTTTTACAGTGGTTAAATGAAAATAGTGTAAGTAAGGGTAAAAATGATCTTATAATTACCCTAAAAAATGTCCAAATTATATTTGATAAGTTTAATTCGACTAAAAAAATCATAGTAATAAATTTTGATCCGCTTTTTCAATCTTGGATTAGATGATGACATTTATATTTATTTTATTTAAAGAAGAGTTAAAAGTGTTAAATTTAATGGTTTTTAACTAAAATATTTTTAATATAGGGTTATACATAAGATAAATTAGACTATAAATATTAATTAGAAATATAAAAATATTTCCTACATAATTATATCTTATTTATAATTTATATACAATATATAATTTAATTAATTTATGACCCAATGATGATGCAGTAAATACCTTATTAGTGAAAGATTCAAAAAAATGGTATTATAAATATTAAATTAAACATAATTTCAAAGTTTTTATGACAAAAACACATTTTTTAGTTAAATATGACATGTTTGGGTTCATTCAATGTATTTTTTTCGAAGTAATCGTGCCGTTATTACTTTCACAAAAAACAAAATACCAAATAGTGTCAAAATAGACATAAATGAGTTTTTAAAACAAAAATACTATATCAATAAAATATATAATTGTACTAAAAATCTATGGTTTGACTAAAGGACACTGATAATGATATATATTTAATTAATGAACCACTTGGAATTCTCTTGAAATTTTATTGTATGTTCATTAACCACATAATATAAAAATACATGGTGACATGGTAAATGATAAACTATTTTACTAAGAGTTAAATCTACAAGAAAATGTTAATATGGTAAACTAAACTTGTATAAAACCTATTGGTTGAGAATATTTCTACCCATAACCACACAAGGCTCTAAATAAATTAATTTGGAGCCATTAAAAACCGAATATGAGTGTATAATAAAATAACATTTCAGGATTTTCTTAAAGTGACCCTCACCTCTCTTATAAAAGGGAACATACCCTTCTCTCAAAATCACTCCTCCAAAGCAATTTGGATCAGCAAAAAACTTCCCAAATATACTCCAAACTTTCCTCACATCATCATAGAGTCATCAATTTGATAATAAAGCTAACCTAAGGGAATATTTTGATCAACTCAAATGGAAACACCAGAAGAAGAGGTAATAATTTCACCACCCACTTTCAAGTTCTTTTCTTCTTCCACTTCCTCTTTCATTGTTGTTTCCATACCAAAATAATAACTACAGTACCTACTACATACTGTGATGTTATTATATATATATATATTTATATTTATTTATTTTACAACCATATTAGTTATTCTATCCATCCTAAAAATGTGAAAGTCACCACATGTGCGTACGTACGGCTTACCGTCTTCACATCATGGTGGAGTTTGTTATTCAAACACTTAATTATTGGATGGGTATAATAATTAGTATAAATGATGTAAATAATAAATATAACATGTTAATGATTCTGTATATATGATGTTCCATCTAATTACATACTATTTCACCATCAATATAATGATATTATCGCTCGTGCGTACATATTGATTACCGTCTCCACGATGCGATGAGATTCATTTCCACATTCACAATTCAATAATGATTATAAAAATATATATTTTTAATAAGTATTTAATATATGAAATAATAATTCTACTAAATCGATATATATATATATATATGTATATGTATGTATGTATGTACTTACTTATATCTTATTCACTTACATCTATTCAATACAATATGAAAATGGAAACATCGTTTATGCGTACGTACGGCTTACCATCTCCATAAATGGTTCCTTGTATTTCATATATCTATCAATTATAAATATTTATATTCCAAATATATATTATATATAAATCAAGGTTTATATTCTGGAATTATTTAATTCATGATCTATATGATACGATCAAGAATAACAAGTTAAAACACGTACGATAAAGAAAGCGATTATTACCCAAAATGTTAATTTAACATGGAATTCATTATTAAATGGGTTGTATAAAGTCGTAAATGAATCGTGTAGTATATAATAAATATTAATATGGTTATGGTATAATTTAATGACATACTATAGTTATTATATAGAAGGTTAAACGTACCATCGACCAAATGAAATTGTAAGGTAAGGGTTAATTTCACAATCTCTTTATTATTCGAGATTGTTTTTACGTAAGTATCTAATTGGACATATTTATTATACATGTTTATATTTCATAAAATATTTTTCATGTAACGACCTGTAAAATTCAAGGGATATTTTTTCTTAATTTTCTTTGGAATTTCACAAGAGCGGGGTTTCTGACGGCACCTGATTCCGAGGCCCGGTGTGCCCGGAATCAATTTCCGAAGTTTGGCTCGGGTACGTTCAGTGAACGAACGAGCGGGAATTTCTAACTTTTGATCCGGTGCTCGGAATTGAAATACGAGGACACCGATTAACTCGCAACGCCGATATTCGCTTAAGGAGACCTTTTTCGAAGTTGCGTTTATTGCGGGACGAAAGTTAGTTTTGGGGAGAATTATAAAAAGTTGAATAAAAATGTGGAACACTTTTTATTTTACTTTTTTTGGTTAACTTCTCTCAAAGGAAGTTAGGGGTGGGACACAAACCCACTTAACCTCCCTTGAGAGGATTAAGTGTGGTGGGGCCCACACGAACCTAACCTTCCATCTTCTCTCAAACTCCCTTTAACCCCTCTTTAAATGACATGACAACTTGTCATTTAATTTTGGAGTTATCTTATTTGAATTTCAAACCTTTGAAATTCAATTTTATAAGTTTGTGAATAAAATAAGACTCTATATTATTTTATTTGGTTAGAATTGTATAGCCATCTTGAGAGCATTTTGGGTTCTTCTCCTTCTTCAAACTTTGACGAAGAACGTTCAAGCTTTGACGAAGAACGCTCAAGCTCCGACGAAGAACTCCGCTCCTCTCTTCTTCGTCTTCCGTGTCAACGAAAGGGAACGCCGCTTCCTCCTCGGACTTCCTTCGTCGGCATACGAAGATTCGCCAACGACGTACCTCTTCGGACGTACCTCCTCGTCATCGGATTTGACGAACGACTACCGCGACGCCCGACCTCCGCGACGTTGTCTTCCGCAGGTCGTTGACGATCTTCGAACTTGAACCCAAGGTAGGGGTTGTTGTTGATTATTTATTTATTTATTTATTCTTGTTCGTGGTTCTAGCATGACTAACGTGAGGATATTTAAATATGTGTTATCATTTAACGTGAGGGGGCCGGACCGCATGAACACAGCCGAACCCCCTCCTTTGTTCGTGTTGATTTATCTTGCAGATGAAACAAGATGGCGTGGTGCCGTCGCACCACGCGGTTAATCGCACGATTATATTGCGCGGCACCGTCGCGCCGCGCCGTGGAAGGATCATCAAGAACGCGACGCTGTCGCCCCGCGTCGAAGGGAATCAAAGGCGCGGCGGAGGGGCGCGGTGTCGTCGCACCGCGCCGGACGACGAACACCGCGGCCGGTTCCGGGCCGCGGCGGGACGAGAAGACCGGCGGCCGGGCCACCGGCGTCGGAAGCCGGAAAGGGGACCGGTTTGCCGGTCCCGTTGGAGAAAAACCAGCCGGCCAGGTGGCCGACCAGAAGGTCAAAAGTCGGGGGAATTTAATTCCCCCGGCCAGCACTAAACCCCCCCCCCCCATTTTATTAGGGGGGGCGGTTTCCTTGAGGGGGGCAAGCGGCCCCCCGGTTCTTTTCAAAGCAGGCCCCCCACAAGGGGGGGGGGGGGGGCGGTTTCCAAAGGCGCGGCTAAAAGCCGCGCGGCCAATCCGATGAAGCGGTGGCTTAGCCCCCGCGCGTGGCACTAGCGGCGCCAGGCCGCGCCGCCGCCGGCCCGGCCGCGCTGGACCGCGCCACCGAGCCGGTCCGCTCTGCCGCGCCGGACCTCCGCCGGCCAGGCCGGGTCGGACCCGGGTCGGGTCGACCCGGTTCGGGCCGACCCAGGGGGGGTCAGGCTAGGTCGGCCCGGACCTGGACCCCCCGTTTTCGAGATGGATTCGGTCTTTTGGCCATAACATGAGCCACTGACCTCCGATTGACGAACCGTCTGCGGCAACGCGATCCTTGGATCGAGTCGGTCGTTTCGGTATATCGCACTTAATGTTTCGGAATGCTTTGTGTTCGGCCGGGTTGGTTCGTTCACGAAACCAACCTGGCCTTCGGAGCGGAAACGCTCATATCTTGAGCTACGGACGTTCGATTGACGTGTCGTCAGCTTTGTTGTGTTACTCTTAGTGAGACGGATCTTTTGGCATACTACGCCCGAGGTTTGGATGCAGGTGGAGTACGGTCGGGTTGGTTTTGCCTTAAAAACCAACCGGGCCTCGGGGACGAAAATGCCAATAACTGTCAGACCGGGCGTCCGATCGACGCAGCGTCTGTTGCGTTGCGTTCCTGTTGACGATACGGAACTTTTGGATACATCAACTCTGGACTTTGTGAAAGTTGATGTATCAGCCTCTCGGCTCGTGGAGCGGATCCTCCTGTACGTGCTTGCTGTGTGCGGGAACCCTAGTGCTAGCTGCAACTGTGACTACTGCTACTGCTACTGCGACTGAGACTACTACTACTGCTACTGCTACTGTGACTGCGACGACGACAGTACATCGATCCTGTGTGGATTCGAAGACGACGACTACAGCACTCAGCGATCCTACGTGGATCAGTGCTACAGGTCATGTGTGGGCCCGATCCTGTGTGGGTCCGATCCTGTGTGGGTCTTTGCGCTCAGCGGTCCTGTGTGAACCAGTGCCTGCAGGTCCTATGTGGGCCCGATCCTGTGTGGGTCTTTTGCGGTGGTTAGTTACCTATCGATCCTTCGTGGGTCCGACGACTTAGATGGATCAGAGATCATCTTTATCGTCTTTTGAAGATGTATACCTGTGTGAGCTGAATCCATTTGCTTTCCGGTGTGGATTGTGTTGTGCTATCCTGTGTGGATTACGTTTTGCTTTCCTGTGTGGAATACGTTTACTTTCCTGTGTGGACTGAGTTGTACTTGGGCTCGGAGGTTGGACCGTATTTGAAATTGATGACTTAGGTATATGTATGGGAATATACCTAAGCAGTGTCGGTTGTTACTTCGTGATTGTACCTTTCTTCGTGGTTTATCATTTGTGGAATTGAGAGACCTTCAGGGGTCTCGGGGTCCCTACTGAGTAGCTTATACTCACCCCTACACGGGCTTTGCCCGCACTACGTTGTGTTGGTTGCAGACGACGGACAGCGTTGATCTTAGCTGAGGCTTGCTGAGCAGGACAGTACCTGGAGGTGGACCACTGGGCAGGACGTGCTTGGAGCGGACGGCGGGACCCGTGGAGCAGTGGAGCTATCTGTACCCACCCTTCAGGTGGGATTTCTAGTGGACAGCTCGGTGTAGTGGCTTTTACTTTTCAGTTGCTGTTTTCCCTTTTGAGTTGTACTTTACTTTCAGTTTGGGTTTGTATACTGGCCCATTTACTTTTCCGCACTTTCAGTTGTACTCTGCTTTTTTCTTAGTGTTTACATTCCGCTTGCTTACTCTTTGGTGTTTGTTTACTTTACAAAGGCAATGCCTTCCCTTTTTACCAGGATTTAAGCCTTGGTGCTAGTCGCCAGCCCCTGGCCTATGGAAGGCGGGCTTAGGGTAGTCACGGCACGGACCCCGAGGGCGGGTCGTCAAAATTGGTATCAGAGGAGTTCGGTTCTACCGCGAACTCTGATCTTTTCTATGTGAAGCAATAATGTTTAGCATATTGAGTGTGGTTATCAGTCCAGGGAGTCCTGTGTTGGTGCGGCGGCCGACGTATCCGTACACCAGGACCCTGACTTCTGATTTCCGTCTTAATGCATGAAAACATTGATTCCGTGTGTGTTTCAAAGTTTTCTTTGTGAATACTTATATCAGCTCACCAGGTATACTGTTCTGACCGTGGCGCACCTGTTTCCTTTTCAGGATGGCCCCACGACGGCAGCCAGCTAGGGTTCCGAGAGTCGAGTGTGACGACAGCCCACCGAGCGACGAGGCTTCAGTGCAAGGCCCTTTGTCAGCAGTGGCACCGGCGGTAGCTCTACCCGTCGAGCCACCGATGATTCCAGCGCCAGCCACTGACGATGCACGTCGCCTCAGCACACTGCATGAGTTTCAGCGCCAGCGACCACCCAGGTTTCGCGGGGAGACGGATCCCCAGGCAGCCGAGGACTGGCTAGAGGCCGTGGTACGTGTGTTTAGGCTAGTGAGGACACCAACAGACCTCATGGTGATCCTCGCTGCGAGCCTACTACACGCAATAGCAGGACGATGGTGGAGCTTGATGCTCCAGGTGCACGATGAGGCATCACTACTTTGGACGGACTTTGAGAACCTCTTCCGCTCAGAGTTCATCCCAGCCACCCTTCGTGCGGTGTGTATCCAGGAGCTTCTACAGTTGCGGTAGGGCAGCATGACGGTCGCTCAGAACTCGGCGAGATTTACTGATCTCTCGCGCTACTCGACCGACATGGTACGGGACCCATTCTTCCGGGCCCGGACCTTCGAGCAGGGTTTGAGACACGAGATTAGGGCATCGCTGATCTCTCTCAGCATACCGACTCAGACAGGAGTACTGGAGCGGGCCCTTCTGATCGAGAGCTTCCTTGCTGAGTCTACACCAGCGCAGCGACACCCCGTAGGGCGGCACGTGGCAGAGTCATCTGCAGCTGGCAGTCGACAGATGACTCGGGGGTCTAGACAGACCAGACTTTCAGGCAGACGACCTCAGGACACTGGCTCAGCAGCGCGGGGCACATAGCGCGGATCCAGTCTTTCGAGTGGAAGACAGTGCTATGCATGCAGCGGGCAAGGCCACATGGCTCGTGACTGCCCGACCCGCCATGCATAGGAGCAGCAGACGGTTGAGGAACCACCTAGGCAGAGGCAGAGGTTCGACCGTGGTGGTCCGCAGGGAGGAGGCGGATGAGGCAGAGGAGCTGGCCGAGCAGCAGGTGGTGGGCGACGCTTTGAGGCTCTACCACCACCACCACCAGGAGGTCCACTCCGACCTCAGGGGAGATCACAGCTTCAGGCAGCTGAAGCTTACGATCATGGAGCTCTGGAAGCGGGTGGACTAGTTCAGGACTAACTCCAGGCATATAGGCCTTTTTCCATAATGCCTCTAGCTTGGTAGTTTGTGTTGCCTTGTGTCTTTGTTCTTTAAGTTGAAGTAATAAAAGACACTTGCATTGGTGACTTTTGTTTTCTTGTCTTTTGTTTGTTTTTACTAAGAGGTTCCGGTTAAAAAAACAGTTGACTTGACCCTCACTTGCGAGATTCTTACTAGAGGAAACCCAGTGACCACACACTGATTCCGACAGTGTGACTCAACCCTTGGAGGCGAGAGTTACGGTTGGATCTCTTGGTAGCAGCGTCGAGGCCTTACGACGTCATCCATGCCATGAATTAACTAATCAGGACGAAATTGACTGTATTAGGCAAGGAACGTGGCTCATCCAGGGGATGATACCAGATTTCAATTTTCGGCAAAGGAGAAATCTTTGCAGCTAGTCTCTTTGCAGATATCCTTCGTGGATAGAGATGGAGCAGCCTTCCTCCAGTCTCTCACAGTCACCCCTCCTCTACTATAGCATGTCAGAGAGGCACAACATGAATATGCTTACTGTGAGACACGGTGTCCACAGATATCCTTGGGACAGACACCTGATGGTTTCTCCCTTGGAGCAGAGCAGAACAACCTTTTCAGAGGACGTACCATGGTACCAGTCTCTTTGCGAGAAAGAGGTGCTGAGAGAGATTCACACTTCTCCTTTGGTGGTACATCCTGGAGTGGCGAAGATGTATCAGGATCTCAGACGACATCACTGGTGGCCGGGCATGAAGAAGGCTGTAGCAGAGTTCGTTTCTCGATGCCTCATCTGCCAACAGGTGAAGGCAGAGCATCAGTTACCAGAAGGCTTGGTACAGCCCTTGGAGGTTCCGGAGTGGAAGTGGGACGACATATCTATGGACTTCGTGACTGGACTTCCACGCACTTCCAGAGGTCACGACTCCATATGTCTGATTGTTGACCAACTCACCAAGTCGGCACACTTCTTACCCATCAGAGAGCAGGGCTCAGTGGAGAGCTTGGGACGTCTCTACATCCAGGAGATTGTGCGGCTCCACGGTGTGCCATCATCTACCGTCTCCGAACGAGATGCTCACTTTACTTCCCGGCTTTGGAAGGGGTTACAGGAGGCGTTCGGGACATAGCTACGTCTGAGCACAGCCTTTCACCCTCAGACAGATGGTCAGACGGAGAGGAACATTCAGACTCTCAAGGACATGCTCCGCGCATGTTTCCTAGACTTTTGTCGTTGCTAGGAGGACCACCTACCCTTGGTGGAGTTTGCGTAAAACAACATCTACCACTCCACTATCGGGATGGCACCGTACGAAGCATTGTACGGCCGACCTTGTAGATCTCCTTTGTGCTGGACAGACCCTGGGGAGTCAGCACTGGTGGGACCGGAGATGGTCTAGGCCACGACAGAGAAGGTCCAGGTCATCCAGGAGCGGATGAGGACAGCTCAGAGCCGGGAGAAGTCATTTGCTGACAGGAGGCGGAGGCCACTGGAGTTCGAGGATGGCGACCACGTCTTCTTGCGGGTCTCACCTCGACGTGGTATTCAGAGATTTGGCCGAGGCGACAAGTTATCTCCGCGCTTCATCGGACCCTTCCAGGTCCTCAGCAGGGTTGGTGAGGTGGCTTATCGCCTGGCTCTGCCACCTCAGTTGCACCGGGTGCATGACGTCTTCCACGTATCTCAGCTGAGGAGATACGTGCACGACCCGACGCACATCATTGACCATGGGGAGCTTGACGTTTGCGATGGAGCGACTTTTACGGAGGTTCCGGTGGAGATTGAGGATCGACAGGAGAGGGTCCTGCGTGGGCAATCGATTCCTCTTGTGCGCATCAGATGGCATCACAGGAATCTCCAGGAGAGCACATGGGAGCGGGAGGCCCAGATGCGTGCTCAGTACCCTCATTTGTTCCCCTAGTTTTTGATGTATCTTTACGGGGACGTAAAGCCCTGAGGTGGGAGTAATGTAAAGACCCGTAAAATTCAAGGGAAATTTTTTCTTCATTTTCTTTGGAATTTTGCAAGAGCGCGGTTTCTGACGGCACCTGATTCCGAGGCCCGGTGTGCCCGGAATCAATTTCCGAAGTTTGGCTCGGGTACGTTCAGTGAACGAACGAGCGGGAATTTCTAACTTTTGATCCGGTGCTCGGAATTGAAATCTGAGGACACCGATGAACTCGCAACGCCGATATTCGCTTGAGGAGACCTTTTCCGAAGTTGCGTTTATTGCGGGACGAAAGTTAGTTTTGGGGAGAATTCTAAAAAGATGAATAAAAATGTGGAACACTTTTTATTTTACTTTTGTTGGTTAACTTCTCTCAAAGGAAGTTAGGGGTGGGACCCACACCCACTTAACCTCCTTTGAGAGTATTATGTCTGGTAGGGCCCACACGAACCTAACCTTCCATCTTCTCTCAAACTCCCTTTAACCCCCCTTTAAATGACATGAAAACTTGTCATTTAATTTTGGAGTTATCTTATTTGAATTTCAAACCTTTGAAATTCAATTTGATAAGTTTGTGAATAAAATAAGACTCTATCTTATTTTATTTGGTTAGAATTTTTTATCCGTATTGAGAGAATTTTGGGTTCTTCTCCTTCTTCTTCAAACTTTGACGAAGAACGCTCAAGCTTTGACGAAGAACGCTCAAGCTCCGACGAAGAACGCCGCTTCTCTCTTCTTCGTCTTCCGTGTCAACGAAAGGGAACACCGCTTCCTCCTCCTACTTCCTTCGTCGGCATACGAAGATTCGCCAACGACGTACCTCTTCGGAAGTACCTCCTCGTCATTGGATTTGACGAACGACTATCGCGATGCCCGACCTCCGCGACGTTGTCTTCCGCAGGTCGTTGACGATCATTCAACTTGAACCCAAGGTAGGGGTTGTTATTGATTATTTATTTATTTATTTATTCTTGTTCATGGTTCTAGCATGACTAACGTGAGGATATTTAAATATGTGTTATCATTTAACGTGAGGGGGCCGGACCGCATGAACACGGCCGAACCCCCTCCTTTGTTCTTGTTGATTTATCTTGCGGATGAAACAAGATGGCGTGGTGCCGTCGCACCACGCGGTTAATCGCACGATTATATTGCGCGGCGCCGTCGCGCCGTGCCGTGGAAGGATCATCAAGAACACGACGCCGTCGCGCCGCGTTGAAGGGAATCAAAGGCGCGGCGGAGGGGCGCGGTGTCGTCGCACCGCGCCAGACGACGAACACCGCGGCCGGTTCTGGGCCGCGGCGGGACGAGAAGACCGGCGGTCGGGCCGCCGGCGTTGGAAGCTGGAAAGGGGACCAGTTTGCCGGTCCCGTTGGAGAAAAAACCGGCCGGCCAGGTGGCCGACCGGAAGGTCAAAAGCCGGGGGAATTTAATTCCCCCGGCCAGCACTAAACCCCCCCCCCCCCCATTTTATTAGGGGGGGGGGTTTCCTTGAGGGGGGCAGGCGACCCCCCGGTTCTTTTCAAAGCAGGCCCCCCACAAGGGGGGGGGGGGGGGGGGGGGCGGTTTCCAAAGGCGCGGCTAAAAGTTGCGCCGCCAATCTGATGAAGCGGGGGCTTAGCCCCCCGCGCGTGGCACCAGCGGCGCCAGGCCGCGCCGCCGCGCCGGACCGCGCTGGTCCGCGCCGCTGCGCCGGACCGCCGCCGGCCAGGCCGGGTCGGACCCGGGTTGACCCGGTTCGGGCCGACCCAGGGGGGGTCGGGCCGGGTCGGCCCGGACCCGGACCCCCCGTTTCAAGACGAATTCGGTCTTTTGGCCATAACATGTGCCACAGACCTCCGATTGACGAACCGTCTACGGCAACGCGATCCTTGGATCGAGACAGTCGTTTCGGTATATCGCACTCAAAGTTTCGGAATACTTTGAGTTCGGCTGTGTTGGTTCGTTCACGAAACCAACCGGGCCTTCGGAGCGGAAACGCTCATATCTTGAGCTACGGACGTCCGATTGACGTGCCTTCAGCATTGTTGTGTTCCTCTTAGTGAGATGGATCTTTTGGCATACTCCGCCCAATGTTTGGACGCAGGTGGAGTACGGTCGGGTTGGTTTTGCCTTAAAAACCAACCGGGCCATGGGGACGAAAATGCCAATAACTCTCAGACCAGGCGTCCGATCGACGCGCCGTCTGTTGCGTTGTGTTCCTGTTGACGATACGGAACTTTTGGATACATCAACTCTGGACTTTGTGACAGTTGATGTATCAGCCTCTCGGCTCGTGGAGCGGATCCTCCTGTATGAGCTTGCTGTGTGCGAGAACCCTAGTGCTGGCTGCGACTGTGACTACTACTACTGCTACTGCGACTGAGACTACTGCTACTGCTACTGCTACTATGACTACGACGACGACAGTACAACGATCCTGTGTGGATTCGACGACGACGACTACAACACTCAGCGATCCTACGTGGATCAGTGCTACAGGTCCTGTGTGGGCCCGATCCTGTGTGGGTCCGATCCTGTGTGGGTCTTTGCGCTCAGCGGTCCTGTGTGAACCAGCGCCTACAGGTCCTATGTGGGCCCGATCCTGTGTGGGTCTTTTGCGGGGGTTAGTTACCTATCGATCCTTCGTGGGTCCGATGACTTAGATGGATCAGAGATCATCTTTATTGTCCTTTGAAGAAGTATACCTGTGTGAGCTGAATCCTGTTGCTTTCCTGTGTGGATTGTGTTGTGCTATCCTGTTTAGATTACGTTTTGCTTTCCTGAATGGAATACGTTTACTTTCCTGTGTGGACTGAGTTGTACTTGGGCTCGGAGGTTGGAGCGTATTTGAAATTGATGACTTAGGTATATGTATGGGCATATACCTAAGCAGTGTCGGTTGTTACTTCGTGATTGTACCTTTCTTCATGGTTTATCCTTTGTGGATTTGAGAGACCTTCATGGGTCTCGGGGTCCCTACTGAGTAGCTTATACTCACCCCTGCACGGGCTTTGCCCGCACTACGTTGTGTTGGTTGCAGACGACGGACAACGTTGATCTTAGATGAGGCTTGCAGAGCAGGACGGTACCTGGAGGTGGACCACTGGGGAGGACGTGCTAGGAGCGGACGGCGGGACCCGTGGAGCAGTGGAGCTATCTATACCCACCCTTCAGGTGGGATTTCCAGTGGACAGCTCGGGGTAGCGGCTTTTACTTTTCAGTTGTTGTTTTCCCTTTCGAGTTGTACTTTACTTTCAGTTTGGGTTTGTATACTGGCCCATTTAATTTTCCGCACTTCCAGTTGTACTCTGCTTTTTTCTTAGTGTTTACTTTCCGCTTGCTTACTCTGTGGTGTTTGTTTACTTTACAAAGGCAATGCCTTCCCTTTTTACCGGGATTTACGCCTTGGTGCTAGTCTCCAGCCCCTGGCCTATGGAAGGCGGGCTTGGGGTAGTCACGACACGGACCCCAAGGGTGGGTCGTGACATTTCAAAGGGATTATTTTTAAGTGGAATTTTTACTAAAACATCATTTTAAAGGTTTTTAATATTTATTCTTCTAAACCTTTCTAATTAATGTCCATATTTTAAAAAATTCTTTTAAGGATTTATTTATATAGAAATGAATGTTTTAAAATGTTTATTCCATTAAATTTTTTTAAAGTGGTATGGGAAATTTTCATTCATAAAAAATATTTTAAATTAGATCCTTTATAAATTATAGGACTTTTAAATGACTTCATGAAAAATGGATATTTTTCTCTCAAAGATTTTTACTTACCATTTTCAACTATGCCAATATACTTTATGGGATATTATTCTTGATCGAGGTTGATTTATTATGATACAAATCTTCCATGTTGTATTGAAGGTTTTGTGATATATTTGATTGTGGATGTGTTATTTTTATACCATACATGGTTTAGGGTTAAAGTATTGACATTTCTTATGCTAGTTCTAATATGAATGTTTATGTTATGTTTAAACATTTTCATATGAGGAATATATTGGACATAGTAAGTGACGGGTGGAGCCTGCTATAGCTCTTCAAGGAATCGGTTTGTCTCATGAGACAATTAGACACAGAATTGGATGAGGCCTTTCTAATTTTTATATATGGTTTTGGATGATCCCTTAATAATTTTTAGACTTCTTGGCCGTGGGCTTGAAAAAATATTTCAAAATGTCTAGCATTATACATCCCCTCATTATGAAAATAATATTGATAGTTAATGTGGTTATTCAACTAGTAGAATACCCATGACTATGTTTTACTGTGGCATTTTTTACTCATCTCATATTTCTACCATAAAGTGTTCATGTTTATTATTTGTAAAGGAATGTGTTTTCAATTATTCACCATGCCTATTGTTTGTGTTATCTTCCTCTAAATTGTTTACCCTTACCGAGCATCTGAGCTCACCCCTTTCTTATGTTTTATTTTCCCAGGATTTCCAAGAAGAGTATTATGATTGATATATAGGGTTAAGATAAAAGGGAATAATGGCGTTCTCAAATAACTATTTATTCTGTATTTTATATTTTATATTATAATATGATGTAGATGTAAGTAATATATTTACAAGACTGCTAAACTGATCGGTCTTTCAGGACATGATTTCTTTGTATCATGCCAATGTATTAAAATAATGCACCGACTCTGGGTAACTGGGGTTGGGGAATTACAAATGGTGACTCTCATTATCATAGGACCTATATAAGTTCATATTTGAGACACATTCATTGTGTGATAAATCATTGTTCATGATTTTAGAGGCTATGACATCCTTATTCTTGAATCATCTATTTTTTTCATAGATCTTCTCAAGAATTTATGATGTCATACCACTGTAATGAGATTTAATAACATGGTAAAACCACTATAAGTTGATTGAATGATCACATGAACTCTAAATAATCAGTGCTATCATGATTGAACTCTTTGATTACCCAAATTTTCAGCATTAGAAACAAGCCAGTGGGACTTTAAGAGATATAGTAGATGGTTTAGAGAAAGTATTTTATCGAGACCAGAACAAATTTTCACACAATAAGACTCATTAAATATTTGATTCCCATTATAAGGAAAACTAAATCTTCTACTAGGAGTCGTAAAAAACCCATCAATATTTCCCTACTATCCATGTAAATTTATACTATCATAGTCTTTTATAGAACACCAACATATGAGAAAAGAATCAAAACAATTATCTGAGATTAAAAATTTGATTACAGAGAATCTGAAACCTCTATGAATTTTTTTTCTGTCCATAATAACAATTTTCAGAATAGAAAAAGTTCAGAAAAATTATTTTCATAATGAGTCACATTCCAATCACATTGATGATGGTAGATAAATTTAATATACACTTAAAATACCATCAATTATGGAAATAATTTATCCATAAAAATTTCCTTTATTTATTTCCTCTCTAATCCTTAGTCATCATTTCCATAACTATATCCTCTCAATATGTTATACTTTTCCCTTTATTTTTAAAGATGAGATATGTCACCTTAATATAGTTGAGTAACCCAAAAAACAAGAAGATTCATTCAATATTTCAAAGTTTATATTAAAACTCATCAAGATCATTAATTCCATATAAATATGATGGTTTCTAAATAATGAACTCTTAAGAAAGATATTTTTTCATCCCTTGAACTTATAACCTCTACATACTAAATGAGAAAAATAGCATCTCAATATCTAAGATATTGGGAGACATGAAAAAATAACTCTATGTAGTTATAGTTAATTGGGTGTTTTAGTTTTTTTCATTAAAATCCCCCTTAATTTTCTTGAATCAGATAGTTTGTTGGGGGAATTGTACACCAAAAATTCCATAGAAAACATTAAATCATCATTCAGGAGACAAAAGTTCAGTAATTATATAATTCATAATTAAACATGGGAAAAAATTGAAAAAGAATACTTGGGAAAATTCTATAATATGATTTAGAAAATCCTTATACAAACATTTTCTTAACCACTGATTGTAACTTAAGGATCAATACAATGATAGATATCAATACACTCACGTGTAACCTACCCCTTGATTTAAGAGAATCATGTATATTTTATACCATAACATCTTAAGGTTCAAAATGACATCCGATTAAGCACGCAACCACCATTAATACAATTTTTTCTTAAAAAAACTTAGATAACTAGTTAAAATAGTACTCAAATAAGTATTGACTTGGCATGATGGGTTTTCTAGGCCCCCATTGGCAGAGGAATAATTCTTGGGTATCGAAAATAAATAAAAATGAATTATTTTAATAAATGAATAGATCAATAAGGAAACATAGTGGAATGAATAATAAATAATCTGTATACCAAAACACTCATCTACAGAATGGTAACATAAGTAGAAATATACATGTCCCATATTGTACATGAATCCAATAAACCACATTTCCAATGAAGTCTTCTATATTGGTTCTCCCCATAAAATTTGATCACATACTTCACAAGTCACCAGCAACCCATAAACATCTAAAAATAAAGAACACATATAACCTCTAACTACTTATTCCCCTTTTCATGGACCTACTCTAAGAATGTATAAAAATTCCCAAAGAAAAAATTTTAGTGCGAGAAACACAAGACTAGTAGGGTCTCACCATGAATTAAATAAGTATCCCTATAAAATAAAACAAATATGATTATTTATAAATAAAAAATGTATCTAAAATCATTTCCCAAATCATATTAAATCATTATTTTCATGTAATTTCAATTACATCTGTAAAATATGTACAATTGTGAATTTCTATCAAATTAGTATTTAAAAATATTTTCTATCAAAACATGATTGAATAACTCATTTGAGAAATACTGGAATATATAAATCAGTTTTATTCATAGAACCTTGGTAGTTACTCCCATGGATAGTTATTTTAAATCTCAAGGTTCCACACATAGATTTTTAATTATGGATCTATGTGTGCACACATACCTATATCTCAAGACTAGGGGGAAAACTAATGAATACGAAACAGTGAACCACTACTTATAAAATGTTTATTTATCATTGTAATCATTGATAATTTTCTAGGAAGATATAATACATTCCTAGCTTGTTTATCGAAGGATATCCACATATTTACATAGGAAGCCCTGTGATTCAATGAAATAAATCTTATAAGGGGATATCATTAATTTCAATTACTTTGAAATCAACTCAATACATCATTTCTATCAGCCCCAAGTTTATGTTCGAAAATAATATGTTTCATTTCAAAAAACAAACATCAATGGTTTTCTATAGAACTCTTGCATTTATAAATGAATCATTTTATTTAAAAATAAAAAAAATTAATTTTTAATTTCTATGGAATATTAATCAAAATAACCCATCAAATCATGTACTTAATTTTGAAACCATTTTCCAAAAAACAACGCATTATTTTTAATGTCATAGTAAAAATAGGTTTAATAATAATTCTTACATTTTAATACATTTATCAAGTATCTAACATTATAATTTAATCATTAATTTGAAATAAATTTCAAATTAGTCCTTTAAAAACATTTTTAATTGATAGGGATTAAATTATGAAACCACATACCTCAATCACAGTTTCATCAATACCTTACAAGGGAACCTAAATAGAATGGATAAAAATGTATAGTATCAATCAAGATGTTATCGTAGAAAAACAAAATCTCAAATATTAATATCTAATTAATCATTTATAGAATCACATGAATGAGAGAAATCAAAATTCCTCAATGTTTTTGATGTACCCACAATGACCTATGATGATTCAAGTGAAAAATACCAATTCCATGAAATATCTATAGGAAATAAAATTAGTTCATTTTATAAAACCCAAATCAAGAATCAAATAATTTTATAAAAAATTAAATACATGGAAAGAATAATGTATCTATATGGTAAATGAAAAATGTTAATGAATGGGAACATTAACCAGTCAAAGATCCATTGAAATCGATCACCATAAGGAACATAATCCACAAAATTTCTAAGTGGTGTCAAATTAGACGATGGATAATTTTTTTTGAATAATAATAAGATGAAATCGAGGTTTATGTAGTCTAAAGAGGAATTTTTCATTATATAAAATATTGTCCCAAAGTTTGGCCACAAAACTTTTGAAATTGTGCACCAACCGTGCTCTCCTTTATATTCTATTGAATGACCCCCACTATTTGGACACATATTTCTAAATACTATGCACAAAACTTGAAAAAAATACCCTATCTCATATCACACTATTTTTAGGGAAAGCATCATGGGTTGGACTAACCATTAAAATGAAATTTCATCCTCTTCTATGACACTAACAAAATAAGCACTATTTCTTTAGCAGAACCATATTATTTTAACTAACTATGATCCTACCAAACAATTTCCCATAAAGATAAATAATCATACATAACCAAAAAAATTAAAAAAGATCCACATATAATATTTTCAAAAAAATGGTGTATATACCAGAATTTGGGTGACTAAAAGTTACACATAATCACTATTAATCTTCCTTTTCATGATACTAGAAATGAAACCATTTATTGTATATAAATGTGGCATACAACCTGTACAATGAAATGAATTTAATGTTTTTATAACCACATAAAAATGTAGGTTATAATGATTTATTTAGTGACTATATATGATATTCAGAAAAAAAAATTTATTTGGAATGATAAGATATGGAGAACCCCGGTATCAACTAATTAACCCTTTCATTATGTATTTTATGTATGTATAGAGTTTGGATAAAATTTTGGATGGTTTTGAGGAATTTAAATTTTTTTTAGGATTTATAGATGTTTACATTTTTTCAGAGTCGGTGGAAACTGTGGAACTCCGACTGGAAACAGTGTAGAGTAAAATGAAGTCTTCTCAGTAGATGAACAATTTGGCACATTATTTGGATAGACCGTGCAACCACCTATGAGAAACTATGAAATGTGGGATAGAGATATTTTTCACGGCTAACACATAACATGTCAAACAGTGTGGAAAAATAGTGTTAGGTGATTATTGATGTAGAGGATGGTGAAAAATTAGTGATCATTTTTCCTAATTGGACGATTAAAAATCAATAGTTTAAATGACATATCCCAAAAAATTTGTATTTCACTCATTTTCACCTCTAAACATTTCATTTTTTACTATTTTTGTCCCTATGTATTTTTTTTCTCCCCCCTTGGTATGTCTTTATTTATGGTAGTTTTTCATATCTCTAATTTACTTCCCTCTATACAAATCTTATATATAGTCCGATAAGGATATATCTATGATTCTTGATTCCAATCACGAGGTGATATGGCTGTGTTTAGGTTTTAGAAAGAGATAGAAGGAAGATATTTGAGATTCAAACCTGTTTTGTTGAATAATTCCTTATATTCTTCTTGTTCCCTATAATTCAAGTGGTAGATGGCCTAACTCACGAGTCCTACTATTTAAAATTTAAGGCTAAGTTTCAAATTGGTTAAATTTATTGAATTATTCTATGAAATTGTTGTGAAAGTCATGGCATAAACCTTCATTAGTGATTGTGTGTGGATTTGTGGAAATAGTTTCTCTAAAGTTTGATGTTTTTTTAAATTTTGATAACAAAATATTGATATTTGGGATTTATGAAAATTAATTTCTTGAATGATTTTCAATAAATGAAATATTTTATTAAAATGGCTTGGAAATTAGGATTTCAAATGGTTTTTGGATACATGGGTTGGTGTGAGTTTATGCTTTCAATGTTACACTAAAAAAGGGATGTGTATAATTGGGGTAAAAGGGATATTAAACTAAATAAGTGGCATCTATCATTTAATAACATGGATATAATCATATTTTTGATGTCATAGTGGATGGAAGAGAAACCACTCACAAGTATGATACTATTATTGAAGCATGCATGTGTTGGTGGACTATGGAATGAATACTCTTAAAATGAATGTGAAATGGTTTAATTCATTGTTTATTTTCATCCCATGGAAAAAAAATTAGTTTGAAAAAATGGTTTTTTTTTAAATTTTCCATGGATTTGATAAAATGATTTAAAATTGTTATATATATATTTTTATATAAATTAGTTTAAATGTTCTATCCAAGTGGTGTGAGTTGGGAAGTCCTTTGATGAAAACCTACTGAGTGTCATTACTCACCCCTACATTGGCATGCTTGGGAATTTTTAGATATAGTCTATTAGGATACAAGTAAAATAAAGGTATCACATTTTTTTAGTGGTGATTCATGAATCTTGGGCTGTATTGTGGTGTTAGAGCGTGAAGCATATTGGGAGTTCTGGAATAATGTCTTTGAGTCTTTCAGTTTTGTTGGTTTCTTCTTCCACATCATACATTGATGTTAGTAGTATTTTTATATAGTAATCTGATTACAGTTGGGTTTGATATTTAGTTGTTATTAATTTAGATTTATAAATTATTATCATGCATCATTTAGTGGTTATTTTGTTAAGGTATTTTTGGTTGGTCCGTTTTATTTCTCTACGGGAAAATCATTCCCCAAATTTAATAGAATCTATTGGAATTTATTTCCAACCTTTATTTTCTTGGAGATGTTTCTTAAGGCCAAGTATCAATTCAAAAATGACTAAAGACAATAAGGATGGTCGAGATGTTACAAGATATTACTTACCTTCATACCCTTCCACCCATTAAAGAATTATAATTCCACTCATGCATATGTGTAGACTACCACCTCAACCAAGTGATGTAATTTTTTTATTCATATCCACATTTTATAGGTGATTTTTTAATATTGTTTTAATTTATAATAATTATAATTATTTACTTATTAATATTTTAGAGATGATGTGACCATGACCCATTTGAACATGTTCAACCAACCGAGTTGATCCGCGATTACGAACTGAACGTCCAACATGATTTTAACGGATTTAAAAACAATGCAAGAAATGATAATAAATGAAATATAAATATTTAATAACGTAGTAATAAACATAAAAAATAATTTTAATAAAGTATAAAATTAATATTTTGTTATCATACATGAGATAATGTATGTACGTGGTGGGTATGACATGGGGTAAGGGTTTCTCTTCTCACTTTTGTTTCCATGCGACATATTCCATATTGAAAAATTAATTCATTCATAGTGTGTATATAATTCTAATTTTTAATTTTATATGATGAATATATATATATTCTATGTATCTAATGCTTCATTCTTATATATCAATTTTCATAGGGGGTTATGATTCAAAAAAAACCAAAGTGGTATAGGTTTTTTTATAATATCATCCTTAATTTGGATTGATTGTGATTGATTTTAGATTATATGAATAATATGTCATTTTTTTCATAAAACCCAATTATTTTATTCTATATTGGTTAATTTTATTAATCAATTTGTTTCATTTCATTTTCCTATCTCTATATAAAAAAAGTAAAAAAAATTATTGAGAGCTATCATTTTTTTCTATTCAATTGAGAATATTTTTATTCGAAGTAATTATATTCATTAAATTGTTTTAAAAATGTTTTTTATATTCTTAAATAATTTATATATTTAATTTTTACCAATGTTTAACATTATATAAAATCAGCTAAAAAGAATTTTTAGTTCACTTTTTTATTAGGGGAATTTTTACCACATGTGTGTATATAATCATTATTTTAACATTTACATCCTGAATTAATTTTTTATGAAAATTAATGTTATTTCCCTTAATGATTCTTTAAAAAAATCCTACTCTAATTTTCAATGATTCTTTCCAAGTATTATGACTTTTTTTTAGAATTTAAATAATCAATTTCAAAATTAAAATATTATTCTATTGAATAAATGTTATAGTGATATTCAAGACTCTTATTTTCTATTTAAAAATCATTTGATTAATCATATGATTTACAGGGGATACTGTTACATGATAATATACACTATATGACTTAGGATTTATTACATGTGGAGTTAATATTAGTTAGTCCTATAGTATTTTGGAAAAAATTGCAAGAGATTTTATATCTTGGAGTTGATAATAATTATAGTAAGTCCTTCAGTTGGGAAGATAGGAATGAGTGGGATTATTAGGATACAAATTGTAGAGTGTAAAAACATATAACAGACCTTTTTATTCATAGATTAAAGTTAATACATACATGGGTACGTAAGGGTTTTACATATACTTATAGGATTTATAATATCAATTTCAATTGTTTACCCAAGGAGATGATCATGAAATTCATTTTAGAAATTAATTCCCACTAGGGGTAAATATTTCATTTTGATTAATGATTTATAATTTATTGTAAAACTGTTGATTTATAAAAAAATTGAAAATGTTTTCAAATGTTTTATTTTGAAAAGGACTGACATGGGTATTTTAAAAATGGGTATACTTTAAAAAAACATGATGATTTTTTTTTCAAAAATTATTGAACATGGAAAATAATGAATTTTAATAATAAACAATGAGATATTTGATGTGGTTGAATTTGAAATTGTTAAGGCTTTAATTTCAATATAGTAAGGATTATGGTGTTTTTTGTGTTTATAGAAAATGGGAAATGGTAGGCATCATAAAATACAACATGAAGAAGCTGATGAGAATGTGGTTACACCTGAACCATAGGTGAAATAATATATCGTTCAAAGTATAGTTCAACATTTCCATATTGTGGATATGGTTAATATATGGGATGAAACAATTACAGTGGATTATTCTATTCAATTATATAAGTAAAATCCACCCATCTTTCCAGGTTATTCGGAACTCGAGAAGGATGAATTTGGGCTAAATATGATGAATGAAATCTTTCGGTGACATGGCACACCAAGAGAGCTATATTTCATATTTTCAACCTATTATCTATAGGATATTTGATTCTGGTGGTGGTATTTAATTGTTCAAGATAAACGAGACCAAGTCCTTGTATATGAATATTTTAAAGAACTATTCAACATACAATTCAATGTTCACACATTTTATATTGAATAAATGAGAGATTTTTTTATCATGAAGCAGGAAAATATACCAGTAATTGAGTATAAGAATTTATTTATGAATTTAGTTCACTTAGTACCCAAAAGTTGTTGCTAGGGCATCCTCTGAGGCTTTAAATTTTGAATCAGGGTTGAAGGAGGATATATGCTTGAATATTTCCCTGAATTGTATCATAGATTATAAAAAGGTGGTAATTAAAGTGATGGCTGATGTGATGGACATATGAGGAGATATGGTTAGAGGGACCATGTTGATATGTATTGGGAATGGTGTGATCTATAATTAATGTATTAAATAGAAGAGGGTATCTTATTTACAAGGTAGTGGGATGACTTAGAATTAAATGACTAGATCAGAGAATATTTATCCAAGTCCTAGGAGTAAAGATGAATGAATTGATTGTGGTTCGTTCAAACCCAAGATATGAGAATGCACAACACCAATGATAGAATTCCATAATTGAACCTAGATGAAAAATCATTAATTCTATATTAATAGTGTTGTACAGTCGGGTGTGTGGGACACTTCTCATGTTTTGAAGATGTCATATACTTCAATGGGATGATGGAATAAAAATGCCTCTTCTCAATAGTAATTTGATAACAATGGTGATTCTAGGATTACCATGAATTCTCAGTAAGGTAAATCACAATAAGAAAATATGAAAAAGGTGTATGAGTAGGCAATTATATGGATCTGGGCATGTTCTTTTGGATGTTCAGTTTATACCATCAATTATTAGAGGTATTATTCTTTGGAATAATACCATTATACTGGATTTCATTAATAAAATTTCAACCCATTTGATTATTACTTATCATGTTTTTATTTTTCTATGTTTAAATGTTGAGATGTTTCCTTCTATGTTGAAACATGAAACTCTTCTAGGTCAAATGTAATTTCCTTCCTTTAGGTGTAGTGAATGTTCTATAATTGTTGATGGAACTGGGTTAATGTGGTATATATCTATTCTTGATGTATATGTCCATGAAATAATTATTATGAAGGATTATTTGAGTATGTCTATGTCTCATGTTGACTGTTATTCCTGAAATAACATTTTTATGACTGATGATGGTATCCAATATCTCTTTAATGGTGACCATAATTTAATGGAATGTGAAATAAGATTTTTGGCCCCAATGGTTGGAGTGATATCATTACAGTTTTTAGCATTTACTATGTAATCGATGGATGATATGGAGTATAGAAATTTTTCAATTATTTTTGATCTTATTTAAGATGTTATTCCGAAAATGTTTTCAGGTTTTCCACCCACAAGAGAAGTTAATATTATTATGGATCTTCTTCTGGGGACCTGTTCTCTTTCCCTTCTATCTTACAAGGTGGAACGTTTAGAATTAATGTAATTTAATTTTAAATTAGAAGTGATTGAATGAAAAAACTTCATTCGGCCTAGCACATCTCTATAGGCAGAACCATTTAGGTTTTTCAAAAAGGCATATAGTACTCTCTAATTGTGTAATGATTATCATAATATTAACTAAGTTATGATAAATAATTTGTATCCACTTCAGCATATTTATGGTCAATTATGGGGAGATTAGTGGTTTCCTAAAATCAAATTTCAACCATGATATCACTGATTGTAGGTTCAGAAATAGTATATTCCAAAGACAGCTTTTAAGATTAGAAATTTCCATTAAGATTATATGGTTATGAATTTCATTCTTATGAATGAACCAACATTAATTATAGAATTTATGAATCATATATTTCAAAAGTATCCATATTATTTTATGGCGGCATTTCCAAATTACATATTGGGGTATTCAAGGAAAAATAGAAGAGAATGAGAAACACTTAACAACAGTGTTGGTAATCTGGAGAGGTCATCATCTATATGAAAAATTATCAAAGCATTATTTTTGGATATAAGTGGTACATTTACAAATCCATGTAATATATGAAATATATTTTTCAATGGATCCAAAAAATATAGAATCTCATTTCTCTTATAAACCTATAAAGAATTTCTTTTAGATGATCAGTTTTCTGGGTTATCTAGTTATCACCAATTTTTTGTTTGGGAATTTTCAGGACTAAATTTACTAATGAAATAATTGATAATGTGAAAATTTTCTTTCCAAAATAATGATTTTTGTTAAATGTATTTTTAAGAGCTTAATGTTCTCCTTACATCAACACCAATAGTGATTTTTCAAGAACCTGGAAAAGGGTACATATTGTATTATGATTCTTTAGGATATGGGTTTTGATGTGTTATTATGAATGGAGATAATGTTTTTTTATATTGGATAATGAAAGTTAATGTTTCATGAGAATAACTAGTGAACACTTGAATTGGAGTAAGTTATTGTAGTAAATGTTTTGACGAATTGGTTTCATTACCTCTATTGTTATAATATTTTTGTTTACAAATCATAACAGTTTGAAACATAATTTCGCACAAAGTTATTGGAACATTAGATTATGAATTTGTATATAGTATCTTGAAATTTTTGAATTTGAATTGATGTGTAGACCGAGTAAAAAAAATATAGTGGATGATTAAATATGAGGAAATTCATATAGTTTTTCAAGAAAAAAGGCTTTAGATCATTGGTAGTTGATGTCAGTACTAGTCAACATGCACTTGGAAAACCAAGACTAAGGTAAATTAAATGTTTTATTTCAAATTTCCATATTTTCAGATTTGGTGGAGGTTGTTAAAGAGGAATAGACATATGTTTCAGAATTTATTTCGTTGAGGAAAAAACTCAATGATAGGGAGTCTGGTGAGGGACTGAAACATGTTGAGATTTTTGTTTTTTGGCTCCAAATCATATGGACGTACCAATGGATTATCCGGAACATATTCTTCTTATGTACAACCATTAGAGATGGTATTTTAATCTTAGAATTAAAAATATATATAAGGAATTACAAGAAAAGTTTTGGTGGGTCTGTATTATAAAACGAATGTGGTCGAGTTTGTTTTGATATAAATAACTTTTTAGGAGTTTAAATAAGAAAATGAATGACGAAAAAGTATTTTGTAGTGTTTAATTATTCCTATTTAGAAATGGGAATAGATTTCCACATATTTTGTAATATGTCTCCCATGAATGGTTCAAAAACACAATTCCATATGGTTGATAGTGGATCAACTCACAAATTTGATGAATTTAATCACTATTCATGAATCTCATATGATGGAGGAATTGTCATGAATAAATATCAGAGTGTTGGTAAAGATCCATGGGGTACTAGTTTCAATAGTTTGATATAGGTATCCACAAATTACATCTCCGTTTTATAAATCCTTACTGAAATCCCTTGGAACTAAGTATATTATGAGTAGGTTGTATCATTCTCAAATGGATTTACCATCCGAATATATGATAAATACATAGGAAGATGGGTTTCAAGAATGTGTAATAAATTTTTTTAGCTCATGGGAGGATGAAATACCATAAATAGAGGTCTAATATAACAAAATTTATAAATTTTTGATACATATGAATCCTTGTGAATAATTGTATTGTTGTTCTTAATTTTCTCCACTTTTTGGGAGGAAATATGAGATACTTCCCTTTTTGGGTCATGTCTTGTCGAAGAAACAAAAAATAATATTTATTTGATTATAAAACTAATGGATATGTCATAGAGTCATCAGAAATCATATGTGGATCAACATCGATGGCCTTAGAGGTGAGTGGTCATGTGTTCTTGCGGATCTATCTATGGATCCATGACTTTTACATCATTGTATTGGGAAGTATGAAAAGATTAATCCTTTATATATAGTACCATTTGAGATAATTGAATGAGTTTTTGGAGTGTAATTTCAAATTTAATTTCCTCCATGGTTTAATGATATGCATAATGTTCTTAATCTATAAAATTTTAGAAGTACCAGCCTGATCCTGACCATGTGATTTGATGGGATCACGTAGACCAATAACTAGATGATTAATTGTATTATATCATGGTATAAAAATTGGATACATAATAGACATCTTGAATGGTAAAATCATTGGTTTAGTATGAGGTTTTTAGAAACATGGTCGGATTGATGAAGACACTTGAGAATGAGGGAAAGAAGTGGTGAAAAAATGGATGAAACACTTTTATGTCAATTCAATTTGACCAATTTATGGGGATGAAGAGGATAATTGTGGGGTTAATGTATCATCTCTAGTTTCAAGAAAGAAACCCATTCTTTAGGAATTTTATGAATGTAAAGTGTTTGGGTGATGTTTGGGAGGGCTTGGATGAATTTTTTCATGTTTTAGGGGGGCGTTGTAGGCTGATTTTTTGAGAATAATTAGTGGAAATCGTGAAACTCCTATAAGAAACTGTGTATATTGAAACATTGGTTTCTTAGTAATTTCATGATTCAGTGCACAATATTACTAGACCGTGCGACCACCGAGGATAAATGATACAAAGTGGGACATAGATAATTTTTACAATTAATACATGTTTTTTCTATCCATTTGGGATAATTGTGCAATTTGCTCCATGAGTTAGAGGCTAGAACACAGTAAGTCCACAATTTGCCTAATTGTGTGACTAATAGTGAATATTTTTATAGTGAGATCTAAAATAGTTGATCTCAATCATTTTATCCTCTAAATCACTCTTTTTAACCAATTTTTCACCCAAAGTCATGTTGTATTCCACCCATGACTATAGAGTGTCTCCCCATTGCTCTGAAAGAGTTATAAAGGAAATTCATGGTGTGTAGAAGCTCAATTACTTTGATATTTCTTCTTTTAGTAGTTTTTCTTAGATCTAATTTACATCCATATCTTAAAATCCAATATCTAGTCCACTAGGGGAATATCTATGATGAAGGATTCCAATGAAGATGAGATATGGTTGTGTTAGTGATCGGTAAAGATATCTATGTTGGGTTTTGTGGATCTGACTAAATTTGATACAAAATTATTTAGATTCTTCATGCTCAACATTATTCCAGAGGTAGGTAGCTTCATTCTAGACTCCCATAATTAGAACAGGATGTATTAGCATAAAATTGGATAAATTTATTGAATTTGTTTCTGAAATTGGTGTAAAAAATATGGTAGAAACCTTCTTTGTTGATTGTTTGTGGATTTTTGGTTTTTTAGAAATTAATTTTTTATTGATTTTAAAATATTAACATTAATATATAGATTATTTGGATTTATGGAAGTGTACTGTTTGAAAGTATTTTTAAAAAATAATGGTTTAATTAAATTTACTTTGAATTGTTGATTTGAATTTTTTTTGGAATACACTGGTTGGTGTGAGTTCATGGTTCGACATGACCCTGAATAAGGGGCGGGGACTAGTGGGGTATAAGGGCTGTGACCATAGATTATCTTCTGGTGTAATTGAGGCCTAATGATATTAGAAACATTATGATCACTTAGTGGATGGATGAGAATCCACTCATGTGTAGGGAACTATCAATGTAGTTTTAATGTGTGTTTGTAGCGGTGAATCTTGGAATGTGCATGCCAAAATTGGATGGAAAATGGTTTAATTCAATATATGTTTACTTTCCTTGTAAATTGATTTAGTGTGGAAACATATTTTGGTTTGAAATTTTATTTTTAGTTTACATACACTATTTTAATGTTTTTTTATAAATTATTATTTTCTAATGGTGTGGAATGTTTTATCCTAGTGGCGTGAGTAGGAAAGCCATTTTGGAAAAATCAATTATGTTTCATTACTCACCCCCTTCTTTGGATGTTGGTAATTTTGATGATATCTTATATAAGGATTCATGTAAAGGTATGATATTACATTTATTTATGTGTTCTTTATGATACATGTTCTTTTTTTGGTATTGGATCTTGGGGAATTTGGGAGCTAAAAAGTTTTTTCATGGAGTCTTTGTGTTTTCTTGGTTTTGTCATCCACCGTTTAAATTATTGTTAGTTGTATAACAATATAGAACTATAATTTTTATTGGGTCTGATATTTACACATTATTATTTGAGTTATATAATTTTTTATCATGCATCATAGATTTCTTAGTTTCTTATGGTATATTTTCTTGGGTTATTTTATTTTTTAATGGGAAAATTATCCCTCAAATTGTTTTGAACCCCTTGGAATTTATTTCCAGGCTATGGTACCTTTAATACCTCTCTAAATGACATGTAGAAATTTTATAATGACTCAATACAATGTTTAGGGGTGATATGTTACAATATACTACTTACCTTCACACCCTTCCGCCTGTTAAAAAATGATAATGTCGCTCATCTATATGTGCTGAATACAACCTCAACCAAGTAACATTAATTTTAATTCATATTTACCATTTATTGATGAATTTAAAATTGTATTTTAATGTATAATAATTATAATTATTTCTTTATTAATATTATAGATATTTTGTAACAATTACCCATTTATACATGGTCGACCTAGTGATTTATTGCGTGATTATGTACCTGACATCCAATATTATTTTAAATAATTTAATAACATTTCATGAAATGAAATTAAATAGATAAAATATAAAATAACATTTGAATAAACCTGAAATAGGTTCTTAATAAATTATAAAATTAATCCATGCTTTTAAACTCGAGATAATGTATGTAGGTGGTGAGTAGAACGTGAGGTAAGGGTTTCTTGACTCAATTTTGATTCAGTGATACATATTCAATATTCACAAATTTTTTTCATTAATGTGGTGTATATAATTCCCCTTTATAATTTTATATCATGAATATATTTATATTAATAGTATTTAATTCTTCATTTTTACTTATTTCATTCATGGGGTTTATGAATCTAAACGAACTGAAGTAGTAAAGGCTTATTTTATAGTCTCATATTTATTTGGTATTGATTTTGAATAACTTTACATTAGAAAAAATTAAATGATTTATTTTTCAAAAACCCCATATATTTTCTACAATTATGGTTAATTCTTTAAATTACATATTTTCTTTCTTTTTCCTATCTCTATGTAATCAAAATTACAAAATATTTATTTTTTTGAAAGTGAACATTGTTTTTTATATTAATTTGGGAATATTTTTTTTCCATCTCATTATTTTCAATAACATATTTTGGAAATAATATTTGTAATATTCTTATAATAATTTATTAAAGTAATTTTTGCCAATTTGAAAAGCTTTATAGAATTATTTAAAGAGAAATATTTTTTCATTTTCAAATCAACTAACCTTTTAGGAAAGGTGTGAATAGAATCATTATTTTAAAATTTAATCCATAAATGAATCTAATATTACAATTACTATTATTTTCCTTGAATAATCTATTATAAATTTATATTATTCTACTATAAATTTTTTTTCCTAATATTATTAATTTTTTCCAATATTAAATAATGTATTTCAAAATAAAATGTAAATTTTCATCATGATGTGTTCCAGTGACATTTAACGAAATTTTAGTATAAATAAAAAAAGATTTTGATTAACCTTATAATATAATAAGGATATAATATAATTATAATTTCAACAATATTACTTCTTATGTCTTATTATCAGGCTTTTCTAGTGATTGACTTGGGAAAATTCATAGATTACATATGCTAGTTTTTTTGTATGATTTTTTATTGATTATTTACTAAATATCTATTCATTTCATTCATGTATTGATTGAAATATACTTATTAAGTGATAAAAATGAACTATTATTTCTCTTTTATGAATCTAAAATTTTAATAAGTAAAAATATTATTGGTATTTAGTGTATAACACCCCTATTATTTAGGTTCTTTTATACAAGTCCTTGAAAGTATGATTATAATATTAAACATTATACATTCCATCAATATGAAATAAGTTATTATCATCCTTGTCATAAATTATGATGTAATGTAATCATATGATATATTTCCCTTTCAATATATTAGTTATATTGAATATTTAATTATTATTTAATTTTTTCTTTATAATTAAATCTTATTTTATTTTAAGATAGATTATAGTGTAATTTTTTTCATTACTCCGATTTAAACTAACCCTTTATTATATTATACAATACCCATGATATAAATAATCAAATTATTAATGATTTTATAGATATGTTATAATAAATGTTAAGGTTATAACTAGAATATTGATTTATATTTCATGTTATAAAATATAATGTTAGAATAATGTATGTATATAGTCTCAAAATACAAATTAATTGTTCATCATGTCATAAGAAAACTCTTGTATTATGATCCATCATTATAAGATAAAAAAACATGTTAGTTATATAAATGGAGTTGTTACAATTGGTATTGGAGCATATTTAGTATAGATATTAGTAACTTTATTTGATAAATCATAGATTAGGGAAAATAGACCTCTGACAAAATCTACGGATTAGCCTATGTATAGGATAACATAATAAGGTTTTTTAATGAAAAATGTTTGGTTTTACTTGAATAGAGTTCCCTTAGTGAATAAAAGAATGTGGATGTAGGTCTAACACTGATGCATTGTAGGTAAATAAATTTGAAAGGGTAAGATTGAGTATTGAATCGATAATCACCAGTTCATAATGACTAGTCCTAAGACTATAAACCAAAGTAGAAACTCATAAGGGATATTCAATTACATATAATTATCTATATAGACTATTATTAATGATTTGAATATATAATAACCATAGATAATCGAGGTTATACCTATGGGTTTATAGGTTGAAATGGAAGTATCCTGATTTAGATATTCTATTAATGAAATTAAAAATTATATTATTACTCACTATTTTTATTATAAATTAATTCTTAAAAAATAATTTTTTTAGTTTTGTGTCAATGAATACAACTATAAGACCCATGTATATAATCAGTGTGAAGGATATAGTGGTGATTGTTTGAATGAGAAACCAAACATGGTAGGATGTGGAGTGAAAACTCTTCTGGATATTCTTATCATGAAATCCCATTTTATTATTAACAACTTGAAATTGGATGAATTTTCTAATGCACCCAATAACAGAATAATGATGTTTTATAATATTTGAGGCTATAAAGACCATAATTAAATAATTATTAAATTTATTACATGTGAAAAGTTATGGAAGAAACATAAGGGAAAATTTATAAAAGGAACAATATAATGTTTACTATGTGGTGAAGGAGGGAATAAATCTATAAAATTCCTTGGAAAGTAGTGGATATCAAAAGAATATAATCAAAAATATATTATGGATAATTTTTCTAGAAGGAAACATGATATTATAGTGAATATATTGAAATTTTTCTTAACATATTCAAGTGATGAGTTATATTAACTAATTTCATTATTCTTAATATATGAAGCATGTTTTTATTGTGATTGAAAAATCCTAGAACATGATGCATTTTTTTATTTTAGAAACGAATTATTATGGAATTAGATGAAAAATAAATGTTAAAGGTTTACGAAGGATGATAAATAATTAAAGTACAAACATATAAGGTTTATATAGTGAATACATAATGGTATTTTATTGATATTATTAAGGTTGATCATACATTTAAGGGAATTTATTATCCTTTTATGTTTTGTATGATGGAAGTACCTTTCATAACTTTTTTGAGTATTAATAGTTGATTAGGGTATAAATAACCCTTAGGATTAACAAATGAAACTATTTTTTGTGGAGGAATCACTTTATATTTTATTTTCATATTTTGAAAGTTACTAGTAGCATCTATGGTTAATATAATATTTGATGGTAAATTGGGATAAAAGGGTTAATACATTGTTTGAAAATATGTTTCATCCTATAGATGACAATGGGATTAAAAATTATTTGGTGAATAAGTGTTTAATTTTATTTTTAAATAAGTTTACTATATTTGGACTATTGTATTATTAAGGTAAATATAAATATATATGTCTAATATGTGAGTTTATTTCATGAATAATGGGTGAATTTACTTTTGGAATAAGATATGTTTTTATTTTGGATTTCTGTTTATTTAGGATTATTTTGTAAATTATTTTAATATTTTGTATATTATATGATTATGGCATATACATTTTTAGTAGGAGAATTTATTAGTGATTTTTTTGGCTAGAGATAAATTTTAAATTGACCTCTGAAAAATAGGTGATCAAAGAATTCTATTTTTAGGGTGTCAATGTAGGGGGTATATTTTTCCGAAATATATGGTTAGATATTTATGGAATGAATTGAGTTTAAATTGGTCTGTTTTTATCAATGCTTTTCATAGTAATATAATATGGTTTATTCTAGTAAGATATTATCGCTTATTGTTATAACTATTTTTTTGGTTAATGGTGATAAACCTAAAGAATAATTTTCCCTTTTTTATAGATATTATGATATATTAAAAGTTAATTTTTGTTGATTTGGTATAAAAACATTATTATTTATAATTTAGAGTATGTGGTGAAGAAGATGGGGAAAAATTATTGATGCACAACCAAGTGATGAAATTTCATTTTTGGGGTAGAAAGAAATCAAGTAAGTAACTTTTCTTGTGTTCTCTATCATAATGGTAAAATAATCCTTCAACTATAGGAAAAAGATATTAAAAAGATAACATTAATATTTTTTCATAATTTTTTATTGTTCAATGGTATTATTTTTTCATTGCTGATTTTTTCTGGAAATTTACATTTTCCTAATCATATTATTAGTCACTCCTTATTATTCCTTAGAAATTTTTTTTTTCATTATCTCATTATTTTTACTTCCCACCAATGTTCCCCTTATTTTGGAACCCAATTATGTGTTATTCCCAATGAACTTCATATATTCCTTTTCATATTTTTAAATGAATGTTTTATTATTAAATATATGAAGTGGGTTTTTATGAAAAGTATTTTTAAATATGAAAATGTTGTTTCCTTTCATTGTCATATGTTTTGTCATCCATATCATTGAAATATAATTTTTAAAATTTTTTGAGTCAATTTATTTATCATGAGATTAAATTTAAAGGTTGTAATATCTGCAACGATTTTTCTATTACACGCCAATATTTCTAAAATTTTATACGACAAATAATAAGTTAAATAATATTTTGTATATATATAATCACAAATAAATGAATCACAACATATATTATAATTTGTTTTATTTGGATATGATGATTGTTTGATCGATGTTAGTTTGGGTGGGTATGAATATGAATGATAGTATTATGAAATTTATATTGAAATGTTATCTTAATACAAATTTAGAGAATAGAAAATATGAATTCAATTTAAATTGAAATAATTTATGATTAAATATTATACTTTATTGAAAATAGTTTTATGTTCAAAATTCATTTTTATTAATGAAAACAATTTTAGTTACAATTGATTAATGATTTGAAGAGAATTTATAAGAATATATTTAATAAAATTAATAATAAATATTATAATGATGGTTACTTGATAAGAAATGATAAAAAATTCATTTTATCCTTCAAAAATAGATTTTTATAAAAAAAATTAGTTTTATTAGTATTTTTGTCAGATATCATTCCTATTTTCATCTAAATTTTCAAATTAAAATTTATAAACAATAGTAATTTCTAAAATTAGCAATCCAAAAGAGTCTAAAAATTGGGAAAAATTTAAATTATTTATTCATTTACATAAATCAAGTAATATAAATATATTTTTATATATTTTTATTCATTTTATAATAAACACAAGCTTCATTAATAATTTTTTTAATTATTAGAACAAGAACCAGTATTATATTTTATTTTGGTATAAGTTCATTTTTATGATTAAAAATATGTTTTCCTAAAAACCTTTTTTTCATAACATTTTTCTCAATAATATTATAAGTAATTAATGAATCTAATATAAATTTATTCTTTGATAAAGAATTCTATATTTGGAATCAATAGGTTTAAATTTGGTAATCATACCACTTTTAATTATTTTTCATTATGAATAGTTATTATTGTAAATAATGATTAATTCTATATGGTTAAAATAGGGTTAAAACCATGAGGTAATGTATAAAAATCATTTGAAAACCTATCATTATTTTATTGAATGATGGGTTTAGAACATAATATTCCGTGGTTAGGAAATGTGATATCTCGTTCCACTATTCTCTAATTATAACCATCATATTTTTTTAATTAAAAGATAATTGAAAATGTGTCACTCTCTTTCTTTTCATTTTTGTTATATATTGTAATTATGATAATAAGATTTTACAGGAAAATATAATAGACAATTTTTAATGTAAATAAGTTTTTTTTATTATCTAAATTTTATTAATTTTTAGTGTAGTTTTAATTACCTTAAATTATTATGTTACGCTAATATATTGATTCTTCATGTAATAAAAAAATCAAATTAAATAGACATAAAAAAATTAGAAGAAATATTTTTGGATAAATTTTGGTATTAAAAAATTCAATAGGTTATAATAAATTATAATTTATTTTAAATAGGATTTTATTTTAATTCCATTTGTATGTTCATGTCATTAAATTATAACTAAAGTAATAGTCCCAAAAATTATTTTAATGAAATATTTTGTAAAATAATATTTTTTTATTGATTTTCAAATAAATAAAACCAAGAAATAGGACATGTTGAATGAGAAATAGAAAAAATTTCATTCATGTAAAATTTTGTAGGCACATTACAACATATGTGTATATTTATAACAATTTAATAATGAAAAGGGGTTACCCCATTTCAGGTTAAAATTGGTTAATGAGGGTTTAAAACCAAACGATAAAGTATACAATGAAACATAAAAAAGTATAAATTTTGTTTTTTGATGCTATTTTGATATTTTAATTTCATAAAATTTAGTTTTTTCATATTTATATCATTTTAGAATAATATGACATTTATTATATTTGAATGTTCTTAATAATTATAATTTTTCCACTCCCCTCACTTATAAAAGGGACACACCTCTCGTCTCTTCCTCTATCATCATGAGCCATTTTATTCAGACAAGCACTACATTAAAACATTTATATATTCCATATCCACTCCTTAGATCTTATGTTCTTCACATAATATCATCTTAATATAGATTGACGTGTAAGCCAAAGGAGGGTATCCAATGATTATATATAACACATAACTGAGAATGTTCATTTTGATTATTCTTAAAACTCCTTCAATACAATCTTGACAATTATGATATAATAAAATAGATATCCTAAATATATTAAAATGTTATTGTGTTGATTATACAACCCTTATTTATATCTTATTCTATATTATTCGAAATTAAAACATCAATTACAAATAAGTGTTTAATACTTGATTCATAAAGAATTTTGTATTATTTTTCATACCCACCTTACATGGGTAGTTACTATGATGTATTTAATTAATATATATATATATATATGATAAATATGATATAATTATTATTCTATAAGGAAATGATGTTACCTAAAATTTTAAAATCCCAGAAATTAAAAAAATGATAATGTCGCTCATAAAATCATTTGGGATACCACCTCTATAACCACCCATACATGGGAGCCACATAACACGTGAATTGAACCTATTTAGACACATGACCCCTAGAAGGTCTCCCCATATTCTACGGGATGCCAACTAGTAGTTGGGTTTTGTAGGTAGTACGTTCAGGAGAATGAACCCCCTTGTGAGAGTAACACAACAGATACAAAAAATACTAAATAGTTGAAGAAGCATAAGCATATACAGTAAACAAATGAAGACTGAGTAACTATATAAACTAACAGAAACCACATAGGCAGTGATTGATACAAACATGTAGGCAGGTAATGCTAGTGAAAAAGGAAATATGAGGCATGCAACAAAAATTATAAACAAATGTGAAAAAGGAAACAAAAGGCATTGTTTTTTTATAGAACATAGCTACTATGAACGATACTCTTCTCTTAAGCTCTAAAAAAGTGGTAAGAATCAACAACATGAACATTTGTACTTTCTTCTATACATACCTAGAAGAATATATTCATATCGGGTGAAAAGGGAGGACTGATTAAGGTGTGAGATAAACATCATTAGGCCACATCCAATGGTGTGTATGTGTAATCCAAGTAGTCTCTCAGAAGTAAACATTATGCTGTAATAAACTATAAATTAAATTAGTGTTAAATAAATAAAAAACCTCCCACTCATGTTTGTAATGGAAACCTAACAGGTTTACCTGTTTCATCCCAAAGCTATTATGTCATATCATGCTACTATATGTATATGTATATATATATATCTATTTATATAACTTCATACAGAAATGAGGTAAAAATGCATCCCATCCATACCTGTATACAGATATTTTAACTAGAATGGGGTAATAATGGATCCCACCCATACATATATAGATGATTTAACTAACATGGGGTAATCATGGATCCCAACCCTACCCATATATCATAATAAGCTTGGTGTAATAATTACTCCCAACTATACCCAAATAATAAGATATCATGGGGTATGAATGCCTCCAACCCATTCCCATTCATACATAACCCAAACCATTCAAAATATAAGACAAAGAATTTATCCTCTTATGAAAGGCACCATCAAAAGAATTGGAAATCCATCTTTATATCATGTTCTTTATGAAAAATCATTCCATATAATTCATTAATAATTAATCATATCAAGGGAACCGTCATCACATCCCTTAAAACCATTGAATTAAAACCAATTCATTTTAAGGGTTAAGGAAATCTTACCCTGTGAAACCTACACAATCCATCAATCCAATTTTCCAAACATGAAAATTTTATTTCATGGAAAGGGCATCAAAGAAAAAGGGATATGGACAAATAATGCCATTTTTATTGGGACAATTCCAATTCAATATGGTCTAAGAACTGTAGTAGAACCTTGGTATACAACTACCACACATGGGACAATTAATATTATAATTAAAATCAAATCCAAGAGCTAAATTCTGCTCAATGTATTTTAAACCATTTGTCCCACTAGCCATTTTCATGGTAGCACACCTATTAGGGCCCATTTACAATAAGGGTGAGGTCAAAACCCCAAAACATGAAGTAATTAACCTATATCAAGGATATTGTGTAATTTGAATAAGAAGGAACTAACATTTTTATGAGTCTAAGAAATTCCTAGCTCACAAAACAACAGAATAAATATGAAATGACCAAAACACATATGGAAAACTACGTGACCACCTACCCTAGTGCCATAGATGAAGCCTCAGTTGATATCGTTCTCATATTTGAATCTGGTTGGAAGAGACAAGAGTTTAAATCCAACAACCTGAATATGGGTAATATGCACCTAAATCCAAATATTTAAAATGATTTAATGAAAAATATATTTAGGAGTATTGAGACTAGGGATCCTTACTGTATGGAATCCAAGGATTCTCTCAGATCAACGATCAGACATTAGACAGTGGAAATATATAGGAACCAATTATGTAGGGATTTCATGAAAAAAGAAGAAGAGACCCTCTATTATATCCATCTGAGGGATGAGAAATAGGTTATATAGATTATGAAACATTAATGGGGAAAATGGTAATTTTTCTCCAAAACCAACTATGCATGGTTTATGTGAATGATATACAAATCATGCACAAATTATGTGTTATTGACATGTCCCCAATCTATATGTGCTTAGTTTTCATGGTTGTGGTGAAAATTTACCACATTGCAGGTGCCCCTGTATATAGCCTCATGATTTACACAGATCATGTCTCCTAGGTTGCTCGGTTTAAACTAAGCATACGGCCCAGCCTAGAGTCCATTTTTCCTTACCTCCAATATCCAAGACATCCCTAGATGCTCCTTGGGAATTTCTTAAGATGTATTATGCATTTAACATGGCTTAAAGAAATATTAAAAATGAAAAACCAAAAATATATATCTTTATTGAATATCAGGTCGTTAAAACCTCCCCTCCTTATAGAAACTCATCCTCAAGTTTTCATTTAGAGGGTAAAGAGGTACTGTTAGAAAAGTGCTATGGCCATTGAGATTGTTTATCATCTCCCCACTCACAGTTCTCATTCTATACTTGGTCTTGCTTCCATTGAACCCGTACAAGAGTAACCGACCTGCCTTAGTGTTTCTTCATGCTATGATGAACTATATGAACTGGATGCTCCTCTTTGTAATAATCCACATCCATCTCAACCTAATAATACTAAAACAATGTGAGATGGGTTTAGATAATATTATATATTCATAGAAACAAGAAAAACATCATACATGGTTTGGTTTCTCTAAGGAAGTTCCATCTAGTAAGCCCATATTCTGATCTGCTTCATAACCTTGAAGGGACCAATGAATATTAGTGATAGCTTACCCTGCTTCTGAATGCACCAATTCCCTAAACCAGGAGAGTCTTTCAATAAAACCTAGTCTTTGACCTTGATCACAAGAGTTTGGTCGTGTCTATTGGCATGAGATTTCTGTCTGGACTGAGCTATTGACATGCACTTCTTGATCTGATAGATCTACAATGAAGTTTGCTATATTAGGCGATTCCTAAGCATAGATACTTCCCCTAGAACTATCCAACAATGGGGTGAGCAGAATAGCCTAGTATATGAGGCATCACTAAGAGCCATCTCAATGGTATAAAGGAAGATTTTATTATATGAGAACTCGATGAGGGTAATATGTTTATCCTAGGAACCCACAAAGCCAAGAATGAGCACACAAACCATATCTTCAATCACCTTAATTATATGATCCATCTATCCATCAATCTATAGGTGATATTTTGTGCTCAAAAGTACTGGCATATGAAAGGAATTCAAGAACCCCTTACCGAAACAGGATGTGGAATGAGAATCTTTATAAAAAACTACTGAATAACGTTCACCATGAAGATGTACCACCTCATTGAAGTATAACCATCCCAGATATTCTATAGATAAGTAATATCATATAAGCAATAAGTGTACAAACATCATCAGATAACCAACAAGAAATGAAATTATATTTTCCTTGTGAGGTGATCTTGGTAAACCAGTCATAGAGTCCATCGAATCATCATCTGGTTTCCCATTAGGAATGAACAATGGAAAAAGAAGCCCTACTAGAAGCTGATGTTATACCTTCTCCTGCTAACATGGGTAACATCGAGCCACTAAACCAGATATCTCACATGTCATTATGGTCCACCAGTATTGTCATCATAGATCTCAAAATATTTTGGCGACACTAGGTTGAACTTACCATGCCAAGGCATGAAAATCCCTTTTCAACTCCACTCTAATGTTAGAAAGAACCCATACATCATGAAAAAATAATTGCATGACATCCCCATAGACATTCCAACTAGAAGACGTATCATTATCTGTGAATCTTTCCCATATGTAAAGGTCATCAGGATCAAATAGCTCTCTTGATGTTACTCATTCCAGAAGAGTATATGTAACCTCTAAGGCTGAGATAATAGTCTGACCATTGTCCTCATAAACCTCAACATGATTCTAAACGAATAATTTCATATGATTTAATTCATCAAAATATTCATAAACCACTTATGTATGAGTCTTTCATATCAGAGCATCGACTAATAAATTCTTATTTCCTAGAGTGAAGGAATGCTCAAAATAAAATGATTGTAGGTGGTCGACCAGCCTAAGATTTCCATGATTCAGATCTTACTGTGTGAATATGTATTTGAGGATTTAGTGGTATTTGAACACCACAAAATTCTATCCCAATAGGTAGTGTCTCAAATAGTGTAATTCATGCAAAAAAGTAGTGAGATTGAGGTCATGCGTAAGGTAATTCCTTTCATGAGGCCTCCACTAATGAGAACCATACACACCAACTCGATCATCCTACAAAAAAATAACTCCTAGGAAAACACCCGTTGCATTACATTAGACTTTATAATCCCTACCTAAATCTAATAGAATCAGTATCAGTGTGAAACTATGTATTCCCTTTAACTCCTTAAATGATTCTTCACAAAATTTGATCATTAACATTTCACACACTTCTTTGTAAATCCTGTCATTGATGATGCAAGGAATAAGAAATCATGAATAAAGCCTCTGTAATATCAATAATCCCCAATAAACATGTGATATAAATGAAATTCTTAGGATGATCCCATGAAACTACAACTATAAATTTCTCTGGGTCAATATAAACTCCTAACACCAAGATGATATAACCCAAAATGTGGAATTTATTGATCCAGAATTGGACTTTACTGAGCTTAGCATAATGCTAATTCTCCCCTATCATATTCTGCATGATCTCAAGATGGGTTTCATGGTTGTATCTGTAATGTGAATACACTAATATATTTTTAACGAAGAAAACCAAAATTTATCTCATATAAGGGTGGAAAACATGGTTTATAAGATCCATGAAGACAACAGGTGCATTTGTGAGTCCAAGTGGAATAACCGGTTACTCGTAGTGACCATACATCATCCTAAAAGATACGTGAGGTATGTATAATATATTGAAACACACCTGATGATACCCAGACCACAAATCTATCATTGAAAACAACTTCACTCTTTATAGATACTCAAGGATAGAATCTATTCAAGGAAATCGACACTGGTTCCTGATAGTCTACTGATTCAACCAGCGGTAATCCACCCATTGCATATGTGTACATCCCCCTTCTTGGAAAATTGGACTGGTGAACCCCAAGGAGTTGTACTGGGGTGCATAAAACCTTTTATGTCCAGATCCTCTAACTTATTCTGGAGATCTAGATGATCCTTAGGTTCCATCCTATAAGGAGGAATGTTCACAGGTTTTCTCTTAGTATATGCTCAATAGTAAACACTACCTCTCACTATGGAGGTTGACCAGAGAAGTCTTTTGGAAATAAATGTCTATAATTCCCCACATTATAGGGAAATAGAGTGGGTCGTAACCCCTTGTGATCATTTTAAAGACTAGTGACGTGGGTTGTAACACTCCCAACCTCTTTTTCTTTGGTCCTGCTCATGACGCCCTAACAACCCATTATCCCTTATGCACGTGTGTAATGCTATCTGGTTATGTAAACAACACACTATAATGATAGATTTCTATATTGGACATTTATTTAAATAACAATTCCATACTGATGATTATATCAAATCGTACATAGTTGAGAACATATAAGTTCCATTCAAATGGGTAACCACCTATTTCAAGGGGGAAATTCTGAAATTGGTGAACTACCACTGAATAGATACCTAGGGGTTTATCTATCATCCTTACACCATGATAAAACTCAATGTTTTGTATCAAACTCTCAGTGATTTTCTTCGATATTCATGAGTGCGACATGCCTATATAAAATAAAACAGACACTGAGGCGGAGGCTTCTAAAATAGTACCTAATATAGTAGAAGGTATAACTCTCTTCTCTAATGATGTAGGTTGGTCTGCATTTAACTATCATATAGCATGGCTATAAGTCACTTCATGAATTCAATAATCAAACCTTCTCTACTGGAACCAAGAATAATATGCTTGGTATCCAATTCCTTGACAATCACCTCGGACTGAACAACTGATGCTATTATAGATGCTTGGCTATTATGACCCAAATGACCTCACTCATGATCGAAGAGTATGTGAAGATAACTACTCACTAGCAATGTAACACCCCATGATTTCATATTATGTTATTTCTTCAAAGTAATTCAACAACTTTCACTACACATAACACCGAGTTCTAGCGCCTCATGACTTACCAAACAAACCATTAAAAAGAGGATATGAATAATATTAACTAAATTTTGAACTTTATATAATCTTTAGGATTTTATAATCAATATTATGAGTTTCTTAGACATAATGTAAGAATAAATACATTTTTTCAGATAAAAAAAGTATTTTTCAAAAAAGCTGATTTTACCACCTTTTAATGGAGAAGCCTTTTTAAATCCAATATTTGAAACTTTTATATATCCAATTTTACAAAATAAAATTCTTCTTTAGAATCGAGATATAATAATTTAGTTTCAATAAATTTTTGGTGTTTTTCTGATAACTTTCATATTTGGGTGAATAGTGAAAAATACTATATTTTAAATGAAAACAACTTTTTTAATCAAAATTATTTATATTGTTAAATTATACCTTTTAATGGTATGTAAGTATAAATAGATTATATTTTTACAATTTAATAAAATTATGGTCATTTTATGTAATTTCACTTTGCAATTGGACATAAACAAGTGTTAAACTTTTGATTATTATTAAAAAAATGCCTTTTGGTTTTAATAGCGGTAATTAATTTTAAATTAATAAATTCAACTTTAATTTTTTTAATTTGGTAAAATAGACATTTTTTTGGATTCGGAATATCGAAATTATCTTAGGGTAAAATTTTGGTACTTTTCTGATAACTTTAATATGTTGATGAATAGTGAAAATTACTAAATTTTAATTAAAAAAAACATTTTTAATCGAAATAACTAATAGTGATAAATTATTCATCTGAGTGAGTTTAAAGTATAATTAGATTATAATTTTACCATTTAATACAATTTTGTTCATTGAACATAATTTCATATTTAAACTGCACATAAGAAAGTGTCAATCTTTTGATAGTTATTATTTGTTAAAAACACGCTTTTTCTTTCGACAATGGGAATAAAATTAAAATTAATTTCTGCCACTTCTGTGTTTTAAATTAGGAAAATTGAATTCCATATTTGGAATTCGGATTTCCAAATTGTGAAAATAGGTAACTCTTATTTTTAGGCATTTTGAATAATTACTTCGGTAAATATTTTATTTACAATGGTTAAAGGGGGAATCCGGTAAATAAGGAAAAACAAATAATATTATAATAATATTAATTTACCCTAAAACGTGTCCTAACCCTATTGGTTGATACATGTACGACCATGGGCATCTTTGGGTCGATTTTGGGACCCCATGGAGCCACTTGTAGGTGCTAAGAACACTTTTTATTAATTAAGTTAAAGTAAATACAAAAAGGAAAAAGCATATATCTTTTAGAAAAATAATTTTTACATAGGGTAATATATGTTATATTTTCGACTATAAATAATAATTATAAATATAAAAAGGTTTCCTGCATAATGGTATTTTATTTATAATTTTTAGACATTTAATAATTAAATTTATTTATGACACAATAATGATGAAGTATTTTCTTTATCAATTAAAGAATCAAATAATTGGTATTATAAAGGAAAAAATAAATATAATTTAAAAGTTTTGATGCAATCCAAGAATTTTATTAGTTAATATTACATTTTATTATTTCTTAAATGAATTTGGTTCGAAATAATAAAGTTGTTATGACTTTAACAAAAATCAATTATTAAATATTGTCAAAGTTGACAAAAATGAGGTTTTAAAATAAGTATTATATTATTAACTGATATTCTATTCCTAAAAATCTAAAAATCGGAAAAAGGACATATATCATGATAGGTGTATCATTAATGGACCACTTGGGGGACGCTTGGATGTATATAGTATGTATATTAACTATATAATAAAAAATACAAAGTGACATGGTAAATGTCAAACTAATTAACTAAGAGTTAAAACTAAAAGGTAAAGTTAATATAATGACTCAAACCTATATAAAATCTATTGGTTGAAAGGATTTAGACGCATACCCACCTTAGATTTTGAATAATCCACTTTGGATCCATTAGAAACTGAATATGAATTTATTATAAATTAATTATTTACGTCTTTTCTAAAGAGATCCTCCTCCCCCTTATAAAAGGACACCACTTCTAACCAATTATTCATACCTTAAACCTTTTGGTTTGGCCAAAACCTTCCCAAATACTCTATCAACTTCCCTAACTTAATCCTAGAGTCCTTATTTGGATCATAAGGCTAACCTATGAAGCCCTTTTGATCAAATCAAAAGGAATAACCCAAAGAAGAGGTAATGTTTTCACCACCCTTATTCAAGTTCCTTTCTTCTTCAACTTCTTATTTATTTTTTATTTAATTTCTAAAATAATAACTCTAGTATCTTCTATATACTTTGATGTTATTATAAAATTGGTAGAATCATATTCCATATTCTATCCATCCTTTTAATGACATGTCACCATTCGTGTGTACGTACGGCTTGCCGTCTCCACATCGTGGTGTAATTGTTTTTCAAAAGCATTATTATTTTGATGGGTATGATAATGATATGTAATTGATGTAAATAATAAATATTACATGATAATTATTCTTTATATATGATATACCATACAATTATAAATTATTTTAATATCAAAATAATGATATTGTCGCTCGTGCGTACGTACGGACTACCCTCTCCACGAACGCGATGAGATTCATTCCCCATCATATCCATGAAATTATAATTCTCATTTTATGATTAAAAATAATTTTAAAGGACTTTATATAATTCTGTATATGAGTAAGATACAACCTCTCCATAACAAACACGGCTTATGTAACAAAATATATGAAAGAAAACGAGTAAGTTAACACCCGAAACGATGATAATACTAAGATATTATTAACAAATTAATCTTAAAAGATCATATATGATATCATATTAATATATATGATTCTTGTATAATTTAATAACAATTATTTCACCATTATACAGGAGGTTACACTACTGTCCAACAATGAATATTACAAGGTAAGGGTTTATTTCACAATCTCTTCATAATCTGAGGTTGTTTATACGTTATTATCTATCAGGACTTCTTTATCATCCACATCCATGTTTCTTAAAAAGGTATTTCAAAACATTTATACTATTTACTAGACTATTGGTTAAAGTCATTTATACCTTTGTTAGACTTTTTATAAAATGGTTTGAAAGGAATCTATCCGTCATTTTCCAAACAAGTTCCTTTTTAACCATTTCGACAAAATTAAGGTAAAAATGTCTTTTTTTTATACGGCGAGTGCCGCTATTTTCCAACATTGTAAAATCATCGAAGTTTCCCTTACAAGATTATAAGAATATTTTCAAAGAAAATGTTTTATTTTATTATTATGTGACTTTTAAATGATTTCAAAAAAAGATATCTTTCTGTCAAATAGTTTTGATTTCATCTATGTCAACATCTTTTGATGGATTTTATGCTTATTGGAAGTTGATTTATTATGATAAAAAACATCCATAATGTGATGAAAGTTTTGTGATATGTTTGATTGTGTATGTGTTATTTTTATACCATTCATGGTTTATGGAGAATGTATTCACATTTCTTATGATAGTATTAATACAAAGGTTTATGTTATGTTTAAACCTGTTCATATGAGGAATGCATTAGAATTAGTAAGTGACGGGTGGAGCCTGCTATAGATCGTTGATGCATTGGTAGGTCTCATGAGACAAACTAGTGTCTCGGAATGAGGCCTTGAGAAAATCTTATTTGTATTCTTTGCACGAGGCCTTGGCTACATGGTTTGGATAGTCTAAAATTATGCATTCCATCATTATGAAAATGGTTGTTGATATTGCATGTGATAATTAGACCAGTAGAATATCCATGTGAATATGTAAATGGAATTATGTCGTTTAATTTCTTCCATATTATGCTGAAGTTCATGTTTAAAAGGCTTTTGTTTTAGTTATATATTGCCTTAAATTTTTATTCTAATTTATGAAAGTTTCCGATATATTGTTATCCTTACTAGGCATCTGAGCTCACACCATTCTATGTTTTATTTTTCCCAGGATGTGAAGAAGTATTTTATGAATGATTTGTTGGGATAGTATGAGGGGATATGTTGTTGTAGTTTTCATTTTATGATGTAATGTAAACATTATGAATGTATCTAGTTTTTCCAATGCTACTAAACTAATAGGTCATTCGAGACTTGATCTTTTCTGATCATGCAAATGTTATGTAATAATGCACTGACTCTGGTTAACTGGGGTTGGGGTGTTATAGTTGGTATCAGAGGAAGTTATTACAAACCTTGGAAGATAGATTTAGATAAACTCTATATAGAGCACATAGACATAAGATGGACTTTGAGGATTAGTATAGAAGAACTTCCTCGAATTTTGGTATTGTATAGATTTTGTGAGTTTTCCGAGAAATACATCCATGTCTGGATAGGAGCAGGTAGAGGCGGCTCTGAAACATATGTACCTAGGGGTAAAACTCGAAAACACCGCTTTGAGCTAGACTCACATGGGAACTGGTGCACGACAACAGGCCTTGCTGCACTCTTGGTTACGAAACTCCTGAGGGATATGCTTAGGATAATTATAATTTTCATTACAAACCATTATGAAGGGCTTATGAGTATACATTTACTCAAAGAAAACATTTTTATGATTATGGATTATATCCCTAAACTGTTCAATTTACATTAGGTATTTTACAAGTTTGGAATTATTCACTGCAATTCATAAATTGACCTAGTTTATGCTATTGTATAGAAATGGCACCCAGTAAAAGGAATGTGAACTCCAGAAATATGTATGATCCACAGAGTAAGAATGATCATATCTTTCATGGTATTAAAACAACATTTAGAAGGGAAATAATCTCCTATGTATTCTCAACATATAAAGAAATAATATCATGTGTTAATAAGAAAAGTAAAGAATTATTCGAGTCCTATTGCTTTAAAGGGAAGCAAGAGAAGTAAAGGATAGAAGAGAGAAAGATAGATAATGGGAAGAGGGAAAAAATAATTTTTCAATATGTGATAAATGTGCGAAGAAACACCCTGGAACTTGCCTGAAAGGAATGTGATTTTGTTATAAGTGTGGAGAAAAAGGACACAATGTACATGACTGCAAGGGTAAGAAAAAGGTTTCAAATGTACAATGCTTCACCTGCAAGGAGTTGAGACACTACGTGAACCAATTTCTAAATCATCAGAGTATGTCCCAAATGATGCTATTGGATAATAATCAAGTTATGATACTACAACAGATGAGGAGGAATAATTATAGTTCTTATGTTTTTATTAAGGAATTATGTCATATGACAGTTGTATCAACAATGTACTGCTTATAATAATTATGGAGTATATAAGGATTGTACTAGAGTACTATTTCATTAAATATATGAGATTGTGTGGAACAAGGAAAAGTGACTCAATAGCAGGTTAAATTTTTGGAAAATATATGGTTGAGAAAAAGATAAACCATAATATATTTCTGATACCGAGGTAGTGATTTTGGAATAATACATGATTGATTTGGATAAATTATATAGGATATTCTTGACAACCTTGAAACTGATTAATGATTTGTAAATTCCATCATTTTTGGAGTTTAAAAAAAATTTGATAGAAAAAGTATATCCAGTATTCTATAAGTAATAAGGGATCATTAATGTAATAAATAATTTTTATGGTATTTCAAGATGTTATAGTGTTTTAAAAGAATACATGATGAAGGTGTTCACGTGCTATTACGTGGAAAAAAGGATCTTCATTATGTTTACCTACCTTATCAATTTTGGACTGTCAGTTTGGACAGAAGTATTTTGGATAAGTCTAGTTTGAGATTATTTTTGGATTTCCATAAAAAGGAAAACATGGAGGTCGGATGGCAACCCGTCGCGTCCTACAAGGCTGTGAGACATGGACCCACAATCAAAGGGCGAAAAGGGTGTATCACCTACCACTGACCCACGTGATGTCCTGGATTGAATAATGTAGTTTTTTATGGTTCTTCTAGATGAATTATAAATTCATTTTTTAACCCTATACGAATATGATAAATAGAATATTATTTTTACATTCTATTATCTTTTAGAGTGGAAGATGAGTTTGTGGTAGAACTTAGTTAAAGGATGGGACTCTACTTCTCAAGTACATATTCTTCTTCTTCTATTATTCAATGAAGAAATTAATTCTTATACTTTATTGAATGGTATCTTAAAACAAACAATATGTTATCCTAATACCATATGTTTTGTTGAACCAATGGTATTTTAAATCATCATAGACTGATGAATTTAAGGCCCTCAATTTTACACTTGTTTGTGACTGATGACCTCAATAACTACCTATAAATATTTACGTTTTTCCTCCAATTATATGTCTCTAATTTCTACCAATGTTCTCCTAATCGAGATCATAATTTGGTGGTGACCCTTTCATTTCCCTTGTCATCTTATTAAGACTAAATTTTATTAACCTAATTTTCGATGTTAGTTTTTCCAAAGGTATTTTCTATTTTCAACCTTTTATTTTCAAAAAATAATTTCAAATTGTGAGGACACAATTTATTGAAGGAGGGAAGAATGTAACACCCCATGATTTCATAGTACGTTATTTCTTCAAATTAATTCTATAACTTTCACTACACGCAACCCTGAGTTCTAGCGCACTATAACTTACCAAACAAGCCGTTCAAAAGTAGTTATGAATAGTATTAACTGAAATTTGAACTTTATATAATCCTTATAATTTTAGAATCCATATTATGAGTTTCTTAGACATAATTTAACAACAAATTCATTTTTTTAGATAAAAAATTTATTTTACAGAAAATGCAATTTTACCGCCTTTTAATGGCGAATCCTTTTTAAATCCAATATTTGAAAATATTATATATTTAATTTGACAAAATAAAATTCTTCTTTATAATTGGGACATTATAATTTAGTTTCAATAAAGTTTTGGTGTTTTCTGATAACTTTCATATTTGGGTGAATAGTGAAAAATACTATATTTTAATTGAAATCAACTTTTTTAATCAAAATAATTTATATTGTTAAATTATATATTTTAATGGTATGGAAGTATAAATAGATTATATTTTTACCATTTAATCCAATGATGGTCATTGTAAGTAATTTCACTTTGAAATTGGACATAATCAAGTGTCAAACTTTTGATAGTTATTAAAAACACACCTTTTGGTTTTAAAAGCGGGAATTAATCTTAAATTAATAAAAGAAAATTTTATGATTTGAATTCGGAAAAATATAATTCATTTTTGGATTTGTAATATCGAAATTATCTTAGGGTGAAATTTTGGTACTTTTCTGATAACTTTCATATTTTGATGAATAGTGAAAATTACTAAATGTTAATTAAAAACAACTTTTTTAATCGAAATAATTAATATTGGTAAATTATGAATTTGAGTAATTTTAAAGTATAATTATATTATAATTTTACCATTTAATAAAATTTTGGTCATTGAATATAATTTCATATTTAAACTGGACATATGAAAGTGTCAATCTTTTGATAGTTAATATTTGTTAAAAACAAGCTTCTTGTTTCCACAACGGGAATTAAGTTTAAATTTATTTCTGCCACTTCTATGTTTTGAATTTATAAAATTAGATTCCATATTTAGAATCATTATTTCCAAAATTTTAAAATAGGTAACTCTTATTTTTAGACATTTTGAATAATTATTTCGATAAATATTTTATTTACCATGGTTAAAGGGTAAATCTGGTAAATAAGGGTTAACAAATAATATTATAATAATATTAATTTACCCTAAAATGTGTCCTAAACCTATTGGTTGATACATGTCTGACCAGGGGCATATTTGGGTCGATTTTGGGACCCCATGGAGCTAGGTGATAAGGAAACTTTATATTAATTAAGTAAAAGTAAATACAAAAATGACATAAGCATATATCTTTTAGAAAAACAATTTTTAAATAGGTTAATATATGTTATATTTTCGAATATAAATATTAATTATAAAGAGAAAATTATTTCCTACATAATGGTATTTTAATTATTATTTTTATAATTTTAATAATTAAATTTATTTATGACACAATAACGATGCTATATTTTCCGTATTAATGAAAGAAACAAATAATTGTTACTATAAAAGTTAAAATAAATATAATTTGAATGTTTTTATGTGATACAAGAATTTTATTGGTTAATATTACTTGTTATTATTTATTAAATTAATTTTTTTGGAATTAATAATGTTTTTAAGACTTTGACAAAAATAAATTATTAAATAATGTCAAAATTGACATAAATGAATTTTTAGAACAAGTATTATATTATTAATTGATATTCTATTCCTAAAAATCTAAGGCTTGGGAAAAAGACTTATATCATTATAGGTGTATCACTAATGGGAAACATGGGTGTCTCTTGGATGTACATAGTATGTTTATTAACTATATAACATAAAAATACAAAGTGACATGGTAAATGTCAAACTAATTAACTAAGAGTTTAATCTAAAAGATAAGTTTAATATAATGACCCAAACCTATCTCAAATCTATTGGTTGAAATGATTTTGACCCATCCCCACCATATAATTTTTATAATCCACTTTTTATCCATTAGAAACCGAATATGAATTTATTATAAATTAATAATTTAAGTTTTTCCTAAAGAGCCCATCCTCCCCCTTATAAAAGGACACAACTTCTAACCAATTCTTCATACCTTCAAAGCCTTTTGGTTCAGCCAAACCCTACCTAAATACTCTATAAACTTCCCTAAATTCAACCTATAGGACTTATTTTGATCAGAATGCCAACCTATATAGGCCTTTTGATCAAATCAAAAGAAATAACTCGAAGAAGAGGTAATGTTTTCACCACCCTTTTTCAAGTTCCTTTCTTCTTCAACATATTCTTTATTTGTAATTTACTTTCTAAAACAATAAATCCAGTGTCTTATATATACTAAGATGTTATTATAAATATTTTATAACAATATTCAGTATTCTATCCATCATTTGAATGACATTTCACCATACGTGCGTACGTACAGATTACCGTCTCCTCGTCGTGGTGTAATTGTTATTCAAAAACAGTATTATTTGGATGGGTATGATAATGATATGTAATTGGTGTAAATAATTAATATAACAGGATAATTATTCTTTATATATGATATAAAATCCAATTATATATTATTTTAATATCAAAATAATGATATTGTTGCTCTGGCGTACGTACGGACTACCGTCTCCACGAACGCGATGAGATTCATTCCCCATCGTACCCATGCAATTATAATTCTCATTTGATGATTAAAAATAATTTTTAAGGAATTGATATAATTCTAGTTATGAATAAGATACAGACTATACATAACAAACATGACTTATGTAACAAAATATAGAGAATAATATTAGTAAGTTAACACCCGAAACGAGGATAATAATAAGATATTATTAACAAATCAATGTTAAAAGATCATATATGATATCATATTAATGAATATGATTCTTGTATAATTTAATAACAATTATTTCATAATTATACATGTGGTTAACCTACCCTCAACCAAGTATAAGTAAAAGTTAAGGGATTATTTCACAATCTCTTCATTATCCGAAGTTGTTTATACGTGATTATCTACTAGGACTTCTTTATCATCTACATCCATGTTTCATAAAAATGTATTTCAAATTTTTTTTAACTATTTACTAGACAATGTGTTAAATTCATTTATACCCTTGTTATACTTTTTATAAAATTGTTTGAAAGGAATCATTATGTCATTTTCCAAACAAGGTCCTTTTTAACCTTTTCGACAAAATTAATGTAAGAATGTCTTTTTTTTATGGCGGGAGTGGCTATTTTCCACCATTTTAAAATCGTCAAAGTTTCCCTTATAATATTAGAAGAACATTTTCAAAGTAAATGTTTTATTTTATAATTATGTGACTTTTAAATGATTTCAAAAAAAGATATATTTCTCTCAAATAGTTTTGATTTCATCTATGTCAACATCCTTTAATGGATTTTAAGCTTATTTGAAGTTGATTTATTATGATACAAAACTTCCATATTGTGTTGAAGGTTTTGTGATATGTTTGATTGTGGATGTGTTATTATTATACCATTCATGGTTTATGGAGAAAGTATTTACATTTCATAAGATAGTATTAATACGAATGTTTATGTTATGTTTAAACTTGTTCATATGAGGAATGAATTGGACTTAGTAAGTGACGTGTGGAGCCTGCTATAGCTCCATGATGAATCGGTAGGTCTCATGAGACAAAATAGTGTCTTAGAACGAGGCCTTGGCTACGTTGTTATGATAGTATGGCATTATGCATTCAATCATTATGAAAGTGGTTATTGATATTGCATATGATTATTTGACTAGTAGAATATCCATGTGAATAAGTAAATGACATTATTTCATTTTATTTCTTCCATGTTATAATGAGTTCAAGTTTAAAAGGCTTTTGTTTTTGTTATACATTTCCTTAAATGTTTATGATTATTTATGAAAGTTTCTTCCATATTTTTATCCTTACTGGGCATCTGACCTCACCCCTTTCTATGTTCTATTTTTCCCCAGATGTGAAGAAGTATTTTATGAATGACCTGTAGGGATAGTATGAGGGGATATGAGTGTGGAATATAGAGACTATATTGTTTTAGTTTTCATTTTATTATGTAATGTAAACTTTATGAATGTATCTAGTGTTTCCAAGGCTACTAAACTAATTAGTCTTTCGAGACATGATATTTTTTGATCATGCTTATGATATGTAATAATGCACCGACTCTGGGTAACTGGGGTCAAGGCATTACAAGGAAATGGTTGGAACGTTTTACAGAAACAACAGATATGTCTCATCCTACATCCTTTTCTGCACTCAACTAGATTCCATAGAGAATACCTCTTGAAGTTCCTAGGCTCTTGACCTTGGTGACAAATAGGAGAACTACTCACGAAAGGATCCTGACCATAGATACCTCCATGAGATTCTTTGAAGCTCTATTTCATCTAGAAGAAGATCCACTGGAATACTTAGGTTAAAAACATCCCTGGATTTCAAAGTCCCCCCCGTATAAATTTTCTATGTAATTAGATCATAATTGACGATCTCATAAATTTCCATAAGCCTAGACACATTGACCTATGATCAGATATCGTAATAGAGCCCATCCTCAATTCAAATAGCATCTATTAGATTATCAATAGCTAGAGAATAAGTGAATGGTTGTAGCTCAGTGAAATGGTATGAATATTAATTAAGTGACATGGTTTCTTGTTGTAAATACATAAACACTTTAGCCCTATCATCCCTTAGATTCTTAAGAAAAAAGTACACCTGGAAGACACACTAGATGTTATCCCTGACCAAATGCCTATGCTGGCCAGCCTGGGTGTTGACATCCCACCACCTATTGGATGAATCCCAAAGCATGTAACCATCTAAATTAATTTTCTTCTATAGACTTCTCTCTTGATGATCGAATATGGAACGGATCAGTTTGGTCCAAGGCACTGCAGTAAGTGTTCTATCATCCGAAAATAAATTAGGAGGATGATGCTACTGAAACTCGTGTGTTAACTCTATCATATTCAGGGTTGATAACACTCTACTCATCATCGACTACATCATACAGAAGAATCCCACTAAAAATTGGGAATCAGTTCCCACATCTTGAATCGGAAGATGAGCTAAATGTGTCTCAATAGAAGGAATGGTGGGAGACTCAAGGCCCACCCCATCAAGAACATTATCATCACCCCTTCAGTCTGCATGACTATAGGATGTCATAGCGACATAATGCTATAATGCCAAATGGACATATGAGAAGGTATTCATTAAATAAAAAATTATACATTTAAGAATCTAGGACAAGTACTAATTCCATACTATAAGAATGAATGCACATATATTTTTACATCAAAATCCTGGGCTAGATGTTTGAACAAACTATAATAGGCTATATGAATGGAGAAAAACCCACCACCAACTACCATGGCCATTTTCTGGATAGGTTTCAGTGTTAGTCTTGTGAAAAATGGTTGTTCTCAAGTTAAAAGTAATTTCCCATTTGAAAATGTGCTCATTTAGACATTTAAAATGTTTGAATTATCTTAGTCCAATGATATTCCATTTTCTGTTTTATAAGGTCCCATACACCTTATGAACCAAAATATGGATCTCACTTGGATTTAATTATCATTTAATTTGTTCTTGAAAATTAAATTATACTAGTTCAAAAAGGTTGAGAAAGTGGGGATTCAATTTTTTGATTCATAAGGGATCATAAAACTTATTATTCAATGAGTGGCACCCACAAACTTATAACACAGTATGAGCCAAGTCCTGCAAGAAGGTTCAACATAATCGTATATATATAAGACATGGCACAATGGATATTAAACCATGAATGATTATTAGAAATTAAACCTGACATGAAAAAATTTAAGGCCAATTCATATTGTTTCTATCGTGATGCATGTTCTAATGAAGAACCATAATCTCATTGGGGAATTGTGAAGAAATCATAATTCTATAATCACAAAATCAATAACATCACAAAACATGTAAATATCCCAATGGTGAAATGATATCAATAATAATAGTCAAAAAAATTAAAATATCATTTCAGGAAACATGGCCTTTACCCCATAAATGGGCTTGTGAAGCCCAAGCAAGCCTTATGACTAAGTCTTATGCATTTCTGATCTGCAATATATTTTCATCAAATAGTAAATCAAGACAGGAATGCCTCTGGTATAACTTTTTTAGGTCTCATACCTGGATGGATCTTAACCCATGCCCCAATTCCAATTGTCCACATGACCCCTGGAATGTCACCCCATATGCTAAGGGTAGCTGAATAGTAGTGGGGTGTATTAGTAGTACGACGGGGAGACTATACCCCAATGTCAGAGTAAAAAAATAGATATAACAAATATTAAATAGTATATGAAGCATAAATAGATAAAATAAATAGTCTAAGACTAATTAACTAAATAATATAACAGAATACTCATAGGTATTGTCCAATAAAAACATGAATACATGGCATGTTGTTACAAAAGGAAATACTAGAGAGGAAATATACATGCAAAACAAAAGTTAAATGGTGGAAAACCACAAGCTTCTTCATAGAATCTCGATCCTAGGATCGATCCTCAGCTCATAAGCTCAAAATAGGTAGTAAATATCAACAACCTAAAGAGTGGTTCTTTCCTATATCCATACATGATTTAAAACTATATTCTCTGGTGACACAAGTGGTCAAATTATGGTGTGAGATTAATCTCATTTGGCCATCACCAATAGTGTGTTTTTATAATCTGAGTAGGCACGTGTAAGTATACAATACAATGTAATAAGATGGAAATTAAACCGGTGATGAATAAATAAATAACCACCCACTCAGGTTCCTGATGGACACCTGAAAGGTCTCCCTCCTTTATTCCAAAGCTGGTATGTCTGATCATGTCACCATATTTATGTTTATATATATATATAACTTAAAACTATCATTGGGTAAAAATTAATCCCATTAATACATGTATATATACAACTTATGACTGGAATTCGGTAAGAATACCTGCCATATATACATGTATAAAGATATTGTAACAAGTGTGGCATAATAATTCCTCCTATACATACACATATACAGGTTGTAACTGGAGTGGGCTAATCCTTCCTCCCATCCATACATGTACATAGAGATTGTAACTGGAGTGGGGTAATAATTCCTCCTAACCATACACATATAGATGTTGTAAATGGTGTCGGGTAATCTTGCCTCCCACCCATATGTTATATCATAAATGGTATGGGGTAAGAATACCTCCAACCAATACACATATAATAATTTTTCTTGGTGTAAGTTTTCCTCTCACACATTAATGTTCATACAAAGATGAAACCATTCAAGTATTACCAAATAACATTAATAATTTTATACAGGTAGCTGTAAAAGTCATTGGCTCACCATCCTTATATCTAGATCATTTAACTAAACAAACCATTTTATATAATGACATTATAATAAATCATAATAACGGAAAGGAAATGATGCCCCTTAAAACCATTCCATTAAAACTAATTCATTTTAAAGGTTAAATCCATCTTTCCTAATCCAACCTATACTATCCAACCATCCATTTTTCCTTACATGGAGAATTCATTTAAAAGAAAAGGTTTTAAAGCCAAAGGCTCATGGTAGAATAATCAAATTTCAATTTGGACAATTATAATTCAAAATCGAATAATAACCTTTGAAAAACCACGGTATACATCAATTACACAAGGGATAATTTATATTTCAATTAAAATCCATGCCAGAAGATTAGTTGGGTTCCATGTACTAAATATCGTTTGGCCCAAATGGCAATTTACAAGGTGGAACACCAATAATTGTCCATCTAGAAAAAGTATGATGTCTAAACCCCAAAAAAATAACCAATTCACCTATATCAAATAGGGGGTTCATTTAGACATGAAGGAACCAATAAAATTAAGATGCTCGATATGGTCAAGATCATGACATGATGGAATAAATATAAAACATCCAAAACTCAAATGGAAAACTACATGAGCACCTACTTTATAGTTGTAGATGAAGCCTCACTTGATATCAAACACATATTCGATTCATGCTAGAAGACATATGTATTTATGTCTAACTCTATGAAAATAGGGCATACGATCTTAAATCTGAATAGAGAAAAGGATGGAAAGATGAATAGAGACAAGAGTAGAGAGACTAAAGAGGCTTACCATAAGGAATCTAACGCATCTCTGAGATCAAGGACATAACATTAGATGAAATAAATATCAATGAATTAATATTGGATATGTTTTGAGAACAAATAAGAGGATACCCTCTATTCTGTCCATAGGATGGAAGAGAAATATTTAAGATAGCTTTTAAAACAATAAACGGGTTTTTTTTAATTTGGACCTAAAACCCACTAAGCACAGTTTACAAACCATGAAAAAACATGTTTTAAAGATGTATAACCTATTTGGAATTGGCCACATGAATGTCTTCCTAGTCTTTACAGTTTTATATGGATCATACAGACTTGTAGGTTCCACTGTCTGCAGCCGCATGGTTTACATAGACCGTGCATTCTGGGTCACACAGTTTACACTAACCATGTGACCCATTATATTGTTCTTTTTTCAGACCTTCAGAATCCAAAATTGACCCTAATACTCCTAAAGAGATTCCTAGACCTTATTATACCTTTACCATCACTAAAATAAAGAGTCAAAATTAAAAACCAATGATCCATACCTTGGTCAAAAGCATGGTCTTTACAACCTTTACAGAGCAATGAGATTCATTTTTCATGTCTTTATTTCAGAAAAGATTCTAAAATTATATTTAATTCATGAACATTATAATTATCCAATATTAATATTATAGAGATGTTTTAACCTTGACCAATTTGACCATGGTCAACCTATAGTGGTAGTTTTGCGATTATGAATTGAACTTCATCAAATCATCTAAAATAAGCATAACAGATTTAATAACTATAAATGAAATGATATTAATTAAAATAAAAGAGATTATAATAAATTAATACATAATTTTTTCTTATGACTACAAAAAATTAATATAATTTTAATATAAGGGAGATGAAGTACATATTTGACAAGTGAGACTCGAGTTCAGGGTTTCCCATTTCAATTTTGTTTCTATGAGATATATGACACATTCTCCACTAATTTACATCATATGGTGTATATAATATTCCTTAGATATATTATACCATGACTTTTTTTATATTCATGGTATTTATTATTATATTTTAAGATATTTATTTTATGGGGGTTTAATATTCAAATGTTACTTAAGCTGTAAGAGTTTATTTGCCAATATCATCCTCAAATGTGATTATTTAAATTTATTTTTCCACAAGCATATTTATATGATTTTTTTTCCTAAACCCCATACATTTTATTTTTATTGGGTAATTTATAGAAGTTAAATTTTTTTATTTCATTTTACAATCTCTATGTACTCAGAAGTCAGAAAAAAATGTTTTTATGGAAAACTGACATTGTTTCTAATTCAATAAGGAATAATTTTTATATATGTCAATATTTTATTTTAAAATTTTAGAACGGTTTTAATATATTCCAATGATTCATTATAGTCATTTTCAACATTTTTTTTAATTTTTATAACTATTTCAAAGTGAATCATCTTGTCACTTTCTGAATTAGGCACTTTTTACTAAATGTGTGAAAAGAATACTTAATTTATCATTTACAACATTCATGAATTTTCCCATATTAAAAAATATTATTTTTATTAAATATCTAAATATAAGTTCTAATGATTCATATATTGTAAAAAAAATTCCTAACATTATGGAATTTTTTAAATTTTAATTATGTAATTTTAAAATATAAAAGATAGTTTACTCTGAAAATATTTAAGTAATCTTTTAAAAGTATTTTACTCTATATAACCATAATTTAATGAATCTTATTCTTTAATTTTGATATAATTTATTGATTATATGCATTTTGTTTGTCTAGATGGATTATGGTTATGCTTTTCTAAATATTATCTTGTTAATACGTCATCATTTTTGTTATATGTTTCAATATTAATGTTTATGTTGGTTACATATTTACTTTTTACACATTTATTTAAAATTATCAATGAATTAGAATTAGTATATGAATGGAAAGGTATGTTACATCCCCTCAATGCACAGGTAGGTATCATGTCACACCCCTACCACTAATACTCCTTAATTTTATTTAATTCTTTATGTTAACTCATTTGGTTGAAGTTCAAGTTGGGTGTGCAACAAAATTTTTTATATTGTGGTGGTATTTTTTTCCTATAACCCAATTCATGGTCATTGTGAATGTATTGGGGAGAGAGTGGAATGAATGATAGTTTTGAGGCTCTTGTTTTGTCAATATTTTTTTTAAAACATTCAAGGATCGTTAGGTTGGATTCCTAAGAGTTTAGGGTGTTATTTTTGAGTTTTTAGCCAATTTTTCTGGTCACACAGTTTGCGAAGGGTTTTCCCAAACTGGGAAACCTACCCCTGAAAGGTTGCATAAGTTTTCCCAGTATTGTCTTCATGGATTTCACACAGTTTTCCAAACTGTGCATTCCATTACAAGCCTAATAAATTTAGATGTGGAACTCAAATTCAGGTGATTCAACCTCCAAAATTAATCCCTACTAGTTAAGAATCAACCAGAGGAACCACCACCTTCATTACCCGTCTTTATAGAAATATTTGTTTTGAGATATTTCTCACAATATATTAGTGATTCATCACCAAATTTTCTCTATTCCTCTCCTCTTCTCCCAATATCTCACTTATTTTCTCTGTTTTGGATTATTTATTATTTGGATGGACCCTAGACATTAGGTTTTATGTGTGGGATGTGTTTATTTGGATATTATGGTGTGAATTTGGTTTTTAATTGTTATATCTCTCCTCTCTGAAGGTTTCATTCCATTTTCACATCGGAAAGGTAAGTATTTCCAGCTTTTTTCATTACAGAACACTCCATGAGAACTTTTGTGTTTTAATTTAATTTTAAATTATCATTATCAACATTAATATATATATGGATTGATGTAAATGGTGATTTTTTTTCTAGTAGAATTTACTAAAAATACATTTTCAAGGGGAATTGTGTGAATTCATATGTTTATGGCTCATTGAGTTATTTTTTAAAATTCCATTGTACTTTTAATGTTAAATTTGGGGTTTTTATTAAATGTTTAGAATTGATTATGGTGTAATTGTTATTTAATATTTGTGAACATGATTTGGTTTGTATGGTTTGGTAATGTTTTATCTTGTTAAATGTGTTAAATTATTTTAAAAAGGGTTCCAGGGTTATAAGGGGATTGTTTTACATTCCCTAAATATTGTGGAAGGTCGGATGTATTTTTAATTAAAATGGTGGGTTTAATAAAAAAGGACATTTTCTGTGTCCTCATTGATGTTTGTGGTACCATCAGATGTTGGTACATCCATGGGTGCACTAGGTGCAGACATGGTTGTGTCCTCAAATGAATATGGTGCTTTAAACCAATGTTCCTTAAAATATTAGATTCCTAATTGGTTCTTTTATAAAAAATGTTCCATCCTTCATGTTGTTTAAAAATGTGGTTTAAAATGGAATATCATGGGGTTATACCTGTTTTCTTCTGGTGTTTGTGTTTTCTAAACTGAATGGATTGAGGGGATGTTTGGATATTCTCACTTGAATATGGTTTTATAATGACTTGGAGATGTTTTGGTAAATTTAATTTGGTGTGTAAACATAAAGGCCCATTTGGATTGTTTTTAGAGTTTCATTTGTTTTCCTGAATTTTTGAAAGTCTTGTTTAGAAAATTCTTGAGGAAGTGGTGTTTTTAATGTTTGTCGATGTGATATGTAAATGTTTTGATGTGTATAAGTTTTAAAGAATGGGTTTGTGGTGTGAAAGATATGTTTTATGAAATGTGATGGTTGGTTTGGTTGATGAATTGTGTAAGTGGTGTGATTTGATCTTGATCTATTTTGATCAAAAATGGAATCCCATGTATCTTGGTGGAAGAACATGTACTATTTTTCTAGTGATCCGGAGTGGTTTTGTGCCTATTTTACATAGCAAGTTTTATGATGACAACACTAACTGAACTATGATGATGACGATGATGGGGACCACTAGGTTATGGATGATTATCCTAATATTGCTCGTGTGCATGAGAAAAAATATTTACAATGGTTACATTACATCGAGATATGATGTACCTGGGACCTATAGATACCTAGTTTCTAGGGGTGTTCCTATGACTAGTGATCAATTATTATATTGCACCTCTCATCATCTTATAGTAGGATGGGTTGGTAGTTCTAAAAGTATGTTCTATTTTCATTAAAGTGGAATTCTTTGAAACCATTATCGATTTAAAACCATTCCATTATAAATTGATACTATCAATGTTTAGTTTGAATTTTTGTTATAAAATTGATGTTTTTTTGAAAAATGGATAGTGGCCTGTGTTGGCCTTTAAAACGGTGAAGTTGTGGATGTTTAAATAAAATTTGAAAAATATAATTTTATAATTGTATTTCAAACTACTGTTAGGGGACTATTTTGGGAAAGGAAACACATAGAATCTGTAGGGATTGCCTACTGAGATGTTAGATCACACCCTATCTATACCACTCTTTGTCGGTAGACCCGAGTTAGTTTGCAGGTTCAACAATTTTTTAGGTATCGTGGATTAGGTTTTAGTGTTTGGAGAGGGTTTGGTCTTGTGGTTGGAGGTGACAATCATGTGACATGAAGATAGAGGTAGCTTGGTATAGTTTTAGTTTGTTCTAAGTTTCATTATAATAGATTTTTTCTTCAGTCTGTTTAGTCACATGTTGTATTTGGATCTCTTGTTTATTTATATATGTTCAGATTTGGGTTGTTGCTGCATTCTCATTTTTATTATTTTATATATTTGATCCTATCTATTTGCCTAAAATCGTTCAACCTCGATTTATATCTGATGTCTGGCACTAGTTTCCAACCTGTGAGGATCATGAATGCCCTTCAGGCCATGCCTTGGATCATCTCAGGTGACCGGTTCAGGGTCGACCCATGTTGGTTATTTACAAAATGGTATCAAATATTTGGTCTTGTTATTTGGTGTGTCTGATATATAGAGAATATGGTTTTCAGTACTCAGCTTGCAGGTCATGGGTCGGTGCCTGATCACCATCATGCGTGAAGAGACCTGAGTTAGCAGGGGTAGCCTGGGAGCGAGTCCTTATCTTTTCTTTGTTCATTTATGATTGGGGGATGACAACAGAGGAGAACCGGTGTAACTTTTTTATCTCACATAGAGTAGTGACCCATGTAGAGTCCAATTACATTATTCATGGTCCTCTTAGTGAAATGTCTTACCTAGGGCATGTCCCACTACCATGACTCCAAGTTAGGCATAGACACTAGTTCTTTATTCCAATGGTTTGGATTGAGTCATGTATCATATCAGTCTTGGTAAATGTGAGTAATCATTTAAAAAGAATACAGATTATGAAAATGATTTTCTTTTCATTCAAGTGGTTTTAAATTGTTATAATGTGTTTTAAAGAAATGTTTTTTGGTTGATATTTGGTAAATTCTTGGGTTTTTATGAGGTAATGAAATGTGTGACCTATAGTAATCCTTATAAAAGTTCACATGTGTGAGAGTGTGTATGGAAAGTGTAGGATGGAACTTGTGTGTTGATGATGTAAGTATATGTGGATGGGTACATGTGTGACAGCTCATTGGATACCATGGTTTGGTTATTGGAATCAAAGGCATGGACTTGTTTTTCGAAAGTGACTTCCAATATGAAAAAATTGATCTTGGAAATTGTTTTTTGTTTCAGAATGTGGATACTTTTTCTGAAAAGTGTGTTTAGGTATTTGTAACATGGCCTTGGAAGAAGTTATTTCTAAATTGAAAATGAAATGGTGGTTTTTGGAAAGGTTATTTATTTATTTCATTTGTATACAATTGGTTTGGGATCTATTTTTTTTATTGATATTTTCCTTCTGATTAATATTCATATTGAGGTTGGTTTTGAATTAGGGTTCTTTTCTTTGTTGGAAGTATTCCACCAAAAATGGACCCCAAAACATTCAATGAGTCATGCCAAATTTTATTTTATTCACTATTGTATCCTATATTTTGTGGTGATTAAGGTATGTTAGGGGTAGTGATGTGGTTTGAGAATGTCGAATGTGTATTCATATCGTTAGGAAATCCAAAAGCTACTGGTGTTTGTGTTGTTCTTGATTTGTTTGAGTGTCCATCGTTAGATAAATGGGATTTGGTTTCCTTTTTTGAGGTAGTTGGTAATATAATGTCTATTTTTCTTCACAATGGTTCCCCATCTAGAAAATATTGTGTGATAGAGGATCTTATTCAAGATAAGTCCCTTCATTTGGTTCTAGATTCTAGTTCGTCATGCCATTTTGGCGAGTACCACCAGTGTGGCCAGTTTGGGGGTCCAAATCCATCTTGTTTAAATCCACCAAAGACATGTCATCAATGTGGCTGTCTAGGACATCTGGAGAAGTGTTGTAGGAAGAGTCGTCGGATGAGGATGTTATAACTGAAGGATGACATTACCCGACTGCGAGGAACGAGATGCTTCATCCATCAAATCCCGAGCCACAAGTCTTGTGGTGAAGTTCGCACACAGTGATGAGTTCCAAGGGTGCGAAACCTTAACATAGATTTGAATTAGATCTATTATTTCCTAAGTAGTAGAGTCTATTTTAAGGTGGAATTTGAAATTTTATTCTTTTTTCTTGGAATGTTTATTTCCTATGTGTTTTCAGTGTCAGTTTTAAGTTTCAACAGTGCTCATTTGGCGATTCTTGAGATTTATAAAATTGATGTATTTCGGGTCAGGTACATGTGTGATAGTACCATATTTTAGTTTTAGAAATGTATAACTTTTTTATATTACTTTTATTTTATTCCCATGTGGAGTTTTTTTGTTTTTGGAGATTTCAGGAGACTTTTCTAGGTGAAGCGCGGTTACCACATGGTTAGTTAAAACTATCCTGCGTAGGCCGGGTGGAAAGGATCAACTGTACGGAAAGCGGATGACCATGCTATTGGTCCTAGATAACTATTATAATTGGTTCTTTTAGGGAAGTGTAATTGGAACGAATTGCACAAAGCTCATAAACCGCACATCTAAGCCCAGAGTAAAGTCTATTATAAATAGTTAGGGGTGTACGGTTGCCGCAAGGTTGGGTAAATTGTGTGACCAAACCATGAGAAATTCCTATGAAATTTAAATGTTAAAGTCCCTAAATCCCATTTAAGTCATGGTGGTGTATTTAGACTTTGATGTTTTCATTCGAGTTGAGTTCTTTTGGTGGGGATAACAATCTCGTTCTATCCCCTCATCCCAATTCTTATGATGTGGTTTCATCTCGATCAGTTGAGTGTGTCTTGTTGATTGAATATCCATGTTGGGATTCATGTTTCTCTTGGTTTGGATTGGGCATGGATTCGTGTTTTGTTAATCGTTCGACTTTGTGTCTTTCTTGAGGCAGAATGTGTCTGTGGTGGGTAGAATTGTCACACCCCAACCTCAGATTCCCCTTAATTTTATTTATTTATCGATAGTGGGTCTTTTGGTTGAGGTTAGGGTTGGGTTTCCAACAAAGTACCTTGTGTTTTGTGTTATTTTGTTTTCTTATAACCCAATTCATCGGTATTGTCATGGTTTCGGGGAGAGAGAGGAATGTTGGAGAGATTGTGATTCCCTTAAAATCTCCATATTGTGTTTAAAACGTTCAAGGATTATTGGGTGTGATTCCCAAGTGTTTGGGGTGTCATTTTTGTTTTTTATCCAATTTTTCATGTCACACGGTTTGATCACAGTTTTCCCAAACCGTTCATCATATCCCTGCAATGTTGTAGGGGTTTTACTAGCACTACCCGCACGGTTATCACACAGTTTTCCAAACCGCACAGAAAAACCATACATCCCATTACTGGCTTAGTAAATTTTAACATTTAGCTTTTATTTGGGTGATTCTACCTCAAAAATATATCCCTACCAGTTTAAAATCGACTATAAGAACCAACACCTTCATTTCCCATTCTTCGGAACCAATTTTTTAGAGATAAATCTCAAAATTTCAGTTGTTATTCACCAAATATTCTATATTCCTATTCACCTCTTCCCCCTATCACTTCTATTCTCTATTTTTTCATGGTTCTTATTTAGAATAACCCTTATCATCAGTTTTGATGTGTGTGCTGTGTTTATTTGAATTTTAGGGTGAGTGGTTGGTCTGTGAGGGTTAGATATCTCCTCTACGAAGGTTTTATTCCATTCTAACACCAACTAGTAGGAATTTATATCTTTTTCCATTTCAGAACACCCCATAGGATCTTGTGTGTTTCCATTTAGTTTTTATTTGTCTTTATCACCTAATATATATATATATATATATATTGATTCAAATTGAGATTTTGTGTTGTGAGAACTTATTAGAAATAGGCCTGCCATGTGATTTGTGTAAAATACCTAGGTTTATAACAACTTGGGTCATTGTTTAAAATGCTATTGTTCTTTTAATGTTAAATATGGGGTTTTATGAAATTTTTAGCCTTGATTATTGTCTGATGGTTATTTATTGTTTTTGAACATGGTTTGGTTTGTATAGTTTGGTATTGTTTTAACTTGTTAAATGTGTTAAAACTTTTTATGAAAAAGGGTTTCATGGTTATAAGAGGCTTTTTTACATTCTCTAAATAGTGTGGATAATTGGATGTGATTTTAATGAAAATGGTGGGTTTTTCATGAATGATTTTTTGGGTGTTATATTGGATGTTTGGTGTATCATAAAATGTTGCAACATCAATGGGTGCACCAGGTGAACACATTGTTGTTCCCTAAAATGATGATGGTGCTTTAAAACAGAGTTCCATAAAATATTGGTTTCATAAATGGTTTTTGTTTTAAAAATAATTTTGAATCCATTGTGTGGTTTCTAAATATAGTTTAAAATTGATTCTAATACAGTTATGATCTTTTTGATATTGGTGTGTGTTTTTTGAAAAATGTTTTTCTTGAGGGGATGTATATAATTTCACACTCAAATATGGTTTTATAAATCATTTGGAGATGTTTTGGTAAATGTATTTGGGTGTACAAACATGAATACCAGATTGGAATTCTTATAGAGTTTCATATTTTTACAAAAATGTGGAATGTGTTTTTTATGAAATTCACAAAGAAGTGGTGTTCCTTATGGTTTTAGAAGTGGTTTGGAAATGTTTCTATGTGTACAATTTTTCAAGAATGGGGTAGTAATGTGAAAGTGGTGGTTTATGAAATGTGATTATTATTTTGGTTGATGAATTGTGTAAGTGGTATCATGGGATGTGGAAATTTTTTGAGCACAAAATGAAAACCTAAATATCGAGGTTGAAGGACATGTACTAGTTTAATAGTGATCTGGAGTGTTTTCACCCAAGATTCATGTATCATGTTTGACGATAACAACCCTAACAAAACTATGATGATGATGATGTTGGGGACCACTAGGTTATAGATGATTCTCTTACTAGTGGATCAGATGCACAAGAATAGATATTTATTTTGGTTACATTACACACAGATACGATGCACCAAGGGCTCATATCTAGCTAGTTCCTAGAGGTTTTCTCGTGACTAGTGCTCAATTATTATAGTACACCTCCCATCGACATATGGTAGGTTAGGTTGGTAGTTGTAAAAGTTTTTTATTTGTATTTAATGTGAAATTCATTTAAAATGTTTTCTATTTAAGTTTGTTCCATTGAAAATTGTTACTGTCATTATTTAGTTGGGGTTTTATTATAAAATGGTAGTATTCATGAAAAATGATGGTGGTGTGTGTTGTTCTTTAAAATGTTACTGTTGTGGTTGTTTAAATTAAATGTGTAAAATCTAATATTATAATTATATATAAAACTAGTGTTAGTGGAATATTTTATAAAAGGAAACATTTGGAATGTATGGTGATTTCTTATGAATATGTTACCTCACACCCTACCTATACCACTTAGTGTCAGCAGACTGTAGATGTTTTGTAGGTTCAATATTTTTTCAATTATCCTGGCATGGGTGCTCATGGTTGGAGCATGTTTTTTCTTGTAGTTGGAGGTGACCACGATGTCACATGGAGATAATGGTAGCTTGGTCCTATTTTATTTTTTTCTCAGTTTCATTATTCTTGTTTTATTCTTTAGTCTGTTTAGTCGCATATTGTATCTCGATCAGTAGTTTATATATTTATGTTCAGTTTTGAGTTATTGTTGATTTCTCATTTTTATTAGTTTATATATTTGAACCTGTTTATTGGGCTGAACTCATTCCCACTCAATTTATACCTGATTCCCAACACTAGTTTCCAGCTCATGGGGATCGGTAATGCCCTTCGGGCCATGCTGTAGACCAGTTTGGGTGACTGGTTCAGCGTCGAACCGGGCTGTTTCGTGACATCCCATGAGATAAACTAGCATAGTTATTTATTGTTTACTGAGAAAATTATTTATTATGTCTTGGAATGAGTCCATGATGATATTATTATGAAGTCTATAATTATGTATTCAATAATTATTAAATTAGTTCATATCATTCATTTGATAAATTATTATTTTATTCCAACCATGGATATACTCTCCTTTTAAGATCTTAGTTTTATTGGATATTTGATTATTTTGTTATACCATACTATTCATTATTTATTTATTCAAAGATATCTTTTTTTTAGGTTATCCTAAGATGGTAATTAAGAATGATTTTAGGGATATACTTGAAGAAATGATAATGTTATCTTTAGAATATTATTTTGTATTTTTTTCTTAGAATATAACTTTATAATCATCTATAAGTGTAGTTACCCCAAAATAACAAACTATTTCATCCTCTTAGATGTGATGTCTTGTATTTTCGGTCAGTTTATTAATATTAAAAATGGCTCTTGGTTACTAGAGTTTGGGAGGTACACATTAACCATACACTACTCTAATAGAAGACCTAATAATAAAAATGATTAACCAGCTGGTCCTCATATATATAAATAGTTACCCTAACACATAAATGCTCATAAATTAACTATAACATCTTAAAATGTATATGCACAATGATGATTCTATATGGTGTGAGTAAAAATATCAATAGGGCATGGCCATTATATTCTCTAGAAAAAATCATGTATATATGAAACTCGTTGATTTACATGAGAAATAATATAATATGATTATATAATAATATAATATTGTGAAATAGTTAATATAATAAAATATATGTAATACTTGTAATGAAAAACTCACACCCCACTAAGAGGTTCCAAAAGTTACTTGATCAATTATATAAATCCATTACAATATAATAAGTATAGTACTCTACATCGGTAAACTTTAGGTACTAGTTAACCACTTGATATCTAATACACTATAGAATTTACTATCCACCATAACCATCCTCTACAATAAAATTTGGTTTCAAAAACCATGGCCCTTCCCCCATGATTCCATATATAAATATATGGAACAAAACTTCATTGAAACTCTTGACATGGAATTACTACATATACATTAGATGATAAGTGATTCCATGGAAACCACTTGTATATATAGACACACTATAATGAGTAATTTTGATGACTTTGTTTGTGGATATCAAGAGTACACACACTTGATCATTTTTTAGCAATTAATTACATGAAAAAAAAAACCAAAATCCATTCAAAATAATCTAATCACTAATATAAAATTTAATTAGATAATTATAACCTTAAATGATTTAATAGACCTCCATAATATAATTTTCCAAATTATACATAAGCTATTTTAAATAATGCAATATTTTGGAATCATGTACTATAATTATAATATATTCGATATAGATAATGAAATCAAAAAACATGATAATAACATCTTAAAACATAACTGAACACATTCAATTAAAATGGAAATCATATCTGAATACATGACATGTGATGACATATAAAATTATTTATAGAATATTGTAATATTTTTCTATTTTTGAATGTCATATTTAGGAAGAATATATTCTAAAATTCTCTATATCAGTCTAATATTATTAGATATCTTTGAGGTTAGAACTTCGTTAAATTCAAAAATATCATAGATACCTAAGTATATGTTATTTTTTATTGAAAAATTGAGATTATTCATAATCCCTAAAATTTATTTTAACGAAACATTTTCATCAATATTCTGGATAAAATAAATATCCAGTTTGAAACATTATGCAAATTTTTATCTATTTATATTATTTTGGAACATTGAAACATCACAAGAGAAGATATTTATATCTAGTAATAAGCCACCATTGAAGGTTTCAGAAGATCTATACTAGCTTGTGGTATTTAAAAATCATTAACCATGAATTTGAAACCAAAGACAGGTCCAAATATGATTTCATTATTTGCTGACTTATTTGAACCACAAATATTGTTAATTTAAAAATATGTGAAATGTTATTCATAAAATATATAAACAATTTATTTAAGAATTAAAAAAAATATTTTTAACGAATTTTATAAAAGGAGTTATATTATTTATATTAAAATCATACCACTATTATGACCAATTTAAAAAAAATTATCCACTTAGAAAATGAAATTTTCATGAAAAAAATGAGTTATACCCATTGTAAAATTATAGTTATTTGAAATGTAGTTTTTATCAATGATAATAATGAGGGAAGAATAAATAGAATAAAAAACCAAACTAAGTTAAGGATGTTAATTCTTATAAGAACTAAAATCCAAGGGTTCCACTTTACATTGGAAGACATTTATGAACATAACATAATTTCATTTCAAAGAGAAATAAAATAAATAGATCATTGTTAAACACCATTTATGCATTCAAATTCGACTATATGCATCTTCATATCATGTATTAAATTTAACTAAAAATAGTAATTTTATTATTTAATGTAGGTTACACATTACAATGGGTTTTAAAAATTACTATTAAAGATTCCAAATTCACAACAATCCCATTCAACTACACCTGGGGTTATATACATCGGATTGCCCTTATTCCCGAAAATTTCCCACATGAATATGCATAAAAACTATAATTAAATGAATGTTCCAAATACAATGTAATATAGGATAAATCTTGACTAACATCACTGGTTCATTTGGATTTAAATACATAAATTTAATGATCTAGGGAAGAAAAACAAAAAAAATGGATTTAGATAACTAAAACCCATGAAAACATGAGAAACCATAGTGAATAAGGAAAATAAGGAGAGACATAAAAAGTGGTATCATTTATAGTCAATGTATTATAAATTGATAAAGAAATTTAGGATATTTTAAATGTATATAATAATGATAATAGGGAACCTATATAGTTTTGACTCCTTTATTTTTCCCAGTAATGGTTAGTGAAGGATGGTGTATGTTTTTTTCATGAATACCAATTTACATAATACATTGTCATTTAAAAAAATGTATATTAGATTACTAATAACTTGATACAAGACAAAAAGGTATACGGTGGTCCTCAAAGTCATAACCCTTACTAATAGTCATCAACATCAACATAATTACATCCATATAAGAACCATTTTTTATCTGATCAAGTATAATGTTCTAAGAATATTTTAAAATTTCAAGACATTAACCCTCCTATTTTCACTTGATCCATTTATCCCTTAGATAACCATTCTACATATGAAAGAATAATTGTTTACTCTATCCTCAAAACTCTATTTTATATTTAAAATGAAAAGTTTAAAATAAACCATTTTGTAGTCTCGTTGGAGTATAGTGGAACCTAACATTTCATGAAATAGGACACTACAAATTCCCCACTATATGACTACACATACTATGGAATTAATCAAAATATTTTCTGTATTTTTGTGAATAGTATAAATTTAGTTACACATCTCATTTACGTAATCCAATCTCAACAACAAACTGACATCCATATTTTCTATAATTATGACAAGAAAATAAATCACATCATAAAACGATTACTCTTAAATCACATCATAAATAAAACCTCCCACTTTGAAATATATCACCCTTAAATCACATCATAAATTTATTACTTGATATCATATAAAACAAATCATGAAAAAAATATATTATCAAACTTGATATACAATCCACTAGATTTTATTCATTTTAATATATATTCTATCTATCACCTATAACACTCAGAGATTTTAATATACAAATTACATTAGATGAGATAAATGTATTTTATTACATGATACACATGAAACAATGATCTAAAATGAAACCTCAATATATCTAGATAAATATAAAAATATAATGTATAATAAGTTAAAACAGTAAATTGAATTTGTAGGAATGAATATGTGTAACTACCTTATGAAATATGTGTATGAATAATATAAACTGTAATTTTAATATGTATAAAATGAAAATAGTTTATCCAAAATTTATATGATAGTCATTTATTATTTAGAATGGTATTTTCATAAAAATAATTTATAATTTATTTGATATTCATTTATAATTAAAGAAATATATGATTGAATAGTATAAATTATGTTTGGTATTAATAATTATTTAAAAAAACATTAGTTGGTAGATGATATAAAATAAGAATGATAATATTTAACATTTGAAAATGTAATTTTCCAATAAAAACAGATATTCATTCTATATTTTTATTTTATTAACAAATTTTAATTTTAGAATATATAATTTTAGATTAAAAAAATTATAATATTTTTTTAAACTGTTATTAAAAAATATCTTTAAATGAATTTTTTTATTTTAATGAAATAATTGTATTTTGGTGAATTTTGAAATAGAAGCAATTTTTTTCTAATAAATCCTAGTTTTATGACATTATAAAAATAAAATAATGAATTAAATAGTTTTAGATAATTTTTCTATAAAATTAATATATTTACAGTTAATAATACCTATTAAAATATCTATATATTATAAAACCCATGTTTATCATTTTATAAACATATGTAACACTTTACAATATCAACTATTTTTATTCACTTGTATTTAAAATTAAATTTCATTAGTAATAAGAATCAAATCATTAAGAATGGATTTCAAATTTTCTATTAACTTGATCATATAATTTAATAAGGTCAATTTCAATTTTTTGCATAAATGTCAGATTATTAAGATTATTCCTAACAACCATGATGATGGTAAAACTGTTATTTTCAGGGAATTAGTTTATTAATGTTGTGTATATTTTACATAATCAAATAAATAAACACATTTAAAATGATTAATATTATGTTATGTAAAATATCTATATAATTTTATTAAAAATCATTTAATTGGAAACCATGTTAAAACATATTATGAACCTACAATGCTGAGAACATTTTTTTTCCTGAAAAACGGGTCTGCTATATATGAAATATTAAAATTTAAAAGTTTTTTCTGTTATTAAAAAATATAACTAGATTAAATGATTATTAAATTTTGGTTTATTATACCCAAATATGGTTATATGTTTTATTTTTTATTCTTTATAAAACATAAATTACTATGTTTATAACTACTTACTAAGATAAAAATGGTAGAAGTAATACCCGTAGAAAAAATGACTACTAACATGTCCAAAATAAGAATATATATATCTTTATGAGGCTTTTCATCCCAATATCATCCAAAATTCCATTATTTCTTGCAATTAGAGTATTCAAACCTTGAATAGTGTAATGATATCATTTAAAATTAATCGGTGTTATCAAATATTCACTTTTCAATAATTATAAAATGGGACACATACACTCTTTAATGCCACTCCAATTACATTTAACTACTTAGTGCACCTCTATTTTTTACTACTAAAATATACCCACATTTTTTCAATCCTATGTTGTTAATTAAATATTCTAATCCCATCATTTCTAATGAGAGTTTCAAGAGATGGTTCAAAGTCTAAAAGTATTTATTATGTAATCCACACTATTTTATTCTAAAACATAATCATTAAAACCTATTCTTACCACAATAATATTACAACCACATCATCATTTTGATAAAAAAATATTTTTTATATTCAAGTAGTAACAAATTTTTAATCTTTCAATCCTCTTTGAAAAAAAAAAGATTGTTAATCATGTGTTTTATCGACTACAACCTCCTCGAAGTAATAGTTTTTCAAATTTATTGTCTATAATTATAAAAACCACATTTATTATTATTTAATAACATTTATTCATCCAAAAAATACAATCATAATTATTTTATACTAATATTATATACTTTCATAACCATACCCACCCATAGAGATATTGCATGTTCATTTTTGGGTTTATTTGACAATATATTGAATAATGATATAAAAATATATCATAGATGAATATAGAAACTTAAATACTAATATTATTATAATTAAATTATTATTAAATAATTTTTAAATATTATCCTCGACTGTTAAAATCACCAAAATAAGACGACACTAATTTATTGTTTTTTCAGTCATATGCCAAAATTATTCAATAAATAAATTATATATGATAATAAATTGACTATATTGAAATGAATATAATAGAATATATTTACTAATAAATTATATAATAAAATTAAATTTATTATTCAAGAAAAAAATCTAATTTATAGAATCAATTTAGAACAAAGGGGTAATTTTCTAAAATTTTCACTTCCTGAGACATATTTTTTATTATATAAAATGTTTTCCTAAAAATGGTTTTTATTCAACCATTTAAATATTTTTATGATGAACCTATACTTTTCACGAAATTTAATGTTTTATTTTAAATAATATCCTTTAATGGGGTTTTGACTTGAACACTTCTGTGATTATATGGATTTTCTTGGCCGAAAGTCTTGTTCATTAAGTCATGATAAATGTTATAAACAATGATCCCTTTGTGTGGTGTTCAGTTTATTTAATTTACCATGAATTTAATATACATTTAAACCATGTAACTATTTTGATAATATATGCAAATTCAATCTATTTTATTTTGATGCATTTTTTACTCTAGTGTTACCTCAGTCATATGAATTATTGGTATCTAAATTTACATTCACTGAGTTTTTATCATTAAATAGATTTTCCTTCAAATATTTTTTGTACATTATAGCCTTTTATTGTCCTATAAAATATTATAACTTTTTTACATTTTTACCCCATAATACCATTACTAAATATTTCATTATTTATTTAATATTATTCTCTATGATATATTAAGAAATCTAATATTCTTTCTGTTAGTTGACATGTAATATATGTTACATAGTTCTAATATCGTTGGGCTCTCCCGCAATAATATTATATAATATAATATATTCTAATACTCTTTTTGGAAAATAAAGTCTTAATACATATATCTTTTCATTAATATTTTCTTACGATGTATGTTTTGAAAAATAGAATTTTCAATATACTAAATTAATGTTCTCATTTTACTTACATATGATTTGTCTTCCCCCTTAAATTTATACAAGATAAAAATTATGTCCTTTCAAGTATACACTATTAGAGATTCATTATAAAATTAAGTTTTTTGAAAATCATAAATGTTATCTTTTCAAAATAACCATTGATAGGTACATGATAATTTTTTCGAGCCTATGTTAAAAATTCTTTTTAAAATCAAATTTTATGCTCTTGATTACATTTAAATTATTATTTTTTAATTGGATTTACAAAATTTAATTTTTTACACAATTTTTCATCTAATATATTTATAAATATTTATAATTTTTTTGATTGAAATTATTTTATAAAAACAATTGATTCTTGATCCATTCTTTTTTGATACTCTTAAATGAATTATTTAGCAACTATCTTTTTATCAATATCCACACCCATTTTAGTTTCCACTATTTTTGTAAGGATATGCTCTTTTTCAACATTCACTATTATTCCTCTATATGGATTATGAAATTTTTATCCATTTTATTTACATGGAAAATAATTAATGTCTTTTCATATGTTTTTATTCCATTACAGATGCTTATTGGAATGATTACTATGTATTGACTGGTTGCCCATCTTCTTTCTCTAAATGGGTTATGATCTTGTTAACCTTCTTATTGTAAATAAAAAATCATTTTTATTTCATATGTTTTTATTATAAAAATGATTATTATTGGAATGTTGACTATGGGTTGTTTGATCAACCACCTTCTTTCTCAAGATGGGTTATGACCATTTTATCCCTTTTATTGACTTGGGGAAAATAATTTCCATTAAATATGGGGTCATTCTAGTATAGATGATTTTTCAAAAGTTGAATATATTTTTATTGACTATCCATTGTTATTCAGTTTATGGTTTATGATCATGTTATACATTTTATTAACTCAAGGAGAAGTATTGTAATTCCATATGTTATTATTAAAATTTGATATTTTATTGAAAAAAAGTTAATTTGAATTGATAAATCATTTCCATGTCTGATTAATATAGTGGACTTAAAAACTTTATACTAAGAGAACACCTTTATACTTCACATTGATTTATCAATTGGTCTCATGAGATGGAAATACTTGGGTTTGGATGTATTAATCCTCCCATAACGTTATAATGTCATTGTAAAAGGCTTTGAGAACATGATTTGATATTTGGATTTATTCCCTCTAACAATTTATAATTTGTAAAAAAAATTATCCATTTTTTAATTTATTTAATTTGATATAAAATGATATTCATTTACTTTTATTATAAAATTATGATGATTACTTATTCCTGCAATAATATTTACACCATGCTTATGCCACGATTGCCTTAGTAGTATGCTTTTTTTACTAAGAGTTTGAGCTGACCCCTTTTTTTTATTATATTTTCCTAGTTTTAAATAAAATTATTTCAACTGGTAAATCATACATGATCTCTTATGTGGATAATTTATGGGAGATATTAGAGTCATATAATTATACTATCTATTTCTTATATAGTAAAAAATGTATAGTAGTTAAAGTAGACATGAGATTTATTTGTTTTTTATATTTTCAAATTCTCAAAATTTATAAACCTAAATGAATTTTGGAATTTATATAATGAAATATTTTTATAATATCATATAAATATGTATTTGTATGTCTTTGAATATAATTTTTGTATCAAATTCATTATGTATTTTTTTAATTATTCCCACCAAGATCGGGAGATTGGGTGATGGACATTAGACTTAACATTAGGGATGAGATTAGATTACATAAAAAATTATTATGTTTTTTGTGAATATTTTATGTGTTGAGAAGTTATGTTAAAGAAAACATCAATGAAATATACTACCATTTATGTTTTTACATAATATTGAATCATTTAGGGATTATGATAAGATAACATCAGTTAAAATCCTTGGAATATGATTAAGTATATAATGCCATCTGAATTTTTTAGAGAAGCAATTAGTATGTGGTTCTCCTAGAAATAACATAACTGTCATGAAAATATAATTGAATTCATGATATGGAATAAATTTATATAGTCATAATAAACTAGATAATGGAGGATTTGATAACAACCCGATTGTCACCTGGTGTATGATAAAGAGGCCTTACTGCACACCTATATTTACACTCCCAAGTAATATATATTAATTAATAGAATTATATATATAACCAATTTTGTTTTATTCATGTATGATGTAAACTTACATGGTTAGAGAACCAAATAAAAAAATTATCATGGTTGACCAAGTATTAAACCAAGGGAGTAATAAATTAAACTATCACTATCAACTATTTAAAATGAAGTTGTCATTGGGGATGAAATCATCATTATGATGTTTTCATATTCATATTTTTGATTTATCATTACCATTTTTGTATTTTGTTTTGGTTAAAACAAGAAAAAAATTATATTATAAATTTATGTCTCTAAAATCCACTATCTCTTATATTTGAATAAGTGATAAGACAAAAATGATAAAGAATTTGAGTATATTCTTATTATCATAGAAAAATTAAGACATTAATTAACATAACTAAGGTAGTGTGGTGTATTTTTCAATATAAATTGAATAATTTTAATTTAATCTATATTAACTAGTTATTTATTATTGGGAAAAAATACCTCAAGGTATCATTGATGCATTTTTGAGGTGATTGGGTTTGTTGAAAAAGTGGAACTCCATGCTTTGTTTGTTGACAAAATAGGCCACAATGTCCAATTTTTTGACAAAGGGGTTTTACATTGTGATTTTTCAAGTTCAAGAGATGTTGTTTAATATCCTTGTTTTTTTGAAGAACCTCGACAATGGAATGGACAATCTGGAGGTGGTAAAAAAGGATCAAATACAAGGTGGCGCCGTTTTCAAGTGTTTGACAAATTTTTGGGCCTGAAAATAAGAAAATGGAGAGATGTGTTTTTGGGAAAGGTAGGTTCTTGAAAAATGAACCTGGGGCATGAAATATTTTCATGGTGCAAGAAAATGGAAAGTTATGCACAAAATATTTTTGTGGTGTGTTAAAAAAGAAAGTGGTGCACGAAATATGAGATTGGTGCTTGAAATAGAGGGTTGATGTTTTTCACGCAAGTGGTGTTTTAAGACCAGAATCTCAAAAATTGTCAAAGGCATAAGGTGTACAAAATATTGGAGCAGTGCATGAAAAATGACGTAGTGTGGAAGATGTGTTTTTCGCGCTCGAAGTGTATTATGCTCTCAAGGATGGTTTTTCATGTAGGGGTTTATTTTTCCTATAAATATAAAGTGAACCCCCTCATTCAAATTAGCTATAGAATTAAAGAGTATCCTCATATCTGGTGTAAGAAATTTGAATATAAAAGGGGGTTGCGTGTAAACATCATGTTTTTTCATAAAGTCATGTTTTTGTGCATAAATAAATGGATGCCCATAAAAGAAAGGTTGTGCGCATTGTTTAGGCAGCGCGTAAAAGGGTATTGTGCATAATGAAAAGGTTGTGCGCAAAAATAAGGCTGTGTGTAAAGATCAGGGAGTGCATTAAATGTTTGTTGTGCGTAAAGGAAAATTTTTGCGTAAAAGAAGGCTGTTGTGCGCAAAACAATTGGTTTCACGTAAAAGTGGTGCTCCCAAAAAAATGTATTTCTCACAAGGTGAGGGAATTATGCGCAAGGAGCAGTAAGGGCTGCATGTAAAAATTGGAGTTGCTTGGTACACCCGGTGCAAAGTGAGATTCATCTGCGGGTGAAAGTTGGACGTCAATAGAGAATCTATTAATAGTTAAGGATGCACAAGTCATTATAGATAATGAAAGGAAATATAAGTCCATAAACCATGTGTGGATCCTTTCTAAAGTAGTGAGCAAAGGAATAGCAAGACGATGATCCTTTCTCCCAATAGTGAGCCAGAGAGAGAGAGACGAACAGGAAGTGACCCTTGGGAAAGCAGTGAGCTAACCCTAAACATTGTAAAGGTAGTGACCCAGGGCATATAAGTTATCTAACCCGAGCATTGTAAATTGTCAGTGAGATTTAGAGGATTTGGTACAACAAGACATCATGGTTGTATGCTTCTTGGACGTAGCCCAGTGATGGTAAAGAAAGTAAAAATATTTATGTTTGCCTACTTTCTTTCCTGAATTGCATCTAAAGCATCCTTATCAGATAAATAAGGAAATAACAAGATAAATGTTAAGAACATAAGAGAAAACAAAGTGAAAATTATAATATAGAGGTCATGATCTTGTGGGGTAGGAATTATTTTGAAATAGAATATCCATACCCCGATTAACCCCCCCTCCCAGGGTATCTAGGCCCCTTTTGATCTAATTATTTATATATATAAATGATATTTTGGTATAATCAAAATTTTATTTGGATTATGAGACATATGTAAATATTTTTCTTTTGAAGTTCTTCATTAATGATTTTGAAAAATTTATTGAATGGGTTTGATAACCATGAATTGTGATTATATAGAATGGTTATATTTTTTGGGATAAATATTTTAGAACACATGATTTAGGGATGGATATCTCTTCTGTTTTGTTTACACATGATGCTATGATAATAAATTTTTTATTTATTCTGGAAACTTATGCTTGATTGTGTTGGTAACCTTTTAATTTATTATTTTTTCGTGATATTATGCCCGAATTTAATTGTATTTCGGGGATTTTATTATATATTATATAGTGTGTGACAATATAAACTAACGGATAATACACATGACAGGTTAAATATAGAATTAGTTTATATAAGTATATATGGTTTCAATGTGGTTTAATGTCATTGATATTCAAATGAATTTTGGAAATTGTTTCTATATATAACATATAACTTGTGTATATAGATACTTCAGTATATGATTTCAAGAATGGATTATAATAAGTAACTAATTATATCCAACGATAGTAGGGTTGATGTCATGTTATAGGTTATATCCTACATGATGAATATATTTAGAACACAAAAATATAATTAATTCAGTGAGTAATAATTAAAATTTATAAGATGTAATTTATTTAAAGGTGAAACATTTAATGACATGATATTTATATATATGAAATCCTTTAAATGATCCAATTGTGTTTGATTTCTTTATTTACATGCAACAATTATCCAAAATGAAACCATGATATATATAGGTAAAAAGTTATATATTATATATGATTGGTAAAAACAATTGGTTGAATTAGATTGAGTGAATTTAAGTAATCCGTTTGTTAAATATATGTATAATGAAAATAAAGGTTACTTTTAATATAAATAATTTTCATTTTGTTTTCCAAATGTTACTAATAAGTTATGTTTTTGTTTAGAATGATATTTTTACAAGATAATTGATTTTTATTCATATTTCATTACTATTTCAGGAAACATATGAAAATAGTGATAAATTATGTTTGGTATTTGTAAAATTTTATAACCAATTTAATTGGAAGATGATAATAAACATGAATAATAAAAGTTAATATTTGAAAATTTTATTTTCTAATAATAATGGGTTTTCATTACATTTTAAGATTATATTCCAAAAATATATATATATATTATAGAAATTTTATTTTAAAATAATAATGTATTTTTAATAGAAAATAAAAAAAATTCCTTAATATGAATTTTTGGGATTTTTTTAAAAAAATTAGTTTAATATTGAAAAATAAAAAAATTTCAAAAAGATTTTACTTTTATGATATTATCATAAAAAACTATGGAATAAATATTTTTGAAAACATTTTCTATAATATATATATGTGTGTGTGTGTGTGTGTAAAATAAATTATTTAAATTACTATTTATTTTTATAAAACAAATGAATATAATTTGAGATTTTAAAGTAATTTTGTTTTGAAACTGAATTTTTCACCTATATTTGAAATTAATTCTCATAAAATTTTGAAATTTAAGATATATAAAATAATTTTATATTTTAGATGAACATTATCATATTATATAATATGTTCAATTTTAATTTTTTTCATAAAATTATGGGTTATAGATTTAATGTTAATGACCATGATAATGGTAAACATTTATTTTAATTAAATTATTTTGTTAATATTTTGAAATATTTAAATAATAAATTAAATTAACCTATTATAAAATATTAATTTAATATTATGTTTAAAAATACCTAAAATTAATTTGTCACACATTTAATTGTTAACATATAATAAATAATATAAAGAACACATAATAGTTAAAACCCAATTTTTCTACAACTATAATCCAATATATAAAATGTTTAAATTTAATAGTGTTTATTAATTTAATTTTATTAAATATAGATTATATTTAGTTTCATAAATATTTTTTTTAGTTTTTTTAATATATATTTTTAATATAATATAAATTATATATTTTAAAACTAGTTACCAATGTTAAAAAAGGAAAGTAAATACCAATTAATAAATAGCTTTTAAAATGATTTAAATATTTGTAGAAATACTTGGTTTAGGATTTATCAACCCAATATAACCCTAAAATAAATTATTTTTCTCTTCTGGAGTCTTGTACCCTTGCATAATGTAATGATATCCTTGGATATTAAATACTATTAAAAATAATTGATTTTATTCACTTATAAATAGGAACACTTGTACCACTTTCGGCCACACCGATTCGATTGAATTACTTCCTAAAAATAACAAATTTTATCCATCAAGAATATTCTCCCATGTTATTAATATTCTAGTATCAATTACACATCCTATTCCATTAATTTCTTTAGAGAGTTTCATGAGAAATTTTAAATTCACAAACTGATTATTACATAATCAATAACATTTCCTTCTTAATGTTTCCCTTCAAAACCATTCCTTACTATATTAAACTGATAACCTTAGAAAAATTATTATAGTCATATTTTTTTATATTAATGGAAATTTATTTATATATTATTTTTAATCTAGTTTGGAAAACAAAATAATGCTAATTTTGTGTTTTGGGAACTACCGCCGGCATAATGTAACAGTTTGTGATATTTCATATTATTTATTCATTACCCACACCACAAAAAAATTATTGAAAACGTAAAATATAGAAATAATATAATTATTATAATATTATAATGGAATTATACACTTCTTTAACTATACTCACCCTTCATGATATATTGTGTTCATTTTTGGGTTGTTTTGACCACCTACTCGAATAATTCTATAAAACTCTATCATGGATGAATATGGGAAGTAAAATAATAATATTATTACAACTTAATAAAACATTATTTAGTTGTTTTTGGTTATTTATTTAAATATTAATTATTTAATTTATTCTTGAAAGATCTTACTGGGTTTCTAAAATAAATAAAATAGAAAATATCGACTCATTTTTCATGTAAATAGAAGCAAAAAATCCATAACAAATAAAATGAATATGATAATAAATGGTCCATATTAATTTAAATATAATGATATTAGTTTATTAATAAGATTTAAAAAACCAATTGTTTTGGAATCTAAATGCATGAATTGAAGGAATCTTGGACAAGTTAATTTTTTCTTGTATAAAATTTTCACTATTAAGGACATATTTTTTAATATAAACTATTATTTAGAGAGGTGAATATTATGAAAATTTAAGAATTTTTATCATGATCATGTCAATTTCCATTATATTTTATGATTTAATTTTTATCATTTTTTTAGTTGGGGTTTAAATTGGAATTTTATATGTTTGTAAGGGTTTTCTTGATCTTAGTTTTGTTTTGGGAGGCAACTTACATGTTATGAACCTTGATTTCATTATTTGGTTTTTTATTGATTTACCTTCTCATGAATGTTATATAAATTATATTCTGGTATTGTATTAGATAAATTAAGAAAATCATGTTTTTTATTCAAATGTCTTCTGATACAAGGGTTACCACATTAGTAAGAGTTTTTGGTAACCCAATTTTTATTCTTTATGTTATAACAATTATATTAAAATTATTTCAAATAAGATTCATATATTTTTCCAATTTATTTTATTTTGGGGTATTATCTCAATTTTTAAATATTAACCACAACAAACCCTTTTCTATTTATTATTTCTCGTGAAATATGTTGTATGTAAGGGATACTGATAGCCGAATATTGGTTTTTTAACAAGTTTTCTGATTTTTTTTAAATGTGTATGTTAATTTTCATAAAAAATATGCCTTAAAGGCATCATATCCAATGCCTCCTTCTCTACCCCGCGCTGCATTTGGATCGGATCGATGACATGGAAAAGCCGGTGGGGGGGGGGATTCACCTTTGGGTGAGGTGAAAGGCTTTACCGCCGACACTGCCTTTCCCAAAACTCTCCATGAAAGGAACCCCTTCTCCTCCCTTCCATTTTCCACCATCTCTCATCATTCCACTGCATCTCTCTCTTAAAAAAATCATTTTCTCTTTGGTGGAGTTGGTTTTCTAAAAGAAGACCCAATATTTTACGAAGCATCATTTAGAGGTATTTTTTTATTTAATTTTATTTTTTTATATATTTCATTGAATTATTTTTAGTTCTAAATATATCATTTTTATGTAGTGTATTTAATTATAAATATTTTTTTATTGATTTTTTATTTAGTTACATATATTATGGAATAATAATTATTATTGGTAACTATTGACTATAGATTTTGAATAGATTAAGAATAGAAGAACTTTGGATTAAGTATTGTGAAATTTTGGTAGCATAATTATTATGTGGTTATCTAAGAAATAAAATCCCTATCTAGACACAAAAAAGTGGATGTGTATCTAGTACAGATGTTCCATGGGGTAAAACCTAAAAAACACGGCTTTAAACCAAAACTGAACGGGAAGCGTTGAACGATAATGACCCTTGCTACACTCCATGTTTGATACTCCTAGGGGACATTCTTAAGAGGATTAATATTTTTTTATAAACAACTTTTTTAACATAGAAAATAAAAAACAAATCAGTATATTTATCAATGATAAAATGATAATTATGATGATACAGAATGAAATGGATAAGGAAAAGGGCATTAAAGAACTAAAGTTACTTATATTAATAGAATTCTTTTTAGTCAGTTTTAAATATGTTTCTTATTAAGTAGTTTACTTAGTTATATATAGTTTAAAAATAATACTTATTATTAGTAATTATTAATTATAGATTAATTACTGAATAACTTTGGATTTAAAATGAATAAGTATTATTAATTAATTATAATTAACTAATGAATATCATATTATTAATGATTATAGAATAAATAATAATAGAATATCTTAAAAATGATTAACTAGTTATTAAATAATGATTTATTATTTCAAATCAATACCAATAAAAATTAGTATCATTGTTTAGGATATAACAAGATGCTCTAAAATATTAGTATCATAAAGATTATATATTTTACAAATAATAGTTTTTATTAGTAAAGTTTAATTATAGATTAATTATTGAATATCATACGATTAAAAGATGAATACATGTAATGATTCGATAATAATACATATCATTGATAAAATGACAATTATTATTATATAATTTGAAATGGATAAAAAAACACATTTAATTACTCAAGATTTTTTTTAACAATATACAAGAAATACCATGACATTTTTCAATTAAACATTTTCTGGATGAGATGTGTGTGACTTCAGAAGTGTGGTAAATCCAGTTTATTTGTATTTGGTAGCTCAATAACATTATCTAATGATATGTACAAAAGAATTTATATACATACATGTAGAATATTTTATTAATATATCAAATAAAAATCATTTGGGTTTTAACTCACTTCCAAAGTAAGGCCCGTATCATCCAAACCATGTTTTGTTGAAAAAATGTTTGTATTTCTGGTATGTAGTAAAACATTAAAATGTTATTTTATGTGTTTTTTCTTCTTTATTATAGAGTGATTGAAGAATGATTAAATAATTATTAACTTATTAATGATTAACTAGTGATTAAATAATGATCAACTGAGTAAATACAGTACTAAGAAACATTAGTATCATATTTTAGGATATAAAAAATATTTTAAATTTCTTTTATCATAAAGATTATATTGTTTAGATATATTATTTATTTTTAGAAATTATTAATTATATATTAATTATGTAATAACACAGGATTAAAAAAACAATGTATATAATGATTAGGAAATGATACCTATGGTCATATAAAGTGAAATGAAGAAGAATAAATAGATTAAATAACACATGAATTATTTACAACATACATGAAATACCATGACATTTCTCAATATAATGTGGTTTTTATGAGATGAGTCTTACATCGTAATGGTGTAAAATACAGCTTATTTTTATTAGAGTCTTAATAACATCTTCAGAGGATAGATAATTCACTTTTAAACATTCAAATGTTTTTGGCCTTATAATGACTTATAATATGGTATCTAAGATATGTAATTAGATGGTCGAAATTTTTTGAAAGTTTTAAAGTGAATTACATATAATTCAAAGATTTTATTAAGCTACCAATTAAAAATAAATGGATTTTACCTCATATCTGAAGTGAGACTCATCTCATCCAAACCACATTTTTTTTGAAAAATGTCAGCGAATTTACTGTATGTTATAAAGAATTAATGTGTTATATAATGTGTTTTTTCTTATTCATTTCACATTATATGATCTGAACTATCATTTTATGAATGATAAATAAACTAATTTAATATTTTCTTTTTATTTATACCTCAATTTCCAAAAATTTATGGGACTTATATTCTAATAAAATTTATATAATGAAACATTTGTATAATATTTTATTTTATAAAAAGGAATCCTAAAATTATATTCTAATTAATTTTATATGGTCAACCATCATTTTTAATAACTGTTAAACCATCATAATTTTGATCCAAAAAACATTTTTTATGTAGAGAGTCATGTTTTCCTATGTAAACTATTATGTGGAGGTTATTCCAACTGAGAAAAGAGATTCTTACAGAACAGAACCAATAACAGTGGTTAGTGTAGCTGATTGTGAAACCCAAAGTGGCCTTCAAGAAATAATTCATGGTTTCTTAAATATAGGACCCTATCAAAAGATGAAGACAATGAGTTATAATTATTTTAAATTCTTGATAACATTGTGGAATCTAGAATGTCTATTGGTTGCTAATACAGAGTGGGTCTAAGAAATAAATTATTTTCTAAATGGTCATATGGTACAATGATGGAGTTATATGTTGATGTTTCTAATGTACAACAACAAATTCTAGTAGTACGAATATGTATACTTACAAGGGTGGTTTAAGATAGTTTTCCACATGAAATTGAGCCTATTCAAACAGATATAAAAGAGGGAAACCTAGATGATCTCTTAGATATACATGTCATTCTCACTTCTACTGAGGTGTTTCGTAATGACATAATCGATGGTGGAAATAGTGATCATTAGGAGGGACCAGCGGAAGATAGGGAGGAGGTTTTTGAGAAATTCATTTGTTTTATAGTATCCTCAACCTATAATAAATCTTCTACCACTATTTTCAAATTAGATAGAATCAATAAAATGTGATCATAAATTCAACAATAATGTCCTCACACCAAAAACTCAGTTAGAAGGAGTTGTACTAGATAGGTTTAGTGAGATAGAATAAAAATTATATGTTGGATAGAATTTTCCATTTAAATATTCTTTAAAAAAAATGATAATGAGATTTAACATTGAGAGTCACTCCAGATACATCATTCAGGAATTAGTCTGTAGTAAATATATCTACGGTGAGAGAAGGATGGGGAATATTGTAGATTCCAATTAAGGGTGATTTCGGAAATTTCATTTGGAGGTTAGAGATTCTTGAGGATTGCGGTAGCACATACATGCGTTCATCCAAGCCTGAAACAAGATCCTATGTTATTGGATGAGGAATTTATGTCATCCATTTTTGTTGGGATGATTAGGACATGCCAAGATTTTTTGATATCCCTTGTGCAGGAGAGGATAAAACATACATTCGGTTATCATATTTTCAATAATAATGCATGGATGGTGAAAAAAATAGAAATTGTGAAGGTCTATGGTGATTTGGATAACTCATATCGAGTGTTTCTGTAATTTCTATCCATGTTGAGGCATCTTAACCAGGTTTTCATCCATATTGATAAAAATGAACATCGGTGTCATGATAACTAACTTGATCAATATCGTGTTCTATTTCATTAGTTTGTTGGGGAAATCCTCTTCTATATGTATTCATTTCCTTTCAGAAAATAGTTTATTCAGATTGATGGAAAATTTATACACGGAAAATACAAGGTCATATTGTTGATTGTGGCAAAAAAATATAGAAACCATTCACCTCTTCTGCTTTCCTATTTCTATTGTAGAGAATGAAAACTATGAATCATAGAGTTGGTTTTTTGGCATATATCAACAACAATTTCACCAACATTTAGGCTGTTTGTTTGAACTCTCATCAGTATCTAGTAATTAATTTTGTAATCAATGTCGGTCCTGATACATGGGGATACCCATATGCACATCATCGAATCTTTATTAGACAAATTTCTAGAAACATTCATAAATATCTCCATAATGAACCAATGTATATGGCAATCACGAGGATTGGAACACATTTTATTTGTTATTTTTTACTAATTCAACATAAAGATAAAATCAATTTATGTGAAATATAATCTCTCATGTGTATCATATGATTTAGATCATTGGATTTTTGTAGAATATTTCAAACATATCTGCCAAGATAATTAATTTGTTTATGATTATATGATGTATATTCCAAAAGAAAAATGGGCATTGGTATATAACGGGGGGAAGATGTATAAGAACATGACCAAATAGATTGTGGAATGCATCAATGAATTCTTGAAATGGCTTCCCAAGTGACCAATAAATTCCCTATTTTAAAAGTCATTATATCATTGCATGAAGTACATTGTTCATATAAAAAACTTGCATCAGATAGAATACAACATCTACAAAGGTATGGAAGACACTTTCCGTGATTGATTAAAAATAATATTAAAGAAGCTTCTGGTTATCATGTCTGACTTTTTCGATGATAAGACTCTCGATTTGAATTTCAATAGTGTTCGGACCCCATCACAAATATCTTTGTTGAAGAATGGTTGTAGTACTAGAAACTAGGAAATGTCAAAGTGGAAACTTTCCAGCCATAAGTTTTCTATGCACACATGCCATCACTACATGTGCCTCTGTAAACTTATCTTGGGAATCATATCTTGATACAATGTACCAGATGGACACCATTTCAAGTGTATCAACTAATGAATATGGTGTGTAATGAGTATTACTATAACCATGTACAATGACATAAATACCAAATATACTAATGTGAATTCAACGTTGTTAAACTATATAAGACATTGCAGAAGGATGTTTCTAGGGTGAGATCATAGAATTATTCTAAGAAAGGCAATGTGGTATTCTTAAAAATATTGTAAAGGAAGTGTTCCTAGAACAGAGTGACTATGTCTGATCTTATGTACTCCACAATAAATGGTGAATCTTTGTGGATTTAGGTATGGATGACCCACTATGGATGAATGATTCATGGAAGTTCCCTTATTGGTGAACCAAGAAAAATTGATGTGTTTTATATCTACACATTAATGGTTAATAATGACATGATTCTATAAGAAAATTATAAACACTAAAACTAATGTGGAAACATGATCCATTACTATAGATGAAACATTTTACACCCCGATTCACTCCTTCAATTTATGGGTGTTCTATTGACAAATACAATGGTTATCCGATGAAATGTGGAGAGTAAGGTGAAAATTTTTATTTTAAAATTTTAGAGAACCATTTAAATTTTTAAAGATATATTTATTAAAAACCCAAATTATAATTTTTTTATAAAAAAAATTGGGTATGGGAATCTGGAATGTAACATGAGATAACACATAACTATTTTTTATAGAAATTATTGGATTCAAAAAAATATGCACAATGAGTGAAAATTATCATTAAAGAGGATGAAAATTATTCTTAATACTGAAATATTTTTTATCAGGATGAAATTGAGAAAAAGGAGTGATTTGAATCAAAAGCTTATTTTCTCTCGAGAGAAATAGAAATTACCATGATATAAAACCATAGGGTTTAATAAACCAATTATGTCAATTATAAATTCAATAAGAATCATTATAACACCCTGGATGTAGTTCAGATAAAAAAACCCTTACAACTTTGGTTTCTTTTGAGTAAAATTATATTTAAAGAATATCTATGACATATATTTTTATGTGAAAGGGAAAATATAGTGTAAAATGTAAAATATGTCCAATGTATTTGAAAATGAGATAAATAAACAATTAACATAATTAATAATATCCACTAAAGTTCCTGAATATCCTTGAGGAAATGAGTTTTCTATTAGAGGCTTCCTTGTAAATGGACATCTTAGAATAAAATATTTTTATCAAAAGAAAAAGAAAGTGAAATAATATACCAATAGAAGATTAAGGGGATTTTTTGGAAGTAGAAGCTTAATTCTTTTACTATTTTTGAATGGGTGGTGAGGTTTCCCTCTTATAAGTGATGATAATGATATTTTTATAAACATTTATACATAATAAAAAGAGAGAAACTATTTCATAAGAAAATAAGTCTAAAAAATGTACAATAATAGTGTTTAAGATGTGATATTGTCAATAATCACTCAAATATTAATTTCCCAATAGGTTCTAAACATGATTTATATTCTTTACTCTTAGAATTTTTTATTTTATATTTTTTGTTACTATGGTAAAAATGCTAAAAATAATTAATTTAATTTTAATACTGAAAAAATAAAACTAACATTAATTCATAATTTAGATGACCTTAATGTAAATAAAAAATATATATTGATATATAAAATTAATATGGGTCTGAAAAATCAAGTTTACCAATATCTTATGTAATTGGTAAAACCAAATTTTTTTAAAAACTGTGTTTTTGTTGATTAAAATTTATGTGTATGTAGTAATTATTACTTTATTTTATTTTTTGGATATAAAATGGTTTCTTATAAATAATAAAATATTTTGGGGGCTTAAATTGAAAAAAAGAATTCTTTCTTCTAAAAAAATCATTTAATTTAAGAATATATTTTTACTTTTATTATATTTTTTTATTTGAATAAAATAAAAACATAAGATTTATAAATTTAAAATAGCATATAGAAATTTATTTTTTATTCCCCAGTTACATTAATTTTCAGAAAAAGGTTTTTATATGGGACAAAATTATACATACTTATTGATAAATTCATAGGTGAAATTGTTTTGTTAAGTACTTTTTGTTCACTATTCACTCATGTCACAAATTTTAGATAAAATAAAAAATACCCTTAAGATATTTTGAATATTTAGAATTCAAAAATTATGTCTGTTTTATAAGATTAATATCCAAAAATTTATAAATGTATATTTTAAAGGAACCATCATTATATAAAGAATAGAAAATTTTATTGAAATTTTTTTTTCATTAACATTATGTGTTCAAAAAATTATTTCATATTAATTTTTAATTTGAAATAATGTAAATATATTAGATAAAATATTTAAATATTATATATTGTAATAAAATTATTTTAAATATAATTATAACAAAAATGATTACTTTATAATGAACCATATTATTGAATTTTAAACCATATTAATTAAATATCCTCTATATGTAATCATTTTAATTTGTTTTTATATTATTTTACTCATGTTTTTTTATTTTCATAATTTTCTAAATAATATTCATAATTTTTTTAACCATTTTAAAATCTTGTTTAGTGAAAACAATATATCGAAGCTACTATTAATTTTGAGAGAAAATATTCCATAATATCATGGTTTTGATTTCGCCCACTAAAATAAGTGTTTAATTATAATGTTAAATACCATTCACTAAAGAAATAAAAAATGTGACCCATATGAAACCCCAATGATATCACCCATTGAGATATCCATTTCATTATCATTGGTAAGACTATGAAAATATTTTTACAAAATTTCATTTTTGAAAGTTTTCAAGTACATCCCTTTAAATAATTCATTTCCATGATCATATATCAATCCAAGTAAGGAATAAAATGTGATGATAATTTATAAAAATATCAATTTAAATTATTATATGAATATGGAAAATCAATCCTATTATGGTTTTACTAATAAATCATTCTTTTTATACAATGATAATTTCTGTACAACCTTGAAATAAATAGTCTAAATTATCACTCCTTTAATTTTACATATGATTTATATAGTTTTATTCTTTTTAGGTGATATTACTGAACTCATTGTAAAATGAAAATATATTTAAATCCTTAATATTAGTTTTTAATGATAATTTGATTAACCAATGAATAACCATATAGAGTTCCTATCCAATAGCACCATATTAGGCCCCCCAACATGCAAAATAGTGAATATTGAGTTGATACTAAACAAGAATTTTTAGGTTGTTTAATCCTATGTTAATTTTTCCCATATCCATATCCACATGATATTATCCATTTTAGATGTGATTCCTAGAGGAGCCATATATAATATACATTACCAAGACATCCTGGTTTTTTTATATATATACATATCCATGACACATTTATACAGAGTTATCATTATATTTTTCTTACATTATTCTCAAAAGTAATATTATCTCAAAAATAAAAAAACACTAGAATTATACTAACTGAAAAACCATAGACCCAAACTCCTAGTCTATAAGCAAAAACATTTTCCTTAAATACTATATTTGATGAAATGTGTGATGAAACTATCATTATTTCACAACATTATCCTAATATAAACACTAAAACTTATAAATCATCTCACTATCCCCAGAAAATAAGGTTCTGTGTGTTTGGGGAAATGTTTTATATGAAATTTATTTTATTAAACTTATGAACATTTCTATATTAGATAATTGTACTATAATACATCATAGGATTATTATGTGTTATACTCATCTTCATATCCTGATGAATTGAAACACAATGTGGGATGATATCAAATTCTCAATATGGGAAAAAATCATCAATATTTCTCAAAGGGTTTGACCAAAAGGATTTGATAAAAACTGAGTAGGGTATAAATATCTTTTTGAAATAACATATAATAAAAATTGTGGTCCAAAATTAACGAGTAGATAACATGAAATCTAATAAGGTCTAATATATACCAAGGAAAATTATAGTCAAATAATGAGGAAATAATCATTATCTGTGGAAAATAATCATTAGAATGAAGATTGGGAATTTTCATTAAATTATGTATAAAAGTAACAAAATGTACTAAAAATATATATTAAATATAAAATAGTGTATCATGATTCACTAACCATTTACCATAACATGATGAAGGAATATATATTTTATTCCCATATAATATAAGTAATCATTGTTCGATTATCATAAACATAGTGGGATAACATTACTACATGGTTCCTATAAACCTAGTGGGTTAAGAATCAATGACCGATTCCTATAAAAATATTTGAGTAATCATAACTTCTAAATTCCAATAAAAATGAAGCAGACACTAGTGTAGAAAACGTTTTTAATGTCACTATTGTTTACATCGATTATAAATAACCGACGTGATAATTTGTGAAATGTGGTTTTTTATGTCGGTTATTTTGTAACCAACATAAAAAATGCAGAGAGTAAATTTTTAAGGTCGGTTATTTTAATAACCGACGTTTAAAATGGCCCACGTTTCTTTTTTACATCGATTATAAATTAACCGACGTAAAAAACCAAAGTGAGGTGTTTTTTACATCGGTTATCAAATAACCGACGTTAAAAATGAGGTATCTATGATTTTTTTACATCGGTTATAAAATAACTGACATAAAAATCGTCTTTTGAGGCCTTTTTGACGTCGATTATTTGATAACTGACGTAACAAAACAACCCGCATATTTTTTACATCGGTTATATTATAACCGACCTAAAACATTGTGATTTCTGATGTATTTTTTCGTCGGTTATTCTATAACTGACGTCAAAAACCAACACGCGGATTTTTTTTACATCGTTTATAAAATAAATGACATAAAAAAGCCGTATTTGATACATTTATAACATCGGTTTTTATAATAACTGACATTATAAATGTAATAAAAATAGTTTATAACATCGGTTATTAAATAACTGACGTTGTAAAACATTTAAAAAATTAACACGCCCCTTGGATTTTCATTTACGATTTTTCGATCGACAGTCCGGCGACTCGTCTCTCTCGCGCGGAAAACCCTAATCGACTAGTCGATCTCATTGCCTTAAACATGTATTTCAATCACTATTTATCATCTTTACTTTCCTCGGATCTATCATCTCAACTCGCAACACTCAGGTAAGCCTCCAATGACTTTATTTCATTCGTTTGTTTTTTCCAGATAGTCTATATTTACACTTTGCGATTTTTTTTGTTTAAACTAGTTAAGATTCTTCGATTTCAAATCATCTTACCTCGTTTTGCCATCATCATCTTATTTATTATCCCCAGATCTATTTGTTCGACTTGAAATATTCACGTAAGCCTCACCTACTTCTATTTCGTTTGTTTTTGTTTCGCGAATGCCTGACATTGATGGTAATTTTTGTTGTCATTGACAACTAATGATCTCATTCACCTATATTACTGAAATTTATATGTAAACCACTATGACAGACCCATTCTGTGTACTGGTGTGATTTATTTTATAAGTATATATATGGTTTTTCATGGTGGAATGTTTGTTTTGGATCCTTGGTTGTTTCTATTTTGGGTATCAATTTTTGTTGTTCCATAATCTATTTACGTTGATTATTTTCGTGGACTATTATAAGTCATCATATGCTATTAAAATCCGATTCATTTCACAATAGTGAATTTTTGACTAGTAGGAGATACAATTCGTGGTTCTCGTTTTGAATAATGGCTTGATACCAAAACCAGTAGCTTGAGGTTAAAATCTCTAGATATGCCAAAACTTGTAGTTTTAGGTTAAAATCCCATGGTTTTGGGGGGATGCCAAGAGGGTTGGTGGTTGTCCAGGGGGTTGGGGGCTATCCAAGGTGTCCATGGAGGTGGGGGCGTCGAGGGGTGTGTGTTTGGGGGGGGGGGGGTCCAAGGGGGTGGGGTGTCGAAGGGGGTGGGGGGATGTCCAAGGGGGTGGGTGGGGGGCTGTCCAAGGGGGTGGGGCCTGTCCAGAGGGATTGGGGGGTTTTCTGGGTGTGGGGGTTTTCTAGAGGGTTGGGGGAGTCCAGGGGGTGTCCAAGGGTGTAGGGGTGGTGTCCAAGAGGGGTGGGGGTGCTGTCTAGAGGGTTGGGGGTTGTTCAGGGGGTGGGAGTGCTGTCAAGAGGGTCGGAGGGTGTCTAGGGGGTGTCCAAGGGGGTAGGTGGTGTGTCCAAAAGGGGTGGGGTGCTTTCTAGAGGGGTGGGGGCGGTCCAGAGGGTTGTAAGGCTGTCTAGGGGGGTGTCCAAGGGGGTGGGTGGGGGGTGTCCAAGGGGGTGGGGGCCTATCCAGAGGGTTTGGGGGGTTGTCCAGGGGGTGGAGGGATGTCCAGAGGGTTGGTGGTGTCCAGGGGGTGTACAAAGGGGTATGGGTGGGGGTGGTGCCCAGGAGGGGTGGGGTGCTGTATAGAGAGGTGGGGGCTGTCCAGAGGGTGGGGGCTATCTAGAGGGTTGGGAGGTGTCCAGTGGGGTGTCCAAGGGGGTGAGGGTGGGGTGGTGTCTTGGAGGGGTGGGGGTGCTATTGAGAGGGGTGGGGGCTGTCTAGGGGGAGGGGGGCTGTCCAGAGGGTTGGGGGTGTCCAGGGGGTGTCCAAGGGGGTAGGGGTGGGGTGGTGTCCAGGAGGGGAGGGGTGCTGTCTAGAGGGGTTGGGTGCTGTCTAGGGGGTGTCCAAGGGGGTAGGGGGTGGGGGGTGGTGTCCAAGAGGGGTGGGGGTGCTATCTAGAGGGGTGGGGGATGTCCAGGGGTAGGGGTTTACAGGAGGGGTGGGAGCTGTCCAAGGGTGTGGTGGTGTCCATGGGGTGTCCAAGGGGGTGGGGGTGGTGTCCTGGGGGTGGGGGGGTTGTCCAAGCAGGTGGTGGCGTCCAAGGGGTGTCCAAGGGGGTGGGGGATATGTGTCAGTTGGGATTGACTACTACATTGTGGATTCTGAGATTATGACATGATGATTATGCCATGATGATTGGGTTTACATTGTGATTTTTTCCATCTGAATTTTTATTTTAAATTTGAATTGATTATCAAGTTTACTCCATTTTCTCCAATTTTCTGTCAACCATTGTAGGCCCCATGGTTTTCATTGATTCAATGGAATTTAAAACTGTTATATAAAATATATTCTGTTTTTAAAATAATATTCAAGCATATTTTTTAAAATACGCATAGATTTGTTTTATATTTAAAAAACATTTACATTCAAATTGTGATTTTTTCATATAAACATATATTTTTATTATCTTCAAAATATATATAATTTTGATATTTGTTATAGGTAATAATGAGTCGAAGTTGGATTATGTCACATCGAAGGAGTAATAAATATGAGGAAGGTGTTGATGCCTTTTTTGAATTTGCTAAATGAAATGTTCCAAGTAGTTACATTTTTTTCTATACATTCCTGAATTGATTGAATATGAAGATGTTTAAAAGTTGAAAGATAAAAGATAATATGATTTGTCATGGTTTTAATCTGAGTTACAACCCTTGGATTTGGCATGGTAAAACGGAATGGAATGTCACTGATGATGATGATTCACAAGATGGTAACTCAGATCGAATTGAAGAAATGATTCGCGATATTGTAGCAGAACAAATTGAGATAGAACTGATAGTTGCGCGTCTATATGGGGATGCTGAAAAACCATTATATCCTAGTTGTATAGATTTTACGGTTTTGTCGGTGGTGTTAAGATTGATTAACCTGAAGGTGAAACATGGATGGAGTGACAGATGTTTTACAGAGCTGCTACAATTAATTAAAGACATTATTCTAAAAGATAACGATCTTCTAGATTCACATTATAAGGTCAAGAAAATATTATGCCTGATGGGATTGGGATATAAGAAAATACATGACTGTCTGAATGATTGCATTATATATAGGATGGAATATGAATTTCTGTAAGAGTGTCTTAAATGTGGGACATCATGGTATAAGGTGAAAAAAAATCACAGGCTAATGTAGAGATTACAAAGATCCCTTCAAAGTTATTTTGGTATCTTCCTATAATTCATCATTTCAAACATTTATTTTTTAATTCACATGATGCAAAAAGGTTAATATGGCATGCTGATGAGCAGTTATGTGATGGAAAATACGTCATCCAGCTGATTTTCCACAGTGGAAGAAAATTGATGTGCAATATTGTATATTTGGAAATGAAATTATAATTCTTAGACTAGGGTTGTGCATAGATGGAATGAATACATACCGAACCCCCACTATCACACATAGTTCATGGCCTATTTTATTGGTAATTTACAACCTCTCTCCTGAAGTTTGTATGAAGTGCAAATATTTCATGTTGAGTATAATGATCTCTAGTCCAAATCAACCCAGCAGTGATATTGATGTTTACTTGTCACCGTTGATTGATGATTTGAAACTGTTATGTGCTAATCGTATTAGTGTGTATGATTCTTAAAAAATGGAATATTTTAAACTGCATGCAGTGCTTATGTTCACTATAAATGACTTCTCAGTGTATGGAAATTTGTCTGGATACAGTGCTAAAGGGCATAAAGCATGTCCAATTTGCGAACAACAGACGTCATATTGTCAATTGCATCATGGGAGGAAAACAGTGTACATGGATCATCAAAAGTTTTTTCTTATGGATCACCCGTATAGAAGACTAAAAAAGGCATTTGATTGCTCACAAGAATTTGATACTTCTCCAAAACCTTTATCCCCTGATCTGTATTTTGAGAGGTTGAAAAACCATGATGTGACATTGGGAATGACACAAAAATCTAGTAATGATAGACGTATTTTTAAGAAAAGGTCAATATTTTTTGAGCTACAATATTGGAGGTATCATGAAGTTAAAAATAATATTGATGTCATGCACGTGGAGATGAATATCTATGATTTTTTTATTGGAACATTGTTAGATATTAAAGGAAAGACAAAAGATAGGTTGAATGCAAGATTAGAATTACTATCAAAGAAAATACGTTTGGAGTTAGCCTCCACTCCTAAAGGAAGATGAACATTTCTTCCCTCGGCTTGTCATACATTATATAAGAGGGAGAAAATTAGCTTTTGTTAGTGTCTTCATGATATCAATGTGACTCAAGGTTACTCTTCAAATGTAAAAAATTTGGTCTCGTTGAAGGACTTGAAGTTGATTGGTATGAAATCACATGATTGTAATGTCATGATGCAACAAATTATACTAGTTGCATTGCATGGAATATTTCCCATTCATGTCAGAAAGACTATAAGATAGTTGTGTTATATTTTCAATTCAATTTGTAACAAGGCGATTGATGTGAATGCTTTGAACATTTTCGAAAAGGATGCAATTTTTATACTTTATCAATTGGAAATGTTTTTTCCTCAAACTTTTTTTGATATAATGGTGCATTAAATGATTCATCCGGTTCGAGAAATAAATCTTTGTGGACCTGTATATCTTCGTTGGATGTATCCTTTTGAAAGGTATATGAAAATATTAAAGGGGTATGTTAAGAATCCATATCGACCTGAATCCTCCATTATTGAAAAGTATATTTCTGAGGAGGTAGCCGAGTTTTGTACGAGTAACATGGCTATAGTGAAACACATAGGTTTGCCACCATCTCTCCATGAACGAGATAATAATGATGGAAAGGGGATTCATGGCTTGAAAGTCAAATCATTATTAGCTAAACAAATGAAGAAGTTAGAATCGTACATCTTGAATAACATAGCTGATGATCAACCATATATCACATTGCTTATTAATGAGTTGAAACAATGTCATCCAAAGAAGAAAGAAATGTGGATTTTGAATGAGCACAACAAAACTTTTTTATCCTGCTCTAAAAAGACATAGCTTGTTAGATCAAATGTATCAGAGACATTAAAACATATAGCGGGTAGTCCATGATTAAATGTGATAACATGGTACAGTTATGACATTAATGGCTATACATTTCATATGAAATATCAGGACAACAGAAGTGCAGTTCAGAATAGTGTTGAATTGGTGTTTGTAGAAGCAATGCATTTTTCGTGTGCTCAGGATAAAAACCCAATTTCTGCATCAACTGCATATTATGGAGTGATTGAAGACATATGAGAGGTTGATTTCTTTAAAATTAAAGTTCATTTTTTAAGTGTAAATGGTTTATTGGTAACAACAGTGTCAGACATGATGAATTTAGAATGACACTTGTTAATCTAAATAAGTTGGAAGACACAGCTGATTCTATTATAATGGTAACACATGAAAAACAAATTGTCTATGTAGTAGATCAATCACATATGCAGTGGGTTGTTGTTTTACAAGGCAAAAAACAATATGTTGGTGAGGATGAACTTGATTAAGATATGGATTTATGGAGATCCCTACTTCCATGGAAATTTTAACAGAACATAATGATGAGCATGTTGAAGACATGGTTTGTGCCATAAGGAACGATCTTGATGAAGGAATTTGGGAAAATAATCCATTTGGACATTCCTAAAATTACCGGTAACATATGATTATTTCTTGTTTACATTTATTTTTTTCATAAAATGTTAGATATTGTATGTTTTTTCTTTATTAAAACATATGTTAAAAAAATAAGTATATGTTTTTGTTTGTTTAAAGTTTGTTTATTTTAATTTATCATGTTTACCATTACATGAATTATATATCTATTATTTTTGTTTAAGGACAATTAATTTACCATGTTTACCAGGTTTACCATGTTTACCATGTTTACCGTGTTTACCATCTTGACCAGCTTTACCATTGTTTAACATGCTTACCATATTAACAATGTTTACTATTACATAACTTAGTACATTTTCTATTTTTTTATTACAGTAGTATTAAAATATTTTTATTTTTATATTTGTGAACTAATGTTTGTTTTTTTTATTTGAAGGATAATAATAGATAATTCAGTTGATCAACCACATGATTATGGAGATGAGCATATTGGTCATACATCTGGGGAGGAACATTCACATTCTCATCTTGATGTTCCCCAATAATCCTCATGTTCTCCTATTAAAAAAAAGAGTTCAAATGTTGGTAAACGTGGGTGCACATGTTTACCAAAATTAGGACTTTCTTGTACGCAGGATCAGAGGATACTCGTTGAGTTTGATGATGATGATATTCTTAGAGGTCCAAATGCAAAATATTTTAAGAGTTTTGTATCAACTCAGGCTAAGAGAAAAGTAAGAATTCTTTATGATGACTGGAGAAGTGTGGATAAAGTGATAATCACTCAGTTATGGGAGATGATTTTGGTAAGATATTTTTCTATTGTTTGACTATTATTTAAATGTTTATAGTATATATAATATGTTTAAGCTCTTCTTCATCAGATGAAATTTCATATTCCTGACACTGGAGGAGTTAGGAAGAAATTCTTATTGTTGGCTACCAGGAGATGGAGGGATTTCAAATCAACCCTCTCATCTAATTTCATTTATCGTCATTGGAGTCATGACAATCCATGTTTTATATATCCTTTTATATATGAATACACATGGAGATAGTTTTTTTAAAGTAGAAGAAAATAGTCATTTTCAGTAAGGGAAATGTAAACATTTATAAGCTTTCTTATATAAATGATTTTATTAATTTTTTGTTAATGATTTATTATTATTAATTTGCAGTAAACAAGGATACCTCATTAGGAGATCCAATCTAAAATGTATACCCTCATAGTTTATCTTGGTGAGGGTTTGCATTTTTGGATGAAAAAATGATGGTGAAAAAATTTCAACAACTAAGAGATGAGTCTTCAATCTCTGGAGAGGTAGCCCCTCTATCCCCTCTTTCTAGACATGAAAAATGGAAGAAAGCTCAGATGGGCAAAAAAGGACAATATATTTTGGAAGAATCGATAATCATAGATGAGATGATTATAAGATATCTATTTTATTTATTTAAGTTAACTATTTTCTTCATATAATTTCAATAATTACAGAAATGTTCAATTAATTAATACATGAATCTCTTGAGGAGCAGAGTTCACAAGGGGTCATTTTACAGCTACTGGGAGGAAAGATATTTTATCTATAGCATTGGGAAAGGCCGAACATCCTGGTCATGTAAGAGGATATCCGGAAGGTGTATCAGTAAGAAAAGTGTTGCCACATTCTTCAACTTCTAACTTTGAGGGGGTTTATAAAAATAATATAATCCTTGGAGGCTGAAGGTCATAATATTAATGCGGCGATGGAGGAAAAGATTACAGCGTCAGTACAGTCTATGTTTGCAGACATGAAAAGACAATTTTAGACTGCAGCTCCCACTCCTCCACCTCCCCCTATAGACCCCATTATTTATCCTCCACCTTCTCCAATAGCTCCCACACCCCCACCTCAGCCTGCGGACCCAATTTTTTATCCTACTCCTCCGCTGCAGCTTCCTACTTATTGCGAGTTGTATGATGATGATCCTCAACATCATATAGTTGCATATGGGTTGGTATATTGTATAAGAGATACAGTTCATCATCAAAAATTAGAGGTAGGGAATCAGAGGGTCACTGTACAGGATATTATAGATAGACTAGCTCGAGTACCGTTACCTATAGATAAGGTGACAACAGTTAGACATAATATCGGCCATTTTTTAATTTGTCCATCCCGAATTCTTCTACTCATTACTATAGAGTTATGAATGTTATATCTTTTAATTTTTTTATTAATGTTTTTTTATCATTTGAAAACTAATATATTTTTCTATTTATTTTTACAGGAAAACTTCAAAGGTAATGAAATACTGTATAGACAACAACAAAGACAAATGGAAATGACATCATATACAGATTCATGTAGTCTTGACAGATTGTTAAAATATTCAAATTTATTGGTGGTTCATTATGAGTTTCCAATGGAAGATCACGTTTTTGGACGTGCAATAAGTGTGGGGATTATGAATTCAAATATCATGGATCTTGTTACTGGAGATAAGTTGGGCATCAAAGTGGTGCAAATGTTTTCCATGTAGGTCTTAACACCTTTTCCGTACATTATATTTATTAAAAATGTATACTTATGCCTATTTTGTATTAGGTATCATTATAAAATTTGTGAGAGGAATGAGCTGACAGATGTATATGGATTCATGGACCCACATTTTATTTCCCCTAAAGCATGTGCATTGGATGAGGAACAAAGAATGATTTATATTGCTGAAAGACTTAAAAAGAATATAGTCACACAACGTTGGATGATGCCTTTTGTGAGAGGTATGAAACACATCACTCTCAAAGAGTTCAATATCTTTTAACATAAAAAACCACTAACCTTAAATTTTCTTTTATCACTGATCATTGGATGTTAGGGGTTTTTTGCCTAAGGGAGAAAAAAACTTTATTGGATACATTCTGTCCATAATGATGTGTGGGAATGTTTTAATAATATATTGAAAAAGTATTTTCAATTTCTCAGTTTTTTTATATATTATAATGAATTTTAAATCTACCCCATTCGTAATATTTTCTAACAGGGAATGGGTCTAATTTCACAAAAACACAAAGAAAAGGAGTGCAAAGATAAAATATATAAATGCGAAGGTAAATATCCATTTATAATTTTTTATTTTTTATTTATTACATAAAAATAATATATTGAATTTACACTCATTCAAATATAATTGTCATGAACAACAAGATTTCATCGAATGCGAATATTATATGTTAAGATTTATGTAAGAAATAATCACAATTGGGATAGTTGTGAATTTTGACCTGGAAATATTTCCTCTTAAACTTTTCCATAATATTTCAATTTGATTTATTCATTATAGACGTTAACTACTATCGTTTTATTTTTTAGCTTTTTGATGACAATCAAACCTATACCGCTAAAGACATCAAACACTTACAAGTGGAGTTTTCATATTAGTTTACATGTTTTATTGAATTTTAGTTGTTTGTAATGTAAAATTTAATTTTGAATATTGTCGTTGTAATTGTGTATTTGGTAGTCATTTAGGTTGGATTTAGTTTTTTTAAGTAGAAAGTGTATGTTTTGAATGTTATTTATATGAATGTTTAATTTTTCTCTACTTCTTGTTTTAGTCTACTTATGATGGTTTTTCTGGTATGGATTCTGGTCTGGGGGGCAGTCCAGGGGTGTGGTGGTGGCTGTCTAGTGGGTTAAGGGAATTCTGGTCTGTTTTTGGTAATTTTCGGTCTATTTCAAGGGTGTGGGAGGGATATCCAGGGATGTGGGGGTGTTGTCTATGGGTGCGGGGTCTACAGAAGGGTGGGGTGATGTCCATGGGTTGGTGGTGATGTCCAGGTGTGTGTGTGGGGGGGGGAGTTTCCAAGGGTGTGGTGGGTGTAGTCTAGTCAGGTAAGGGGGTTCTGGTTTGTTTTTGGTAATTTTTTGGTCTGTTTAAGGGGTGTGGGAGGATTTTTTAGGGGTGTGGGAGTGCTATCCAGGGGGTGGGGGGTATACATGAGGGTGGGGGTGTGTCCAGGGGTGTTTGGGGCTGTCCAGGGGGTCGAGGGTAGTCTAGGGGTGTGGTGGGGGCTGTCCAGTGGTGTGGGGGAGGGTTGTCCAGTTTGTGGGGGGGTATACATGAGGGTGGGGGGGGGGGTTCCCGGGTGTTTGGGGCTGTCTAGGGGGGAAGGGGCAGTCCAGGGGTGTGTTGGGGGTTGTTGAGTAGGGTGATGGGGTGTTGTTTAGGAGGGTGGGGGTTGTCCTGGGGGGTTTGGGGATGTCCAGGTGGTCGGGGGGTAGTCCAGGGGTGTGGTGGGGGCTGTAAAGTGGGGTGAGGGGGTGCTGTTCAGGGGGTGGTGGGAGGGCTGTCTAGTGGGGCATGTTTTAAATGTTATCAATGTAAATGATTAATTTTGGTTAGTTCTTGTTTTTAACTACATCGGTTTTTGTGGTAAAAATTCTTGATTTAGTTTCTGGTTATTTCTAGGGGAGAGCAACGGACTACATTCGATTTTTTAAAAAAAATTTGTCTTCCACGTCAGTTATTTTATAATTGACGTGATAAAGGAATCGGGAAGGGTTTGTCACGTTAGTTTTTTGAATAACTGATGTGATAAGCACATGTGGACTGGTTTATCATGCCGTTTATTTAATAACCGACGTGATAAAAGGCCTGGGAAATGGTTTATCACATTGGTTATTTAATATCCGATGTCATAAACCATTTCCCAGGGGTTTATCACATCCGTTATTAAATAACCGACGTGATAAACATCCCCCCAACATGTTTATCACGTCGGTTATTATATAACCGATGTGATAAACCCCCTAGTTTATCATGGGTGTTTTATAAAAACCAAAATTATAACCCCCCCCCCCAGTTTTTGCACATCAGTTATTAATTAACCGACGTGAGAAACACAACGATGATATGTTTTTTACATCAGTTTTTAAATAAATGACGTAAAAACATTATTTATAACATCGTCTATATTAACATCGGCTAAAATCTGATGTAAAAAATGAAAAATACCCGACCTAAATAACGTTTTCTGCACTAGTGAGAGATTACTTCTTGATTCAAATATACATAATGAAGCATTCATCACATCTTGATTCACATAGTGTAATAGACATCAATAATCGGTTGGTTTAATTATCTCTGCTCATATAAATCTACAAGAAATGTATTTCTGGGATTTATATGAATCCACACATCATTCATCTTTATATATGTGTTCCACTTTAAAAATATCATTAATCTCATCATAAACAAACCATATAAAGAGAAATGGGTTTCAAAACACTTGTCTAAAGTATTATTAAAATTGGCCTTAAGAATGTAAATAGATGATACCCAAAATTCAATAAAAAATAGTATTTAATTACAATAATAAGAGTGTGTTTTATTAAAATTATGTTCCATGTAATTAAAGAATTTATTTACTATAACCATGTAATAAAATGTTGTTTTTAAAAAAAATTCAACCATTGAATAAGGGATAAAGTTATGGGTCACCATGAATATTCATTTTCAGAAAGGTCGCTATTGTGAAATTAAAATGGATTTATATTTAAGACCACTATTTTGAATTAAATATCAACATTCAAGCCCTAGAAAATACCGAAATTTATTTGAAACTTAAAGTAATTTTTTTTAAAAAAATTAATTTTTTTCAAAAAATATTCAATAAATGTACCTTGAAAAATTTACCAGGGATTCAAAAATGTGATGTGAAATATTTAAAAAAAATTACAATAAAATAATTATCATTTTTAATGGATCATTTAGAAATAAATAGTGTTTTATAAAATGTGAAGTGAAATATTTTTTAAAAGCATACTTTTATAATAAAACATCAATAATAGATCATGGAAATAACTTGAAGGTTGTCACATATAACATGTAGTTGAAGATAAAATATTCTATTTTCAAATGGCGGAAAACATTTTTAATATTTTTAATATATTTTTTTTAAAAAACCACATTGTAAAAAGATTAACAAAACGCCTTTTAATAAAGTGGAGAAGGTAAATATAATGGTCACATGAGATCACGCGTAATTAGAATTCCATTATAGAAAATTGGCGGGAAGGGAAATATACATAATCAAGGGAAACTATAATTAAATATGATGGTAAATACTCTTAAAATTGATAAAATTTTAAGGTAGATTAAATTGACTAGGGTGGAATATTGGAATCAAAATCCCCATTTAACCTATAGTGGAAGAGAAAGTATCTGGAAATATAATCTAAGGGTTGAAGAAACTAGTATAGGAAGAAATAAGTTCAAGTAGAAGTGTTATAACTCTATAAATGGATATGAGTAAATAAAAACCCTCACAATATTGGAACCTTTTGAGTTAAAGACCATAATGAGAAATAATGAGATATGGCTCTTCAAAACCAAAAAAAATACATGAATATGGTAAAAGAAATTCATTAAGATCTACTCACTCTATATAAGAGAATTAATGTGTGTAACATCAGTCATTCCTCTTATGAGATAATGAAATCCTTACTATAATTATAGAATTCCAGTAAGGTTCCTGAATCCCATTGATGACATAAGTCTACCCTGGGAAAATTCCTTGAAAATATAGTTCTAATGAAATATTCTTACGATAAGAAGCTAAATAATGAGAAATGGGAATCTAGTAGATAGAAAGGGGGAAGTTTTCCAATTTAAAACATAAATTTACAGGTTGACTTTAAGAGGTGGTTATATTCCCAATTTATATGTTGGGAGAAATAATTTTTTAAATATATCACTTTAATATAATTATGGAGTGTGCTTAACAAGCCTCGAGGACCCCATCCTATAAACTAACTAAAATGGGAAAGTGATAAGTTCTGTAATCCCTCAATTATTTATTTTTACACATGTTTTAAATATGTTCTAAAGTCCTTTATCGTTATAATTTTTATTTTAGTATTTTTTTTATTTACTATGGAAACTAATTATTACCAAGTGAATATCTATTAATTCAAAAAATAAAAAAAATATCACTTATAACACAATTTATACCTACTAATTCAAAAAATTAAATATATGTACTTAAATAAAATTTCTATGTATGAAATATCAATTTTAACTTCAGTGAATATAATGTATAGAACCCCATTTCATAATAAATTTTATATCTTATATTTTTATTAATGTTTAGGATAATATGGTCAATGTATTTGATTTTTAATATATAAATTGGGATTTTAGAAAACAAAAAAGGTAGGTAGCCTATAAATAAAAAAATAAATAATTGTCCCTAATTAATTTTTAATTAAATGAAAAGACCAAAATTGTACATTTTATTTGAAAATATTACTTATGTTAATAAAATGATAAAAATAGGTTTTGTAAATTAATAAGTTTATTTATAAATTTATAGTTTTACTCTATAATTATATATTTTTTCATGAAAAAATCTTTATATGTTTTATGTTATAATTACATCATAATAGAGTAACAAACCATATGGTTTTAGTACAAACTGTATTTTCACAATTCCCTTAAAATTAATTATTTCTAAAAGATTCCAAATGTTTTCCTGTGATAATATATATTTTTATAATTGAAAATAAATTTGATAGAATCAAAATTAAAATTTTAAAAATTTAGCTCTTATAACGAAATTCAAAATATAAACAAAAAGAACACTTTTTTTGAAAAATGGAAATATAATATATTATGTCTTCAAAATCGTATTAATAATAATTTATAGATTAAATAATTTCAATATAGTAGTTAACATATTTAATTTTGATATATTCTATGAATAATTATCTTTAATTTGTCAATTTAATTTTTCAAAAAAATATTTGATAATGAGTAATCATTTTAAATATCAAATCATATTAAATATATATCCACTAAATATAAACTAGTTTAATCGGTCAATAAAATTGTTTATGCTAAAGGATTCATTATTCATATAATTTTATTATTAATAACTATCTAATATATTGAGACTTGTTCTAGTTTGGTGGTGTGTGTAGACTAAACTATCAAATATATTATTAATTTAGAGTAAATTAAATACTCCATAATCTCTAGGTGTTACACACCAACCCACTACAGTTCAAATGGTGATGGATCGTGACATGTTATGGGTCACCCCACTATTTAACAATTACACATAAGGGTTGGATATATTAAATAAAGAATCCAAGAGAGTAACTCCGTATCAAAATATTTTTTTCAATTGAATGGACACAAGAAGAAGGAACTTACTAAAGGATCATAAATAACACCACATGAACAAGAGTTCATTCTTTGAATTAATAGAAGTGATAAACTGAACAAAACATGAATATTGACCTAGGATCTAAATTCTCCTAAAAGAAAAATAGATATGAATGGGTAAGAACTATCCCAATAAAGTTCACCGATGCCATATGATTTATAAGGAACATTACGACATACCTAAGGATGTATCCAAAGGCATACTACCACAAAAAGAAACCACAATATGAGAAACATTGGATCCCAAAATTTATTATATGAGGTGGAAATGGTACTTCTCTCTCCAAAAATAAAACCTTGATGGACCCAAACAAAATAAAATAATATAGAACCCATCCCATCCTATATAAAAAACTAACCAAGAAATCACATATACAACTCCTTAAAACCAGTTCTACATCACAATGGAATCATCCCCTAAAAAGAAGGTGATAAAAAATTGATCTACTTGAAATGAAGAATTAATTGAGCTTCCCCAATGAATATTTTAGGTTGAAATAAATAAAACACATTTTAATAAAAACTAAAAAAACATATCAATCAAGAACCAATAATTGAAAATCACTAAGGCCCGATAACAATGAAGACCATTCTTGGTGGCATATAAAAACAAAAAATAAACAAAATCCACAAAAAATACCAAAATCATCATGATTAATTTTTGTAGAAAACTATATAAGAAAACAAGAAGATCTGAAATTAATATTAATGAATTTCAAAAGAATATTTTTTTTAAATTTTATTAAATTAATATTTTCAAATCCTCTACTTAAACAAAACAAAATTTAAAACATAACATCTAAAAATAATACATTTTTTGAATACAAATTCATGTGTGTAAACCATAATAACATATAAAATAAATTGAAAAAAAGAAAAAGTCAAAAATTATTGATTATAATCTATTTTAATCTCTAGATAAACATAAAAAAATATAAAATCATTGTTGAGGATAACATTAAAAACATTACACCTAAACATTAAATCATTAAATTCCCCTAGAAAATCATTTTATAAAATTTTCTTTTTATTTTCAAAACTTGAACATTTGATTTAAATTACCAAATATATTAAAATTTATATTAAATAAAAACCTTGTTATTCACTTCAAAACATACATGTACAATTTAAAACCAAATTCAATTTTAAAATACAGCATAAAAAATTGAGAAAACCCTTACCATCATGTTAGATAAAATAGTTCCAATACAAAAGTAACCAAATAGTGAAAATTAATGAAAAGATATTCTTTTTTAATTGTGGATTCATATGGTTTGAATGATAATGGGAAAATTAAGAAACCACCCCTTCGATTTTCATGGAATCAAGTACATGGGCTCCACAAGGGTTATCAGGCTGAGTGAACTCATTGTTCACCTATGTTTAAACACTTATTATCACCCTATAGAAGATAAATAATATTATACAAAAAATGATCAAAAAAAATAAATCTAAATTTAAATCCACCAAGAAGAAGAAAATGAATAAAATAAAAACATAAATCCCCAATTCTCAGTGTAACTTATGATTCATCAGGGGTGGTGGTGATAAGGAACCTACGCATGATATAATTTTGGAGATATAATGATCCCATCTCCATCTACATGAAATCCCAACTAACAAGGAAATATCATGAACATAATACCACTTATAAAACTACGATATGATGCTAATTTTTTTTCTAAATGACCAAATGTTGGTAATCCAAAATCATATTTAGATGCATTATTTTTTATTCCAGGTGGTGTTATTTTTTACCAATGGGATTATGTTAAGAATTGGGGAGCCAAAATAATCCAAAATGGAATGATTATACTTATAAAAAAATTAACTAATAATTTAATGTTTAAAAAAGTCAACATGATGCACCCATATATTGGAATCCGATTTAGAATAAAAAAAATTATATAATATATTATAAATGAAAACTAAAAACCTCACTCACCTCCAACTCCATCATGACTAATAACCCTAGATTCAACATCCCAAACACCAAAGTTAGAAGAACCAATGATAAATGATATGAAGAAAAAATTGATGGTTGATTTAGATGAGCTATTTAAAAATAAAAGACAATAAGTTTACAAGTCAATATATCTATTTGAGTCAAGGATATTATTTATCCAGTTTCTCAATAACCACATTATGAGTGGTTCATGGAAAGAGTTTTGATATTAAACTCTTTAGAAGAGGTTCAAAAATTAGTAAAATCCACTCCGTATATTTTATTTGGGGGTGTGATAATGGTGTGATAAAAAACCCACTTGGTAAGCATTATCAAGTCTATCAAATCCATATAAAAACAACCCAAATATTCTAGTTTGAAATACAACAATTTAGAATAACATTTTGATTATTTATACATACACTTATATTTTCAGTTATATATTTTTTATTTTGGTTTATTTTTAATTTTCCCCAATTGATGACTGCTTTTATGCTTTTATTAAGTTATTATTTTAGTTTTAATAATGTGACTATTATTTATTGTATTTTTCATATACATTTAATTTTCAATGAGTTGGTTTGCGTTACATGCATGGTTGAGGTTACTTAACTACAATATAATATTAAAATATTATTATTTTATATAATAATATTTAACATCACTATTGTGTTGGTTGTTATGAATTAGTATAACTAACTTATAGAAATATATGTTTTATTTCATTGGTTAAAAAATTAATTTTAAATAAATATAAGAACAAATTGAATATGATGAGAATGTTTTTATAAAAACAATTTTTATGCACACAAATGAATTTTATCCTAAAAATTTAAATTAATTTAAATTAGTAGATGTTATTACTGGAATATTTTTTTTATATTCAATAAAATAGTTTTTATATTTATCTAACATATTTTATTGGCATATGATCTGAAAAAACACAATATTACACATAAAAATCATTATTTTTATAAAGGTAGTTGTTCATCTTTTTAATAGATATCATATTTTAAATAATTTTTTGAAAAATATTTATTTTATATTTGAAAAAATAAAATTAATATTTTAAATATCATTATAAAAATTTACATTGGTTGAATTTTGGGTATTTTTTTGATAACTTTCTTATTTTGATGAATTCTTAAAATACTAATTTTTAATTAAAAATAAATTCATGAAAATAATTTGAAGAGTTAAATTTTAATTTTAATTCTTTTTAATTTATAATTTGATTATTATTTTATCATTTAATACAATTGATTTCATTGAAATCAATTTAACTATAAATTTTTATAGAAAATTGTTTCAATATTTTTCATGTTTTATGGTTTAATAACATGTTTTTTCACCCCATAAATGAGATTAAATTTGAATCAATTTCTTCAAATTCAGTGTAATGATTTTTGAAAAATGGATTCAATATTTTTAATTAGCGAGTCAAAACTATGTAAATAGGTTGATTATATTTTTTTTGGAAAATCAATATTAAATTTAGACATATTTTAATTACCATGATTCAAGGTTAATCAAATAATTAAGGAAAAAAATTATAAAATTACCATAAAACTTTTAAAAAATTTATTTTATGGTATGTTTTTGAAAAAAAATTCATTAGGCCAATTTTATGGCCTATTGGATCCACTTGGATAAATTTAATGCATTACAGTATTTTATTCTTAAGAATGTTCTATATATCTTACACATGTTTCTTATAAGTATTAAATTTTTTATTTAGGGTTATTTATAATATATATTACACATAAAATCTTCATTAGAAAACTAATTTTTTTATATACGTCATAGAAATTTATTAATAATTTTTATGAAATATATAATTAAATTAAATGGTGACACAATGATGATGCAATGATTACTTAATTAATGGAGGATCAAAAATATGATGACATTTTATTTAAAATAAGTATAAATTTTATATAGTAAATGGAACGCAAGAATTTGATTGACCAATTTTAAATTTTATTACTGTATAATATATTTTTTTCAAAACATATGATATTATTATAATATTTTTAAAAAGTCATATATTGAATATTGTCAAAAATAAAATTATTAATATTTCAAAATAAATAACATTTTATTAATTGATTTAAAATTCATAATAATCTAATTCTTTGAAAATTTATTGGATTATGGTTTGGTTTTTCATTAATGGCCCCATTTATGTACTTTTATAATTTTATTGTAACTATATAAACCAATAATGTGTAAAAATACTTGTTGTCATGGTAAGATTTAAAGGGTTTAACTAAGGGTTAAAAATAAAAGATTAGGGTATTAATGTAAGATAAATTTTTCTAAAAATTATTGGTTTAGATTACTTAGAAAAATAATCATATTTTATTGTATATAAATCACTTTTCACCATTTATAATAGAAAATAATGTTATATGAATTTAATGGTTTTAGAGTTTTTAAAGTACCCCTCATAGTTATAATAAAAGGAAACCTCCCTGACACTTCCATGCACATCTTTGAGGCTTTTAGATTGACATAAACATTAAAAAAATATGCTCTCAAAATCCCAATATTAATCTTAGAAGCCTCTCTTTGGGTATAATTCCATCTAAGAAATATTTTTAGTGTAAACCAAAAAGTGTAACTGTCACACCCGTCGTCTTTAAATAAATTATATTATAAATTTTCAAGGAATTGGGTAGTTCGGGTTGAAGCCGACTTAAAACTTTTGGGTTATTATTTAAATAAATACTTGTTTTAGCTTTGGCACACGACCTCACCCAACTCCTCGGGGCTTGACAGCATGTGACACATGGGAGACGCACGTGCAAAACAAAATTGTGAAGCCTTGAGACTCCGCCAGCGCTTCCGTGTGACCCTCCCGACATTCAATTTTACATTTTTCAGATAAATGAATATTTTGTGCTTGGTGGCATCCGACGCATGGGCAGGGGACGGTCAAAGCCGCACAACTTCGCTCGAGTTACCGCGTGACCTCGCTCGGTTCCCCGCTCGACTTCCCAATGTGCAACTATATAAATGAAATTAATTAACAATGTAGAAATAAAATTAAATGATTCGTAAAATAAAAGTAAAACAAAATAATAAGAGTTTGATAAAAACTTAATTAACTGTTTTGCTGATAATAGTAATATTATTCAGGATATTATTAATTACTATTGTGTATTATTATTATTTTTATTAATGATGATAATTAAGTTACTCTATTTATTATTTTTATTATAATTTTAGTTTATTATTATTATTGTTTTTATACTAACTATATTTATTAATATGAGAGTATTGTTATTAAGTTATTAATATTAACTTATATTTAATATTATTATTATTTTGTTTTTCCTTCTAGGGTTTGGACCCCCTGCCTGCACGCTGAAGGCCTCTCCCCTTCCTCTCTCTTTCCTTCTCCCATTCTCATCGTAGCCCCCCTCTTTCCTGCTTCTCCAACTCGTCGCCCACACTCCCCTCTTCCTTTTGGGTCGTGCCGCCACCCATCCTCACCGGCACTGTCGAGCCCCACCTTTTCTCCCCCTTTTTCTTTCACGCAACAGCACACCCCTCTCTTTCTTTTCATCACGCTGCACCGAAATTGACCCGTCAGACCTGCCTCCCCATGCCGTTCCGGCCTTCCCCTCGGCTCGTACCCAGTTTCCTCACAAATCCTGTCACACCCATCCCAGGCACAACCCTCCATCCGCCGCACCCAACTCTCGGCCGACCAGAGCTCCTCCGCCTTCAACAACTCTTCCCCCCATTGCCACACCTTGGTCGCCCCCCTTTTTGGCTGCACAACCTCTCAGATTTGGCCCCCTTTAATGGACCAGTGAACCCCAACACCCCTGCTGATCGCATCCTGGTTTGGCACCCCCCCTCCCTCAGTTCAACTTTCTTTTGTTTCATCTTGAGTTTTGGTTATTTCAGCGGGTTGGGTATTTTAGGGTTACATTTTAATTTGTTTTGGTTTTAATTCTTGTTTTGGGGTTCACGTTAGGTTCAGTGTGGTGCGAATGGAGCGCAATTGAGGTTTCACACTAGAATTTGAATATTTCACATCAATTTTGTAGAGTTTATACACCTGAGGTAGGTGGTTCCCCGCCTAATTGTAATCTGATGAATTAATTTGCAATGTTTAATTTGTTTTGCATATTATTTAATTAATTTTTGTGAAGTGAAGTGAGTTTTATTTGAAGTTTTATTTGCATTGAAATTGTTTAGTAGATTGTTCATATTATTGGGTGTTTTCTAGTGAGAACACTATTAGTGTATTTTTAATTGTGTTGTTATCTTATTAAGTCGTTTAAGTGGTGAGAACTATTTTTCTGACATGGTGTCGAGTGCATTTAGTCGTAAAAGAAGTTTTTTCTTGAGTTTAGTGGTTAACGCTAAGCGATTTCTTCTAAATTGTTTTATATGATTTTATTTTTTGGAATGTTAAATTATGTGGTTTATTTAATGGTATTTTTCATATGGTGTTAGGGTTTTCCATCAAACCTTTTGGTGGTGCAAGTCACACTTTATATTGTATTGGAGTGCGTGCGATGTTGGAATGTGTTTTGTATTTATAAATAGTTACTTTTGTGTGTGTAAAACCATGTGACACTCTTTTGCAATTGTTTTATAAACTTTATAAGTGGTTTATTGGATTATGTCAGTAGTGTGAAATGTGTTTCAAAAACGTTTTAGCGGTGTATTATTTCAAATGGATTTTGTGAGGGCAAATGGTTGTTTTGGAATGTGTGGTGTCTTATCAGGTTTGAGTGTATGATTATGACATGTATCATGAACTATGAATTACTTGAGCACAAACGGGAAGCCTGGGTACTAGGTGTGCGGACTAGGACTAGTGCGCCAGTGATACAGATTTGGCAGCGGCCCAGTTTCACTTAGCTAGATTGATGACTACAACACTAACTAAGCTTTTGAAAGATCGGAGATCACTAGGTTATGGATGTGTTTCCCTATCTAGTTTCTCGTGCACGAGAACATATTTTTTTGTGATTCTTGTACTATTGTTCACCGAGACATGAGGTTATAGGGTCCCACTTCTCAATAGTATCTTTAGGGCCTCTCCCATGTATTGTGCTCTTATTTTGCTTTCCGATCAACGTCAGTACATGATGTGTTGTTGGGGTTACCAAGAAAAGTGTGTGTGTGTGGGTGTATGTGTATGTCTGTGTGTGTGTGTCTGTGTGTGCGTGCATGTGTGTGTGTGTGTGAGTGTGTGTATGTTAATTTATTTTTTTCCTTTCAGTGAAGTTTTCCCTTAAAAACTGTTTTCATTAAAATTATTTAAGCACTTATTCATTTTTATTTCGTTAAATTGCAAATTTTTTTATGTCTGTTAATAATTATGCGTGGAACCTTTTCTCGGTGGCATCCTGCTGGTCTTTTAGCTCACAACCTACATACACCCTTGGGAGTATGCAGATTCTGTTTCTTCTACATTCTAGGTTATGACTTCGTGCTCAGTAATGGTAGTTTAGGTTGCAGTTGGTCCTGTCATGTATATTGGTGGTGATGTGGCCTCTCTTTTTTCAGGAGGTTTGAGTAAGAGTTTTAGTTTCCACTGTCGTCTTTTATTTTTAGTTATTGGTTCGAGTTGTAGACATTAAACATGTTCATAGTTTAAAAGTGTGTTTGGTTGTGTATTTCTAGTTTCAGTTTATTTATTTGGTTAGTTGTTTTTCTGTCCTTTATTTCGGGTAAATCGTTCCCATGTAATTGTTTATACCCGGGCACTTGTGCTAGCCCATGGGGATTGGGAACTCCCTTCATTCCATGTCACGGACCAGGTCGGGTGCCGGGTCAGATGGAGACCTGGCCTGGTTCGTGACAAAACTGTATCAGAGCCAGGTTTTCTCTCTTGGGTCGTGTTCTCTCAGAATAAAGTCACAGTAGACTTGAGTTAATGTTGTCGGGACTCACCATCCTGGCCACGAGTAAGGTGTCTGGACAGCACAACTCGTGGCGGGACTTAAGCTACCAAAATATGTTGAGTTTTGTCTGAGTTTTTGGTCCTTGCAGTTAATATTGTCTAAGGGAAATGAAAAGGGAGTAGGTTCAGTGGTCTTAGTGATATCACATGGTCTGGCAAGCCTTGTGTAGTTGGGGACGCTGTCCTAGAATACCCTCCATGGTAGTGGCGTGATTGTCGTATGGTCGCCAACCATTTGTTCCAGTCACCCACTAACACTAGTTTTCTCTTGAACCATTCCTCGTTTCTTTATTTTGGAATTGTGGACATTTGGTTTTTAAGTAAAAATAATTTGGTCTTGAAAAATGTTTTTAAATGATGCGATTTAAAAATGAAATGATTTGTAAGTTTTGAAAAGCATGGATTGAATGTTTTGGTTTTGAAAAAAAATGGAAAGGTTTGGTTTTGATTCTTGGTGTTCTCATGGGAAACCACACGCATGAATGTATGTGAAAAAAATGGTTAATGGCATGAGAAGGTGAATTCCTAGATGGATATGAGGTGGGTGCCAGTGCGGCATGAGAACATGCATGTGCGAGGCCCATGGGTCACCATTGGTGTTTGTGCAACCCACTAGCGTAGTTTATTTTCAAAAAGTTTTGTTAAATGAGACTTTGGTGTTTTAGTAACCGATGGTTGAATAGTGTGTCCTTGTGTTTTTTAAATGATGTATGTGAGGCATTTCGAGCCGAGAATCTTTTTCGAATGATTTGTGTCTTGAGATTGAATTTTAATTAGAAAGTTAGTATGAAAGCATGTAGTTTGTGTATTCATTTGAAGAGTGATTTTGGATGCCCTTATAGTGGTTCCCTCTACACATTTAGTGTTCACTTGGGTTATGTCTTATCCATTGGACCAGTTTGATTGGGTCTGTGGTTATCTCCCTTGACTAGTGTATGCCCCCTATAAAGCATTGACATATGAGCAAAGTGTGTCCACATGCAATTCACAGTTGGCTGACCCTCCAGTTAATCAGAGGAATCTCTTCTTAAATTCTAGAATTAAACCCACCTCTCTTTTTTACAACTAAGCCGATCCTCTCTCAGTGGGATGAAAAATGCGAGGGGTGTTGAAGGGAGTTTTGGTCATTTGAGTTGTCCAATTCGTCGGGTATGAGGTTTGACATCGTCTTGTCTGAAGGACCCCCTGGAAATGGTTAAAGGAATTCCAGTGTGGAATGTTGAAGGAGGTTCGGAATTATGAGTGTTGACTAGTGTCTTGCAGGGATTTGAAGTACTTTCATGGGCTGCAAGGGTCATGTTTGGTGACGTCTTGCAGCGTGAGGTCCCTTTGATAGTCAATGGTTTTTTGGAAGAGGTAAAGGAGACTCTAGTGGAGAAAATGTGGAAGCAACCCGAAGTTGTTGGTGTGGTCTATTGTTCTAAATGTCCTCTTCTCTATGGTTTGTTTTTTTTTTGAAAAATGTTCATGCTAGGCTACTAGTTTGGAAGACCCAGTCATATGAGGCTTCTATGGTTATTTGCAGGAATCATGTGTTTTTTAAGACGCGGTTCAAAGTCTTTCTCAACGTAATGTTTCTCTCGAAAATAATGATCATGCTCAGTGGCGATTTGTGGTGTCAAGTTCTCATTCAGTGTAACAAAGGGTGATGCGTGTGTACTATCTAAGTTCTCATTCTGGTGAATGTTCAGTGTGAGAGTAATTGGATGTCATGGTGTGTTGTGTCTGATGGTGTTGCCTCGGGTGCAGTATGGTTGCGTGTGACTCCAAAAGGAGAAGCCCCATTCATGAGTCTTCCATGCCTGACTACGAGGCAAAAGATGCTTCCAACATCAAGGATCTAGCCATAGGCCTCGGAGTGAAGCTGGCATGTGGTTAGGAACCCCGAGGGTGTATGGGACCCCAACATTATTTATGTCATCAGTGTTAAAAGTAGAGGTAGTTTAAATTGTTTCTATAGTTGTTCCGCTCCGAATGAGCCATCTAGCTTCATAAGGATTTTGTGACCATGTTGAGGCATGTTTGTCTCATGCCATAAAGTCTAGGGGGTTGTGTCCCACCAGATTTAATCACTTTTAGTGGTCCTTGAGATTTTGATGTGTAAATCAGTCCCAAATTTGAATAGTGTTCATCCTAGGATGTGGCGATGTTGGTTGGTCTTAGGTAGTGGTTTTGATGCCCGGTGGTGAGGCTCCTCCCTCCCCGCCCCATGTGGTGGTGTGTTTGGTCACTGTTGGAGAATTTTCAATGTTCTGTACCCTCCGTCAGTTCTAATGGTGGGGAGACCCACGATGGGTCTCGCACAATTGTCTCTAGAATGAGATGGTGTTTTCCTTTCTCGTAATGGTGGGAAGTCCGCCCGGGCCTCCTCGTGTTGATTTTCTAGTCTCATCTCGGACATTGGAATGTTTTTAATGGTGGGGAGCCCCATTAGGATTTCCCGTGTTGGACCTTTTAGTTTTCTTCCTAGATATGATTCAGTGGTAGGTTATTGGAGTATTCTTTGGATGTGGGTGGGTCTTGTTTCTTCGTTCCAGTAAAATGGTGTGTTTTTCGATCAATACTACTTGAGGTGTTTCAGTTTGTGAAGTTGGTTTCTATGGGTTCGAGAGTTCTTTTCCTGATGAAATCAACTGGATGTGTTCTAGCGCTCTGGGGAGGGTGACACTTACCGGAAAGTTTTTTAAGGGTTCCTTGAGGTTGTTTTTTAGTCGCTATCTCTGAGCACAGTGTGTTTGCCTCTTTTCACATTCTTTTCATGGGGATGCCTTTTGAACCCCAAGGGGGTGTTGTTTCCTACTTTGGGTCTCAGCCTTAGTTGTGGATTTCCGGGGAAGGAAAGATTTATGTTGGGGAGAATTATCACACTCGTCGTCTTTAAATAAATTATTTTATAAATTTTCAAGAATCGGGTAGTTCGGGTTGAAGCTGACTTAAAACTTTTGGGTTATTATTTAAATAAATACTCATTTTTTCTTGGGCACTTGACCTCAACCGACTCCTTGGGGATTGACAGCGTGCAACGCATGGGCGATGCATGGGAAAAACATAATTATGAAGCTTTGTGACTCCGCAAGCGCCGCAATGTGACCCACCCGGTGTTCAATTTTATGTTTTGCAGATAAATGAATATTTTGGGCTTGGCGGCATCCAATACATGGGAAGGGGATGGTCGAAGCTGCACAACATTGCTCGGGTCACTGCGTGACGTCGCTTGGTTCCCCGCTTGCCTTCCCAATGTGCAACTACTTAAATGAAATGAGTTTACTATGACGAAATAAAATTAAATGTGTCATAAAATAAAATTAGAACAAAAAAATAAGTGTTAGATACAAACTTAATTAAGTGTTTTGCTGATAATAGTAATATTATTCATTACTATTGTGTATTATTATTATTTATATTAATGATGATAATTAAGTTACTCTATTTATTATTTTTATTCTCATTTTAGTTATTATTATTATTATTATTATTATTATTATTATTATTATTATTATACTCACTGTACTTATTAATATGAGAGTATTGTTATCAAGTTATTAATATTAACTTATATTTAATATTAACTTATATTTATTATTATTATTTCGTTTTTCCTTCTAGGGTTCGGACCCCCTGCCTGCACGCTGAAGGTCGCGCCCCTTCCTCCCCCTTTTCTTATCCCATTATCATTGCAACCCCCCCTCTTCCCTGCTTATCCAGCCTATCACCCAGACTCCCCTCTTCCTGTTGCGTCGCGCCGCCACCCATCCTCAGCGGCACCGTCAAGCCCCACCTTTTCTCCTCCTTTTTCTTTCACGCAACAACAAGCCCCTCTCCCGCTTCCCGCCGCACTACACTGAAATTGAGCCACCATACCTACCTCCCCATGCCTCGCCAGCCTTCCCCTCGGCTCGCACCCATTTTCCTCACAAATCGCATCGCACCCATCCCAAGCGCATCCCTCCATCCGCTGCACCTAACTCCCAGCTGACCAGTGCCCCTCTGCCATCAACAACTCACCCCCCCACCCCGGTGCCACACCTTGGCCGCTCCCCTTTTTCACCACTCAAACTCTTGATGTCGGCCCCATTTCATGGTCCAGCGAACTACAAAAACCCTGCTGATCGCGGCCTGGTTCGCCCCCCCCCCCTCAGGTCGAGTTTCTTTTGTTTCATCTTGAGTTTTGGTTGTTTCAGCGGGATGGGTTTTTTAGGGTTACATTTTAATTCATTATGATTTTAATTCTTGTTTCTGGGTTCTCATTAGGTTTAGTGTGGTGCGAACAGAGCACGATTGATGTTTCACGCTAGAATATGAAGATTTCACATCACTTTTCTTGAGTTTATACACCCGAGGTAGGTGGTTCTCCATCTAATTGTTATCTGATGAATTAATTTTCAATGTTTAATTTTTTTCGCCTATTATTTAATTAATTTTTGTGTTGTGAAGTGATTTTTATTTGAAGTTTGATTTTCATTGAAATTGTTAGTATATTGTTCATATTATTGGGTGTTTTCTGCTAAGAACTCTATTAGAAACTTTTGAATTGTGTGGTTATCTTGTTAAGTCGTGTAAGTGGTAAGAACTATTTTTCTGACATGGAGTCGGGTTTGTTTGGTCATAAAAGAAGTTTTTCCTCAGTTTAGTGGTTAACGCTAAGGGATTTATTCTAATTTTTTTTAAGCTTTTATTTTTTGGCATGTTAAATTATGTGATTTATGAAATGGTGTTTTTCATATGGTGTATGGGTTTTCCATCAAACCTTTCAGTGATGCAGGTCATACTTTATATTGTATTTGAGTGTGTGCGATGTTTGAATGTGTTTTGGATTTATAAATAGTTACTTTTGTGTGTGTAAAACCATGTGACACTCTTTTTCTATTTTTTTATAAACTTCTTAAGTGGTTTATTAGATTATGTCAGTAGTGTGAAACATGTTAGGAAAATGTTTTAGCGGTGTATTATTTCAAATAGATTTTTTGTGTGAAAATGGTTGTTTTGGAATGGGTTGTGTCTTATCCGGTTTGAGTGTAAGATTATGAGATGTGGCATGAACTCTGAAATACTTTAGCATAAATGGGAAGCCTGGGTACTAGGTGGATAGACAAGTACTAGTGCACTAGTGATATGGAAGTGGCATCAGCCTGATTTCACTTAGCTGGATTGACGATTACAACACTTACTAAACTTTTGGATGATCGGAGACCACTAGGTTATGGATGTGTTTCCCTGTCTAGTGGCTTATGCACAAGAACTTATTTGGTTTTGATTCCTGTACTATTTTTCACCGAGACACGAGGTTCTAGGGTCCCACTTCTCGCTAGTATTTTTAGGGCCTCTCCCATGTATTGTACTCCTATTTTTCTTTCCTCTCACCATCAGCATATGTTGTGATGTTGGGGTTACCAAGAAAATTTGTGTGTGTGTGTGTGTGCATGCATGTGTTTTTGTATGCGTGTGTGTGTAAGTTAATTTATGTTGTTTTCCTTTAAGAGATGTTTTCCATTAAAAATCATTTTCATTAAAATTATTTAAGAACATATTCATTTTTAATCCGTTAAACTGTAAATTTTTTTTTGTCTTTTAATAATTATGCATGTAACCTTTTCTCGGTGGCATCCTACTTGGATTTTAGCTCACACGCTACATACACCCTTTGGTGTATTTAGATTTTGTTTCTTCCGTATTCTAGGATGTGACTTCGTGCTCAGTGATGGAGGTTCATGATACAGTTGGTCTTGTCATACATAGTGGTGTTGATGTGGACTCTCTTTTTCCGGGAGGTTTGAGTAAGAGTTTTAGTTTCTGCTATCGTCTTTTCTTTTTAGTTATTGATTTGAGTTGTAGACTTTAAACCTTTTCATAGTTTAAAGGTGTGTTTGGTTGCCTATTTCAAGTTTCAGTTTATTTATCAGGTTAGTTGTTTTTCTGTACTTTATTTCGGGTAAATCATTCCCATGTAATGTTTGACACCCGGGCACTTGTGATAGCCCATGGGGATCGGGTATGCCCTTCGGGCCATGTCACGGAATGGGTCGGGCGCCGGGTTGGATGGTGAACCTTCCTGGTTTGTGAAAGTTATTGAAAATAAGGTAATATTATTCAATAATCACTTTAGTTTTATTTCATTCCCCAATCCTTACTTCATTATTATTTCATGATAATATTGTTACATAAGTATTATAAATATATTGAGATGTTTTTATATTAGGGGTTCAACATACTATTACTAATGTATGACCTAGCGTTTCCATGAACGGTGCATTTCATTTATTATCTCTATTTTATATGGATTATTATAAAATAATAAATAAATAATATATATAATATCTAAATTATTGTTTAAATTATGGATATGATAAAATCCTGATATAACTAATAAAAAAATGAATAACATGTAAAAACTTACACGATAAACTAGGCCATTAATACCTAAAATAGTAAAATAACAAAATAATTTTAACAAACATGTAATAAGATATTATAAGATGGTTATATATGATATCATAAAATTTAATATGGATCTATAATAATTTATTAAAATTCTTAAAAAAATTTATCATATGTTAATGTGTTATTATCTAAAAGTAAACATAGTAAGAGTTAATTTTACAATGTCATTATTATTCGAGATTGTTCATAGATAATTATATGCTAGGGAATATTTATCATTCATGATTATGTTTCATAAATATTTCTTCCAAAATATTCTTAATGTTATAATAATTTTTTAATTATTTCACCCATGTTCCAATTTTAATAAAATGTTTTCAATGGAATCATTTGGTTGTTTTCCAGATGAGGTACATTTTGAATTTTTTGACAGAAATACAGAAAAATGTTTATTTTTAACTTATATAGTGTGATTAGATTTTACCATATTCATGATACCCAAATGTTTTGATAATTCCATTATAATTTATCAAGGTTCTTTTCAATGAATATATTTTCTTTTATAATTTTTCTTCCATTTAAAATAAATTATTACAAAGTAGAATGAGACTTCATCTCAATTTCATTTCATTGAGGCATATTGTAATGTTATGTAGCAAGATTATTTTATATTTTGTATATACTGACCCATACATGTTATATCATTAATATAGTATTTTTCAAAATAATATACCACTCCTTTAATATTATCTTTCATGGTAATTATGATTCAAATGATTCTAGGTGGTATGGGAATATTTGGAATGTTTAAACGATTATCTTCAAAATAAATCTTTTAGTGATATTTTAACAATATTTCCATTCATTGTCATTAACAATGCTTTTTTATTATCCTCCACTATGGAATTATTGATATGTTCAAATACTTTATTTAGTATAGGTAAATGAAAAGGAATATATTTAATTTCAACTGTTTGATAAGAGTAATACATTGGTCTCGAATGACAGGTAGGGCCTAGACTTTATATATCCTATCGATGCATCGACATGTTCTCATGAAATATTTAAGATGAAAAAATCATAATATTTTAAATATTAGTGTAAAAGGTCTTGATGGTATTGGTTTTCTTGTGACTCTTACGTGATGCCCAATATTATTAATTTTCTTTATTCATAGTCAGTTATTATTTATCCATGATAGTTTTTGGAAACATAACTATATATGTATTTCATTATAATTTTATGGACTAAATTGAAATTGGTTATGTTATTTACCTTGTGATATTCATTATCCCTAATATAGTTGTTAAAATGGATACTGTGTTCAGTTACATGGATTTATATATTAATTTCTAAATTATTAATTCCATTGTTCTCACCCTTAATATAAATTTGAGACCATCATTATTATGATTCTTTTCATAGGTTATTGATAATAAATCATGTAATATATTTTTATGGATATAGCTTATTTCATTTTATTATTTACCATCTTTTATTTTCTTTCCCCAATGTATTATGGGAATCATGTATGTAATATAGATTTCAATGTCTGCTAAACTGTAAAGTACATTGAGATTTATTTCGATGTGAACATGACAAATGTATAAAAATAATATATCAGATCCCGGCTTCTGGGGTTAGGGAATTACAGTTGGTATCAATGTAAATTTACAATCAACCTTGGAAACTAGATTTTGAAAGTCTATATTATATAATATAACCATATGATATAATTTATTATATATATAAAATAACATACTATAATTTTATTAATATGGTGATTATGTGGGTCTTCAATGTAGTATATCACTATCTAGATACAACAAAAGGACATGGTTCTTGAACATATGTACCTTTGGTTATAACTCTAGCAAGGTGCATTGGGCCTAATTCATTATAACATGTCGCATGACAATATGCCTTACTGTGCACCTGGTTTGACACTCTTAGGGGATACACATAAGATAATTCACATTTTCTAAACAATTCATTGTGAAGTATTTAAAATTATTGATGAACCCAAAGTAACCAATGATTATGATTTGTGATGAATAAAATTTTAATTTATGTTGAGTTTTATAATATATTTGAAATTTATGATTCTTTCATCTAATCATGTATATTCAGTTATATATAAATGTTGTATGGAAGTTTGAATGATATTAATTCTTTTGGAAAATTTAGATATTTCCTTACTGAGGAAACCAATACATATTGTTTTGGAATTATTTCATATAATCATGTAAATAAGGATATATGGTTGTTGGGAGGATTTGACTTTCCACTCTGTGATAATTATTGAAGGAAACACCCTAGTGCATTCTTAAAAGGAAAAGGGGTGTGCAACAAGTGTGGACAGAATGGCCATCATGATGGTGTTTTCAAGGGGTAAAAATAATCTATTAATATCAAATGCTATAATTGTAGGGAGATGGGAAACAATGCTAATTATTATCCAATGCATGTGGGAAACATGCCTCAGAAAAGGACAAGGGATTAGGGACAAGTTTTTGTGATCACAACTGCTAATATTGATATTCCGAATTACGTTTTGGGGGGCACTTTAATTGGTTCCTCAAACTTAGCCAATGTATTCTTTGATTTTGGATCAACACATTCATTCATATCTTCCTATTTCTTCATGAAAATTAGATATTTTCAATTTCATTTAGTATGGGATTTGTCATTGAAAACTCATAAGAAAAGTATATATGCAAAAAAATTGTTTTAGGATGTCCCCATTATGGGATATAAACATGCTTCATCTACTAATTTTATTATCATACCCATGATTAAATTTGATATAATCCTTGGTATGCATTGGGTTTCAAACAATGATTAAAATATTTATTTCAAGAAGAAGGAGGTTAAATTTTTTGAGGATGATGTTGAATCCCTTATTTGTAGGGAAAAAACATCCCCATGTAAATCTTTTGAAGATCCACCCTTGTAGCTCTACTGAATTCAATTATTCAAAATCCAGTGACTGTAATAAATATGGGTTAGTAATGGGAATTTCAAATATATGACTTACCTATTGGGAATGAATATGTTGTTGTGTTTCCAGAGGATTTTCCTTGACATTATTTAGAGTATAAAATTGTGTTTTCCATTAAATTAATTCTTGATTCATGGCCCATATCAAAGACCCCTTATATATTTTCCACTGTGGAATTAATGGATCTAAATATACAACTATATGAATTGATTGATAAAGGGTTTATTCTCCATAGTGATCTCCATTGGGATCCCCTCTTCATTTTGTTAATAAGAAAAATGGATTTTTGAGGTTCTGCATTGAATATTGGGAGATCAATGCTATAAATATTAGGAAAAAGTATCCCTTACCTTTAATCAATGATTTATTTGGTCAACTTCAAGAGAGAAATATTTTTAAAGATTGATCTTCGTTCTAGATATCATCAGTTGTGTATGAGTATGGATTATATTTCAAAGTCATAATTTCAAACGTGGTATGGGAATTATGAGTTAATAATAATGCCTTTTGGACTGACTAATGCACCCTTATTTTTCATGGATATAATGAAAAGAATTTTCGAGAAATATCTTGATGACATTGTAGTGGTATTTATTGGTGATATATTAGTATAATCGAAAAGGTAAGAGGATCATAAAAATCACCTTCACACTATTATGAAGACTCTTAAATGAATGATTATATGGGACGTTTAGCATGTAAGAATTTTGGCTTCTATCAGTTACCTGTCTTGGACACATTATCTACAAGGATAAAATATTGTAGATCATGGGAAGACAAAGGCAGTTCATGAATAACATTCTCTAACAAACATAACTTAGGTATTTAGATTTATTGGCTTACTAGGTTATTATCGGTGTTTCATTAAGAATGTTTCCCATTCAGCCAACCCATTGACCAATATTACATGTAAATTTGTTAATTTCACATGGAAAAAATAATGTGATGACGATTTTGAATAATTGAAGTGGACATTAGTGAATTATCTAATCCAAACTCTACCATCAGGGAATTATGGGTTTGTGATATATAGTGATGCATAAAATAAAGTACTTGGTTGAGTACTTATGTAGAATGATAGAGTTATTGTATATGCTTCATGGCAGTTAAAAATTCATGGAGAAAACTATCCTACTTAGGATCTGGAGTTAGCAGTGGTAATATTTTCTCTGATGATATGGAGACATTATCTCTATGGTGAAAAATGAGAGATATATACGAATCATAAAATTCTAAAATATATCCTCTCGTAAAAAGAACTCAACATTAGGCCAAGGTAATGACTCTAACTTCTCAAGGATTATGATTGCTCCACACACTATAAACCAGGAAAGACAAACAAGGTAGTTAATGAAATGAGTAGGATGGATCATGGAGTTCTCAACAAAATGAGGATATAAAAGGATATTTTATACATGGATATAATTAGGATGGACTTGATAATTATCATAGAAGGTGAAACATCACTACTTTTTCAAATAGTTTTCCTACCATAATTATTGGAATTAATTAAAGCTTTATAGTGTGATGCTGAGGATCTTCATAATAAAATTAATTCTGTGAATGATGGGAAGTTGGTTAACATCTTGTGTGAAGATGGAAGTCTAAAATTTGGAAAAAGTTTATTTGTTTCCTCTCTACCAGAGTTGTAAAGGCTGTTATTTGATGATTCTCATGTCTAATATTTATTTATAAACCCTAGTAGCACTAAAATATATAAATAATTAGAAGAACATTTCTAGAGGGATAACATGAAGTGTGAGATTACTGATTACGTATCAAGATGTTTGGTCTGTCAATAACAGAAAGCTGAATAATAACATCTAAGAGGAGTCATGAAACCCCTGCCTATTTGGAAATAGAAATGGGATGACATCACCATGGATTTCTCCACTAGATCACCCAAAACTCTCAGACAGAATGATTCAATAAGTGTAATTGGTGATCGACATTCAAAATCTATACATTTACGCGATATAAAAGAAGATTTTCCACTTGAGTACCTAGAAATACTCTATATCAATGAAGTTTTGAGATTTATAGAGAACCCCTCTCAATTTTTTCTAGTCGTGATCCACAATTTATATCAAAATTATAGAAAATTCTTCAGAAATCATTGGATACTGAGCTTTGACTGAGTATTTATTATCACACACAAACTGAATGGAAATTATATAGGATGATCCAAACCATTGAGGACATGTTGAGATCATGTTCAGATGTATTTAATGGTATATGATATCAATATTTATCTTCAATGGAGTTTTCTACAATAATATTTTTGCAGTCAAGTATTGAAATGGTTCTATATGAAGAATTATACAGAAAGAGGTGTCGTACACCAATGATTTTGGATGTAGTTGGAGAAAGGTAGCTTTTGTTCCAAGAGATTGTGGAGGAAACAAATGAAAAGGTAAATAATATTCAAGTCCATATTAATGAATCTCAAAGCATAAAAAATTCTATGCTGATAATTGAAGGAAGGAGTTATATTTTCCTGAGGGAGATCATGTTTCCTTGAATGTATCTCCATTGAATGGTGCTATAATATTTTGGATGAACGGGATACTGAGCCTTAGGTAAATAGGCCCTTATAAAAATCGAGAGAAAATTGGTGTTTTTGAATATCATTTGGCTATTCCACCTAGCCTATCAAAGTTATAAAATGTGTTTCATGTATCATTACTGAGAAAGTACATTCTAGACCCAATGCATGTCCCCACATCTGAAGGTAAAAAAATGGAACCTGGCCTATCTTGTTATGAAGAGACTATCTGGACATTGGACACTGAATAACACGTGTTGAGGAATCCGATGACTGTAATCATAAAGATACCTATGAAAAATAATAAAATAAAAGAGGCTACATGAGAGCCTGAGTAGCTTATAATGAATTACTACCCACTTATTTTTTCTAAGGTAACATTATGGTAATTTTTTTAATGAATTTTTTGTAAGAAAGAGATAATGTACCTACCCAGGACATTGAAAATAAATTTAATATTGAATGCATGAAACACTCTGTCTCTACAAAACACTATTTTTTTACAACCTATCATGTAAACCTAATTTGTCTACCTCTGTGATTTGGATATCCAAAAAATGACATACACAGTTGAGTTCAGTTTGGTATTTAGAGTGTGATAAGATAAACATATAATTTTTTAAATAGTAACCTTCCCTTATGAATAGTAATATGAATATTAATTTTCCCATTATAAATAGTAAATCATATTATTATTTTATTATTTTATTTTTATATTGTAATGAGATATTGATTACTTTTTCAAGGTTATATATAATTATTTTTTTTAAATTTCTGTTTTTTTTTCATAAATAATTTTTTTATTAATAAATTAAATTAAAAATATTTAGAAAATTATTTTAAGAAAACGGAGTTCATTTTTGAGTTCTATATTTTGATAAATGGTCTGGGTGAGTTTTTTTTGGACTTTTCTAAAATATTTTAATTTTTTAATGAATAATATAATATGATAATATACGATTAATATTAAATACTTGATTTATTGAGTTATAGTTGATTTAAGGCTTATGTAATACCACACGATTGGAAGTCAAATGAACATATTACTATTCTTGGTCAGATGAATCAATTCTATTTTTTTCTTTGGAAAAATAATATAATAATGATTATGATATTCAAAAATTGTTCCTCTCTTATACTATAACCCCCTCTCCACTCCCTCTTCTCATCACTCATATCATGCCTTGTGATCTTGTATAAATTCTACCATAATCTTCTACCAAGATCCCCCCATGTCTATCAGCCCTTGGTCTCATAAAAAGATCAAAACCTCTTCCCTAAATAGGCTCTCAAAGAAGATAACTTCAAGTGGTAAATTCATCTTTTCAGTTATTTTATTTCAAGTTCGTTTATTTTCATTATATTTCCTCACCTCCTTTCATACAAAGGTTGTGATGACTCCAATATCATACAAGTACTTGAATTTTGTATTGATATTTGAATAATTTTTCATCATCTCTCCTTTCCCCTTCATTTATACTAGAAATGAAAAATCCATCCGAGATGTGTTGATTTGTCACATTCAAGGATTAATGGATTTCAATTTATATTAATGCATTCAATTATAGCCACGAAACTATTTTTATGGTTGATAAAAACTATAATATATCTATTATAACATATTTAAGTTTCTGGAATCTCTTTTTACTAATTATATTAAATTAAAAAACAAAATAAGTTCATTGTGATCAAGAACCACCAACTAACCCAAACAATTGTACTCAATGTTTTTTATAATGATTCATCTTCAATACCAATAAACAATCAAATTTTATGACCATGTAAAATTCCAGTGGTTCACTAATAACATAAAACTTCTATTCTGGACAACCACTCTCACTCAACATGTTTATCCTTACATGAATATAAGTAAATTGGTCATGAAAACGGAGGAAGAAAACACTCCCAAACAATGAAATTGAATATATTAACCCATCAAAAGGAATTAAAGGAACCTAATGTTATTATAATCAATCCATTAAATTTATATGAGGTTATGTAATCATTAATTTATAAACCTAAATTTGATTATTCTTGTCATTAAGATCAAGTGAGAGACACCTTTGGACATAAGGTAAGTGTTTTCTACCTGAATCTCCATTTTCATTCGGGTTACTCTTATTCACTACTTATTTCAGCCAAACACTTATTTATTCACAAATAATCCTAATATATTCTTTTTCAATGTTATATATAAGTTTACCAATAAAAATACTACTTTCATTTATGGGGGGTTATATGTTTTAAGAGGGTCTTTCCAAAAAGTCTTCCTGAAATACATGGACGATTCAAGAGAATTTATCAAATTCTTACCAATTTTCATGGGAACTGTATAATGTTTTTTAATGACAATTCTTTATATAAATAACTAATTTTGTTATGAAAAAACTAACTTACTTAACTTATGGTTTTATACAGATATTTTTCAAAAGGAAACTTCTTTAAAAATAAATGAGTATTTATGTCAAGAATTACTCAATGATGTTATTAGAGTATCCTCATATGTTTCAAAAATATTGTTGATTCTTAAGTATTATTGTAATTATTATTTTATGATATCATATTCTATATTTAGATGACTGTTTGAGGATTGTTTTGGCCGTGTATTTGATATCCTAAATCCATTCACCATTTTATATAGAATGGTTAGTGTTTATGCTTAATGTTCAAGGAATGTTATTGACATTTCATATGTTTGTTTCAATTTGAATGTGTATATTGTTTGTGTTTATCACCATTAACATGGGAAATTAATTGGACTTATTATATGATATGATAAGCCTTATATAGCCCCTTTATTCATCAGTAGGTCTCCTGATACAAATAGATATAGACTTGGCTGAGGCCTTGCCCATTTTTAGATATGGTTTTGGCTAAGGCCTTAATCATTTTTATATGTCTTGTTTGTGGAATTGATGATATTATTAGAATATACAGAATAATCATTTACCTCATTAGAAATATTGAAATTTAAATTTCATGACGTTATAACCATCATTATCTTTTATTATGGAAATTTATACTCAGCTCATATTCATGCTATATTATGTTCATATTTTTATTTCAAAGGCATGTGTTTTCAATTATTCACCATGCCTAATGTTTATGTTATCTTATGAATTATTTCATACTCTTACTAATCATTTGAGTTCACCCCTTTCTTATGTTTCATATATTCAGGAATTGAATATGATTATTATTATTGGCCTAGTGGGATAAACATATTGTCGTTGATGTTCCCAATAAAACATATGTGTTGTTTTTCATTTCAGATTGTAATGTTAAACTTATGTATGTATATTTTTTAGAAAGATACTATAATACATACTACACTAGGATAAATATTCCTTTTTTATATTCCCATGTAATAATATAAGTCAACGGCTCTGGGAAACTAGGTTCTGGTCCATACAATTCTGGACGAGGCATGCATAAAGTTTTAAATCACAAATCCTTGTCTTGGGATTCCAGTTTATGGTTATAGAATTTGGAGGAAGCCAATGAGTTTTCCCAAAATGGTTATACATGGTGCGGTATAGTATCAAACCTAAAATTAATAAGGCCCTAAGAGGTATAGTTCCAAACCACACTTTTCAAAAAAAATATCACACGCAGTTTAAAGTCATAAGGCAAGGACTATGATTTTTAGTTTTAGGTTATATAGCTTGGAACATATGAATAGTTTAAATTCATAATTTAACGAATAAGAATAAAAATTAAATTCCATGTGATAGGGATGTAGATACATAGTTTAAAATCATATGGTGGGTATGATGATGGGTGTAGAGGTTAATTTCAAACAACTTGGACACATGGGCCATGCATTTTATCGTGGGGCGGCTAGGTCACTAGTAAATACCATTTTAGTTCTTGTAAAAAGATCCCATGATGCAATGTAGATTAATGTCATGAAGCTAAGATTATGTACCCTACAGTTTAACTTCAGGCAATCATGATGAAGGAACCATGCATTTTATAATTCTGTGGATGTGACATCACTATATACCTTTTCAGGTCGTGAAAAATTTACCAACAATGGTACATAGTATAATATCATTCAAATAAGATGAATTACCCTCCATTTTAACAACATGTGATTATGATGAATGTACCATTTTGTTTATCATCTTGTAGTTGGGACACCGGCATATGCATTATATAGTCATACAGAAAGGACCACCAATGCTACGCCATTTATCTTCATACATCTATGAAAAAGTACCCTATATATTAATGACATAAAATCGTGATGAAGTATATATTATGTTAATTATCATTATTCCAGGATGATAAAATATTCATTTTGAGGATATGAATAATAGACCCCTGATGCTATATAATATAACATCATAAAGATTAGAAAAAGTTATATATAATTTAACATCAAGAAATCATGATGAAAGAACCTATTATTAGATGAAATAATTCTTTAGGATCCTTGTTTTGGTAAGATGTTTGGTTCACAGTTCATCCAACTAGATAAGGGAATAAACATCATTGGAGTAGTATTTTTTGAATTTCATAGGGTCCCACCCACTTTGGCTCTAACATCGGAGGTTTCTTTCCAAGTATTATCATATAATTGAGGCCAAACACCATACCTACCTCTAGGAAACACCATAGGTGAACTTTTTTTTAAAGTCCCATGAAATAAAATTTTTATGGACCTCCAAATGACATAAGTTGTGAAATTGTTTCTCCCCTAGTCACTCCAATTCATCTAGTCATTTTTGGGATTTCACATTTGTGGTATGATATCACATATGGTGAGATATAATGATTGAAATTGAAATTTTATGTGTAGAACCACTTCTCTCCTTTACACTAATGAGTATGGGGTCACTTGTGTTGATATCTGGGCCATGGGTTAGTAATCCCACAAGCCATGTTGAATCTTTTGTAGGCAATAATTTTTATCCTTATCCATAATGTTTTAGAGTATATTGAATATGGAATTATTGGACTCCTCTATCAATATCCCAGGCAATGAATGGGGGTGATATGAATTTTTGGACTTGAATTTATACTGCTCATAATGATTCTAAAATTAAGCAGAAAAAAAAATTAGTTTTGTTATCTATCAATATTGTATGAAGGACAAAACTATGGTTAGGATGTTAGATCCCATGAAGTTAACAAAGTTATTTTACCTAACCTCTTTGAGAGGTATAACATTATCTCACATGGAGTATAATTTAGTTTTCTTAGGAATCAACATAAATTTCTTGGATGTAGTGGGATTATAAAGTCCCGAAATATTAATTCCCCATATAAAAAATGGCTATGATTAATTGAGTATTTGAAGAAACTCTAGGGGTTAGTGAATTCCAATTGTATGAACCCATAAGGAATGATAATTTCTGGTGAATTTAGTGTATTTATGCATTATAGTGGTCTAGTAGTACTCAAGCCTTTATATTTGATAGGAAATATTCATTCTTGATAGGGGAAAAATGACTCAATTTACACTTCCTCCTGACAAAGGCAGTCGCTTCGAAAACAATTCAAATGAAAAGGAACCAATGAATTATTCACATATATATTACATTTTGATGATTCATTCTGCCATATAGATCACATGTAATTTCTCATCTTAAAATTTTATCTTTCCTCACTCATGACAATGGAAGAACTCCCATTAAAAAGGTAGTCCACAATGGGTTTCATTCAGATGATGGTTGGAATGTATAATTTGGGTATAGTGATAATCTCATCGATCAATTACACATTGTTTTGAATGAATGGTGAGAAAATATTATGATATACAACATTGATGACTATTTCATCATTCTCGGGATCTTCTAGAGGTATGGATAGATTTACTAGTGCATTTTCTCAGTCATTTCTTGATTTGGGGACATTACTCAATGTTGGATGCAGAGGGATTTCCACCATTAGTCCTTGGACATGGTTTTTCTAGGAGATTATATAGTTATTTTTGATAGCACAATCACTGTTAACCTTCTTGATGACCAGTTCAAAATCTCATTTTATCCTCATGTTTTTACTCTTTCAATATGTGCCAATTGTAGTCTAGAAATAAATGTCTAATATCATGATTCATTGATCATGCACCCCTCGGATAATAGGATGGAGTAAGTCATGGATTCATTTTATAGAAAAATGAGTATGAATTTCATCCACACTTTTTTGATATGGGGATCTTCCAAACTCTTCCATATCAGTCTTTTAGATACACTAAAATAATGAATCTCCCATATTTGGGGGTCCTCTTAAATAAAAAATATCTATTCATTGGGTAGTTTAGTATCCAATGAAGCCATTTTTACTATGGAATTATTTTCCCCGAAGTATCCTAATTCCTAGCCTTTTACATATTTATAAGGAACAAAATAAATGATAAACTGATACCAGATGACCACCCATTATGACAACCGTCTGGTCAATATCAAAAAAATGAGAATGAATTTGAGTGGGTTTCTATGAACGACCAAACAACCATCGTGAATCCATAGGAAGTGAATTAATTGTTGGACTCTAAATATTAACACTATATGAATCTACTTAATATTTGAATAACAAGTATCAACTTCAATCATGGATTTAATGAGATACTAATGGTTGTTTTAACTTCCATAATCATTATTTTTCATGCGGATGGATCCCAATTAATTTTTCAAATATGGAAAAAAACTAAATAAGTAGCCTTTATTTGATAGGTAGAAATAATAATTATGGACATAAGAGACATTTTTTGAGATTTTCAAATGCTTCCTTGCAAGCATCAACCCCCTCATATGTAACCCCTTTTTCAACAACCTGGTGCGGGCGAAATAATTTTTTAGTGAGGTTGGTTATGAATTACTATATTTGGGTTAAGTATCCTTTAATTCCTTTAAATTTTATGAGGTTTTGAGGAGGTAACATGCCAAGGATATAATTTTTCTACTTAGGTTCAACATCGATTCCACTATGAAATACAAAAAAGATGAGTAATTTCACCAATGTATTTCTGAAAGTTCACTTCAAAGAGATTATTTTTAGTCTATATTGTACCAATTTTTTTGAATACGGTTTCAAGATCATCCTAGTGTTCATTTAATTATTAATATTTAACCACCATTTCATAAACATAGTGTTAAAAAAACACTCCCAAAAATATTTTGAAGGTGTGATGCATGGCTCGTTATTATATATTGCAACGAAATTCTTCTAGACCAAAGGGAATTTCCCAATTTAAAAATACTCCATGGGGGTCTCGGAAGGTAGTGGGTTATTCAACTTCTTGGAACATTAATATTTGATTGTATCCTAAATATCCATCCACGATGGATATATCCAGATATATAGATCTTCCATCAATTAGTAGTTCTCTGATCGAGAGTGGGAAGTCATCATTCAGTAGTATAGGTTGAGATATCTCAAATTGAGTAAGAATATGATTTTACCTTTATTTTTTTGACTTGGAAAATATTGGTATCACACCTAGGATATTATAACACCAAAATAAAATTGGATGTGATGACCTTTTCATACTAAGCCTTTATTTTGAAATCATATGTCTGGTCCATCCTTATGGATGCTTTCTATAGCCCTGGTGGTCCTCTTGAAGGACCATGTTTTGAGTGGCCACCTTTTTATAGATGACATGAATTTATATGTAATTCCATGAAAATACATCATATTTCTTCCTCAGTAAGGATGCATATTCCTCATGCTATTTGGAAGATATGACTACACCAATCAAGGTAGATCATGGATCTTCTTATGTACCAAGATTTGTTTCTATGATTTCATCAATGGTGGTAGTGATTCATTACTCAAATGTTATAGGGGTGTCCATAAGGCCATCCTTGTCTTCTTCTACCTACCCTTCATCATCTTTTTTGTTTTCCTTAGGGGATAAATTAATGGCTAAATTCTCTAGAGTAATGGGTGGATAAAATAAATTTATATTTGAATGATGAAATGACTTCCCCTGACTGAAATGACAATGAAAAATTTCCTTGAAACTCTATAGTGGAAGGAGTGAGGGATGGATGAGGAGTTTCTTCATCCTCCTTAGGTGAAGAGGAAAGCTATTATGGCTCTGTTGGTTATGAAGGGATTTCATGGAGCTATGGTGATGGATTGAGTAATGCTTCATCCTCTCATTCTCAATAATATATGTAGTCCACAAACATTTTAATGATGTTTTAATTAGATTTAATGACTTAACTAATGATGAAAAATGAATATACATCTGAATGTGAACTCATATGCATGAACTTATTTGTGGTTAATAGGTATTCTTTGATACAATGTTTAAATGGGTTGGTTAAAACTGTTTTATGACCATTTGGGGTGGTTCCCCAATAAACACCATCGACCAGGGGTTGTTTTCCATTCACTTGATTGAATCCTACTTCAATATAATATGACACATATGACTTGAATGGGTCATTTTCATTGTGAAATATATCATTGTGTCCATCAATGCAATATATCATGAACTAATTGTTTTAGGAGGGGATTATTGTACGTTGACGTAGCCAAGGAAATCATTGAAAGGCATTACATGCTTTGTTATTTGGAAAAACAAGATATTCTAGGTCATCCTTGATATTTATAAGATGATCCACATGCTTGATTTGGCCCAATAGATTTTGTTTAATTTTTTCATAGCACTGTAGGGTTATGGTTAAAGGTTCTAGGTTAAACTCATTTTTGGCCTGCCAACAAATTGTTCACAATGAGATTTGATTAACTCCATATCCATTTTAACAAAAACCATTCAGACATATAGACTATTTATCCTTTTGAACACATATAATGGTCATATATATCCCTTTATAATGGAATATTCATATTGATTTGTGAAGGAAATATTGATATAAAATTCTAAAGGATCACTCTCTATTTGATATACTCTGCTGGTAGAAACAACTCCTACTAAATCAAGGGTTATCAGGAAATACACTATGAGTTCCTCCATGAGTGATTTTGACATTATCAAGGAATTTATAATGGATAGATTTTCTTGTAAAAAGGATAAATATTTTAGGATTTTATAGTTCCATTCTAATGATCAAGGATTCCTTGCTTCTGTATTCCTTTTTAAAGTCTCTTTAGGGTCTTGAGTATTGGTTGTAGATGGATCAACCCATGATACTAAATCAGCAGTGCTCCCTCTCTGGGTGGGTTGGGCTGGGAATGTTTGCCTACATGTCAATGGTGATTGAAAACATTTTTCTCCTATGATTTATACTTCAATGTTATTGGGTTTGAGTGGCTTCTGGTAGGTGTGGTATGACTTTTTGATTCCTGTTAGATCCATTGAAGGGTTCTTCAATGAGTTTCTGTTACATTGGAAATATGGGTTGGGATATGGCTACAAGACTAGTTTATTTCGTGATCGTTCACTCCATGGTATCCTCATCTCGTATAGCCTCTACCTCTAGTTCCCCAATCGGATGGGTGAATTCGGGTTTACGACCATACTCATCATTAGAGAATATGTCAATTAGTTTTATGAAATTAGTGGAACTTAAGATTAACTACTCATCTAATGTGGAATTTTTCTGGCTAAATGAATCTAGTTGTTCTATTTTTTAGAGTGGTTCTCACAATTTCATATTTGGGGGCATAAAATTTGAGAGGGTCAATGCTAACTTTTTTCTTGAAAAATGTTCATATTCATGCTATTAAATCATTCCATTCTAGTCAATACTTTTTCTGTATGGTTGTTTTTGGGGGGTTTTGGGGCCGATGATGTTGGTTGGGTTGCAGCAGGAGTGGATGGGGGCATTGTTGGTTGTTACAACTATTCTTGGAGAATACCATTAATTTATTTGATAATATTTGTAGCCATAAAATTGTCAAACATATATACCCTCATTTTAAAAACATATTTTCACTCACATACTTACTCAAGGGTAGTGGAAGAAATATTAACCAATTATGAGGGTTCCTATATTAAATTTACATAGCTAGAATATACCATTTTCTTGTAGGAGTTATTTGAATATTAATTAGTCCTAAATCGTGTGTCCTAATATTATGTGAAAGGGAAATTATCATGGAAAATTTGTGAGACATTAAAGGTCATCCCTGTTCTTCTTTGATAGATGGAGTAAATCATTGACCATAGTTGCTAGAAACTAGATGCACAAATGATCATCTCTAAACAAGTAATGTTTATTCCTTGGTTTCACAAATTGATTCTTCCTGGTTCCCCAATGGTTTTCCTATCAAGGTGGTGTATTATGTTGATTCCTAAGTGGTACTTCATGATATATGGATGATTTTGGGGATAGAGAATGAATGATATCTGGTTTTAGTGACAGAGATATAGCCACTTCCATTCCTAGTCTTTTCCCAAGGCATGGTGGAGTTATCCAGTAATTGAGATTAATCTGTTGTATGGATTCTTCCATTCTTTGGGTGATAATGGAGAAATCCAAAAATCCCACCTATATTCATCAAATGGATGAGCAGGATTCACATCTTTCCATGAAGTTTATAAATTCATAGAGAAAGAATATCATTATGTGGGAGTAGGTAGTTTAAAGAATCTATCAACCCTTCCCGTCTATAAATTGAATTCAATACTCTCTCATTATCCAACTATTTTTATATTGATGGGTCACTGATTGTATTATTATGTAGATTTGAGAGAAAATAATATAGGAATATATGATGGAGATCGTTCCAACCTATGATTTCCAAAGATGATAAACTAGTGTACCATTCATAAGTTGGTCCATGCAATGTTTTTATGAAGAATCTATGATTCAGTCCTTCCTGTTGCATGGGATTTCCCATCATAAGATCAAAATGTAGTGAATAGTAGGTTACATATTATTCAGAGTCAAACGAGCCATTGAATATCAGAAAATAATAAATCCAAATGTTTCATGATGGTGGGGTGTCACTCACCCCTTAGTGGTAAGGTTTTCATTTGGGCTACACTGGTGCATATTTCCTCTCTACAATTTCCATTCATCCTACCAATGAATAGATGGTGTTGATAATAAATTAATGAGTTTTCATTTGATCATGATCTTGGATTTTTGAAGAAATGGGTGGGTTATGATGTGGTAGTTCATCCACTATCTGAGGCATATATCTGGACAGGGATATCTTTTGCATATTTTTGAGAACCCACTGTAGTTGTATCCACGATGTATAGATGTCTTGGTATCTATCTAGGATCAGTTTATGGTAAACATAGGGTCCATGATATGATTTGAGCGGATGACTTGGCCATGCATTAGTTAATTGGAAGAACCCTTGTGGAGGTACACACATTAGAAGTGTACATTAGAGATCTACCCTTGGAGCATATTCGGTAGGATGGATACCAGGGAGCAATTCACGGTTGAGTCCCCTCAAATATTTCATTTCATACTCTTGTGGATAGAATATTTCTTCAAGCATAGGGAGATCATTCTAATACAATGGATGAGGTAGGTCATATACGACCTTACTATTATTCTTCTCTCTCATAGAGATTTAATGGGTATATAGTTGGAGATTTATCAAGGGAGTACCCAAATCTTGGGTGATTCCATGTTTTGGGGTTCCCACACCTTCATTCTTAGTGTGGACTAGATTCTTGATGGAACCATCCTCTCCCAAATATTTTACATCTACCTCATATTTAGTGTCTCATGTAGGATTTTCATCCATGACATTTATTGAAGAATAATGAATGTTGGGCATCGTACTAGATACATAATGGTAAGAAATATATTTCCATCATTTTTGGACTACGCCAATCCTTCATGTGATCCTATTTTGTCTTCTTAGGGAAGAGTGACTTAAAGAGAAACTATATGTTTTCTGGTTGTACAAATCCCTTATAAAAAAATGGTTTGTGAGATGGGATGGAATAATAGAGTAGAATAATAGGGCATAATCCATGTATGATTATTTCCACATATTTATCCATTAGGACATATAGAATAACATCTACATGATTTCAAAAATGAAAAGGCTACATTAGGCTATCATAAAGAATCATCCAAACTAGTATCCCAAAAATAGATTCCTTTAAATCAACAATAAATAGATAATTTGATTTATGTATAGGATACGAACCAAGGTATACCATGTTAGAGTGGAACTAGGAGTCCCTCTGGTGCATATTACATTTATTTATTCCACCAAAAACAACATTGTGGATTCTGGAGGTTAACAACTGATATTTGAAAGTGGAGATAAGAAGTTTGATGATTGGTTAAATCAAAATTCAATCACCTAATCCTATTAGATAATTTTTTCATGGATGAACCACTTATCAAAGACCATGGCCATCACCTCTCTACTAATAGAACTATCATCATGAAATAAATCTAATTAATAGAAGTCCCATCATCAATAATTAAATTATTATCAACAATAGTTTCCAATACTAAAAAATATTTATGATCATAGACCTTATTACATATTTATAAAGATGATTTCATGTGACTTATCCAATTATATAATACTCCTATGATGAAGAGTTGGAGTGTGCCTAAATCAATTCCTTCATATTGGTAAAATGATATACATATATCATAAATGAGGAAGGATAGTCATATACATATGGTACATATAGTTGATTGACATATAGATGGGTGAGATACCCTTCTGAATAGAATAATTTATAAGGAACCATCCCCAAAAATGACGTCTATAGTACTGATACAAGAAGGAAGGAACTACTCAAGGCTTGGGAAGAGAATCCATTTACACCCACATATTACAGTGTGCCTCAATAGATCAATAAAGTAGATGACTATATATATTAGATATTATTTTTTAATGCCCATAAATCATTACATAAACAATATATGATTGTATCAAGAACTTGTTTGGAACCATCACATCTACTAATTAGACCCCATTGGATTACTATTAGGTAATCCACAATTGAGGGATAAAACATGACCCTATCAAAGAATTAAAATATCTATAATAGCCTTATTTTAATCATGAAAATGAATTAAATCATTGATTCAAAATTAAAATGTAATGACATTTGGTTTTCTAGAAGGACACACCATGATTCCTATAATGTTTGAGACTACACTGGACACTATTGAAGACCACATGGTAGAAGATACTGAGAATTTAGAAGACCATTCCATCATTACATTCTCAAAGGATTCTGGGAAAAAAATAATCTTGGGGCACATTCTATCTATATTCGAATAAATAAATCCTAATGGAATGGAAAACAATTAGTTTTTAGTAAACACTGCCTTCAAAAAAAATCTTATATGGACTCTGATGATTTATATGTTAGGGTACACAAATATATATATGGAATTATATAACAGTGAAATTCATAAATATTATAATAGTGAGAAAAATCCAAATGATAAAATTTAGTTGAAGACCTTGTTATTTGATTTTATTTCAAACGATCTGATAATTATTATCTTAGAAGGATCCACTTTTAATGAATTGTACATTTTATGATTTCTAGGGTGGTAAACCCATTTGGAAAGATTATTTGCACTAATAAGTAGTTCCCAATAAGACAATGGTATATCCATCCAATTCTAAAATCACAAACGTAAATTTTAATCACGTTTCCATCCCTCAATGGTCTTCACACATTGAGTTTTGACCTCATATCCCCACACTCTGAATTAGATATCTACATATCTTTAACAAAACCAACCAAGTTAGGAAACAATGAGACCCAAATGAATATAACTATATCACCCAGTATTCACATTACAAAGACATTTAATATATAAACAGAACATACTACCACTGATCAAAGTCTAGGTTCACCAGTTGACATATAACTTATACTTAATGCATTAGCCACCAACTTTCCCTTTCCGAGAATGTAAATCATGTCAATGTCAAACATCTAAAGGTACTCCATCTATCTCATTTGCATGAAATTCAAGTCTCTCTATTAAAAAATATGCTTCAATCACCTATGATCAGTAGACAACATGAATTTATCACTGAAGAGAGAGTGGATATAGTTTTTCAATGCATGAACTACGGAAACCAACTCCAAATCATGTGTTGGGTAGTTCATCACAAGAAAACTCAATAGTCATGACTCATATGCAACCATGTTATTCCCTTTCATGAAAAAACACCAACACCCTAATCCAAATGCATCACAGTACACCATGCACCCTTTCACAGTTTCTAAAACAGCCATGATTGGTTCTGATGAAAGAAAATACTTGGGATCTTTGAATGATTTATAGAACTACTCAGTACATTGAAACAAAACATTATTTCTTATTAATGATATCATCAAAGAATATAATCTTGATAATTCATGATCAAAGCATCAATCATAACCAACTAGACCATGTAATTTCCATATGACAAAATAATTATTTAGCGGTTATAACGATCTAACAACCTCTATCCTTTCTATATCCACTAAAGAACCACTCTCAGAAACAATTTTGCCAATGAAATGAACATATTTTATCCAAAAATCACATTTTTTGATTTTTTCATTCAATTAATGATCTATAATGATTCCAAACACTACTATCATGTGTTTCTCCAAATCCAACCTTTTCTTTGAATACAATGGTATATCATCCAAAAATACCGCCACAAAAAACCAAATATCTCTAAAATTTCTTATCCATTAATTCCATGAAAACTTCTAGTTCATTATTAAGACCACAGGGCATAAATAACTACTAATAATGGCCATATCTACTTCTAAATGATATTTTGGGAATATTCTCTTTCCTCTCCCTCAAATGATGATATCCTAATAAGAAGTCAATATTGGAGAACCATTGATCTTCCCACAACTGATCAAACAATTCATCAATTAATGGAAGTGGATATAGATTTATTATAATTACTTGGTTAATCTTATTAGAAGCAACAAAAATCATAAGGGTTTCTAATGCCTTGTTATCAATCAAAATCGGCACTTCCCATAGAGATGTTCTAGGTGATATGAATCCTTTGTTTTTCATAACCTTTAACATCCATTTCAATTACTTCAATGATGCTTGTTCTGTCTAGTAGGATCGAAGTGAGATAGGTCATGTCCTTAGAAGGAGATCAATAAAAAAATACACATCTCTCATGGATGGAAAAATATATAATTTTTCCATAGATACATCAATATACTGCTCAACCACTACCAAGAATATGATTCATCTACCATTTTTTCCTTAATTTTGAAGGCAGTGTCTCAAATTGTTCCCAACTATTCCTAAAAACAACTCTTTTTCTACAACCATCACATTTTCTCTCTTCAAAAGTGATGCTCGACCCCATCACCCATATTGAAACTAACCGTTTGTGTATAGTAGTTGATATGGAACTTTTAAATCGTCAACTTATCCACACACAGGATTATATCAAACACATCTTTCTCAAGAATGAATAAGTCCCAAATCAACTCAAACTCATACACAGAAATACAACATTCTCTACACAGGAAGGCAAGACACACTCTTTGACCTAGAAAATTTTGATGTCTTAAAAAAATGCATCATTTCCACCCTTAGACAAAGACAATAAACCACAGGAGAAGTAATGAAATAATGAGATGCAACCATATCAAAGAAAACATTCATTAAGATATATTTCAAAAGAATCTCACCCCTGAACCATGGATGGTCTTGACTAATCATCCATTATAACCTACATGGCCCCAAACAGGTGCTTTAATGCCACACTCGACTCTTTATTACCCTACAAGAACTTCCCCTATAGAGGTGTAGAGAAATTCATAGAACTTCCAGGAATAACTAGGTTGTACTAATGATTGGTATGTTGGTTTACTCATCCCATAAATACATAGGATTCATATGATCCTTTTGGTGTATCATGAACACCCATCCTAAGATAATTGTGATAAAAGTGGTAAAGATGCCCCATCTTCATGGAGCTATGACATACTCATGGATTTACAATACAATCCCTCTCCGTGTGAACTATAGAACCACGATGAACACATTTGTGATTACATCAAGGATTTTTAAAATGATTCACTAATCCTTTTGTTGTATTATGAGCCATATTTCCACCCTATAAAAAGTTTTTGTCTTCCACTTAATCCCCACCGTATGGTTCCAATTATTCTCTATGGGTTCCAATAGTCTTCCCCCACTCATATCCTTCATGATATACCTTTAATCCATTAATTATATATTCACTATTAATGTGAAGTCACTTATACATATCACCACAATTTTAAAACATATTTCTTACCATACCACTATTTTAAACATACACTTTTTTAAAAATTCAGTAGCCACCACCTCAGGTGAAAACCACACTATGTTGATAAAATTATGTTCATATTCCATCCCCAAAAATTTCTCTTGATTCGAGATGAATAATACAATTCGGAGTTGAATTAAAAATGTGTGAGATTAGAATTGTTTATTGAACAATTCCTCAAAACCCACCCATGTCATTTCATCATATGTTCCATCTTGAACCACCGAATCCCATAATTGAAACTAAACTGAGTGATCTACATACCTTGGTTCATTTCTTCTATTCCCACTTTACATAACTTGTACAACATCCAATATTCTTTGAAATAGATACTGATTTATGTGGGACTTAGGTAAAACCCCATTTTCTACACCATCATCCTATTAGTCTCTACAAAGTATACCTAGTTTTATTTCTATCCAGACAAGAATAACCCAATGTATCTCTCCCTAACAACTGAAGGCTTACAATTCCAAATTCTATCACATTCAAGCTATCATAACCATACTTTCCAAAATTTACATTTTCCCATTCTAACCAGTATAACAAATTCAAAAAATATTTATATATTTTTTAAAAATAAACACATTAATAGGAAAAATATAAATCATTATGACATATAAATTATGAAATAGTAGTGGGAATTCATTTATTACATCCATTCCATGCTCATATCATTGGTTAAACCCACCAAAATGAGATCATGATCCTATATGTGTCTCCAAAACACTTATGTACCCAACTCCCTAGTAACATTAAGTTCAACATAAAAAGGTTATATATATCTATTTACGTTATAGGTTTGTTTTTCTAAAAATCCTATACCTCTCTACCATCCCAAATCATGTAATACACCAATAATGAATGTCAACTCCCTGTTAAAAAAGAAATGAAAAAACTGAAAAAGACTGAATTTACTTATATATCAAGGTCCAAACAAGATGATACCACTTCTAACATCCTGTTACTCCTCATTATATTGTGTCAATGAGGAGGTTATAATTAACCTTTTTTGAAATCCCTAATGTTCCAAAGGATTGAAAAAAATTCCAAGGGATTGATGAACAATGAGGGAATATTTTACCTTTTGAATGAAAACACCCAACCAAATGTGAAAATGTCAAAGCCACAACATGATTCATGTCACCAATGTTATAAATCTCAAAACTAATAAAGGACCAAAACATCCTATCCAAAATAATCTATAATAAGAGTACCAAGAGAAATACTAAATACAAAACCCAAGGAAGGTATGACACAACTTCGTAGCTCAGCCCTATGATCCAAGCTCTGAGCACCATAAAACTTCCTAAGAATCATGATGATCCACTAGGTAAATGTGATGCTTTACCTTTAGATGTGTCCTATAATACAACATCTTCAAAAGATCCAAATTTCAATTGTATGGGTGAGTAATAATACTCAGTAGGTTTTCCCCAATTGAATTACCTACACATGCCACTATAATAAAACAATTTAAAACAATCACATAAAACAATTTATACAAATCCATGAAAATAGTTCCATAATTAACAACAATAAAAACACATCCTCAGTAACTATAATTCATCTAAATTAGTACATTTCCATGGAGAGACCCCCAACATATCATTAATCATTCTACACTGGCATAACCAATGTAATTTTTCATGTTCTCCTACCAAACCCAACCATAATGAAACCATTCCTCACAAGCTCAGTGTTACACTTGATGGTGGTACTTCATGTCCAACCCCTTCACATTTTTATAATGTTACATTATGTGCACGTTCATGGTGGTCTTTCATGCCCAATTTCCTTACCATCCAAATCATTCTTATAGCACATACGACAACTATCACAAGAATAAATATTTACCAAAAACATGCCAGCCCAAAATTTCATTCCCCAAAGTAACTAATTAGACCCATTAACATTTCAACATAATATTCCAAACCACTTCAATAAATCATGCATTTACAGAAAAAAACTATTAATTCATTATTCATTCCAAACCATACTTCAATAAAACAACATTTTTATTGAAAAAAAAATTTCATAGAAAAATTTATATAATTATATGAAGCCAAAATTTTAAAATCACCATTTAAAATTTAAAAACAAATCACATATCATTATAATAACCAATCTTTCTAAAAAAAATTCCCAATTCATTAGAAAATGGGTTTCAGGAAAGCTTCTCACATCAAAATCACAATAAATTTCATGAAAAATCTTGAAATTTAAAATTTAGACTTTATGTTCACAATAAATTATGTAGGGAGTGAACCCACATACCTTAGGGTTTCAGAGAAATCAACCAACACACAACCACAAATAAAATTTGGCTGAAACATCCACAAAATCGCATGAGATCTATTTTCCTAACATCAACATGCCCATCTCTCATCATTTTAGGAAACAAAAACCCTCGATATAAATGATATGGGTGTATATATAAAAAATGGGAGGGAGGGAGGGAGGGAGATCTAGATATATTGAATGCCTAGAAATGACCAAGAGAAAAGACTTACCGGAGGAAAATCGCCATCAGAACAGTAAGAAAATCCTTTGAGTTGCATCCAAAATGATTGGGAGAGCCTCTATAACCCATTAAAAAAATACATAGTGTGTTTCATATGGGATGATAAATAGGATTTTATGGGTAAATCTTCCCCCCCCCCATTTTTTAAAACCCATTTTTACAAGGTGTTCGCTATTGTCTTGCTCAGTTTGACCATCCATGTGCTAATCATGTAGCTGATAATATCACAAAAGGTTCCGCTCAATGTTTTTATATATGGTTAGATACCCCATGCAAAAACTATGTGAAATCCAATGGTCTCATGTCGCATAGTTTACCTTGGTTGGCCGCATGGTTTGTTAACCAGGCTCCTTAACTGTGCATTTTCCCCTGGCCCTATGCCACTACTAGCATAGTGACTTGGGATTGTGGCATGGTTTCAAATAACCATAGTCAAAAAGTAAACCCTTATAAAATCATCAGAACCTTTCATAAAACGTTCCAAACTCTCCCAAACATTTTCTAGCAACATTAAACACATAAAAAGTCATAATCAAATGCCTACATACCTCAACCGGGGTAAATTAATAAAATTTTATATATGGATTAAAATATCAATAATTTTTTTATAAAATTTATTGGTTTAATGGATATGTATTTTATTATTTTATCTTTAATAACTTTACTAATTTAAATCCACTTTTCATGGGAATGACATTTTTTATATTTGAATGTTCTTAATAGTAATCAGAGTTCCACTCCTCACACTTTTAAATGTGAAAATACTCTCTTCACTACTAAACACAACATGAACACCTTATATATATCATTATTATTTTAAAAACCCATTATATAACATAATCCATCAACTATAGGTTCTAGTATTCCCAAAATACCAAAATACATAACATTTAGTTGTTTTAAAAATATATTTTCCAAGGAAATATTATATTTTATTAACAATCTATTTCAAGTCACATTATTCTTAATACATCTCAATAACTGATATTTCCATATCAATATAACTAAATTTTTATTTTTAATATATTAATTTTTTATGTAAATGTCACAACCATTTTATATCATTGTTCAATCCAATAGAAAATCAATAGATCACTTGTGCATATGTGAAAACTACTGCCTCTATCAAAGGATATTTTCTATTATCAATATTTACTCACATGGATGCCTCTATGGATTCATTTAATGAACATATAACATATTAATGATATAATTAATTATTTATAATGATAATTTTCTACTACATTCATTTAATTGTATCCATTTTAAATGAAGAACATCACTTGTCTGTACATGTAGATAACCTACTTCACTAAGTGATGTGCTCCATTTTTCGAGCACCCCCATAAGTGTATGATTATAATAATGCATTTAATTAATTTATAAGATAATATGGAATAATATATGATGTTATTAGTTGCTAGAATTAAGACTCCAAATCAATAAATAATATAAAATAATATGTTGAAATTTGTGAATTACTAGAAACAATCTCACCACCAATTTCATATTCACCAATCATAACTAAAATTACTAAGGAATAATATTAGAAAATAAAAAAAAATTATATAAATTATATAATCTTACTTTTATTAAACTTTTAAAAATGAATGTTTTTTAGAATATCTGGATTTGACATCACCAATATTAAACATGCATAAAATAATGAAAATTTATTAACATACCATTACGAATATAATAATTTACTAATTTATAATGATGCAGTAAATTAATAAAATAAAATAATATAGAAGGTATTTTATTTTAATAGGGTTAAAAATAATTTATTTATGATAATTCTTGTTAATATACATTTTTCTACATTCAATAGTAAAGTTTAACGGTAAATTTTTAAATGTCATTTAATTTTGGACTGTTTTTATTAAAATAATAAATATAGTAATTATGTGATTAATTTCTCATAAACAATGTATAATTTAATTTAATATGGTTTTTATTTTATTTTACATGAATTATTATTTTTTACTCCCCCACTACATCAAAAATCTATTTCATAGATTTCTATTAGAAAAGCCAACATAATTTTTCTACAGTAGTCTAAGATGTTTTTCTATCAAGCGCGCATTCATTATATTATTTAAATGGTTGTTTAATATAAATTACAATGGTTATTTAGGTTTATTTTATTATACATTTTATCTATTTTCAAAGATAAAATACTAATTTTTTAACTTTTTCTATATGGGTAAATATTTACATTTACAATGGTGTGTAATGATTTATTTTATAACATCTACCATTCCATGAAATTTCATTCCATCCATCACTACGATTATTTGTATTTAATATATTTGAAAAGTATCTATCATTTTTAAATTAAAAAAAAATTCTCATTTATCTTGAATTTTTATGGTTTCTGTAAAAAAATAAAATGGTTGTTCTTCATATTTTCAAGAAAAATATCAAGCGTCTTTAAAATTGTATTTTTTATCTATGAAAAAATAATTCAATTTCTACAATGACTAAATTATACCATAAAAATTATTTATCTAGATGTATTATGATCATTTATAGACTATATAAAATATTTTCATTCATTATTCATGTTTTCAAATACTGATGTTTTTTTATTTCTGAGGCATGTTGATACATATTGAATTGTTATAAATTGATTTCATATATTGAATAGATTGGACATAGTTAGTTACTAGTGTTCCCCAAAATCATATATTCCCTTGATGAATTTGTATATATCGTGAGAAAAATTTTGGTATTATTAAGATACTTTATCTATTTATACATGATGTTTATGCATGAAGAATTAGAGAAATTATTACAAATTCTGACATTTTTAATTTCATCATTATGAAAGTACATTTTAAACTATTTTATTATTTCTGTGTTATGTCATCCACAGATATACTTCACATTCCATATTTTAATTATATGGGACATTTTATTATTTCATATCTCTGTTTTGTAGGTGTTAGTTATTTAATAATTGATAGCTTCACCTATTTCCATTCCCTGGATGAGAAACAGTGATAACCCCTTTATTTTTTTGCTGGTCTCTTTGGTATGTCTAAGTAAATTTTAAATGATTTTAGTGAAATAAAAAAAATTAAATCAGAACTTTCCCACTAGAATTTATTTTTTATTTTATTTTTTTATATGTAATGTGGGGATTATGTTTGCATCCACTCTATTAAGACTATAATATAATTGATATTATGGGATATTAATCTTATATCATGTTGTAATGTTGTAGGTAAGTCACAATGTCTAGGTTATTAAAGTAAGAGTTTTGTATATTTTGTATTATAGATAGTTTAATAACATTTTTGGATCTAAATTATTTAAAACACAATTTTGAAAACATAACCCCACAATTTTGTCTAATGATAAGTATATGAATTGGAAAAAAAATTCTAAAATTTATGTAAAATTTAGAGTGTGGGATTTCTTGGAAAAAACATACCAATATGGATTCAAACAAGTGGATATAGGATATTAATAGTTTGAAATAATGTATTTGAACATAAAAAATAATTTACATTCATTAAATAGATATTCACTTGATGAACAACAAGTGTCCCTAAATACACACCTAGTTTGAAACTCTTGAAGGGATATATTCTGCTTTATCCACATACACTTTATAATCCATTTTATATAATTTCGAAATATTGTTATTATTTAACTATATTTCCACGGATAATATTCTTATTATTCATGAATTATATATGCATAATTTTTAATTTATTTTATCTTTATAACCATTATTTAAGTTTTTCACTATGAGTTAAAATTCAAAAGTTATTGATATAATTATTTGTATTCCATTATTCAAAAATGACATGTAAAGGATAAAATTTAAACAATATTAACACACATATAATTTTAAATGATGTCTATCCAAATAAAGTCAAGGAGTTAAATGATGTCGATTATTTATATGAGCAGATTATAACTATATTAGATCAGTTGAATCAATTCATATCCAATAACCATGCCCATATAAAGCACTGGTTGATCCCCCTATAGGTGTAATCATGTTGGAAAAAATTTTGTAACCAAAATATAAAAAAATTAAGTGAACTAAATATATTTTAGTAGCTGTGAAGTGGATACATTCACTAGAGAATATCTTTCACAATTTGGGAAGTAGTAAATGTGTAGAAGTAATCACAGTGTTTTATAATCGATTTAGATATGATGATCAATAGGGGTCACTTATTTAGAAAAAAATAATAGATTGGACAAATAGATTATGTAATTAAAGACTTTAAATGTTATACACTATTAAAAATATATTCCTCTTTAACAATGAGATAATATTGAAAGAAAATTCTCTAATCCATAGAAAATTGAAGAGGAAAATGTTTCTAAATATAAAAGCAAACATTACAAGGTTAGAAACTCCTGCTAAAGGTAATGTATATAATAAAAAAATTATGAATGATAATTTATTTGATATGATACAACCTATAAATTAAACATAATTAGTCTCTTAAAATATTTTCTTATACTTGGGAAGAGTGTCAATATCCAACAAAAAGATAAATAGTCCAATAAGATTTATGTTTTATATGAAAATAAATAAATATAGTGGGAATATTTTCATTGTGTATAAAAAACATTTCAAAATAGATGATGGGAAGGATGTAATTTCCAATTTTTCAAAGTTTATGAATAGATCATTATATAACATGAATGAAGGTAATGATAATTTTTTATGTATAAAAAGAATAGTATTCTGAATAATTAATGTAAGGTCATGAAAGAATTATCCAATGTCAAAATTTTCAAATATAAGGTGGTGGGGGAATATTTTATTTAATTCCCCAAGAATCAATTTAATTCACCTCAAAAATATCCCACAGGGATAGGCCATGTGTAGATCACTAAAATTGAGGTTAAATTCTTGAATGTTGTGATGAAAGGTAATTTTTTATGAACACCAATATATGTAATTTTGTATTTCATATGTGAGTATTGAATTTGTATTTAATTTTTAGTTTGTGTTTATAGACATTTTAATGATTCTAATATGATTATTAGGGATTAAAAACAAGTAACTAGATGACATGATAGAAAATTATTCCAAATAATCTATAAGATTTTTTTATTTTATACCTGTAATAATTGTAATGGTTCATAAGGGTACAACTTGAGGAACTCGACTTTATAAATTCAGGATGTAGTGGAATCAATGTCATATGATTTTGTATATATTAATAATGTTAAAAAATATGTCATAATAGAAGAAAGTGTATATTTTTTTAATAATTAGTAATTGAATAAGATTATTGTTTTTGATTTTTGAAGAATACAAGTGCAACTGACCAGATGAATTTTATAGACCTTCTGCGGGTAAGGAAAATCAACTAGATGAAGTGCAAAGGTCATCCATGAGGTGTATAAAAATGAGTAATCCCATAATTCCATGTCAATAGTAATGAAATTATTTAATTACAATAATCCATATTTATAATATATGAAAAACATTTCAAGGCTTCCATAAGTACACTATGTGACCACACAATCAACTGAAAAACCATGAAATGAAGGTGGGTGACCACATTAGAATTGTGAAGATAATAAGAATATAATAATGAGAAAAGAATAAGTTGTCTTGATTCATTTTCCATAGCACAGAACATGTAAATATTCACACAAACACAATAAACTACTATTTAAAAAAAACACATACCTAAAATATGAACATATTCAAAATGACTACATGATGAAAATTAAGTAGTAACATTTGTTAGTTCTCTTATGAAAAATATTTAATTAGAATGATAATATATTTAACACACAAAGAAACATATGTGTTAACACGAGTTTGTTAGGAAGTGAATACGAGATTCACATGGTTTAGTAAACAATCACATGCCCTCCCTAAAATGATATTTACATAATAAATAAGCACACCCATGTTCACTAGGCTTTCATGAAATTTATACGTATCCATAATATATGAAATACACCATTATAGTGGTGAATTATTTCATTACTTAGAATGATCAACCTTCATTGGACAATACAAGAAGAAGATATTCTTGATAAAGTATAGTATGAGCCCTGGATGAAAATAAAACCATGTCATTTCACTTGTATTTTGGTCAGTTGAGTTCCATAAAGAGTTCACACAGACTTACTACTACACTGAAAAATTGATTCAATGAAATAAGAAGTATATATTATGCCTTTTGGTTAATTTCCATGTAATATGAATACAATATTTAATATGATCCAGGATATAAAATGTCATTAAAATTTAAATTAGTGAAATTTGAGATTTAGGAATGAAAGAGACATTGATGTATAAAATGGAAATAATGAGGATATCAAGTTATGTCCATAGCTTTTACATGAAAAATGAAGAATTCGATTGAAAGTGTTTAATGTGGAAATATAATGACACTAGAGTCCTTCAACTATTTAATATTAAGAATGTAGATATAAAAATACTATATATGACGATTGAAACACCTATGACTTCATAATTTTATTGAATGAAATATTATAAAAAAAATTCATGAGAATACCTGATTAAAATATAATGATAATTTCGAATAATTTAAATACCTATATTGATGAATGATATTGAATTTATAAAAATACTATTAATTAAAAATAAAGTTCAAAAAATATTTTTTTCATACTATTATTCCTCTATTTAAGCTAAAATGAGGGAAACAAATAATATTTAGTGAATTATTGTGAACTCACATTCACAGTGGAAGAGAATTTCAATTTAAAGATACTGTTAGGTCAGGATGACTATAATGACGACACAAGAAGGATGTGAACTGTGTCATTTTAAAATCATGAAAATATTAAAATGTCTCTTTTTAAATATAGAAATTTTTTCCTTCTCTCTTAATGACCAGTGGGCAGTGGAAATAAATAATGGAGATGAACCTAATGATGTATAGTTGTTCAGGGCACTAAAATCCCCTAAACTACTCCACCAACTCTCTACTCCTTGTGTTAGGGTATTTTAACTAGTTGGTCCTCCTATCACAACACCATCTATAAGTGAGTACATACAGTTGAGACATTACAAGGCTTTTACAGGGCCTTAGGGTTCTTTTATAGGGATCCAAAATATTCACACCATTGTCCGAGAAGAAAATACTCCACCACTACAGTGTCCCAGAATCCAAAAATCCACCAAATCAATAATGATTGATTTTTTTTATGGAATAGGTAGAACTTCATAGTATTTAGTATAAACTAATGGAGTCAATTTAATCTACAATAGAGATCAACTACATTATAAAAATAATATTCACTATAGAGAAGACTTCATCAACATCAAACAACATCAAATAGATTGGACAATGATTTTGAAATCTTACTTCATCTTTACACCATGATGGAGTAATAATATACAATTAATATTAATCTCTCTTCTTTAAAATGATATGAAATAAAATGAAAATATTTCATCACTTTATTTTTGTCAATGTTTTCCAATCTATAATATTCTATATTGTGTATTTACTTTCCTATCATATATATATATATATAGATTAAGTATCCAATAGTTGTAACATCATTACTTTTTCTTATGATACCCAAAATTAATATAGTTAATAATTTTAAAGACCCGAAAAATCAGTGGAATTTTTTTTCATAAATTCTCAGAAATTTTACGAGTCTGTAGTTTCAGACGGCACCTGATTCCAAGGCCCAATGTTCCTGGAATCAATTTCTGAAGTTTTTTTGGGTACGTTTAGTAAACATAAGAGCAATATTTTATATCTGTTGAACCAGTGCTAGGAATTGAAATACGAGGGAACCGTTGAACTTGTAGCACTAGTAATCTCGTAAGGAGACATTTACCACAGTTGCATTCTGACATGAGTGGAGAATGGTTTTTGAGGTTTTTATTTAAATTGAACAAAAATAAAGTGTTAACTTTATTTTTCTTTGCGGTATTTAAAACCTCCAAGTAGAGGTCAGTGGTGGGGCCACCTGCACATAACCTCCATTGGGAGGATGTTATAAGTTGGAGGCCCACACGATCATCAAACCCCCTTAACCCCCCTTTAACCCTTGGAACTCCCAATTTATTGCGGAGCCTCTTCACCTTCCTTCATAAGTTTACCAAACCAAAATTTAATTAATGGAATAATTAATTAATTTAAAGTGATTTCAATTCTTTAGAATTAATTGTGCCAAAATTAAAATAAGAGATCATATTATTTTATTTTGGGGGTTGGCATATTCCTGGGTGTATCTTTGGAGAATCATTGGGAGAAATTCATCCTACCAATGAAGAACAATCCTCATCTCTGAAGAACGACGAACACTTTCCTCGATCTTTGACCAAGCTAAAAAAGAAGGAGTCGCCCACGAAGAACACCGAAGACTCTTCTTCCTCGGACGCTCTCCGACATCATCAAAACGACGATGTCTTCATTGAAGAGTCATCGAATCAAGGTAGGGGATTTGTGTTGTTTTTATACCCATCCTTCATCGTTGAATTTATAGTTTACAAACCATATGATAGCACGGTAACAAGGAGGGTTCAGACCGCATGAACACGGTCCGACCCTCCCCTTTGTTTGTTCTCGTTTGATGACGATGGAGGTAGACCGCAAAAAGGATCTGGTGGCACAAGGTCGTCGGGTCACCGCAGGGGAGCGACACCACCATGCAGCGTAGAGAAAACGAGCCACGGTCAGGTGGGTCATGGCAGTTCTGAAGGGGTGTGGTGCCATCACACCATGACGGAGAGGAACCGCGGTCGAGAGGGCCACGACGGATGAAGAAGAATGGGGCCATCACACCACGCGGTGGAGCCGAAGGCCGCGGCGGTGGGGGCGCGACGTCGTCATGTCGCGTAGAGGATAGTTGGACTGTGGCGCCACGGTGCTGTGGTGGAAGAGCAGTGGAGGCCGACCGGGCTGGCCGTCCTGGAGCCGGACAAGCAGGACCACCCGGGTCCCGCGGCTCCTGAACAGGCACAGTGCGCTGGTTCCATTTTACAAACCTGGGGGGGTACCCCATCCAATGCGTGGCTGACCGGGCCGCCACGGGCCAGGCCACCACGGGCAGGGCCTCCATGCGCCAGGCCTCCCTTCGACCGAGCCAAAGGGGGTCGGGCCACCCTTCGGTCGGGCCCCGCCATTCGGGTTGGGCCACGCCTTCGGGTCGGGCTGCGCCTTCAGGTCGGGCCGCTCCCTTTGGTTCGGGCCACCCACTCAGGCTGAGCTGACCACTCGGGTCGGGCCGCACCCGTGGACCGTGTCAGACCCCGGTTTGGACTGGGTCAGGCCGGGTCGGGCCGACTGGGTGGGACCGGACCCGGACCCGCTATGGCCATTTACACCTTTTAGACCACATCTTGGGCTACGTGTGTCCGATCGACGAACTATCTCTGGTGATGGAATTAATGGGGTGAGACAATTATTTGGGAATACTCCACTTGAGGATCAGATGCAGTTGGGGTACGGTTGGGTTGGTTTGAGCCTAAAAACCAACCGGGCCCCTGGAACGGAAACGCCAATAAGCCACAGACCGAGCTTCCGGTTGACGCGCCGTCAATCACGTTGGGTTCTTATGATGGGACCGAACTCCGGGATATATCAACTCAAGAATTTTTGGTAGTTGATGTATCCACACTTGGCTCGAGGAGCGGACCCTCCCAGAATCGAGCGTATTGTGTGCAGGAATCCTATGGCTGGTTGCGACTTAGATGACAGGATCCTCTGTCGGTTTGACAACGACGATATTGTACTAGGTTCCTCCATGGGTTTGACAGTGATGTCTTCTATATCGGGATCCTCTGTAGGTTTGACATTGGTTAATTCTGTACCGGGATCCTCCATGGGTTTGACAGTGCTGACTTCTATACCCGGATCCTACGTGGGCTCGATAGCGCTGATATTATACCAGGATCCTACCTGGGTACGACAGAGGAGATGATTCAGATGCTACATCTAATCATCAGTACCCTCTTCATGTGTTTTATACCTATGTGAGTTGAGTATTTTCTTTCAATCATTATCATCAAAGTGATTACTTTATATTCTTTGTGGACTAGGTTGTGCTTGGGCTTGAGAGTTGGAGTCGGACTGTGATTGGTAACTTAGTTATATGTATGGGCATATACCTATGTAAGGTTGGTTGATACTTTTTGATTGTATCTTACTTCTATGGTTTCTCTTTAATGGATTCTGGGAGACCTTTAGGGGTCTCGAGGTCCCCTATTTATTATTTTTATACTCACCCCTGCACGGGCTTCGCCCGCACCTTGTTTTGTTCTGTGCAGACGACGGTCAGCAGTGATCGAGGCTAAGGGTGATAGACGGGAGGCTGCTCGGAGCTGGACTAGATGGGACGTACCTCTGGGATGAGTTGTTCGAGTTCTATACCTACCCTTCAGGTAGTATTCCCCAATGGATGTTCCAAGAGATTTTTTCCTTTTTACTTGTACTTGTACTTGTTGTATAGTTGGGTTTGTATAATGGCCCACTTACATTCATCACACTTTTCTTTTCTATTTTAGTACTTGTTTCTTCTACCGCTCGTGTTCAGATTGTGTGAGTTATAGGTTTAAAGTCAATACCTTCCCTTTGTATCTAGGATTCACCTTTGTTGTTAGTCGTCATCCCCTGGCCATTGGAAGGCGGGCTAGGGGTAGTCACAGCACGATCCCCGAGGACGGGTCATGACAAATTTGTATCAGAGGAGTCGATTCTACCATAGAACTTAGGGCTATGATATTTTCTTTAAATGTAAATAGTGTTAAGTGTTTTCGGTGTGGTTATCATTTTAGGGAAACTATTGTTGTTGTGGCGGACGATGTATCCATACACTAGGGCTCCGACTTCTGATTTCTGATTGAGTGCATGAAAACACTAATTGCGTGTGTGTTTCTTTTGAAAAGTTTTCTTCGTGGTTACGTTATGTCAGCTCACCAGGTATACTATTTTAACTATGTCCCACCTATTTCTTTTCAGGACGGCCTCACAAAGGTTGCCAACTAGGGTTACGAGTTTCAGATGAGATGGTATCCCACCGAGCGATGAGGCCTCAGTGTAGGGCCCCATCACAGCAGATGTACCATCAGTACTACTACCTGTTGAGCCACTGATACCACCATCTCCAGCACCAAAGAGTGCACGCCATATCAGTGTGTTTCATGAGTTCCAGTGCCAGAGGCCACCCAGGTTCTGGGGAGATACAGACCCAGAGGCAGCTGAGGATTGGATGGAGGCTGTTGTGAGAGTTTTCAGAATGGTCGGGACATCAGCCGACCTCATAGTGATCCTTTCCACGAGTCTCCTATGTGAAGCATCAAGAAAATGGTGGAGACTGATGCACCATGTTCATAATGATACATCACTACTGTAGGCAGACTTTGAGAGTCTCTTCCGTTCAGAGTTTGTTCCATCCACCCTTTTTTCGGTGCGGATTTAGGAGTTACTTCATCTGCAGCAGGGCAGCATGACACTAGCTCAGTACTGAGTGAGGTTCACCAACCTCTCACGCCACTCCACAGATATGGTGCCGGAACCATTCTTCAAGGTGCTTGCCTTTGAGAAGGGACTCAGGAATGAGATCAGGGCTTCGATGATCTCCCTCAACATCCCGACGTAGGCGGGGGTGCGGAAGTGATCCCTTCTAGTGGAGAGTCTTCTCGCTGAGTAGTCACCAGCAGTGAGACCCACCATAGGGTGACACATATTGGAGACTTCTGCAGTCGGAAGAAGAAAGATTTCATAGAGGTTGAAGCAGACCAGGCCGTCAGGTGGGAGATCCCAGGATACAGGTTCAGTTGTGCGGGGCACATGAGATAGAGTCATCCCTAAGACGAGCGGGCAGTGCTATGCATGTGGCAGGCAGGGTCACATGGCCCATGAATTCCCGAACCACCATGCAGATGAGTAGAAGATATTAGAGGGACCCCCTAGGAAGAGATAGCAGTTCGACCATGGTGGTCCTCTGGGAGCAGACGGACGGGGCAGGGGATCTGGCCGAGCATCAGGTGGTGGATGATGTTTCGAGGCCCTACCACCACCACCACCTAGAGGTCCACCCTGACCATAGGGAGCTGGTAGACAGAGGCGGGCTCAGCTCTAGGCAGTCGTGGCCTACGACCATAGCACACCTGAGATGATTCGAGGTACTATCTGTGTCTATTCTACCCTTGATGCAGTACTTATAGACATAGGTGCGAGTAATTATTTTATTTCTGTTGCCCTCGTTCGAATATCAGAGATTCCGACAGAGTCTTTATCTCGATCCTTATGGATAGAAACTACAATGGGAGCAGACTTGACGATTACGAACTAGTGACGGTACTGTGAGCTTATTCTATGAGGCGAGAGCTTCGACTGGGATCTCCACATAGCGGCATCAAGGCCTTACGACGTCATCTTGGGTGTGGACTGGTTATCCACAATTCATGTTCAGATTGACTATATTAGGTGAAAAATGTGGTGTGTTCGTAAGGATGGTATGAGGTTTACCTTCACCAGAGAGAAGGGAGCCTTTGCAGCACATGATGGACTTACCCAGAGGATGGGGCAGCCGATCACACATCAGTTGGAAAGTCTCATCCTCGGAGCAGTTGATGTACGGAGTCTCAGTTTTCCTGTTGTGGTGGATCAGTACGCGGATGTTTTCCCTCATGATGTTCCATGGCTACCTCCTTGTAGAGAGGTGGATTTCTACATTGACCTGTACCCCTGGGATGACATCGATATCTACTCCATCATATTGGATGGCTCCTGCTGAGCTTCGTGAGCTACGGTTATAGCTGGAGGACTTGAAGGGGAAGGGATTTATCTGACTCAGGGTCTCACCCTGGGCATCTCTGATTTTGTTCGCCAAGAAGGTGGATGAAAGCTTACGACTGTGTGTTGAATATCATCTCCTGAGCTAGGTGACCGTGAAGAACAAGTACCCACTCTCGAGGATTCACAACCTCTTCTACCAGCTCAAGGGAGCACATTGGATCTAGAACATAGACCTTCGGTCAGGCTATCACCAGCTTAGAGTTCGAGACGAGGATGTGCAGAAGACGGCATTTGGGTGTCGGTATGGCCAATACGAGTTCTTGGTTATTCCCTTCAGTGTAACCTGTGCTCCAGCACTGTGTATGAGTATCATGAAGAGGATCTTCCAACCTTACCTCCATCTCTTTGTCGTAGTCTTCATCGATGACATACTTATCTACTCGACTAATGAGGTGGAGCATGCCTACCATTTGCGGGTAGTACTGGACAAACTCCGAGAGAACCAGCTTTATGGTAAGCTCTAGAAGTTCCAGTTCTGGATCTGAGAGGTACAATTTCTGGGACACATCATCTCAGAGAATAGAGTTGTATTGGATCCAGTGAATATTGATGCAGCGATTGCTTGGGAGCCACCCAGGAGTGTGATGAAGGTGAAGAGTTTTCTGTGACTGGCTAGGTACTATCGGAGATTTGTTCCAGACTTCTCCAGAGTTGTAGAACCACTTTTAGTATTTTTGTAGAAGGGGAAACCCTTCATGTGGTTATAGAGATGCCAACAGAACTTCCAAGATCTCAGGTAGAGATTGACTAGTGCACCTTTCTTGAGGCTACCGGAGGAGGGCGTTGAGTACATAGTTTACTACGACACATTAGGGACCAGATTCGGGTGTGTCCTGATGCAGGAGAGAGCAGTGACCGCATATGGTTCTGGAAAATTGAGAATGCACAGGAAGAACTATGCTACCCATGACCTGGAGATAATAGGAGTGGTCTTAAACTTGAAGATGTGGCGGAACTATTTTATGGGTGAGCATTTTATAGTCTACTCTGACCACCATAGTCTCAGGTACATCTTCTCGCAGAAGGACCTAAACCTGAGACAACAATGATGGCTTGAGTTCCTCCAAGACTATGATGTTGAGATTGTCTATACTCATAAGAAGGGGAATGTTCTAGCAGATTCCCTCAGTAATAGATCAGACATTCAGCTACTAGGAGAGGCGACGAAGTAGTTATCCACGTTGCGGATATCCTTTATGGATAGAGATAGAGCATCCTTTCTATAGTCATTCACAGTCACTCCTCCACTACTTCAGCGAGTCAGGGAGGTGAAACGTGGGGACGTTGATAGTGAGACATGACATGCTCAGATATCCCTAGGGTAGGCACCTGATGGATTTTCTGAAGGTGGGGATAACTTTATACTTTTCATAGGACGTACCAAAGAACCAGTTGCACTTTTGGAGAAATTGTTGATAGAGTTCCATGCATCTCCTTCAGCGGTACATCCAGGAGTGGCGAAGATGTATAAGGACCTCTGACAATAGCACTAGAGGCCAAGTATGAAGAAGGTTGTAGAAGAGTTTGTCTCGTGATGCCTCACTTTTCAGCAAGTGAAGGCGGAGCACTAGGTTCTAGCTGGATTAGTTCATCCCTTAGAGGTCCTAGAGTGGAAGGGGGATGGGATATCCATGGATTTCATGATGGGTCTTCCACATACATCCAGGGGACATGACTCTATATGGGTGATTTTTGACTGACTCACCAAGTCGGCCCACTTCCTACAGATCAGAGAGTAGTGTTTAGTAGAGAGCATGAAATGCCTATACATATGGGAGATCGTACGGCTTCATGGTGTTCCGTCAATGATCTCCTCGGATCGAGATGCTTGTTTCACCTCTCGGCTATGGAAGGGGTTGGAGGAGGCTTTCGGGATGCAGCTTCGCTTGAGCACCACCTTCCATCCTTAGATAGATGAGGACTATTCAGAATCTTGAGGACATGATCCATGCATGCATCCCCGACTTTGGTCGTAGTTGATAGGATCACATACCCATGGTAGAGTTTGCGTATAACAACATCTTCCACTCCACTATCAGGATGGAACCTTATGAGACATTGTACGGCCGACCTTGCCGATTGCCTCTGTGTGGGACTGAACCAGAGGAGTCGGCGCTTGTAGGATAAGGGATAGTGCAGGCTATAATAGAGAAGGTGCAGATAATCCAGGAGTGGATGAACACTGCACAGAGCAGGAAGAAGTCCTTTGCATATAGGAGATGGAGACCAGTGGTGTTTGAGGATGGTGACCACGTCTTTTTACGAGTCTCACCTCGACAAGGTCTACAGAGATTTGGACGAGGCGGAAAGTTGTCTTCGTGATTCATCAGATCTTTAGAGGTCCTCAGCAGGTTAGCCGAGGTGGCATACCGCTTGGCACTTCCACCTAAGCTGCACCAGGTGCACGACGTCTTCCACGTATCTCACCTGAGGAGATATGTGCATGACACATCCTACATCATCGACCATGGGGAGCTGGATATCGATGATGGGGAGACTTTCACGGAGGTTCCAGTGGAGATTGAGGATCGACAGTAGTGGGTCCTACGTGGACAGTCGATACCTCTAGTGCACGTTCTCCGACATCATTGGAGCCTGCAGGAGAGCACATGGAAGTGGGAGGCTCAGATGCGTGCTCTGTACCCCTTTTGTTTCCTTAGTGTGATTTTTAGCTTATATGGATGTAAACCCCTAATGTGGGGAGAATGTGAAGACTGGGAAATTTAATGGAAAATGTTTTCTTAAATTCTCGGAAATTTTATGAGTTCGTAGTTTCTGACAGAGACAAATTCTGAGGCCCAGTGTGCCCAAAATCAATTTCTGAAGTTTTGTTTGGGTACGTTCAGTAAACGTACAAGAAGGATTTTATATCTTTTGAACAGGTGCACGGAATTGAAATCTGAGGCACCGTTGAACTCGCAGCGTTGATAATCGCTTAAGGAGACCATTACCATAGTTGCGTTCTGACGTGAGTGGAAGATGGTTTTTGAAATTTTTATTTAAATTGAATAAAAATAATGTGTTAACTTTATTTTTATGTTGGTTGTTAAAACCTCCAAGGGGAGGTTAGTGGTGGGGCGAACCACACATAACGTCCCTTGGGAGTATGTTCTAAGGTGGGGCCCACACGAGCATCAAACCCCCTTAACCCCCCTTTAGCCCATGGAACTCCCAATTTATTGCGGAGCCTCTTCACCTTCCTCCATAAGTCTTCCAAACCACAAATTAATTAATGGCATGATTAATTGATTAGAAGATATTTGAATACTTTTTAATTCATTATGCCAACATTAAAATAATAGATCATATTCTTTTATTTTGGGGTTTGGCATAATCCTTGCTGGAGCATTGGATAATCTTTGGGAAAAATTCATCCTCCCAACGAAGAACGCTCCTCGTCTCCGAAGAACGATTAACACTGTCCTTGATCTTCAACCAAGCTAAAAGAGAAGGAGTCAGCTGCGAAGAACAACAATGATAGTTCTTCCTTGGACACTCCCTGACGTCGACAAAACGATGATGTCGTCAACGAAAAATCATTGAATCAAGGTTGGGAATTTGTATTGTTTTTATACCCATCCTTCATCATTGAATTTATAGTTTTGAAACCATATAATTGCACCGTAACAAGGAGGGTTCAGACTGCATAAACGTGGTATGACACTCCCCTTTGTTTTTTCTTGTTTGATGACAATGGAGGTGGACCGCAAAAAGGAGCCAACGGTGCAAGGCCACCGGGTCGCCGCAAGGGCGCGACACCACCATGTCGCACAGAGAAACCGAGCCGCGGCCGGTAGGGACACGACAGATGAAGAAGAACGGTTCCAGCGCGCCTTGTGGTGGAGCTGAATTCCGTGGCCAAGTCAGGCCACGGCGGTGGTGGAGAGGTGTAGTCACGCCGCGTGGAGGATAGCAGGACCGCGACATCGTCGCCCCGCGGTGCAGGATTTGTGGCGGTCGGCCAGGATGGCCGTCGTGGAGCCAAACAAGAGGGACCACCCAGGTCCTGTGACTCCTGAACTAGCAATGTGTGCCGGTTCCGTTTGACAAACCGGGGGGGGGGGCACCCCCCCCCTCTCACGCATGGTCGGCTGGGCCACCACAGGTCGGGTCGCCCATTAGTCGGGTTGCACCTTCGTGTCGGGCCACCCCTTTGGGTCAGGCTGCTCCCTTTGGTTCGAGCTGCCCACTCGAGCCAGGCCGACCACTCTGGTCGGGCCACACCAGCGGACTGGGTTAGACCCTAGTTCAGACTAGGTTGGGCGGGGTCGGTCCAACTGGGTCGGACCATACTCGGACCCGCTATGTACATTTACACCTTTAGCCCGCTTCTTGGGCTATGGGTGTATGATCGATGAACCATCTGCGATGATGGAATTCTTGGATGAATAAAATTATTTTGGCATACTTTAAATGATATTTGGACCCAGTTCGGGTACAGTCCGGTAGGTTTGAGCCTAAAAACCAACTGGGCTCTTGGAACAGAAACACCAATAACCCATAGATCGGGCGTCCAGTTAACGCGCCATCAATGGCATTGGGTTACTTATGATGAGATTAAACACCAAGATACATCAACTCGAGACTTCATGGTGGTTGATGTATCGACACTTGGCTCAAGGAGCAGACCCTCTGGGAATCGAGCGTGTTGTGTGCGTGAATCTGATGGCTGGCTGCGACTAAGATGACAGGATCCTCCGTGGGTTCGGGAGCGACGATATTGTACCAGCATCCTCTGTGGGTTCGACAACAATGACTTCTATACCGGGATCCTCTGTGGGTTTGACAGTAGTGACTTCTGTATGGGTATCCTCCGTGGGTTCGACAGTGATGACTTTTGTACCAGGATCCTTTATGGGTTCAATAACACTGATATTGTTCCAGGATCCTATGTGGGTTCGATAGAAGAGATTATTCAGAGGCTACATCTAATCATCACTACCCCTCTTCATGTGTTTTATACTTGTGTGAGCTAAGTCTTGTCTTTCAATGATTATCATCGAGGTGATTGACTTTACTTCCTTTTTGGACTGGGTTGTGCATGTGCTCGAGAGTTGGAGTCGGACTGTGATTGGTAACTTAGGTATATGTATGGGAATATATCTAAGTAAGGTTGGTTGATACTTCTTGATTGTATCTTACATCTGTGGTTTCTCCTTAGTGGATTCTGGGAGACCTTCGGGGGTCTCAGGGTCCCAAACTGAATATGTTTATACTCACCCCTGCACAGGCTTCACCTGAACCTTGTTGTGTTATGTGCAGACAATGGTCATTAGTGATCAAGGCTGAGGGTGAGGGACAGGAGGCTGCTCAGAACTAGACTAGACATGACCTACCTCAGGGATGATTTGTTCGAGTTATGTGCCTACCCTTCGGGTAGGATTCCCTAGTAGAAGATCTAGGAGTTGTTTTCCTTTTTTACATGTACTTGTACTTGATGATCAGTTGGGTTTGTATATTGGACCACTTACTTTCAGAACACTTTTCTTTTCTATTTTATTACTTGTTGCTTCTACCTCTTGTGTTTAGACTTTGTGAGTTACAGGTTTAAAGTCAATTCCTTCCCTTTTTATCAGAGATTCACCTTTGGTGCTAGTCGCCAGTCCCTGGCCTATAGAAGGTGGGCTTGGGGTAGTCACGACACGGGACCCAAGGACGGGTGGTGACAATAATGTTCATAAGTAACTCTAAGAATAGTGTAAAATATTTTAATCATTGTTCCTGTAGAATAAATCATTAATACATATATTCAAAATAAATTGAATAACCCCTCAAATAATATCTCCATAATAATAGAAACATTGAAAAATTTAAAAACTTTGGTTTAAGCCCTTTAAAACCATTTTAAATATAGTAAAAATAGTTCTTCAAAAATAGCTACACAATAAATCACGAATATTTGACATCAAATCATTTAAAGAGATTTATAACAACCCTTATAAATAGGAATTATTTAATCGATTCCACATGTTCCATTCAATCGGTAAATAAACATCTTTATAATGATCTTAAATAATATGAAGACTGTTGTAGAAATTACATAATATATTGCAGATTGAAAAGAGCATCGTAAAAATGTCAAATGTGTGGTTCCTTTATGTATTGTCCTAATATCAAAGGTATTTTTAATATAACTAATGTATGGTTCCTTTTCCTAGTATAGGGTTCCATTACATAGCATTGCCTTATGACCAACATATAGTTCCTTAACCATTCTTTCATTATCACACAACTTATGGATCAAAAAGTAATATAGGTATGATTATCCATATTTTAATCCTTGTTAGCATAAAATCCTAAATGTAACATTCCTAAAAAATACATTCAACATTTCCACATGTAGGTTATGAAAAATAATTCAAGTCCCTAATGTAAGGACGATTTTCTATGACTACCTCCTCGCGGAGAGGTGGATTTCTACATTGACATGTACCCCGGGATGACAACGATATCTACTCCAAAATATCGGATGGCTCCTACTGAGATTCATGAGCTGTGGTTACAACAGGATGACTTGCAAGGGAAGGGATTTATCTGACCCAGGGTTTCACCCTAGGCATCTCCGATTTTGTTCGCCAAGAAGGTGAATGGGAGCTTACGACTGTGTGTTGACTATCATATCCTAAACCAGGTGACCGTGAAGAACAAGTACCCACTCCCAAGGATTCACGACCTCTTCGACCAGCTCAAGGGAGTACGTTGGTTCTCGAAGATAGACCTTAGGTCAAGCTATCACTAGCTTAGAGTTCCAGATGAGGATGTGCAGAAGACGGCCTTCAGGTGTCGGTATGGCCAATACAAGTTCTTGATTATACCCTTCGGTGTATCCTACGCTCCAGAAGTGTGTATGAGGTTCATGAACAGGATCTTCCAACCTTACCTCGATTTCTTTGTCATAGTATCCATCTATAACATACTGATCTACTCGAATAATGAGGAGGATCATGCCTACCATTTTCGGGTAGTACTAGACACACTCCGAGGGCACCAGCTCTATGGTAAGCTCTAGAAGTGCCAGTTCTGGATCTGACAGGTACACTTTCTAGGACACGTCATCTCAGAGGCTAGAGTTGTAGTGGATTCAGTGAAGATTGAGGAAGTGATTGCTTGGGATCCACCTAGGAGTACGATGGAGGTGCAGAGTTTTCTGGGGCTAGCTAGGTACTATTGGAGATTTTTTCCAGACTTCTCCAGAGTTGCAGCACCACTTTCAGCGTTGACGAAGAAGGGGAAACCCTTCGTGTGGCAAGAGAAATGACAACAGAACTATCAGGATCTGAGGTAGAGGTTGACTTGTGTGCCCATATTGAGGCTACCAAAGGAGGGAGTTGAGTACATAGTTTACTGCGACGCATCAGGGATCAGACTCGGGTGTGTCCTGATGTAGGAGAGAGAAGAGATCACACATGGTTCTTGACAATTGAGACAGTACGGGAAGAACTACGCTACCCATGACCTGGAGTTAGCAGCAGTGTTCTTCACCTTAAAGATGTGGCAGCACTATTTGATGGGTGAGCCTTTTATATTCTACTCTGACCACCAGAGTCCTAGGTACATCTTCTCACCGAAGGACCTAAACCTAGGACATCGATGTCGGCTTCAGTTCCTCCAGGACTATGACATTGAGATTGTCTATACTCCTGGGAAGGGGAAATTTGTAGCAGATTCTCCCTGTAAGAGACAAGACATTTAGCTGCTAGGAGAGGCGACAAAGCAGCTAGCCACATTGAAGATATCCTATGTGGATAGAGATGGAGCATCCTTTCTACGATCACTCACAGTCACTCCTCCACTAATTTAGTGAGTCAGGGAGGCACAACGTGGGGAGTTTGATAGTGATACCTGACGTGCTCAAATATCCATAGGGCTGTCACCTGATAGATTTTCTGAAGGTGGGAGCACTTCCTTCTTTTCAGAGGACGTACCATGGTACTAGTTTCACTTTTTAAGGATGTGTAGAGGGAGTTACATGCATCTCCTTCTGCGGTACATCCACGAGTGGAAAAGATGTATAAGGACCTTTGACGATTGCACTGGTAGCCATGTATGAAGAAGGCTATAGAAGAGTTTGTCTCACGATGCCTCACTTGTTAGCAAGTGAAGGCGGAGCACCATGTTCTAGAAGGATTAGTTCAGACCATAGAGGTCCCAAAGTGGAAGTGGGATGGGATATCCATGGATTTCATGATGGAACTTCCACGTACATCTAGGGGACACGACTCTATCTGAGTTATTGTTGACCAACTCACCATGTCGGCCCACTTCCTACCCATCAGAGAGCAGTGTTCAATAAGGATCATGAAATGCCTCTAAATATGGGATATCGTATGCCTTCATGATGTGACATTGACAATCACCTCAGATCGAGATGCTTGTTTAATCTCTCGGCTATGGAAGGGGTTTCATGAGGATTTCGGGATACATCTTCGCTTGGGCACCACCTTCCATCCTCAGAAAGATGGTCAGACTGAGAGGACCATTCAGACTCTTGAGGACATGCTCCGTGCATGCGTCCTTGACTTTGGTCATAGCTGAAAGGATCACTTACCCTTGGTCGAGTTTGCATATAACAACAACTACCACTCCACCATCGGGATGGAACCTTAAGAGGCACTGTACGGCCGTCCTTCCAGATCGCCTCTGTGCTGGACTAACCCAGAGGAGTCGGCACTTTTAGGATAAGAGATAGTGTAGGCTATAATGGAGAAGGTGCAGATCATCCAGTAGTGGATAAAGACTGGACAGAGCAGGCATATGTCCTATGAGGATAAGAGACAGAGACCACTGGTGTTCGAGGATAGTGACCACGTCTTTCAACGGGTCTCACCTCGACAAGGTATACAGAGATTTGGCCGAGGCGGAAAGTTATATCCACGATTCATCAGACATTTCTAGGTCCTCAGTAGGGTAGGCAAGGTGGATAACCTCTTGGCTCTTCCACCTCAGTTGCACTGGGTGCACAACGTCTTCCATGTATCTCAGCTGAGGAGATATGTGCATGAACCGTCCCACATCATCGACAATGGGGAGCTGGACATCGATGATGGGGAGACATTTATAGTGGTTCTAGTGGAGATTGAGGATCGACAGGAGTGGGTCCTTCATGGATGGTCGATACCTCTTGTTCACATTTGCTGGCAGCATGGGAACCTCCAAGAGAGCACATGGAAGCGGGAGGCTCATATGTGTGCTCAGTACCCCCCTTTTGTTTCCTTAGTGTGAGTTTTAACTTATAGGGATATAAACCCCTGAGTTGGGGAGAATGTAAAGACCATGAAATTACGTGAAAAATGTTTTCTTAACTTCTTGAAAATTTTACGAGTCCACAGTTTCTGACGGAGACAATTTTTGAGGCCTAGTGTGCCCGAAATCAATTTTTGAAGTTTTGTTCGGGTATGTTCAGTAAACGTACAAGAAGGATTTTATAACTTTTGAACCGGTGCACAGAATTTACATCTAAGGATACTGTTGAACTCGTAGTGCTGATAATCTATTAATGAGACCATTACCACAGTTGCATTCTGACATGAGTGGAAGATGGTTTTTGAGGTTTTTATTTAAATTGAATAAAAATAAAGTGTTAACTTTATTTTTATGTGTTGTAGTTAAAACCTACAGGGGGGGGGGGGGGTTAGTGGTGGGGCCACCCACACATAACCTCCCTTGTGAGGAGGTTATATGTTGGGGCCCACATGAGCATCAAACCCCCTTAACCGCACTTTAACCCTTGGAACTCCCAATTTATTGCGGAGCCTCTTCACCTTCCTTCATAAGTGTACCAAACCACAAATTAATTAATGGCATGATTAATTAATTAGAAGTTATTTTAATTCTTTTGAATTCATTATGGAATCATTAAAATAAGAGATCATATTCTTTTATTTTGGGGGATGGCATAATCCTTGGTGGAGCATTGGAGAATATTTGGGAGAAATTCATTCTCCCAACGAAGAACGCTCCGCATCTCCGAAGAACGATGAACAATGTCCGCGATCTACGACCAAGCTAAAAGAGAAGGAGTAGACCACGAAGAATTCAAATGATGCTTCTTCCTTGGATGCTCCTCGACATCAATGAAATGACGACGTCATCAATGAACAATCATCGAATCGGGGTAGGGGATTTGTGTTGTTTTTATACCCGTACTTAATCATTGAATTTATAGTCTAGAAACCATATGATAGCATCGTAACAAGGAGGCTTTGGACTGCATGAACATGGTCCGACCCTCCCCATTGTTTTTTCCTATTTTATGACGATGGAGGTGGACCGCAAAAAGGAGACAGTGGCGTAAGGTCGTCGGGTGACCATAAGGGCGCGACACCACCATGTCGCGCAGAGAAACCGAGTCGCGGCTGTGCCGAAGGGGCGAGGTGTCATCCCACTGTGACAGAGAAGAACATAGGCCTGTAGTGACATGGAGGATGAAGAAGCGTGGTTCTATCATGCCACGCGGTGGAGCCGAAGGCCGCAGCTAGGTCGGGCCACGACGGTGGTGGCGAGGTGTCATCATGCCGCGCGGAGGATAGCGGAACCGCGGCGTCATCTTGCCGTTGTGGAGAAGCTGTGGCAGTCAGTCGAGCTGGCCTCCATGGAGCTGGACAAGTGGGACCACCCAGGTCCCATGACTTCTGAACTGGCGCAGTCTACTGGTTCTATTCGACAAACCAGGGGGGCACCCCCCCTCCCACTTGTGGTCGGCCGGGCCGCCACGGGCTGGGCCACCCTTCGGTCAGGCTGCGCCTTCGGGATGGGCCACCCCTTTAAGCCAGGTTTCTCCCTTTGGTTCGAGCCTCCCACTCGCACCGGGCCGACCACTCTGGTCGGGCCGGGTCGGTCCTACTGGGTCGGACCAGACCTGGACCCGCTATGTCCATTTACACCTTTAGCCCGCATCTTGGGCTACGGGTGTTCGATCGATGAACCGTCTGCGGTGATGGAATTCTTGGAGAAAGATGATTATTTTGGAATACTTTACTTGAGGTTCAGATGCAGTTGGGGTATAGTCTGGTTGGTTTGAGCCTAAAAACTAATCGGGCCCCTATAACGGAAACACCAATAACTCATAGACCGGTCGTCCGATTGATGCTCCATCAATCGTATTGGGTTACTTATGATGAGATGGAACTCTGAGATACATCAACTCGAGACTTAGTTTTAGTTGATGTATCGACACTTGGCTCAAAAGAAAACCCTCCAGGAATCGAGCGTGTTGTGTGCGTGAATCCTATGGCTGGCCGCGACTAAGATGACATTGTCCTCCGTGGGTTCGAGAGCGACGATATTGTACCAGGTTCCTCCGTGGGTTTAACAACACTGATATTATTACAGGATCCTACGTGGGATCAACAGAGGAGATGATTTAGAGGCTACATCTAATCATCACTACCCCTCTTCATGTGTTGTATACCTGTGTGTGCTGAGTCTTGTCTTTCAATCATTATTATCGAGGTGATTGACTTTACTTCCTTTTTGGACTGGGTTGTGCTTGGGCTCGAGAGTTGGAGTCAGACTGTGATTGATAACTTAGGTATATGTATGGGTATATACCTAAGTACGGTCGGTTAATACTTCGTGATTGTATCTTACTTCTGTGGTTTTTCCTTAGTTGATTTTGGGAGACCTTCAGGGGTATCGGGGTCCCCAACTGAATATTGTTATACTCACCCCTGTATGGGCTTCGCCTGCACCTTGTTGTGTTCTTTGTAGACGACGGTCAGTAAAGATCGAGGCTGAGGGTGAGGGACGAGAGGCTGCTCGAAGATGGACTATACGAGACCTACCTCAAGGATGATTTTTTCAAGTTCTATACCAACCCTTCATATAGGATTCCCCAGTGGAAGATCCAGGATTAGTTTTACTTTTTAATTGTACTTGTACTTGTTGTTCAGTTGGGTTTATATAATGGCCCACTTACATTCAGCACACTTTTCTTTTCTATTTTAGTACTTGTTGCATCTACCTCTTGTGTTAAGTATTTGTGATTTATAGGTTTAAAGGCAATGTATTCCGTTTTTATCAGGGATTCACCTTTGGTGCTAGTCTCCAGTCCTGGCCTGTGGAAGGTGGGATTGGGGTAGTCACAGCATGGGCCCCGACGACAGTTCATGACAATAATGTTTATAAATATCTCTAAGAATAGTGTAAAAAAATTTAATCTTTGTTCTTGTAGAATAAATTATTAATAAACATATTCAAAATAATTTTAATAACCCCTCAAATAATATCACCATAATAATAGAAACATTGACCAATTTAAAAACTATGGTTTAAACCCTATAAAACCATTTTAAATATAGTAAAAATAGTTCCTGGAAAATAGCTGTACAAAAAATCAATAATATTTGAAATAAAATCATTCAAAGATATTAATAACATCCCTTATAAATAGGAATTATTTAATCAATTCCACATGATCCATTCAATTGGTAAATAAACATATTTATAATGATATTAAATAATATGAAGACTGTAGTAGAAATTACGTAAAATATTACAGATTGAAAAGATCATCATTAAAATGTCAAATGTATGGTTCCTTTATGTGTAGACCAAATATCAATTTTATTGTTAAAATAACTAATCTATGGTTCTTTTTCCTAGTGTAGGGTTCCATTACATAGCATTGGATTTTGACCAATATATAGTTCCTTAACAATACTTTCATTTTCACAAAACTTATGGATCAAAAAGTAATATAGGTATGATTATCCATATTTTCATCCTTGTTAGCATAAAATCTTAAATGTAACATTGCTGAAAAATACGTTCAACATTTCCTCATGTAGGTGATGAACAATAATTCTAGTCCCTAATGTAAGGATGATTATCTATATGCATTTTTTAATCATAAACATAGTGTTTTAGATCCATACATGCTTTTATCAAATGTAGAGTTCATTCCTTACACCACTCTTACCAATAGGGTATGGATAATGTTTCTATAAAATACGTTCAATTTAAATTGATGAAATTAGTATAATGTATTTGTATTTTTATTGAACTAGGTTTCGAGCAACTATGACATCTATAGAAATCAATGAAAAATAAATACAATAGGATTTCAAATCTGTTCACTGTACAGTTGAAAAATTGCTCTATAAAATTTTGGGATTTTCTATAGTATCAAAAATACTTTTAAGACTTCCTCATAAACTAATGATGATTAGATGATCTCCGTATATGTCCAACTATATACTGAGTCCATTAATATGTTCAATATAAAATTATATATCATCGTAATTTTAAATTGATTTTATGCTGAAAACTATAGTATCACGTGGTAATCTTGTAATAGCTTTGATTAAAATTTTCACCATCGAAATAATTGAATTTAGCTTTCAAGATATTCAGATGAAATGAATATATTATTCTTGTGTTTCTAATGGAATAAAATGTTTAGTAATCCGATCATTATTTCATTAGATATAAAATAAATAATTTGACATACTAAATATGAAAAACTTAAAAAATTCACTAGAAATCAAATATTGATGGGTTGAAGTAATTATCAAAACTAAATCCGAATTCAAATGCAAAGGATCCACTCAAAAATATCCCCTTTTGATAATTATAAAACCCTAACTCACTACCAACTTTTCTCCCATTTTTATAAGGATAAAAAAGATATGATATTGAGTAAATTAAAAACTATAATATATTTACCCTTTTTATAAGGAATTGTAATTTGTTATTCAAGTATAAATAAATAAATAAATAAATAAATAAAAATTAAATACAAAAACTAAAATTTTAAAAACTAAAATTTTCCTCACTTTTAAAAATATTTAAAACATGATGAATAATCTTTTTTAACATATTTAAAAATTTACAAAAAAAAATTTATTTTGTAAAAAAACTAATTTAAATGTTAAAAATAAATTTTTATGTAATTCAAACCTGAATGTTTTATCAAAATATTTAAAATTTGAATGTATTTAGTTATTTTACAAATATTAAAATGATAAGTTATTCAAAAATAAGTTCTAAATAAATATATCAATATAAAATCCTCTAAATTTATGATTCCTTCAAATAGACAAAAGGAGAAAATAAAGGAGCCATGAAAAAATATAAAATATTATTAAATTAAAAATCAAGGATTGAAATGAATGTATTAAACAATTTAATTTATGCCATAATGATGAAACATTTTAAAACATGCTAAATATTTAAAATAACTCCCCTAAGACCATGCATAAATATTTTCAATATTCAAATTAATTTTAATAAATGACTTTCAAGGAATTTAAATAATTTTTTTAAAAAATTATAAATAAAAAAATTAAAAAATTAATAATTATTTTTCAAAGAATATAATTAAACAATATTCAATTAATTAAATTAATATAATTTTCCTATAATTTAATTGTAATACATTCAATAAATTTAAATAAAATTTTACATAAGCCAAATATGATAAAAAAATTCAATATTGTATCAAAAAAACAAGAGATTAATTTATCATATACAATTAATTTAAAAAATCAAACATAAAACACATGCCTACACACCAGATATATGAAATCATAATAAAACATTAATGGTCATCAATTATGAAAATAAATGTATGAATTAATTTATTTTATAAAATAATTATGTGAAATGATTTAATAGTTTATGCATAAGAATTATTAATTATAGAGGATTAAAAGATAAAACTTTTAAAAAAATTATCCCCCTCTATAAAATATTTAGTGCATTTAAATTGAATATTTAAATTTAATATAATGTAATTCCTGGATAAATCATTGCAACTCTAATGAATTTTCTATATAATAGATTAATAAAGAAGAATATAATAGATTCCAAAAAAATTCAACCATCCACTTGGTGATATAACTATGACATCTAGTGGTTAATACCAACAAAATTTCTAAAACAATGTTCTTTTTGGTACACATATTCTTTTGGATTCAATTGTTTCAGCAATTAATAGATTAGGAATCCAAATAGGTTTATTTTGATCTACAGTGTTATAATTAATGCTAAAAAATTCTTTCAAATAATGAAAATTCTTGACACCACAATATTTTGGTTTTCTAATATAATAATCATTCGCATAATGTCAATTAATACCACAATAAGAATTTTTATTCTGTTCAGACAAGGAAAGAAATTATATTCATATAATTTTGGATTCCTTGAGTAACAACCAATATCATATTTGTCTTTTTAAATTTCATTTTTACCAAGAATTTTATTCAATTAATTCTCTCCATGGATAAGAATACTTGAATGTTTCATTGAATTTTCAACTTCATCAAAAAATTATTTAATTTTAGTTTCATGAAGATCACACAAAATATTGGAGGAATTTGATCTTAAATCAGCAATCTTGTTTGACCAACATTCACTATCAATTAAAATAATATCATAATATTTTATAATATATTTAATCAGATTAATAGAGTAAGAAAATTTAACTTAAATAATAAAAAAAATATTATTATGTTCCACATAAAAAAAAAATTTCAAATTAGTACATAAAGAGTAAGACGATTGTACCTCATTACCATGAGCCATAGGATATAGATTAACCTTTTAATTTTCATGATCATATTCTGAGTATTTAGTATATTCATCCCTTGAATATTTATATTAATTTTTAGTATCCTTCATTCCTTTATTTTATTTCCATTTTTTTAATCTATACATTTATCTGCAAGTAAAGGAAAAACTGGTCCCAAATTTCCTTTCCATTCACTCTCATAACATCTAACTTCATTCTCTTTATTTAATTTCATTTTTTCTTTTCTCCTATTATACCACGTGCCAATTTTTTTAGAAATATTTGGTCACTTGTCAATTCAATTAGAATTTCTAGAATATGTATCAGAAAATTCATCCATGGAAACGTTGATTGAATCTATTTGCTTTTTGAATGAAATTTGATTTTTTCAGCTTCTACTTGCATGTTTTCCTTGTACATCATCAAGGTTCCAATCAATTATTTCATATTTAATTCTTTAAAAGGTGTATATTGTGGAATCGAAGATGATATTCCATTATAATTATAAGGTTAAACTATATATACATTTAACGCCCGATTTGGTTCTAGAAATGAAGATCCAAAGGTAGTAATGTCATTAACATCTTCTGTTAATCTTACATTAATATGATTAATTCCCTCTTATACATGCATCCTGAATGTCTCAAATTTATGTTTTAAAGTATTGTTCATTAGTTGTCTAACATTTTCGATTCCTTCATATGCAACCGAAATAGTCTTCCATATCTCATATTAATTAGCACACCGAGAAACAATATTAAATTTATCAAGAATAAGAACACATATAATTGAATTCATAACTTTTGAATTAATATCATACTCATCATCTTTAGTAGCATCCCACTTTTCTAGTTATTAGGGGATTTCATATGTTTTTAAAATCATCATATAAACATAGAAACCAAGATTCTTTAAATAGATAGTCATGTGAGTTTCCTAGTGTCGATAATTGTCTCTATAAATATAAGGGGCACAAAACAATGACATACCATCTTTGATATTTTCAGTTGAGATTACTCTTCTTCCGAATCTTTAACTTGGTCTTGTTTGAGAAAAATAAATCAGAAGAGACTTTCATTTGATACAAATTTTTAGGTTATGATGACTATGATGAAGAAATGGGAGGGGTTTGAATTGTTTCATTTTAAGAAGCATAACAACATTAAAATTTCCTCTTGAATGAAAATATCCATTAATTATCTCTTAATTTCAAGTGATAAGGGGAAATAAACAAAGGAAAAGAACACAAGTATGTATAGGGGTTGGGGAACATAAATCTTCTAGTCCACTCTACCAATGATCTACTCCATGAGCTTGGTAATTTTCTATAGTTGGTCCTCTTATCACAAGACAGGTCACAACTGGGTACATGATGTTGACACATTATAAGGATTTTAAAGGGTCTCTTTGTTTATTTATAGGTAACCGAAATATCAACAATTTATTACAAGAAGTTGTCACTCCAGCAAGAATAAGTCTTAATAGCCTATACTCCACCAAATCATCAAATACTGATTTTGTTGATGGTATTGGTTGAACATCAAAAATTTTCATCTATAACAGACAGATAGAATCACATCCTCAATATTGAATAACTGTAATAGAAAAATAATCTTCAATGTCGATCAGACTTTTTCATATTAAAACTGTAGAAAATAGATTAGTCAATTTTTGTGCAGACATGCTTCATCTTTACACTGTGGTAGAATAAGAATGAAAAAATAATAATAATCTATCTTCTTCAAAGTGATAAGCATCAAAATGGAAATATTTCAGCAAAAAAATTTCATAGATGTTTTCATATCTCCCATATTCTTCATTGAGTATTTTATCTTCCTTCAAATTAGAGATATATATAGAGAATAAATATCCAACATTTGTATCAACATTAATTTTCCATAGAATACTCCAAATAAATATAGTACATAGCCTTAATAAATATCCCCATGAATAGGATATTACCATTGCCTCTTTATAACTTTAGAATAAATTTCTAATAAATACATTTAAAATAACATTAATATACCCTCAAATAATATCTCAACAAAAATAACAGCATTGAACAATTTGAAAAATATCTGTTCAATCCATTCAATCCTCTTTAAATATAGTCTAAAAAATTTCTAAAAAAATATCTGCATAATAAATTATTAATATTTGAAACCAAATAATTCAAGGATATTCATAACATACCTTATAAATAGGAATGATTTAATCCTTTCCCTGGGAGCCTTTGAATCAGTCATAATATTTTTTTTTGATCATTAATACTAAGAATAAAAATATAGAAATCACATAATATATCTCTAATTTAAATCACCATCATTGGAAAATCAAATGTGGGGTTCCTCCTTGTAATAAAAAATAGAAAATATAGGGTTAAACTATGTAACATATAGTTCCTTTTCATAGAATATTGTTCCTTTGAGTATCAAAGTGTTCCTAACATCATATGGTTTTATATTCTTACATTTATCTTCATATAATGTAGGTATCAAAAGGTAATGTAAGGATGATGATCTATATAGTCATCCTTTTCAGTATAAAATCCCAATCATAACATTGATTAACCATATTTTCACCTCTACCACATGTAGGGTATGAACAATAATTCTAAACTTCATTGTAGGGATGGAGATATTTTCACATGTTAAACTCTAAGATAGTGTGGCGGATCCATACATGCATTTATCAAACATAGGGTTTATTCCTTAATTCATGCCTTCCAATGTATGGTATGAATAGTGTTTTTTGAAAATGTGAATAACATAACTTTAAATTTAACTGAATTGTTTTAGCCCATTAAAATCATATTCATCCTTAATCCCACAATATTTATTTTTTTATACTCTTAATCATTCCAATGGTACATTAAATAAATAAATCCAATTTTTAAAACTCTTGATATCACTGAAAATTTGATGAAATAAATATATAGAGAACTATAGCTAGGAAACTCCATTCAAAATCTTATTGAAATTTATTGACCTTCCAAATGAATTTTTATCCTTCTATGTTAACTGATTGAATCATGATAAACTTATTTTAATTCCATCACATAATGTTTAGAGCCATTCTAATATCATTATAACTTTTACAAAATAAAGATGATAGGATTTAAAATCTATTCAATTTTTAGTTGAAAAGCTACTTCAGAATCTCATTGAATTTTTAGATTATTGAAAAACTCTTTTCACACATACACATAAACTAATGATGTGTACATAATCTCTTAATCTCTATAATGGTTTAATTATCCCTTGAATCTGTTCAATATAGATCAAGATATCATCAAAATTGTGAATTGACATTAAGATAAAACTATGTATCACTTGGATAGCTTGTAATAGATTTAGTGAATTTTCACACCATCAAACAGGTAAATTTAGCTTTTAACATAAATAATTGAAATGATGAATATATTTGAATCTTTCAAACTGAATAAACTCTATCATAATCTGATCCCCATTTATTTATGTATAAAATAAATACCTTGGAATACTAAATTAGAAACACCTAATTAATTTATTTGAAAAAAATACTGAAAGGATAATGTAATTATAAAAACAAAATAAAAATGATTTTGACATCGATCCACTCAACAATAACCCCATTTTTTATAATTACAAAACCATAACACACTACAACTTTTTCATCCCCTTTTTAAGGATTAAAAAGATATGATCTTGAGTAAATTAAATAATGCAACATATTCTCCCTTTTCAAAAGATTTGGAATTTTAGATTTAATAAAAAATGAATAAATAAATAAATAAAGAAATCAAAAAAAATAAAATAAATGAAAATTTTAATAATAAAATTTTCTTCCCCATTTTAAAAATATTTCAATGATGACAAATAATATTTTTTATATTTAAAATTTTAAAAATAATTTTTGAATAAAAAATATTTTAAATTTGAAAAATAATCATTTTAATTGGTTAAAATTTTAAAAATTATTTTTCTAGTATTTAAAATATTAAAATTTTTAAATAAAATTCTTAAAATTTGAATATTTTAAATTATTTATTAAATATTAAATAGCCGAGTTATTGAAAAATATGTTCTAAATAATTACAACAATACAAACACCATAAATCCATGCATCTTATAAAATGAAAAAAGTGATAATTAAGGAGCCACAAAAACAAATATAATAATATTAAATGAATAATAATGGTTGGTAATGAATGTATTAAATCATTTAATTTATGCCATATAATGAAATATTTAAACACATGCTAAATATTAAAATAACTCCCCATAAGACCAAGAATAAATATTGATGATATTAATTGAATTTAAATTAATTATTTTCAAGGAATTTTAATCAAAAAAAATTTGAAAACAAAATAAATAAATAAAATAATACAAAAATAAATCATTTTCATGGAATTTAATTTAATAATATTTAATTAATATAATTAAAATATTTTTCAATAACTTTTATTAATATAATTTTCAAATATTATAATTAATGGAATTCTAATGAATTTAAAAAATATTATACTCTTATCTTAAATGAAAAAAAACATTGTAATCAAATAATCAAATAATTTATCACAAACCGCTAGATGTTAATTTAGAAAATTAAATTAATTTAAAAAAGTGAAATATATTACTCATGCTTCTACACAAGATATATAAAATCTTAATAAAAGGTTTAAACATCCTTGATTAAGAAAATTAATCAATGCATTAATTTATTTGGTAAAATAATAGTGTAAAAAGATTTAATAGTTTAAGCAAAGAAATAAATAAAAATAGAGGAATAAAAGATAAAAAAATAAAAAAAATTACCCACTGTATAAAATAGTTAGTAAATTTAAATTGAATACAAATGATTAAAATAAATCAATTCATTTATTAATCATCTCATATCTATTGAAGATTATATTAAATAGAATAGGATATTAGAATATAATAAATTCAAATAATTTTCAAGCTACCACTTGATGATATAACTATAAAATTCAGTTGCACATACTAGAAAAATATAAAACCCAAGTGTCGTTTGGTACCCATATACTTTTGGGTTTTGAAGTGTTATAAATTAATGATTTAGGTAACCAAATATGTTTATTTGGACCAATAATGTTCTAGATAATACTTTCAATGAACAAAAATGGTTGACCCCTCAAAATTGAGGTTTTCTAAAATAGTAATCATTAACATATAGTCGATTAATACCAAAATAAGAACATATAATAGTAAAGATAACTTTTCTATTTGAACCAAGAACAAAATATTATTTATATAATTTTGGATTTTTTCTATTACTACAAATACCAAATTTCTCTTTTTGAACTGTATTTTTTATAAATTTTATTCATATAATTATCTCCCTTAGTGAGTATACATAAATAATTATTTTAAATTATCAACATCATCCAACATTTCTTTGATTTTAATTTCACACAGATCACCCAAACTTTTAAAATAATTTGATCTTAAATCAGCAATACGTTTTGAAAAGAATACATTGGTAATACAAATTGAATCACATGATTTTCTCATATTTTTATGATATTTCTTTAAACAATGAAAATTATCATAGAGAATAAAAATATTATTATGTTCATAATATGAAAAACATTCAGAATTAGAAATTTTAGAGTAATATGATTGTAGCTCATCAACATGAGCCACATGACATAGATTTAACATTTTGATTTTAATGATCAACATCTAAGTTTTTAGTAGATTCATCACTTAAATCTTTATATGCATTACTTGTAGCCTTCATTCATTTCATTCCATTTCATTTATATTCAGCTACACTTTTAGCCTTTAGAAAATAACAATTATCTCTCCAATGACCTTTCTTTTTACACTCATAGCATCTAATTATTTCTATTTATATAATTATAATTCCTCTTATCTCATTTTATACAACATTCCATATATTTTAGAATTATTTGTTTTCCCATCACATGAATTTGAATTTATTGGATCTGAATTAAAATATTCATCCATCGAAACATTGATTGTAGCTATTTAATTTTTGATAAAAATATGATTTTTAACTTTTTCTTACGTCTCTACTTCATACATCACTATGGTTCTAATCAATTATTTCATCTTTAATTCTATAAATGGCGGAGAATGTTGAATAGATGTAGATATTACATTCCACTTAGAAGGTATAACTCTATGTACCTTTTACACCTGATCTGATTCTTGAATTTGAGTTACAAAGGATGCAATATCATTAACAGTTTCTGTTAATCTTCCATTCATTTACGTGATGCTCTCATATTCATGCATCCTAAATGTGTCTAATTTATATTTTTCAGTATTGTACCTTAGTATTATCTCATTATCATCTCCTTCATATGAAACCATAATATTCTTCCACATCTCATAGGAAATATCACATTGAGAAACATGATAAAATTTATCAAGACCAAGACCAAATATAATTGCATTAATAGATTTTTTATTAGAATCATTATCACCTTCCATAGTAGAATCCCACTTTTCTTGTTCTCCATTGATTTCCTAATTTTTTAAGATCATTATATAAACTTTTAAACCATGATTCTTTAAATATAAAGTAACGATAGATTTTTATCATCCATAATTTTCACCATTACAATAAAGGGCATGGATCGTCGACATACCTTCTATGAAATTTTCAATTGAGTTTATTCATCACATAAATCTTTAACATGGGATATTTAGAGGAAACAAATCAGTAGAGAACTATCTCTGATACCAATTTTTAGTTTGGGATGACTATGAAGAAGATACAAGAAAGGTGAATTGTGTCCTTTAAGAAATGCTAACAATATTAAAACATCCCTCTAGAAATGAAGCAATAATTTCTTTCACTCTTAAGGTTGAGTGAGAATCAAAAATAAATAATGGATATGAACACAATGATGTATTGTAGTTTAGGGCACATAAATCCCCTAATACCATCCACTAATGCACAACTCCATGAGCATGGTGATTTTCACTAGTTTGTCCTCTTATCAAAAGATCGTCCACAACTGAGTACATGCAGTTGACACTTTAAAAGGATTTTATAGGGCCTTTAAGTTATTTTATATAGAACCAATATATCCATATCTTAGCCCAACAATCCGATACTACACCATGACTGAGTCTCAGCAGCCTATACTCCCCTAAATCAATATTTTTTTTTTATGATTTTACATGTTGAACTTCAAAGTTTGCAGTAGAAATTGATAGATGAAATCCTATATCCAATATAGAACAACCACTTCAGTAAATTAATATTCAATGTCAAGTAATATTTTTCATCATTAAATAATATAAAATATATTGGATGTTGTTTTTGTAGGATTCCTACGTCGTCACCCCATAAGAGAATAAGAATGTACAATGAATAATTATCTATCTTCTTCAAAATGATAATCAATAGAATGATATTATTTCAGCCCATTATTTTCATCAATGTTTTCTTATCTATGATATTATTAATTGTATATTTACTTTCCTATAAAAGATATAAATATAAATATATATATATATATTAGTTATAACATAAATCTTTTTCCTTAGGATACCAAAAAATAATAGAGTTAATATACTTCATAAATATCCCCATGAATAGTGTCGATCAGAGTAGATTACTCAAGAGGGGGGTTAATTGAGTATCTATAATTTTTTAATAATTTGTACCTATTTTTTCACCCAATTAAAATATAATCATTGTCATTTTTCAGTGAATTTATAAATGTTCTAAATGTTCAATTAATTTCTCAAAATATTTTTAGTTCTCATATTTCTCAATCTAATGATTAGTTGAACTTTTCTAAACTAATCTACTAAATCAAAATAGATTTAAAATAACAATAAACAAAAAATAAATGATTAATTTAGTTTTCTTTGAAATAAAATAAACATATATTAGATTAAACTAAAAGGAAAATACATAGTAGATAAATAAAATAGGTTTGGTATCAAGATGAGATATAGTCATCTCTCCATAGTTATCACCTACCACCAAGCAGTTTATATTAAAAATCATTTTTGATACACACCCAAGATCGTGGTTTACAATAGAACACAAGGATGTCCAGGTCAAACTTGACCTATACCATAGTTATTCATGTGAAAAGAAAGAAACATATCACACATGATCTCTTCTACTATTCTACGTGGTATTCAATAGTAAAAAGACAGTGAGTGTGAGGATATTGAGTGTCCTCCAGTTATGGAAAGAAGACAATGTGTGTGAAACAAATAGATCAACACACTACTCGGAAAAGTAATCACAAGACCACAACTGAGTTAAAAATGAATAATAGACTATTGAAATCTCTTGAGTATTATGTAGCAAAAATCTGGAATAAATCAATGTATGAAAAATGATATTCGAGTTTTCTTCAGGCAGATGGATTTAGATCAGATTGTCGCAATCTCTATACTCTTTCTTCTAGGTGTGAAAAATTTAGTTCTTTGATGTAAGGATGTTCAAAAAAATTTATTACGTTATTGCATATATTATAGAACCCCCTGTGGAATCTATCCTTTAGTTCTTGGAATTTTTTATCACATCTTTTCATGTTCTTATATTTTAACTATATTTCACATTCACCTATTCTATCTCATGATCTATGCATGGTTTAGCTTGTAATACTTTTATACATCAAGGTCCAGCAGGCATGATGATCTCCCAACATGCATGTACCTCGTACACTCATGGATAGTCTTACAAACAACATTAAATAATATCCAAAACATTAATTTTTTAAAATATGACCTTTAGAAATAAATTTTAATTAAAAAATTTGAAAAAGTATTCATGAATATCAGTGTGTCATAAGTACCGATGAATCATATGCATTGGTCTATCATCATCATCAGTCAGCATCGGTGACTCTGAGTATTGGTGAGTTATTTTCATCGGTATCATTGACTGAGTGTATCAGTGAGTTTTTTGTACTATCGGTCAATCAGCATCTGTGAGTCGATCATTGGTGTGTTGGCCATCATTGAGTCAATAATCGGTGTGTCTTCCATAGATGAGTCGATCATCGGTATGTCATCCATCAGTAATTCCATCATCAGTGGGTATTCCATCAATGATTCAATCATCAGTGTGTCATCCATCTGTGAGTCGATCATCAATGTTTCTTCCATCAGTGAGTTGATCATTGGTGTGTCGTCCATCAGTAAGTCAAACATTTGTGTGTTATTAATCAGTGAGTTGAGAATCAGTGTGTCGTCTATTGGTGAGTCAGTTATCTATGTTTCATCCATCAGTGAGTCAATTTGAACTAATGGTGCCAAGGACTCTGAGAAACTTGTGAAGTGATTGTCTTACGTAGAGCACTACATGATTAATTTACATACATGTAAATATACACAAGTAAACATATTGAACCATAAATATCGTTTATTGACTTATTGAAATGTATTGTACATTATGTAAAAATTGATTTACATATAGATAATATAATTTGTATATTGACATTATTTGAGATTATGAAAACAACTATATCCTAGAGTATCCAACAATCTTCCCCTTTTTTATAATAAAAAATTATGGAATACATGTGATTTTTAAGGAATAATAATTACTTGACTCAACATACCTTACTAAATGTAATTTTTCAATATAACTAAAACTTTTCATTGTATATATTTTTATTTTATATTATATTATTTGTTTTAAAATAAGGATTCTCCTCAATTATGGGATCAGATAATAGATATATATATAAGATGCTGAGTACAAGCCATATGGACAATCCAATAGTAGCTCCTCTAGAAATTAATAACATATGACTTTACCTTTCTCCCCTTTTGGGTTTGGAAAAAAAGGTAAAGAAAACGAGAAAGAAGAAAGAGAAATAACATTAAGAAAATGGGAAACATAGTGAAGAAAAAAAAGATTTCCAATAAATCATAGATGAGTAAATTTAGAAAAATAAAGAGATAAATCCCAATAAAATACCTAATCCACCACTAGGGGTTTGACATCTGAGGTGATTTACCTTTATCTGAAGGATCAGGATTTGGAGAAGAAGCTGGTGGTTTGGTAGTGGGAAGAGGTGGTCTGAGAACAACACCAGGAAATTCAACACCTTAAGGGACATTTTTTGCAAGGACAGGTCTCTTTTATGACAACACATGGCTTTGAGGTTGCACAGTAATGACTGGTCGAATTTGGGAAAGGGCATGTTGGACATGAATCTGAGCCAGAGGCTGATAGGTAGTTCCAGTTGAATCATCAAGAAGAACCACAATTTCTTCAGCTTTAACATGCATATATGCCATGAGGAACATGATGAAGTCATTAATGATTTCACCACCATATTTCATGGCCTTCTTGAAATCAAATTTATTCTTCAAGAATTTATTCAAAAGGGAGGAAAACTCTTTTAATTATGACACTTGTGTCTTGGAGGCTTCTGATACAAGAATAATTCAGAGATTTTTGGCTAAAAACTAGAATCTATTGATGAGATCCCACTTGGTATAGATCTTGGTAAAATACTTATCCACTTTCTCTGTAATATATATCTGATATGTAGAGGCTTTGTTTGTGAATTGCCTTACCATATTGTAAACAAGGCATGTATTTCTATGTACCTTTGAATTAGTTTCTTTGTCTGAATCACTATAATGATTCTTGAGTTCTTATCTTATCACTGCCTTGAGAGATTCCAAATTATGAACAACTCCTTTACAACATCAAGAACTGGATGGACTAGGGATCATTTTTTCATGCCCCTCTTTGAATTTCTTCAAATATACTCTCCGTAGATGTGTCACTATGTTTCTAAGAACTTCCATCACACCACTAAATGATATCTTGAAATCAGTGGTTAGAGAATTTAATTCAGTTCTATTTTACCTTACTTCATCTCTCTGCAAAGTATTATGTATAATGATGGTTTCAGATGTGGTAATGAGATTAATTTGAATCTCGTGAATCACCATCCTTGAAATTGTTTACAGTAACATCATCTGAAATACTCATTGAAGTAGAGGCTTCAGTTAGGGATCCGATTGAGGCTCTCACTAACTCATAGATATAATTTTTGAATTTCTCTATATCAGCCTCAGTGACATAGTCACTAGGCACTATCTGTGTTACTGGCTCAACTGTAGGAGGTGAAACCGGTGGAGCAAGTGTTATAGGTTCTACTTAGGCTTAAACATGATGAGTAGATGGAGGTGCTAGTATCTCTTCATTAGAGTTATATTAAAAACCAAATAGAATGTTTTCAAGATCTCTATTCCACTCATGAGTACATGTCCAGTATCTTGGCTCAACAATATCAACATATACTTTTCTTTCCGGATGCTCAGGTACAATTTCATCTACATCTACTTCTTCATCTTTTAATCTATCCAAAATAACATTTCTTAGTATAGGTACCAACTGAACATGAGGTTTTTCATGTACTCCAAACATTTCAACTTCTCCAGTAACTTCCTCCATTTGAGGAAATTGATCCTCATCCTCTTCCCCATGGCCACTAGCCATAATTTTATTCGAATCCTGAATGATTTCCTGATTTTCAACATGAGGACAGTGATGTCTATCCTTATTACCAGCATCTTCATGATCAATAACCTCATGTTCGATAGGATCAGTAACATCATGAGCTCCAGGTAGAGATTTTTCACTAGATATGTCAACTACTTGTTGACCCACGTTCAAAGAATCACCGATATTCTCATCATTTCCCTCACTATTTGCATCATCATTTTCATCATCATCATAATTCCACTTCGGTTGTCGTGCGGTGGTGGAGGTGAGTTTCCAAAATAGTTTGTTCTTTTGGAGGTTCAGGGTTTGAATCCTGGGAGTCTGCTTTCAGGGGGAACCACTCCCATGGGATCCACCCACCTTGTCGGGTCTCTCGGACTCATTTGGATGGGAAAATGATGCACAGCCCAATGGCTGACGGATTACTGTGACGAACCATCACTGACGGGACGTTACCCTCCGGGACGCTCTGCCATCTTAGCTAGCAATGGCTCCTTCCCCGGCTGGGGAGTTGCCTTTGGGTTCTACCCCTTCGTGGGGGAGGGGGGTTTCTCTATGTGGAGGGTTCAAAATGTCCACACCAGGGAATTCCCTTTTGAAAGAGAAAAAAATCTTCATCATCATCATACTCCTCATCTGACTTACTTACATACCCTTACTCGTTAGTGACCTCTATCTCATCCTAATCCTCATCACCAAACAATGGTTCCCTTTGGGGGTAAATCCAATGGTGGACTAGCAGGTCCATAAGACACATCTTTTGGGATTTCAGCAATATTAGGATCACTTGTGTCATCAATATGAGATCCTTATTCCCTTAGAAACACAGCCTCAACTTCTTCATCTAAGTAAACAACTTCCTCTCTTAGTTTTACGCCTGGATTGACTATATCCTTTTGTATTGTAGGATGGTAAATAATATTGAACTCCTTGAACAGTCTTTCCTCATCTCCTACCCATTAGGTTTTCCATGGGTTCTAGAAAATCCACATTTTCTTTCAAATCTCTTTCTGAAGGGAGAAACCACTACATGCACTAATCATTTCATCTCCATCTTCCATATAGCCAAACTTCTTTAGAATTTTAGTGATTAACATAGGATAGTACAAACATGTTTCTTTCATGGATGGTTTTATAATGTCATAAATTTTCACCATTAGATACCTACAAATATTAACCATTATCCCATTTTTGAATAGGTAAATCAAGAATACATACTGAAGCTTCACTATAGAGAAATATCCCTTCCTTTGGCAGATTAGATGTTGAAGAAATGTAAAAAGTTATCTTTCATCTCCATAAAATTCATAGACAATAGCTCTCCTCGATTCTTCGCATCCAGTCAGCTCTTTCCGATCATCTTTATATGGAAAAAATCAGGAGAAGGAGGAATATTACACTGATAATTAGCATAGACACCATCATGAGGTGTTTCCAAGAATTCGACTCATTCCTTGGTTGAAAAATTTATCTCATTTACCATTACTACAGACATTATCCACACTTCTTCAGTTCCATCCCGAGATATCTTCAAGTTGAGATAATAATCATGCACATTTTTTGAGAACCATCTCATTCATCCTTGATATTTTAGGACCCCCGGCAAGAGTGATCTACTTGACCAAAGTCATTCTTCAAATACTTTTTTTCAACTGTAACAACTCAGCTTCCCAAACCGGGATTTGTAGTACCACTAAACTCACCCTTTAATGGTCATGTGATGGAGATTTACTCAGTTCTTATGTCACATGATTTCTCTTTTCCATTGTGATGGTTTAGAAACAAGGGGATTCTAAAGGTCGTGGGTAGAGAAGTAGAGTGTAGAAGACCATAAGGTTCAAAGGCAGAGAGAAAGGTGAAAGGTTTAAATGGATTGAATTTATTATATCACTTATGGATTGTAAATCATAATGAAAAAATTGAAAAGTGGTAAAAAGAACACAAAACTATGTCGTTTTATTTAAAATAGACAAAATTACAAAAGGTTCCTTGAAGGCATCGATTTTATAGGATTGATTTTACATGATTGGTTTCTAGTGATAAATTTCACTAACCGGTTTCACCTAATCTATTTTACTGATATGTTTCAAAGATCTGTTTCATAGATCAATTTCACCTGATCAGTTTCAATTGATCGCTTTTACAGACCGGTTTCACTAGTAAAAAAATTTCAAATGTAACAGAGGTTTGACAGGTCTTTATTGATATATCATTCCTATTTCATGTTTGATGTGGTTCATTATATTAGAGTTTAGGGGTTTAGTGAATATGTCAGAAAATTGATACTCATTCCCAACTACTCAAATGTTATATAAAATTTTTAATAAGGTTTTCTCATAAATTGAAGTCTTACATCACTATGTTTTTATATAGAATGAGATATTGGATTCTTATAAATGTTGACAGCACTTGTGTTGTCACAATTTATGAGAATATGTTTGAACTGAAATATATAGTCTAATAAGTTGTGATTCATCCAAAAAATGTGTTCACAGGAACATCCAACAGTAATGTACTCTACTTCAGAAATTGATAATGCAACCTAATTTTGATTTTTTACTACACTATCTTATTAGTGACTTCTCAAAAAAGTTACATGTTCTTGAGGCACACTTTTTATCTAACATACATCCACTAAATTCAGAAACTGAATAACATAATAAATAAAAAGCTTGTCCTTTGGGATAAAATATTGCTTATTTAGGTGTACACATCAGGTATTTGAAAAAAAAATTAACAGCATCTAAATGTGGCTCTTTTGGGTTTGCTTGAAATATTTCACTCATACAGACACTAAACATAATAACTGGCCTACTAGAGGTTAAGTACAACAAACTCCCAATCATTCCTCAGTATGTTGTTTGATTAACGAATTTTTCATTTTCATCAGAATCAAACATACATGTAGAACTCATAGGGGTTACTCTACTCTTAATGATATCAAGGACATATCATTTGAAAAGATCTTTCGTGTACATATTTTGATTTAAAATAATACCTTCATTATTTTGAATTATATGAAATACCTAAAAATATATAATTTCAACCATAAAACTCATTTAAAATTCAATTTTCATTATTTTTGAAAAATCATAACATAAGGAATTTTTTGAATATCCAAATATAATATCATCTAAATATATTTGTGTTATTAAACCTTATTTTGAATTTTTTTTATAAAAATGTTGGATATGCAATTCCTTTTGTAATGCCTTTTGAAATAAGAATATTACATAACCATTCATACCAATGTCTTAGAGCTTGTTTAAAACTGTATAAATCTATAGATAATTTGAACACTTGTTTTGAAAAATATGGATTTGTAAAACCTAGGGGTTGTTCTACAAAAACATCTAAAATTATATAACCATTTAATAATTCACATTTGACATCCATTTTTTAATGTTTAAAATCAATGTGTGCTACATTTTCAAGTAAGATTATAATGGATTCAATTGTAGCTACTGGCACATAGATTTATTCATAATCAATTCCTTGTTCTTGATTTTATCCTTGTGCAACCAATATATCTTTGTTTCAAACTATATTTCCTGCTTCGTCCACATTATTTCTAAACAACAATTTGGTTACTATGGTCAAAGTATCCATTGTCTATCGACAAGTTTCCAAAATTTATTTCTTTTAAAATTCTTAAGTTCTTCTTGCATGGTCATTAACAAAAATTCATCATTGATTGCATCACTGATATTTTTATGTTCATGTTGTGAAAAGAATGCATGATGTTCAACCCAGTTTCTCAAGGAAGCTCTAGTTTGTGATCCTATATCTAAATCTAGAATAGAATCATATAAGGGATGATTTCTAAGGGGCCTAGTTGGTCTAGTAAAAATAGGACTACTTATTTTAGGTTTTTTATTTTGATCTGGTTCATTATGGCTAGGATCTAAGGAATTTATAGAATTGGGAGTTTTCACAGATTCCTCTATATGATGATTCGAGGTTTTATTATTAATGTACAGATTGGACATATCCTCTTCAATATTTTCTAGTGAGGTCTCAGGCTAATGTGGATCTGTTTCACCAAACATGACATGAATAGATTCATCCACACATTTGGTTTTTATTAATGATTATATAAGATTTTCTTGATGTTGAATATCCATGAAATATTCCTTCATCACTTTTGGGGGAAAAAGTATCTGAATTTTTTTTAGTGTTCAAAATATAATCATTACATCCAAACACATTAAAATAAATTACTTTCGGTATCCTATTATTACACAACTCATAAAGATTTATCTTCAGGATGGGTCTTATTAAGAATCTATTTATTATGTAACAAAATGTACTAATAGCTTCAGCCCAGAAATAAATTGGTTGGTCATATTGATTAAGGATATTTCATGAAATTTTATTTATGGTTCTATTTCTTCTTTCTACCACACCATTTAGTTTAGTTTTCCTAGGGGAAGATAAGTTTTGATTATATCCATTTTTTGAGAAAAAATATTCATGATCTTTATTCTCAAACTCACAGCCATGATCACCTCTTAAGGGTTTAATCATAAGTCCACTATGATTTTCTACAGTCCTAGCATACTTGGAAAAGTGATAACAAGAATCACTCTTGTGAGCTATGAAAAAGGTCCAGGTATACCTAGAGAATTCATCTATAAGAATATAAAAATAGTGATTCCTATTGAGACTTGAAACGCTAGACGATCAAAACGAATCCATGTGAACCAACTCAAGAGGTTGAGAATTATTTACTTATTTTATTGGCATGAAAGAGATTTTATGTTTCTTTCCTTTTTGAAAAGTATGCACACCTTATTTTCTAGAAGCACTAATTTGGGCATGTCATTCGCAAATCCTTTTTTATTTAACTTCTTAAGAGATTGTATGTTGCAATTTCCAAGTCATTTGTCCCAAATCCAAGACTCTTTGTGAAATGAATTTTGATAAGAAACTTTCTGTGAGGTAAGTGTGTCTATATTTATAGTATATACATTATCATTTCTAAGAGTAGTAAATACATAGTTATTCATGACATAAAAAACATGGAATGAATAATTTTTTTAATTTTACCCTAAATACATTATCAAAAAATTTAGATATTCTAAGTATTTTACACTTTAATCCATCAACATAAAGTACTTTGGAAATTGAAATAGAGTTAGGGTTACAAATCTGGTATAGGCCAATGAAATTTCCTTAACCATTGTAAAAAAATGTGACATGTCCTCCATCAATCTTGATAAGACTTCTAAATCTTGAATAGTCCCCTATCATATGTATTGAACACCCACTGTCCAAGTGCCACCAATTTCTATAGGATCTCAATGGGAAGTTTACCAACAAAATAGTTCATCCCTGAAATGATTTTGGTACCCATATTTTTTTGTGTCCACATACAATGGTAATATAAGATTTAGAAACCCATAATTGTCTTATTGGCTTCATATATGCTGAAAATAGTGTAGTTGAAAAAAAACCATATTTGGTCTTGATGAATTGGCATAGTAAAATAATTCTTGTAATTGGAACACGTAATAATATTCAGGTTTTCGAAGAAAGAAGTAGATTTACCATATTTGGTTTCAAAATGCGATTTGGATAAATTCTGTTGCACTGGTTGATATCCTGTCCCATAATTATAATTAGGAGCTATTTTTATCAATCATTTGAGTAAGGGTATTTTTCCCATTAGTAAACTCTTCTAAGTCCTTAGTTAATAGCTCATTAAAAATTTCAAACTCAATTTTTCCTTGAGAAATTGAATATTTTACTTTTTTTTAGTTTGAAGTTTATATTAAAAGTTCATAGTAAGAGCCTATTGTTTCATCAAATATTTATAATTAACTTTTAACTCATTACATGTTTCTTCTCGAATGTTTAAATATTTAAATAATTCATCATTTTTCATATTCTTAAAATCACTTTATTTTTCAGAAAAATAAGAATTATGTGCAGGAGAGTCTAAGGTTACCTCAATTGTGTTTGTCATAAAACACATATTAGACATATTATCCTTCTCATTATGAGAAAATCCTGATTCACAAGATCTATCCTTAGAGGCACTCCATGTGGCCTTCATTGCTTTCTCATTATTTCTATACTTATCTTCTTACATCTTATTGTATTTCATCTTTGGATAGTCAGCCTTGAAATGTCCGTTCCATTTACATTCGTAGAAAATTATATCTTTTAATTTATCATTTCTCTTCCAATATTTCTTCCAGTTTCCCTTGTTATCATACATCTAATTATAATTCGGATTTCTGAAAAACTTTTTTTTCCTATAAAATTTCAAGAATCATCTATCCAATTGGGCCATTTCATCATCACTATATGAAAATTATTCTTCACTATTAAAGCTTTCAACCATAGGATGGAATTTTTAGTTTTCTTTAGTTTTAGAGGTAGTAGTCTTGAAGGCTTTTGAAATAATTTTTGGTTAATCCAATTATTGATTTACCTTTAATTACACTTCATACATAATTAATTTTCCAATAAAATCCTTCACTGGTATCTTATCAATGTTGTAAAATTACCTATTAGATGCAGATATCTCTCACTATATTTCTGGTAAGTATCTCATAATCCTCATAATCTACTCTTTGGATGTAACTTCTCTTCCTAAAGAAATCATGGAATTCACAATTTCATTGAAACTGAGATACATATCAGAAATTTATTCTTCAGGCTTCATTCTGAAGTTTTAATATTTAATAGTATAAGCATTTAATCTCATTTATTTAACATTACATGTCCCCTCTTGAAATACAAACAGTGTGTCCCAAATCTCATGTCCAATTTTACAAGCTAAAATACGATTAAACTCTTCATCTCATAGTGCAGAGTACAGAGCATTCAATGATTTACAATTATTGTTATAGGCTGTCTTGGTAGGATAATACCTCGTGCTTCTATTAGTTTTAGGAATTGCGTATATACATTCAATATAAGTCCATATTTCAAATCCCATACTTTCTAGAGGTATTTTCATTTTAAAATTCCACTAAGAATAGTTATTTCTATTAAATAAATGTGGTCTATTGGTAGCAACCACATCTAGTCTATTATCCATGATATTAATTTTAAAATAATTTCAAAGAGAAAATACTTTAGAAATAATAGAAATTTTAAGATCAGTGAAAAAAACTACAATCACAGTTGAAATGATTTGAAGACTGACAATAATTTTTATGTCCTTTGATACAAGATGTTGGTCAGAGTAGATTACTCAAGAGGGGGGGGGGGTGAATTGAGTATCTATAAAAATTTCTCATAGAATTGTTACTTAAAATAAATACCACCCATTTAAAATATAATCATAGTCATTTTGAAGTGAATTTATTAATTTATTGAATGATTAATTAATTTCCCAAGACATTGAATAGTTCTCAGCTATACCAATCTAATGATTAGTAAAACTTTTGAAACAAATATACATATTCAAAATAGATATAAAAACATTCTAAACTAACTAACAAAGTTCAATTTAGTTTTATTTGAAATGGAATAAACAAAGATCATATTGAACTAAAAGGAAAATACACAATGGGTAAAAACATGAGGTTCATTCTCAAACTGAGACTTATTCCTCTCTACATAGTGATATCATACAACCAAGAAGTTTATATTAATAAACCTTGTTGACCCACAACCTAGATCGGGGTTCACAACAACACGCAAGGATGTCTAGGTCACACTTGACCCCTACCACAGTTATTCGTGTGAAAAGAAACAAATAGATCATACTTGATCACTTCTACTATTCTATCCAGGATACAAGAGTAAAATGAGAGTGAGTGTGAGGATGTTTAGTATCCTCCAGTTAGGCATAAGAGATATTGTGTGTGAAACAAACAGATACACACACTACTTGAAAAAGTAAGCACAATACCACAATAGAGTTATAAATAAATAATAGAATATAAAAATATCTATGTGTTAGGTAGTGAAGCCCTGGACTAAATTGGAGTAGATGAAATGATATTCGGGTCCTATTCTAGAAGATGGCGTCAGAATATAGTATTTGTGTCTCGACACTCTAACTTCCTAGTGTGAAAATTACAGCTCCTCGATGTCAGGAAGTTCAGAGAAATTCATAATACTCTTACTTGTATTATTGAACTACTTGTGTACACTATAATTGAGTTATTGAAATTTTGGAGAACAACTTTTTGAGTTCTTCTATTTTCAATATTTTTAAAAATAGCCTATTCTATCTCATGATCTATGCACATTTTAACTTGTAATACTCTTATACATCAAGGTACAAAAAGCATGAAGATCTTCCCACTTTCATGTACCTCATACTATCTATGTATAGTCCTAAAAAACATAAAATTATGTCAGAAACATTAATTTCTATAAATATGACCGTTAGAAATAAATTTGAATTAAATAATTTGAAATAGTATTTATGAATATCATTGAGTCATAAGTATCAGTGACACATATGCATTAGTATGTCATTATTGGTCTATCAACATCGGTGACTCTGAGTATTGGTGAATAATTTCCATCAGTATCAATGACATATTATATTTGTGAATCATTTTTTCTATCATTCTGTCAGCATCAAAGAGTTGATCATAGGTGTGTCGTCCATTGATGACTCGATCATCGGTGTGTTGTCCATCGGTGAGTCAATCATTCTTGTGTCTTCCATCAGTGTGTTCATTAGTAGTGTGTTGTTTATTGGTGAGTAGATCATCAATGTTTCATCTATCAGTGAGTCAATCATCAATTTTCCATCCATCGGTGAGTTGATCATCAGTGTTTCTTCTATCAGTGAGCCGATCATCAGTGTGTCATCCATCGGTGAGTCGATCATCGGTGTGTTGTACATCGGTGAGTTGATCATCGGTGTGTCATCCATCGGTGAGTCTATTTGATCTAAGTGTTCCGAGGACTATGAGAAACTTATGAAGTGTCTACCTTATATATATTAATACTAGATTAAGTGGCATACATGTAAATATACACTTTAAAACATATTGAACCATAAATATAGTATATTGACTTATCAAAATGTGTTGTACAGTATTTCATAATTGATTTACTTTGAGATAATATTATATGTATAATGTCATTATTTGTAATTAGTAAAACCACTATATCTTAGTGGGTCCAATAAATAGCGTAGCACCATTTATTCTTTATTCCTCCAGAATAAATCCCTAATAAATGCATTCAAAATAAGTTTAATGGGTCCTGAAATAATATCTTTATAATAACTACCACACTAAGAAATTTAAAACCATTTTTTAATCCTTTTAATACTCTTTAAATAATGTAAGAATAGTTCTTGAAAAATTTCATCGCAATAGATTATCAATATTTGAAATAAAATAATTCCAAGAAATTCATAACGTCCCATATAAATAAAAATGGTTTGATTCGTTCTATGTGAGCCTTTGAACCGATCATAAAAAAGATATAAATTGATCATTAATTCTAATAATAATATTTTAGAAATAAATTAAAATTTCACTTCTTTAAAATAGCATCATTGAAAATGAAAACATAGGGTTCCATCATGTAACGAAAAAACATCAAATGTAGGGTTTCACTATGTAACGTATGGTTTCTTTTCATAGCATAGATTTATTTTTCATAGTTTAGGGTTCTAGTCTATTTATGATTCCTTATCCATAATTTCATCTTCAAGTAATGTTCGGATCAAAATGTAATGCAGGTATGATGATCCATGCATTCATCTTCATGAGTAGAAAATCTTAAACGTTACATTGATTTACCATATGTTCAAATTTTCCACACGTAGGGTATGAATAGTAATTGCAGACTCCAATGTAGGGATAATGATCCATAAACATGTGTATTCCCGTATATAGTGTTTCTGGACCATACATGCATTTATCAAATGTAGGGTTCAATCCATACATCAGGCTTACCTATGTAGGGTATGAATAGTGTCTACAAAAAATGTGAACTAATTAACTTTAGAATTATCTAATTTTTTTTAGACCATTAACATCAGATTAAGTATTAATCCCAAAAGAAATATTTTTGGTAAATCTCATGGTCATTCCAAATGTTCATTAATCCCATCCATATGACTTTTACAACTCCCAATATCCTCAAAAAAAACTGAATAAATAACATTATGGGAAATAAAAGTTGGGAAACTACATTCCCAATCGTCGGTGAATTTATTCACCATCCAAACTACTTTTTTAGCCATTACTGTAATCTGATTAAATCAATACATAATTATTGGATTTTCATCTCACAAGGTTTTGAGCGATTCAAACTTTTTTAGATCATTAATAAAAATTAATGCTATATGATTTCATATATCTTCACAGTATATTTGAAAAACTACTTCATAAACTTCAATTATTTTTTATGTTATCAAAACACTATATTCATATATCTACAAAATCTAATTATATTTAGATAAAATCATTATTTATCTAATACTTAAATTCCCCCTGGAATCCGATCAATATATATTGATATATCACTATTATTATTAATTTAATATAAGTTGAAAATAGAAATATCAATTGGATAACATGTAATAGATTTTGTGAATTTTTTCACCATTGAGACAATTGAATATAACTTTCAAAATAAATACCTGAAATGAATATAAAATTCACATCATTATACTAGAATAAACCCTTTAATAAAATAATTTTTTTTTATTTATATATAAAATAAATACATTAACATACTAAATCTAAAACTCTCCGAAAATTTATTATAAAAAAAATATTGATGGATTAAAGTAGTTATCAAAACTAAATCAAAATGAGAATGACAACGAGCCACAAAAACAATAAATCATGTACTGATGATAGATTTTAAGATAAATCCTAGTGTAACTAAAGGAAATATAATAATATATAGATAGATATTCATGAGAACCTAGATAAAAATAGACCATGAATGATTATCGAGAAAAACATATCTTTTAAAAGTAGTGGATGTAGATATTGATGTTGTAAAAGAGAAATAATTTTCCTATAGGCTCATAGAAGAGGATCACTAAACAAATGGTGGAAATTTTAGTAATGTATTAATATTAAATATAATAGATTTAATAACTAAGTAGTATAACTAGACACTATAGTTGATTTGGAGAGAGGAATATAACTATTGAAGTTGAAGAATAGTGGTTTTGGGCATATTAAAAATCATGGACAAAGAGTTAGTGGCTAAGGGGGATCACGATAATTGATCAGAGGAATTAAAACTAAAGAGTATACCCTATTGATAATGAGGATAGATGTTTAGCTATATAACCAATCAAAATATAATTGACTAAAGAGACAAAATGATTAATAATAATTTGATAATGGAGAATAAATGTTTTTAGGTCTGACCATCATGGAATAGAGTAGGATTTAAGATAGACCATGAAAATAATATATGCTAATATAATTGATTCCATTACTATAATAGTGGTACATGATATGAGATATTATTATCTGAAATGAGTACTCAAATTGGATAAGGAGGTTGAATTGAAAAGAAAGATTATCTATAGAAATAGTGGACAACTAATTCACTCCCCCTCAATGGATCTGTGGTGGACTATGGGTATAATGTTTGTCAAATTTTGAGGATGTTTTATGTAGTTTGATATTCTATAGGATATATGGACATCGTTGTAATTTTTTTTGATTTGGAAGAATAGTACAATATCATGATTTAGTTTTATGGAATCATGCAAACATATAACCATGCTGTAGCTATGTAATATAGATATATTGGCTGTGGGGGTGATATTGATGGTTTGAACATGGTTTTTATAACAATGAATATTAGTAGGAAAACCATATAGATGATTGGGTTTAGATTTAGTGGGTGTCACAATGAATTCATATAGGTTGTCAAATCATTCGCTTATTCCTAAGAAACAATGAACTTTTAGTTTCATTAAATAGTGGCCCCTATATTGATATAACATGGTTTTTTTAACTATATATCCTATCCATGTGACCAAATCCAAAATTCATAAAATAGATATTTTCCCTTATAACATTTTTTATTTTCAAGTATATTCTCCTCCTAATACATCAATAGTCTATACCAGGTACTCTATGAAACTCTATAAGACTCTCCCCTTTATTCTATTGGTTATTATTAACATATTTGGGTGAATCTCAAAGTAGTATGTTCAGATATAATATAGAAAAGTCCCTAAAATCAATAAATTAATTCTTAATGAATGAATTCATTTCGTTACATTTCCAATGACCATTTAGGTTTATCATTTAAGTGAATTTTTCTATCTCCCATATAGAAAATTATTACATCAAAAAGTTTAAACTACTACTCCTTATTGATTTTTTCCACAATAGAAAACATTTGAGGGTAAAAAATTCAAAATTTCTCTAATAATTTCAAAATTATATTTTTGATCCTTTTCTTTTTCTTAATCATGAATAAAATAATTTAAAAATTAGGTTTAACCATGTGATGGGCATAATAAGCTCAGTAAGGGAAATATAATAATAATGAAAGAGACTCATTAGTCCTTGATTACTCATAAACATTTTTTTTAATTATACATGAGATAAAAATAAACATAATCTAACATTAGAAATCGTCATTAATGGAAAAATATTTTCAAAAAGAATTTTTTAATAAATTTTAATCGAAATGAAACATAAATATTACATTGAGATTATGACAAAATCATGAAATATTTATCGCAATGTTTTATATTTTACCCACATGATGTTACAAAAACGTCCCCTTAATCATATCATTATTATCTTACTTATAAAATCATTATATTTCCATGAAAACCCATTTAATGAATATATTAATCATGTAGGTAACATGTTACCTAATTTTTATAGCACTCATACAATCTATATTACATATGAAATAAACCTACCTGAAAAATATTTTAAACTTGGAGTAGACACATAAAATTAGTTAATTCAATCCATTTTCCCAATTAATTTGAAAGATATATCAAGATAAAAAAATTATCATGAGATGTATCATGAAAACCAATAACCAAAGGTAATGTATATAGACCCTAATGCAATAATAACAAATGAAATATTGAATTTTCATCATCATATTCACAATACCATTATTTTTACACATAAAAAATATTTTTGGATATTGATGTATCCATTCAATTACAAAACCATTTTTAAAATAATAAAAAAATGCAAATGAGGGTTTTATTTAGGTATTTCAATATGTCATGCAATATAATCCATACTTAAAATAAAAGTTAGGTTATTGTATAAAAAATTTGATGCCATATAAAAGAAAATAGAACATTTATTTTTCCGTTTTTTCAAATAATCCCTATAAAATAAATTAAAAATATCAATTTTGAAAAACATAAGATGAATGTAATAAAAAACAAAAAAAATACATTAAAATATTTTATGTTTATATATATAAAACCATAATATAATTTAATGAATGTGAAAATTTGAAAAAATGTTTTAGAAAATAAATATTTAAAACAATTTAAATGAGGTTTTAAAGATAATGCATCCCTTATATTGAGTCCAGCTAGTTTGGTACATTATTGTTAAACTATATAATAAAATTATATCAATTATTTACGATATTATATGAATTATCTAGAATTAATAACCTCTTTGAACAAATTTTAATCATTTACATATTTAATTAATTAGTTGGTTATTTTCACATTGGGTGTTCTGAGGATGTTTAATTCTTAATTTCTAAATGATTTTAGTTTGTTGGATTTGGTCAAAATGGTCATAGTTACAAGATCTAAAAAATAATAATAATAATAATAATAATAATAATATAATTATCATTAAATATACATTTAACATCACCTATGATTGATAGTAATAAAAAATTAATTATGTTACAATCATGGAGATGGTAGGTCAAACCTATACATGAGTAACGTTTCTATATTCCATCAAACGAAAGGAAAATAAGTTAAGTATTATTTTTTATTTTTAGAAGTATTATAATGTAAAAATTATAATATTTCCTATTTAATTGAACTTTGAAATAATACCCATGTAATTTGAAATGAAAAAGAATCATATCGCTTGGTGCATGTGGTAATCCACACATATTCATAAATGACATTATCATATTTAAATGTTTGGAAAAGTATAAAAATAGAATATATTTAATGATTATATAAAAATAATTATGTCATTAATATCATATAAATTAATTAAATATATCATTATAATAATCCTTGGGAGGATACGATACAAATAGAATTACATCGGTCTGTGCAGTCATAGCCCACCATAAACATGAAGGACAGTTTCATTTCCCATTTAATGGAATAAGAGATAGATGATGGTTATTAATTAAAAATAATAGTATCTTAGTGTATTAAATATTCATGTTTCATTATTTCATCATGTATAAATAAAATTTGAAATAGTGACCATAATAAATAAAATGAAAACACTCTATTAAGAACTATATCAGTTCTTCAAAAAACCTATTTTAAGAATATGACTAAACTCATCATTGGTTGATTTATTGAAAATAAAATAAAAAATATGATATAGGAATATATTTTAGAAATTTATTTGGATAGGTACTTCCAGAGTAATATTTCTCTTGAATTGTGGATTAGATCGGAATGTGGGTGTCGTTTATATGCGGGGGACATGGCACAATAAGGATTTTGAAAAATATTTAAATATATTAAGTTCTTAATAAATCTAAAAGGTGAAAAAATAGAACTTTTAAAAATATTATATTATATAGGGTATAAATATTTCTATAACATAAGTTTTATCCAAAATTTCATTAATTTTAATCCTTATTACTTTTGTTTAAGCCTCTCTAAACCTGTTTTTAGCTAAAATGAAGTAACATATTTTTATAGTTTTTCAATAATATTTGAAAAAAAATATTTGACCTTATTAAAAATTATTAGTTATATGGATTAAATATATTTAATAAATATTGTTAACATTAAAATAATTAAGTGATAGAATTTAATTTAAAATTAAACCAATAAAATGTGATGACAAATTGTTTTTCAAAAAAGATGTATTCTTAAGAATAATTTTTTTCCCAAAATAAAAAATCATATTTTATAAAATTAACATATATAAATTATTAATAATATAAAAGAAACTAATTTTACATTTAAAACTTTTTTTTGAAAACTAAATGGTGTAAATGATTGAATAAAAAAGACATTTTTCTAAAAAAAATTATTATTCTTTACTATTTATTTGAGAAATTATGTTTTTTAGAAAATTATAATTAGTTAAAGTTATAATTATTATGAAATTAATAATTACATAAAGATATCATTAATTTAATGTTCAAATTTTATAAATTTTAATTTTTTATTTTAAATAAAACTATATGACATATGTCAAATTAATTTGTGTGAGTACAACTATTTATATTTTGATTGGAAAATTTCATAATATAATTATAATGAACATAAATATATAAAATATTACTGATTAATATTTTTAATACATAGAAATTAATTATTTTAGAAATAAATGGTTGGTTAGAAATCCACTTTTGACTACTCCACTATTCCAATGATTTATCCTTGATCTCTTTTCTCCTTGATCCACTGGTTTCTTATACTTATTGTCTCTATATGGGTTAATAGAGAATTGTTGATATATTTTCATAGATCCATGATTTTGTGAAATGGATCTTATATTTCAAATAATTTATTTCAATTTCATTGATGTTTCTTTCATTGATAAGGTCATTTTATTTATCCAATGTATTGTTTTGATGGAAATATCTAATGTACTTCTGTAATCCCTTAATTTTTGAATATATAAAATATTTGTTTTATACTGTTAAGATATGAATTTTAATCCATGAATTTAAATTAATACCAGGATGTGATGTGAAGATTTTTTAATTGAATACCCAAATAGATATTTAGAAAATGATCATCTTGGGGTCTCTTATATATAATCAGAAATATTATAACTTGGGTAAGATGATCTGATACTAGTATATGTTAGGACCTCAGATTCCATATTCTAGTTAGTGTTCATAGGATATCTTGTATGTTTTCCTCCCTCTTCAATGTCATTTTCAAATTATTAGTAGAAGTTACATTGATGATTTTACATTAATTTAATATTAGTTTCAATGTGAATGTATTTCTTCTCTATTTCCATTGATTATTCAATCATGATTTATTTCTAAGAGAAAAGGATTGGAATATGTATTGTTTCTAAAAAGAAAAAAATTGATGTTTTAGAAAAATGTGTTTTCATATGAACTACATTATGAAATAGGTATTGTTTTTTTATTAGAACTTATTATATTCATTTGAATGAATTTTTATATATTCATGGTGGAATCCTAATAGAGTATGCCTCACACCCTATATATTCCTTTGGAAATATGATGAATTTTTTTTGGAGGAATTAGGTAATGGGAAGGGAAAACTTTATCTTGGATGCTACACCTAGTTGACGTCATGTATAGGAGGATCATTATGGTGATGACTGATGACCACATAGAGATAGAATCATGGCTCATGGTTTTTCATATCCTAGGAACCATTGGACTTTTTTCATGTTATGTATCATGATTTATTTTTTACTTCCACATTGTACTCTATTATGGGATCCCTATTTTTAAAAATTAACATTGTACATGAGACATGTATTAGAGATATGTAGGGTCATGAATTTTCCATTAATTCTAATTTTGAGACCCATCTGCTTTTTTCCTGCTTGTGGGAATTGGGAAAGAACCTCATGTCATGTTTTAGGCCATGTTGAGTGATGTGTTAGGTAAATTATTGTTAGATAATTATAAGATAATAACCAATATCTAGGCTTTAGAAGGTGTACCAGGGTGATGTTAACTCTATATATATAAATCTCATACTCCATTATTTATATTAGGTTTTAGGTAATGTATATTCAATGAATAGTTTGTTCAACCTCACACATAGATGAATAAAGATTCCCCAAATATTAAAAATATAGTGCTATCTTTAGTATATATATATATAGGTAGACAATTTAGTAACTATCACTGAAAAATAATAAAAATTTAAAGGTATATACACCACTAAGTAAAGGAAGTCATAGTGGCATATGTTATAATATGTATTTTAATTATTATTTTTCTAATAAATATTGATCACATTATCATGATGATATATCCCATATTGTTTTTTATTATCAAATTAATAATTACTCGGAGAAACATCCTAATGAATTAGGAAATTGTATTATTATTACAATTAAGGGACTTTAATTATATAAATCGGAACTAAAAGAAGAGAGAAATATAATTGAAGTGGAATTGGTTAAGAATGTTGGGAAACCCAAAACCCTAACAAATCAACAACGAATAATGCATGGAATTGCTTCTATTTGAAGTAAATATTACGTTAAATACTTTTTTAGGCATTCATATATCATTTTGTTAGAATTAAATTTTCTAAATTGTAGTTATTTATGTATTCCGATAATTTGAGAAGTTATAGTACATATCTATGAGTGTCAAGACTGATGAGCTTGAAATTAGTGACAATAGATTTAAATAGACTTCCATTGAACTGAATGATTAAAAATTTTATAATTATAAAGTTAAAAAGGTGAAAGATAATTTTCAAAGTTGTTTTATTATCTAGGGATGAGAAATAAATTCTCAAATAGATATATCTATATCATCGAATCAAGCTAAAAGATAAAACTGAATAAAAATAATGAACTTCACAAACCATTAAGAAATTAAATAATATCATGTAGAATATAGACGGTACATGTGTCGTAATGAAGAATAAAAGTGGTGTAAAAAGACTATAATTTCCATTAAAGAATTTTATACCTCAAAATCAAGGAAAATGTAATCCAATATTCCAACTCAATTATGTTTTACGGAATTTTAATGTTATGGATGTTAATGGAAGAGGTGAAAAAAACCTAAAATAATAGGAATACTAAACTATTGAAAATGAAACATTGTGTAAAATATTAATTTAATTATTTAAAATTGAAGATAATTACCAAATGAAACACAAAATTATGTTTAAAGGGTCCAAAAATGGAACGATATAAAATATATATAAACTATAACTCAAAATAAATGAATGAGGGATATGGGAATTTTTATATTTTTATAGACTGGGGAATATGGGGATTAATTGTTTTCATAATTTATCAACATTTTCGATTGTTACAAGGCCAAATTTAAATAAAATAAGTGATAAACATTTCTAGTGATGTAAGTTATAGAAAGAGAAAAAATTTTGGTTGAAACAAAGTAATTATTTTAAGCTTTCTTGTGAATACAATAAATTGGATGAGGATTTATATAATGAATTATGGTGTTTTATTATATACTAAAAATCTTATATTGTTAACAATTAAAGGAAATAAAAAATGATAGATAGATTATGACTGTTGGAAAATATATCTATGGATGAAAAAAATAAGAGGTCACCTAAAAATAATTAATGAAAAATGATATGATTGTGGTAACAACATATAGAAAAAAAATTATTTTGTTGTGGTAGGAGTGGCAATATAACATATCATTGAAATTATTCCATTAATGAAAAACTAAATAGAATTAGGTTAGATTCAAAAAGGTGAAAATCTTTTTTATATATAGTAGGACTCGTGTGTTCGTTAAAACTACTTGGGAAGATGTAATGAAGCTTCCAGAGAAGTGAAAATTGAATGTTGATTTCCTATGTGAATTATGAGATATACAAGGTCATTCAATGAAAATATTTTGGACACGGATGTCTATATATTTTAGATGATTTTAAAAAGATTAAATAACCATAAAATTTATGTACTCGATGGAATATAGTAGAAAATAAGTGTTAAAAAAATAAATGGCTTATATTGGACGAAATGAGTTTCCATGGATGAGGATACTATAAGCCTTACTTTTACCTAGGTGGAATTAAAATATTTATCCTCATTTAATATTAGTCTTGTTTATTTGTGAACTAACTTATATAGAATTTATGGAGATGTGATAGTTATTTACACATAGTATAATAAAGGATAAACATGAATTCATGTCAGTTGTAGACAATACATAAGATGAGTTCTCTCATGGAGTTATTATAATGAAAATTTTCCGTGATGAAATTTAAAGAAGTTAATATATTTAAAGTGAATAAAACTAAGAAGGAAGTTGTAATCACATTTTTCTAGTAACTATGGAATGTATTTTAATGATTAATAATACCGAAAAGTGGGGTTTGAGAATAATGATTTCAATAATATACTTTTTATTTTATTCAATGTTCTTTTAAAGAAGGAGTGTTCATTTGTTATATAATGAATCCGTAGTGGAGTTACATGAAATTTAAAATAATTATAGTAATTATTTTTATATGTTCACAAAATATGTTTTTTATGAATTTAATTTATATTTACCCAAAAGTGAAATATCATTGAACGTTGTATCACTTGCAAGGTAATTTATAAAATATATAAGTAACAAAAACAAAAATATTGGCTGCCAACAAGCCTATACCCATATGGTATAGGTTGCAGCTTGGCATCCAAAAGAACTAGGATTAAATCCGATTGGGGACTAATCATCATGTACTATAGCGGACAGTAGAAGGGTACTATAGGAGTACTCTAGAAGTGGTGGAACTATAGAAGCGGCATCACTATAGCGACAAAGGCACTATTATAGGAACTGTAGTGGTTGTGGTAATGTAGCGGCACAGATACTGTAGCGGTACTGTTCGCTGAGGGGTCCTTTGGGACAAAAAATGAGATTTCAAGCCTTTTATATAGGCCACTTGGCCTAGGGACTTCAGGCTTTGTAATGGGTCTCCCTCTACGTAGATAAATGATGTATCTTCTTTAATAATAAATTGAGGCCTCAACCTACACCTCTTAGAATCCAAAAATTTCTTCGCTTTATAAAACTAGTGTTATACAAGATGGATTACTTTTTAAGGTCATCCCAATATAGATAAACTAAAAAAATATTAGAATAAAATTTTAAAAAAAATTAAAATATCTATAATTTTTAACTATTAAAACATATTAAATTTAGAAGATAAAAAATTAATATTTTTTAATATTGAAAAATGTTACAACAAATAAATTCAATTTATTATATATTTTATTTTAAATGATAATATTGTAAATTTTATAATTTTAATTATATCAAATAATTTTATAATTCATTATATCTAAATTTTATTTTTGAAATTATTTTTACCTTTTATTAAATTTTGGTATTTATAAGAGAAATACGATATTTACAAATATTTGGATTTTCGTGATTCTAACAATATTTAAGAATGGACTAGAAGGCTAAAAAATTAATATGCAATAAAATATATATTTATTCAATGACATTGTGGATTTTATAAAATTATATGAACTTGGAAAACCTATTTCCTTTTTCTAAATCAAAAGTTAAATGTTACTTTAATAAATAACAATTTTTATACTTTTATTTGAATCAATAAAATTTAATATGAACTTTTGTTAAATATTTATTTGAGGGAATTATAAATTTTATTTTTTATATAAAAAATATTTTCTACATAAGATAATTTTAAATTAAATATATAATTTTTGAAAAAACATGTTTCTTCTAATTATTTTTTATGGTAATTTGTTCATTTATATTAGAATTATTTTTTTACAACTTTATTAATATAATATGATAAAATAATTTTGAAATTTGAAATAAAAAAAATTAAATAAGGTAGTATGTCATTTTTTTATTTTGTTCTTAAAAATAATTAATAATGGTAAAAATTAGTTGACTCTGTAAATGGTAAAAAGGGTAAAAAAGATTTACTAAGTGTAAAAGACCAAAAAAATGTTAAAAGAATGGGGAAAAATTGATATTTGGCCTGTGTATCAACTATGAATCAACCCATTTCCTCATTTAGAAATTTCCAATTCCCTGTCACGTCTATTAATGAATTAAAAATATTATCATTCAATGGGTATTTTAAAATTACCATTTTATTTGGTTTTAAATATAAAAAATCCACCAAATAAAGAATTAAATTTCCCTTTAATTTCTTGTTTAATCTATTCCAAATTTACCCTCCCAAAGGCCTTCTCAATTACCATAAAATTATCCACTTCCATAATTTTCGTGTAAACAACATTTTCAAGGATATTTACAAGATAAAATTCAATCTTCAAAAGTGAGTATTTTATTCTTGTAGTCATTGTTTTTTCTACATGTTATTAAAATTATCCAACCTTATTAAAATAAATAAATATGAATCATCATTAATCATAAATATTAATATATTATTTTTAAAACAACTATTTAATCCTTTTTATCCAATATTTAAATAAAATAACAATGATTATGCATACATGTGGAATACCAACTCCAAAAATAAGTGTTATTAATTTTTCAATAGTTCATGTGATGGCTAGTAAAAAGATACTCTTTAATGAATTATAAAATTTTATTTTGAAAATTTAAAACACTAAACAGATAATTTATCATATTCTATATTTTGATCCATTCATTCAGAAATGGAATCGTTTATAGTGAAACTATGTGGGAGACTACCTCCAGGGATAATATAATTCAGTTTTCATCACTGCCCACCTTGGATAGATCTATGAATATATTTAATGAAGATATTTAATATGTATGAGATGTTAACACTTCATATTTTTAATATTATAATCATATTAAAATATTTCCATACAATTGAAAACATTGTATAACATTACTATTTTGGTTGGTTTTACCTCATATATGAATTACATTATAATATATATGAATAAAAAATTATTAGATGTCACATACTAGTGTTATAATATTAAGATAATGAATTAATGAGGTCTAAATTATTTTTGAATAGTGTTGCTAATATTTCATATATTCACGAATATAGGACCATACAGTATTTTGGCATACCGATACTGGTTTGCCACCTTTTATATTTCACAATCCATATTAATTTATCAAATTTTGAAAATATAACATATGCACAAATTGGAAAAGGTAATTATTCTATCAGATGTATTTATGATTTGATAAACTTGGAATAAATTGTAAATATTGACTATATTATCATGATATTTGAAGGAGATAAACAAGATAACAGTCTGACATCCATTAGTGAAAATAATGCATTGAAGATGATATTTTGATATAAACCCCACTTTTTTTAGGAATTATGTTTAATATCCACACATTCATGAAATATTATTTTATTTATAAGTTATTATATTGAAAATAATAATTCCGAAATTTTATAATAATTCTCTCTTTTCCATGACCATATTTTTCCTTCCATCCATTATTTTCTTCATTATTTTAGAAATCCAATTTCAAGAACATCTATTTATCCTAGCCAACATTTTTCTATATAATAAAATTAATCATTAAATTTCTATTTTTTAGGAATGTAATATTATAAAAACATAATTTTAAACTATAAGAAATATTAGTTTGGAAAATATTGTAAACAATTATTTTTCAAACATTTTATAGGGGATTTATAAAAATACATATTTGAAAATATTGGATTCAAATTCATTCTCTATCCCTATAATGTTTTCCTCCAATAGTTTTCCACCTCAATATTCACCTTATAAGTATCATAAATTCTACTTCATAGATATTAAAGATATTTTGTATAATTTCATTTTATTTAGTAATATTTTTTATGATATACCATTTGATAATGTTATAGATCCAATTTTATTTTCAAGGGTACTTTATTGTATGATGAATAAGAAATAACATGAAACCTATTTTATTTTTGTTTTTTTATTTTATGATATGTTGATAATGTTGAATGGGAACATAAATGTATGTATTCTGGGATGGGTGGGGGAGATATTTCCTACCAACTCATTTGGTAAAGGATTATATATAATGAAATTTAATTGTTTTCTAAATATGTAATCGATTATCTAGGTTCACACTGGGTAACTTTGTTTAGTATTACATCTAGTCAGAATTTTATTTATGAATAGGTTATAGGGAAAATAGGTTCAAAAAATTATGAAATCATATACTTATGATTGTTCTATGGATTAAAATTTATGATTAATGATATATCTTCTCATACCATTATATAAGTTTTCTTATTTGATATAATCTATCTAACTTCGTTATTATAGATATCAATTTTTCATTTATTTTAATTTTATACGATTATTCTATTGAATAATTTTTTGTCAAATGTTTATAATCTTACCCTTATAACCCTTGATATGTTCTCACTTAGTGATCATTTTATCCAACCCCTTATTATGTTTTACCTTCCATGATATTTGGATTGGATGATGTCTCATTAAATGTATTATAGGAGGTATAGTGTATAGATAAAATTTCAAAACTTGTTAAATATGAGCTTTAATGTATCTATACTCCCATTAAAAAACCATTAGGTCATTGGGTTGTGTGCTGATTTGTGAGATATACTAAATAAACAATGGCATCAATGAAGTTTTTAAATATTTTTTGTCTTGGATATGTATAGTTGGTATTAGAGAATGGTTTTGTTATTTTTATAGATTAACATGAGAAAATATTAGAAAAAACCCTAGGTATAAACCTAAAATAACGTCATTATATTTTATTAATGTTTAAATTATATTTTTATCAAAGAAAATAAATCATTATTCAAATAAAATCATGTGGACACATGATCTATAACATTTATACCTTACAGTAACAACCCCAAACATGGTGTGTTATAAATTAATTCAATTATGACTTGGTGCATAACAAAGATACTAACAGAAGATAAGGACAACCACCATAATAGAATATGATGGGAATAATAAGTCCCCATGTCAATGACGGGTATATTATAAATTTTTTATTGTCTTAATGTGATGGAAAATGTAGTTAATAATATCCTTGATGTTCCCACAAAACTCTTCTATGTTAGGAATAATTAAAAAAATACTGTGGAACTCCATAATGCACTATGAGGGGAGGATATTTCTTTTGAACACTTTATGTGAAACCATCCACAATATATTAATTAGAATTCAGATAAATTTATTACTAAGAAATGGTTTAATATGTGGAAAATATATTTTTTTCCATTCAATGATTCAAGTAAGAGAATGTCATTTTGGATTTCTGTCATCTTTAAGGTGTGGTTTAGAAATGGTGGTATCTCATTAATAATAAAAAACAACATATTAATTTTAATCTATTAACAAGTTGGATTTTAAGGGAATATTATTAACCAAATATCTCCCTTGGAATTTTCTCATAGTGACGGAATGTGAATTTTTAGAATTAAATCAAAAATAAGATGTGATGATTATATATTATGACTAAAATTTCATGATGATTACGAGATACACCTCAGAGTCTAGCTACAGACCTAAAAATAATATAAATAATATATTTGGTGACTCAAAACCTAGTATTTGGGTGACATTATCTGTAAATGAATTTTTATTCTATGAGGATTTTTTCTGATGTGTGCTTATGGTTTGAATGGATGATCGGGAACCACATGATTTTGGAGAATGTAAATTAAATATTGAGGATCAAGAAATCAAAAATTGATTATGTCATTGGGGAATGATATTCAAACTACCCCCATGTAACCTATATGGGAGGAAACACTGGAGAAATTGTAGTAGAGATTTTGGATATTGTTAGACATGTGCTAAATATATCCACCTAGATCTTGTATTTTAATGAAATAGAATGACTATGAATAACAACATTAAGGGATGGAATAAATATTTTATTCTCCACCCACTCTTTAATGGATAAAATTAAAAAAATTATGAGAATTATTCAAATCAATGACTAAACCTTGAACTAGTGATGATTATATGTAGAAACATTCTCTAATACAAGGGAGGGAATATTAAATCACTACTACCTAGGTAGACACAATAACAAATTTTTGAAATTTACACCCATACTCCAGTCTATAATCATAGATATTTTTTTCTTCAAATTATTTAATATTATATAATTTTTTATAAAAAATTAATTTACCAACTAAAACATTGAATACCAAGGTGTATAGGAGAACACCTCATGTCATGATGAATATCAATAAGGTGTAAAACACTTCAGAAAATAATTTTTTTAGAGGTACTTTTATTGAATATGGTTCTTTATTCGGTTGTTAAATTTTAAAAAACTGTTTGTGTAGAAAGGATTTCTTTCTATAAGGATCTTTTCGATTTCCGAAAAAGAGAAATCTCCTTTCAGGTCCCTAATATTTTGTTTATAATGTATCAATGAAATGTTTATCCTAAAATATATTTAGTAAAAAAATCTATAATATAGATACTGAGAATGAGAAATTGGGGGTTCATATCTCATATGTTTGAGGAAGAGGTCAATATTGGGAGAATTCATATTAAATAAGTGTATTTTGATCCATTTCTTTATGAATTGTTATTTAATCCCCTAGAACGTGATGAAGAGTTATCAATTGAACTTGTCCATGGATCTCCTTTTGACTTAAATACTCTCTATATAATGGATTTCATTAAACTATAAGAATTATAGAAAAAAATACAAGATTATATTGAAATGTGTTTTATATTCTTCGTTACATCATTATGGGTTGCACTAGACATCTTTGAAAGGAAGAAATATGTATTAATGCGTCTTTTTTATCAATTATCATTATCATAATAAAATCATGGAAAAAAGGTTCCTTTATTTTATTACTAGTGAAATATTTTATTAACCAACTGGTGCTCAATTTTTCTCCATGATGGAACATTAATTTGGATATCTTTAATATAGTGTAAAAATTTTAGATATTCAAAATACTACATTCCAAAAAAAATTATGGACACTATGAGTTTTTAGTGATTCCATTTCGAATTAAAAATTCTCCCACTAACTTCAAAGATATTGGGAATATATTATCAATAAATTACCTATATTAATCAATGATATTGTTTACATACTACATTATTATATTTTATAAATGTAATTAAGTGCACTAATATCACCTAAAAAATATATTTATGTACTTTAATATGTATATATTGTATTCAAAAATCAGAAAATATGAATTTTGGTTATAAAATAAATCATTCCTGGGTCATCTCATCACTATAGAGGGTATATAAATAGTTATGACAATGACTAAGGATATTCAGAAATAGACCAAACAAATCACTATAGATAAAATATATAGCTTTCATGAGCTGTCTAGATATTATTTATTCTTTTTGATAAATTTCTCATTGATATCATATCCACTGACCATATAAACAAGGAATAAAGTTATGCTCATCCAGATAATAGGATGTGAGAAAATATTCAAAGAGATTTAGGAATGTTTGGTAGTTTTATATGTTTTAACAATAACATCTTGTAGTGAAGGGATTCAAATTTATATTATAATATTAATAAAATTCCTCAAAAAATACTCATGAAAAATGATACTGTAATTTTTTATTCTATATCCCAATTGAGGATTCATCATAAAAATTACTTTACACATGACTTGTAATTAGTGGAGGTGATATGTGGATTGATAATTTGGTGGTATTATATTTATGATTATATGTTTTATATATACACTAATCAAAAGCACATGAAATTATTATTAACATGCTAGGAGTGAAAAAAGTGCCAACCAAGATTATTATTGTTAATAAATGATTATTTCTGCTCAAAATATTACCACCCTATAATGGTAAATAAGGAGGTGACACTATAAGTATTAAATAACATATTAAAATATCCATGATGAGGCCTAAAAAAGTCCAATTAAACATGGATCTACAATGGATAAATATTAAATTTATAATGGTAGGGGATAATTCATACCTTTACCATGTTTTTCTCAACCATCTATTCGAGAAATTATCTAATAATCCTGGATGGAGGATGAAGAGTTATAAAACATGGTAGTTCATATTCTCATGTTCAACATTGATAAAGAAGGAATTATATGTTCTAAAAATACGATATGTGTCCCATCTATACCAGAAATAAACAATCATATTTTGGATGACACACGTATCTAATACTTATCTATCCATACTAGATGAACAATTATGCATAAAGATATAAATAATATATTTTGGGTAGATAACATGAAGAGGGAAACCATAAAGTATATATCTGGATGCCTTGTATGTTGAAATGCATATGAATAGATTTGAATACTAAAGAGATGATACCACGATTAACCACAATATTATAGAAATGGGAAAAGATCACCCTTGATTTTCTTGTTGGAATCCTCAGAACATCTAAAGGTAATAATTCTATATGTGTCATTGTTTTTCATCATATAAAGTCAGTGCATTCTATTTCCATAATATATGATTTCTTACTTGATCATCTTGAAAATAAAAATATATTGAAGTACCGTTTAATCATCATTATACGCCACTATATATTATATCTGATCAGTATCTATGGATTTCATTAGAATTTTAAAAAACTATTAATAATGTTACAAGGATATAGCTAACTTTTATCGTTGTATATCACCCTTAAAATGATGTTTAGTATGAGAGAACCATTCAAACTATAGATGATATAATAAGATACTTATTAATATATTTTCAATGATGTTGGGATCAATATAATACTCTTATTATGTTCTCATATAACAATATTTTCCATTTCTATAAACAAAGGACCACATATGTGGCTCTATATTGGAATATATATTGGACTCTAACATATTGGGTGGAAGTTGGTGAAATAATGGTGATAGGTCATTAAATTTCCAATGAAAAGATGAAGAATGTACAAAAAAATTATCATCATTTGAAAATGTAAAATAATCAATGGGAGAACTATTACCATAAACATAAAAGAGTTCTAGAGTTTATAGTTGGTATAGTATTTCTATGAGTATCTCAATGAAAACGGGTTATGAGATTTGAGAAAAAAGAAATTTGATCCCCAAATACATCGACCCCTTGAAATATATGATATTTTCATGGTCATACCATATATCTAAACATTCTCTAATACCATTTATAATTTTCATGATGTCTTGAATATATTTTCTTTTAATAATTTCCTATGAAATTAAACACATTTACTAAAACCAGAAGTTTGAAAACATGACATGACATCTCATGTAATGAACATACATTAGAGGTTATATATTAAGGAGACTATGTTATAAATAAAAATACAATCCATATAGTAAAGGATGCGTGGTGGAACTGTAATATTATAGAAGCAGCATGAGAGCCTTAGGATTTAATGAGTTAAAAATATCTTTAAATTTTCATTTCGAATATGATTTTATGGTTTGAGGATATAAATATTTAGAAGAGAGGAATGTGAAGAAATTAAATTCTAGACATTATAAAACTAATTTTATATTTTATATCACGAATTGAATGCCAAACCCAACATATATAGACACCAATATATCAGAATAACATTTATAATAAACTCAATGATTGTTACCAATTAAAAACAACTACCTTTTTTTAGATAAACAATAATTTTTTATTTTTGGAAATGGTTACCATTAAAAATAAATTTTCCAAATAAAATATAAATTATTTTAGAAGATAATAATTTAATATAATGAATTTTAATTTGGTAAGATAAATTTTTTTGAATGAATCAACCTAAATTTTATATAGTTAAAAATTCAAAAACATTTACCGAAATGAATATTCTGAGTCGGAAAAGATAATTTTTTTAAATATTTAATTTTCATGTAATTTATTACAATTTAAGAAATGAAAAGAAGTATAGAAATTATTTTTTGTAATCAAATATGTATTTATTTAATAATATTATGAATTTTAGAATATTTTTTATTATTAGAACATCTATGTCCAATATTTTAATTAAAAATTTATAATATTACATTAAAGAAAACTCTTTTTTCTTTTTCATTAAATAAATAATTTTTAAGATAAAATTTGGTTTTTTATTTATATGGAAACTTTATATATATTGCTTCAACAATAATAAATAAATTTATTTCTTTATCAGTTATAATTTTCTATTGTATATAAATTTTGTTCTTAAAAACACAAATCATGTAAAAACTATTTTCAAGTGGTTACATGAAATTATTTGAATTTTTAAATTTCAGGTAATTGTAAATTTTCTCTGAATTTTATTTTTCAAACATAAAACCATATGGTTCATATTAGTTAATAAGGTAAATTAATTTTTTTTTAAATTAATAACAAATTTTAAATATTCGTTACCCTGGTAAATATGTAAAAATGGTAAAGAAGTATTTTACTAAGGAAAATTGTAAATATAACAAAAAAAATATTTTCAAAACTGTAGTTGTGGTGTTATGTTACCAAAACTCACAACCTTTATTCAATTTTCCCATTTTTATGTTCTTGAAAATTTTATAGTGAAATTACATTATTACAATTTAATGGGTATTTCCAAGAAACTATTCTATTTGGTTATAAGAATTTAACACATCTTCCTATAAAAGAATCGTATTTACATAAAAGTAATTATTGAAAAAACAAAACATTTCAAATCCTATAATCCTATATTAGGAACATGATCTTATTTCATCCATTCATGTTCATAGTTCCATTATTTCTTATGATTTTCATAAGAGTAAGATAAATCATTCAATGTGAGTATTAATTTATTTTTGACCTTATTTAACTCTACTCCTTACTAGTTTCCTCAAATACTATTAATATAAATAAATTAGTATAATATTTATTTCAAAATTTAATTATAACACATGGAAAAAAATTATTCAATACTTTGTATCCACTAAGAATATAGAATATCGTCGATTATGTGTACATGTGAACTATTGCACCCCTAAAGTGAGGTTTTCGGTTTTTAATCACTGCCACTTCTAGATGGTACCAAATATAGAATATATTAATTATATTTTAATCATTATAAAATTGTATGACTATGAATTTTAATTATTATATACCATATTTCAACCCATTTATTATGAAATGATATTGTTAATCGTGTGTGTATATAGACTACTGCCTCCATAAAAAATGAATTTCATTTATTAGAACCAATAATATTTGATGGTTCTAAGTATATTTTTAATAAATATATATGATAAATATGTTACTTTTAATATTCGTAATATATCATGATTCTATTATATAATGACATTCTATTGCTCATGAAAATATTATAAAATATTATAGTTTGGTTTGGTTATACAACCTATGTGAATAATGTTAAAAATTTTATGTTATACAAAATTATTGGATATCATATAATGGTGATATCAATAAATAATAATAAAATAATTATTTCATACATATTTTTTTAACTAGTTATTATTATTTTTAATTTTTATTAGTACACAACCTCTCGATCGTTAGGCATGTTGAATCTTGTTTATCATGTGTCCCATTTTCACAGGATTTTCCTTATAATTAACATAATGTAATATGTATTTAGGAATAGTTATAAAATAGTCATTATTATGTCTTGAATACTAATGGAATGATGACAATGTTTCCACATTGTATGAATGGACCCTATTACAATGATATTTGAATGATAAAAACAATCATATGTTTTAAGTTCTATTAGAAATATAATTATATGAAAATGTTATATTTGTATTAAATGATTATAAATAATGTTTATAATGATTAATAAATTTGAATAAGGACCTAAATTAAGTAATTATGGTAATTATTTTCATAAAAAATGAGTTTAGTCAATGTTCATGTAAGAATAAACTCAACGTACATATTTTTAATAACATAATTTTGATTCATTGATTATCCTATTATTTATTAATTTTTTTAAATATCTATTATATTCATCACTATATTGGTATTATTATATATTAATTATTTGTTTTATAGTGAAATATTTTTTATATCCACATATTGTTCGAGGATTATTTCATTTATAAAGTCTGAGATTGAAAAGAATAAGTCTTAAATTTTATAATGAACCATTATTTTTTGCAATTGATATTTTCCATTCCCCCCAATGTTACCATTATTTTTTTGAAAAAACATGTTATTTTATATATTATGATCCCCATATTTCTCTCTACCATTTTTATAGGATTTTATTTTAATTAAAGAAACTATATAAGATTCAAGAAACAAATATATATATATATATATTTATATAATTCATTTAATTTCAGGAAAACATAATTTCTTCTACATTATATATTTATTTGAGTAATTAAAAATACTTACAGGATTAATTATTTTTATAAATAATTTATTTTATGTCTCATTGAAGTATTTTGAAATATAATTTGGAAATAATTTTAAAAACTATTTTATAAAAAATTTACATGGGTTTTGAAAAAAATATTCTAAAGATGTATTTTATTAAATTTGATCACTATATCTAAATGACTTGACACTAAGGGAATTTTGTTTCATAAATCACCATATATATTATATTATAATTTATTTCATTACTGTAAAACTTTTTGGGTAATATATATATTTTTTAAAATCTATATTAATAAATTACATTTGTTAATGTATCGGATCCCATTTAGGTTCCACAATTTCATTATGGTATTATGATATGGAAATAAAATGAATCCCATTTTATTTTGATGTATTTTTTTTATAATATGATTATCGTTTTTTATGTTTCTCAAAAAATTATTGATTATGATATGGGTGGGATCCATATAACTATTTAATGTATTAGTTAAAATAATTTATACAATGAGAAAAAAAGTATAACATGAATATATTAGTGAGTAGATAGGTTTAGAATGGTTGAGTGTGATTGTAGGGAGATCAACTAACAATTTTATATGTGAATAAGTGTATAGGAATCTAAGATTACTAATGTAAGATATACTGTTTTAATGATTTTCAAACTTTTTTCGATGTTATAGGTATTGTGATTAATGTTACATTTTTTTGATGTGGGATTGTTTGATATGATTCATTTATATTCCATTATTATGATTAAAACTGATTTTTTATCATCTTCTAATCGAATAATATAACTTATTTATGTTTTCTCACATGCTTGTGATCTAACCACTGTGGCCTTTGATATGTTTTCCCTTACTTAATTTTTGATATCAACCCTTCTTAAATTTTCCATTACCTTCTACTTGAATTGAATTTTGACACATAGAATTTCTATGAGTGGTAATAGTTTTTTTTAGAAATGTTCACAACATGTAAAATAAATGATTTTATATTTCCAACATTTAAGACAAAAACCATTAGAACTTTTGGGTTGTGTGAGTATTTTCAAAATGACTTAACTATGACATTCTATAAATTAACTATTTATTTAATTTTGGATTGGGATTATATATAATAGAATGTAGTTATGGTATATATCATGTTTTCTACACTGGTTGAGCCCACATAGACATAAAGGGGAATAATAAAAAAACTCTTTCAGATAATATCCATTTTGTTACATCCTTCACTAAAAAAAATCGGAGTTCAAGAGTGCCTCAACAGGTAAATTATAATATTTGAATACCATTAAAATGTATATTTTTTTAGTTTTTTCAATAATTAGGAGAATAAATAATCTATCGAGGAAACTGTCACGACCCCCTCCCACCAAATACGCCCCTCCAAAGCTGGAAATGGTGAAAGGGAGATAATGACCCCCGAGTCCCGCCTCCAGTAGGCCCCGGGGTGGCGACTAGCACCAAGGGTATGAGTTTTCACAAATATGGGAGGCATTACCTTTTTTATTTATTTAGGATCGGGAAATAGGACAAGTCAACCACCAAAAAGGAAAGGAACCAGTGTATATAAATTAACCCAAACCAATCCCACATGAATGTTTAAGCAATTTTATAACAAGGTACAAGTACAACAAAGCTCAAAGTACAATACCAAAAGAAAAGAAAGGTACAAAAACAGCAACAACTCTAACTGTCCGACTAGTAGGGTCCCACACGGCCCTGGTAGTCCTTCTGGAAACCTGAAAGTAAACGTAGAGTGAGCATACAAGTATACTTAGTAGGGAAACCTAAAGCTCTCGTTCACAAATGGGGAGACATCCTAATGTCCCATGAGAACAACAGAAGAAACCTAGAAAGGAATTCTATCCTCCCAACCTCACCAGCCATACTCACCAAAACACAATCACAATAGGTAGTAGTAGTATAAGAACAAGAGTATTGGGTACCCCGCACCATTTCGCTTTAGTTAGCTGCTCTTCCTAATGACGAACGTCCTGATGCTGCCACACTCTCCCCGCCCACACACACCTGGGCCTCACAACCACGTATCCCGCCCGCACACACCTGGGCCTCACAACCACGTATCCCGCCCGCACACACCTGGGCCTCATCCCGAAGATTCTTGGGAAACAGTAGAACCTGCCAGAAGAGTCTTGGGCTAAAACCACCCCAATCAAAACCTACCCGAAGAGTCTTATGTGTAAGGTCACCTCAATCCATCATATCCTAGGGGAGAAGGAGCAGGAAAGAGCTAGTAACTAAGGGAAAAACACCCTCTCCCATAAAATGGGAGTGTTCTGCACTAAGTGCTCAACATGGCTGGGGTGCGATAAAACACAAAAGATACAGATATATATATATAACAACCACAGAGCCCAACCAATGGCTTATAAAAAGAGAAATTGAGCACGTGCCTCAGCACTGCTACTAGAAATAATGCATACAACAAACAATCCCAACCCCCTTTAGGTTTTCACATTTCAGTAGAAATAGTTATTTAGTTCCTTAACTATTGGGCAACTATCCACAACTAACCACACCAATCGTTCGTAAAACATATCCCTGTCATCTACAAAACAAGTTAGGAAAAACAAAATCTGCACAACAAAGTCCCTCTTATCAACCAACCAACCCCGTTGATTATTATTTTTGTTTCATTACCACGCCCCACCATTCATTAACTCTTCCACTTTTATTTAATAATCACAACCCATAACTCGTTCACATTAAAACCCAACCCTACAGCCGCACTGCCAACCTCTATAACCACAACCACTCTGAAACCCATACATAAATATCCCTTTAATACCATTTATTACAGCCCTGCTACCCATCACCATCATAAAATTCAAACCAACCCGCAACCAAGTCAACCGCAGCCCTGCTGTTCACCCGATCCTCAACCCAGAAAACACCCCCAACACATGCCTCGTAACCAAGCCAACACCCACATGTTCATTATTCCAATTTATTTAATCGGGGTGATCACACAAGGGTTCCATATTTTAAACATCCAACATTACATGATTAACCAATTTCTACATTCCACAAGGTTTCCACCTATAAGAAAATCCATAAGGAGAGGGAAAAATTTAATTGCGTAAGAAAAGGCCCCCAACGACCGTGATTTTCAGTAGGCAGAAGCTCATTCAGTTCACATCATAATATCACAGGGTATAAGTAACAGCAATCACAACTTCCCATCCCCATTATATAAGCCAGTTATTATCTTCATTAAACTGGTTCAGAAGTGTTTCACGTAAATAATAGAACACCCACCCCGCATGATGCACAAATTAAAGAGACGAAGGTAAGATATCTACCTCAACAGGTTCTTGATCGCAACACTCCCCCAGATCAACCTTAGAAGACGTCCGTCGGCATCTGTCACTTCTATAAGGTCCCAGCAAAACCTCCTCGGGTGGAAGTCAGAATGGAATGGCCAATGTAAAGACAACGGATCTAATCTCAGATGGTCCTCCTCATCGTTACGATCCCTTTCCCACTGACGGATCGTAAATCGGAGCTCGGACGAAGAAGTTATGGAAGAAAGAGCCTTCGAGTCTCTTGAGAGAGCTCTGCTTAGAGGAAAGGGGAGGAGAGGTGTGAGTTGAAAGGAGGAGAGGACACCTCCTTTTATAGGTGTGAAAAGTAAAAGTAAACGGCGTGTACTTTATGGTACATGGCGTGTACTTGGTTCTTTCACACAGTCTCCACGCGGCTTCCAACATGGCTCCGCGGCCGTTGACTGGTCAACACACGGTTTGAGGGTAACGCAAATGCGGGGATGGACTACACGATGTGTAGTTTGGACACACGGCGTGTACTCATTTATTTCACACAGAAAGGACACGACTCCAACATGGTACACGATCGTTGACTGGTAACGCATACGCGGGAAAGGACTACAAATCATGTAGAACTGAACACACGGCGTGCACCCATTATTCCACACAGCAAGAACACAGTCTGCAACACGGGGTATACCCGGGAAGGGGGTACACGGCGTGTACTCAAACTACACGACGTGTAGTTTCAAAATTCTAGAAAGTGTGGAAAAGGTCTATTTTACCCTCCAGAACACTTCTTGACTTTATTTTTGACAAAGGAAAGGGTCGGAGAGGTCCGTGCCATTACATCTGATACCTCTTAAAACATTCTCGTCCTCGAGAATTCAAAAACCAACCCAGAGGAAACCCAACATGATACCTCTTAGGGTTATCGTTATAACGGGAACCCAACCAACAACCCTAATCATATGTGTTAGGAATTCCTTCTCCTATGTCGAGATATTATCCACTTTAGGTGGCACTACCTCACCTGCATGGGTTTAATCGCATCCTCATTAATGCGTCTCGATTAAGAATTGGGTCATCCCACTTTCATACATTAGTATTTTTCAACTCGCACTAACCCCAACACCACACAACCAACAAACTGCTCGATCACGTGGGTTTGGGAAATTCCTTCACCTATGTCGAGATACTATCCACTTTAGGTGGAACTGACTCGCCCGCACGAGTTCAATCACATCCGCATTAATCCGTCTCGATTAAGGGTTAGGTTTTTCCCTTTCCCACACATCCAGACATGTTACACACTACCAAGAAACAAAGAAACAAAAGGTCTCACAACTGGAAAGATAAGAATTCTATATAACAAGGATACAGAGTACAGCATCAACACAAGCTCAGAAGAACAAGGGAAAAACAAAAGTCAAAACAACTCCAGGTAATGAGCGTGCATCTGGGTCTCCCGCTCTTAAGTTCTCTCCTCAAGGCCGCCATGCCTCCACAACACACAAACCAAGGGAATGGTTCATCCACGGAGAACCTTCTCTCTATGGTCTTCGATTCTGAATGGTCGTTCCTTGAAGGTCGCATCATCCCCCATATCTATCTCTCCCTAGTTGATAACGTGGGAGTCGTCGTGTAAGTACCAACGAAGTTGGGAGACATGGAATACATCATGAACCTTCTCCAACTCAGGTGGCAGGGCCAGCTGATATGCCACCTCGCCGACTCACCTCAGCACCTCAAAAGTATCGATGAACATAGGTGAGAGCTTTCTCCCCGTCCCAAACCTCCGCTGCCCCTGCCGAGGGGAAACCTTCAAGAACACATGATCCCCCACCTCGAAATCCAAGGGCCTCCTCCGACGATTAGCATAAGACTTCTGTCAGTCCTGAGCCGCTTTCATCCTCTCACGTACAATATGGACTTTCTCTGTGGTGCTCTGCACTACCTCTGGCCCAAGATCACCTGTCTCACAAACCTCTTCCTAGAAAATGGGTGAATGACAAGGCCTTCCATACAAAGCCTCAAATGGTGCCATGCCAATAGTAGAGTGGAAGCTATTGTTGTAGGAAAACTCTACTAAAGGAAAGTGTCGTACCCATGATCCTCCGAAATCCAGAATACATACTCGTAGCATGTCCTCCAATGTCTGGATAGTCCACTCCGTCTTCCCATCGGTCTGGGGGTGGAAAGCAGTGATAAGGCGTAGATGGGTGCCAAAAGCATTCTGTATCCCCTTCCAGACTCATGAGGTAAACCGAGTATCCTGATATGAGATGATAGTCCTCATAACTCCATGAAAACGCACCACCTCGTCTACGTACCTCTGTGTTAAGGTACTTACCGGGCCCAAATCCTTGATTTCTAAGAAGTGAGCTGATTTCGTCTGTCGATCCACCACCACCCAGATAGCATCATAACCACCCTGAGCTCTGGGTAGTCTTGTGACTAAGTCCATTGAGATGTCATCCCACTTCCACTCGGGGACATCTAAAGGATGCAACAAACCACTGGGAACACAGTGTCCATCCTTCACTTGCTGACACACTAGGCATTTAGCCACAAACTCCACCACTGCCCGTTTCACCCCGGGCCACCAAAAACTGTTCCCTCAGGCCTTGGTACATTTTTGAAACTTCTGGATGTATCACCAAGGCTGACCTATGGAACTCACGGAGAACTCCCTCACGCATCGCCTCCGGAAAAATATCCTTCCACAGAAAAGCATCTGATGTCGGTTGTCCTCTGACCATCCTTCTGGAGCGTTCCCCTGATCAACACGATCCCGCATCACTTCCGCCTCGGAGTCCCCCCACTGAGACTCTTCCACCTAATGCAACAAGGAGGACTATACCATCATCTGAAACAAACAACCTCTAACACCTTCTACCCTTGCATCCATGTTTAAGGCAGCCAACTCTCCCATCGCCTTCCAAGCATCAGAGGATTCTCGAACTACTTCCTGATGCGGCTTCCTGCTCAGGGAATCAATCACAACGTTTCCCTTACCTTCAGTGTAAGAGATCTCAAAGTCATAGTCTTAGAGAAACTCGACCCATATCCACTGCCGTAAGTTCAGGTCACGCTGGGAGAAGATATAACGCAGGATCCTGTGATCTGAGAAGACTACAAAGCACTCCCCAAAGAGGTAATGTCGACACAACTTCAGTGCGAACACTACTGCTGCAATCTTCAGGTCATGGGTGGAATTGTTACGCTTGTGAGAGAGCAACTACCTAGACCCATAACAAATCACTCCCTTCTTCTGCATCAGCACGCACCCCAGACCAAGGCCAGAAGCATCACTAAATACCTCATACAAAAACCCTTCCTTTGGAAACCTATGTACGGGAGCACTGACCAACTTCTCCTTCAGGTAGTCAAAATATTTCTGGCACTACTCGCCCCATAAGAAGACCTGGTTCTTCCTCATCAAAGTTTTCATAGAGCAGCAACTCGAGAGAAGTCCAAAACGAACCTCCGATAGTAACCTGCTAACCCCAGTAAACTATGAACTTCTGCCACACAATTGGGTGCTGCCCAAGAAACAACTACCTCCACCTTCGACGGGTCCACTGACACTTCATGCTGAGACACCACGTGCCCAAGGAAGTGTACTTCTTGTGTAAAGAACTTACACTTAGACAATTTCCCATAAATCTGGTGGTGTCGATGGACTTGCAAGACATCCCTGAGATGCTCAATGTGCTCCTCCTCTGATCTTCAGTAGATCAGGATGTCATCGATAAACACAATGACGAACCGGTCCAGAAACTCTCGGAAGACAAAGTTCATAAGTCCCATGAGCACATCTGGTGCATTTGTAACTCCAAACGGCATCACTACAAACTCGAAGTGCCCATAACTGCACCTGAAATCCGTCTTTGAGATGTCACTGTCCTTTACCCTCAGCTGATGATATCCCGATCGTAGATCAATCTTAGAAAACCAACCTGCTCCCCCCAGTTGGTCGAAGAGATCATCTATCCTTGGAAGGGGGTAACGGTTCTTGACCATTACCTGGTTCAACCTTCGTTAGTCTATGCATAGCCTGAGACCACCATCTTCCTTCTTCACGAACAAAATTGGAGCACCCCATGGCGACATGAAGGGTCGAACCAAACCATTCTCCATCAGATCATCAATCTGAATCGGCAACTCCCGCAACTCCGAAGGTGCCATCCGATAAGGGGCCATCGAAATCGGATGAGCACCAGGCTGTAAGTCTATCTCGAAATCAATGTCACATCGGGGGGGGGGGGGGGGGTTGACTCACAACCTCTTCCGGAAAAACATCGAGGAACTCCCCAACAACCTCTAGGACATCCATCATTTCTGTATTAGCTGGAACCACTAGTAACCCGCCTAACAAGGAATGGAGAGGCTCCACATGCCGGCTTCCCACCTGATAGCTCCTCTCACCAACAAAAGATACGCGATGCCCATACACGTCGGAGAACATGACTCTTCTCCGAAAGCAGTAGATAACGTAACTAACAAAAAACAACCAGTCGATTCCTAGGATGACATCGTAAGGCTGCATCTGTAATATAAGAAGGTCCCCACTAGATCGATGTGGTCTCAACGTCATCCCACATCCCCGAAAAACACAAGATACGCTGCTCTGGCACCCAACTGGTGTATGCAGTAACAGTGGTATGGAAAGTCTCTCTACGTCTAGTCCCGAAGCATGGGATAGACTATGTGCAACAAAGGAGTGTGAGGCTCCCGAATCGAACAAAGAGAAAACAAGAGTGTTGAACAAACAAATCGTACCTCACACCACCTTCGGTCTTGCTGGGGCTATCAACTCTGCTGCATGTAACTATCCACGCCCAGATCCTCTGCCTCTCTGATGTCGTCCACATCCACAACCACTCCCTAGTCGAGGTCCCCGAGGATCACCCTGAGGTCGAATTCATCCCGAAAAGTCTTCCCTCAGAGGAGCATGGTCCTGCTACTGCTGGAAGGGCCTCGCCGGCAACTGGTGCTGCTGAAGTGGGCGATGAACCTGCCCACCTACACCGTACTGATCTCGGGTCGGTCACCAACTTGGAACATTCCCAAAACATCCAAAAGAAGAACACCTCGGTCCCAGGCTAGTGAAAAAGGGACGAGGACCCGAATATCTGAACTGGAACTACTGGGGACTGCTCCCTACTGGCCTAAACCTGGAAGGTCTCTTCGCAGGAGACCTACTGCTGACTGCTTTCCCCTTCGACGAGCATGTTTGGTTCCCCTCATGGGGTGAACCTCCCAATGAGTTCATCCTCTCTACAACCTATGCCTTCTTCTGTACTGACATGTACGTCAGAAGGGTGAAGGGGGTGACAACATACTGGAGCGAAGGACAGAGCGCCTCCTCCTAACGTCTCACCCGAGACTCCTCATCCGGAAAGAGATCCATAGCAAAGCGAATGAGATCTTTGAACTTGATCCCCATCTCTCATACCATCATACTCCCCTTCTGAAGGGAGAGTAACTCTTGCCGCTTCTCCGCATTTATTGTGGAAGAAAGGAATTCCTCTCGGAATTCCTTCTCAAAGTCAGCCCATGGAACCTCTGCTTTTATCCTCTCTCCGAGGTAGAGCGTCCACCACTATCGCGCCGCACCTCTCAGCTGACTGACTGCTAGGGGAACCTAGTACTCCCTCGGAGCACGGATCAAGGTAAAAGTGATCCCTAGCTCTTCAAGACACCCCTCTGTCTCTGTATCCGAAATACTACCCTCGTAATTCTTGAGGGTCTACCGCTGGAATGAACGGAGAGTCTTCTGCCACTGGCTATCTTCCTCCTCTCGGTCAATCCTCAACTGATTGACCACCTGAATCTGCTGGGCTTCGGCCGTCTGAGCCACCCGGGGATGACGTCCAGGTGCCATAGCTATTCGGTAAACAAGGATAGCCTAAGCCCAAGTCGTAAGGAAAAATTAAAGGTTTCATTTTATCATTTTATTTTAATTTCTTTCCCAGAACACCCAAATCAAGTAAAACACAATCATGATGATGCATGTACCTTCACTAGGGTCTCCACCCTGCAATCAATGTAGTCTCACTTGGTTGTTCGGTAGGCTCAGAGTCCTTGCATCGGATCACGGGGGGCCCTAAAATCCCGTGTCCTAGCCGGTCTTCCCTGGCCTATGTCACACACCAAGATTGACTAACATTTTTTCCCTACCATCAAATGCAATACTCACTGTTCCTAACTCCATACTCCATCCTATCTCTGAACCATCACCTCTAATACCATTCTTTCATGACCCCCTCCCACCAAAGATGCCCCACCTGAGCTGGCAATGGTGAAAGGGAGGTAATGACCCCCGAGTCCCACCTCCAGTAGGCCCCGGGGTGGCGACTAGAACCAAGGGTATGAGTTTTCACAAATATGGGAGGTATTACCCTTTTTTTTATTTAGGATTGGCAAATAGGACAAGTCAACCACCAAAAAGGAAAGGATTTAGTGTATATAAATAAACCCAAACCAATCCCACATGCATGTTTAAATAATTTTATAACAAGGTACAAGTACAAGAAAGCTCGATGTACAATACCAAAAGAAAAAAAGGTATATCAACAACAACAACTCCAACTGTCCGACTAGTAGGGTCCCGTATGGCCCAAGTAGTCCTCCTGGAAACCTGAAAGTAAACGTAGGGTGAGCATATAAGTATACTCAGTAGGGAAACCTAATGCTCTCGTGCACAAGTGGGAGACATCCTAATGTCCCTTGCGAACAATAGAAGAAACCAAGAAAGGAATTCTATCCACCCAACCTCACTAGACACACTCACCAAAACACAATCACAACAGGTAGTAGTGGTATGAGAACAAGAGTATTGGGTACCTCGCACCATTTCCCTTTAGTTAGCTGCTCTTCCTAACAACGAACGTCCTGACACTGCCACACTCTCCCCGCCCTCACACACACCTGGGCCTCACAACCACGTACCCCGCCCACACACACCTGATCCTCACAACCACGTATCCCGCCCGCCCACACCTAGGCCTCATCCCGAAGATTATGGGGAAACAGTAGAACCTGCCTGAAGAGTCTTGGGCTAAAACCACACCAATCAAAACCTACCCGAAGAGTCTTAGGTGTAAGGTCTCCTCAAGCCATCACAGCCTAGGGGAGAAGGAGCAGGAATGAGCTAGTAACTAAGGGAAAAACACCCTCTCTCATAAAATGGTAGTGTTCGGTACTAAGTGCTCAACATGGGTGGGGTGTGATAAAACACAAAAGATAAAGATATATATATATATATATATATATATATATACCAACCACACAACCCAGCCTATGGCTTCTAAAAAGAGAAACTGAGCACGTTCCTCGGCACTGCTACTACGAATCATGCATACAACAAACAAACCCAACCCCCTTTAGGTTTTCACATTTCAGTAGAAATAGTTATTTAGTTACTTAACTACTGGGAAACAATCCACAACTAACCACACCAATCGTTCATAAAACATATCCCTATCATCCAAAAAACAAGTTAGGAAAAACATAAGCCGCACAACAAAGTCCCTCTTATCAACCAACCAACCTCATTGATTATTATTTCTGTTTCATTACCACGCCCCACCATTTATTAACTCTTCCAATTTTATTTAATAATCACAACCCATAACTCGTTCACATTAAAACCCAACCTTGTTGCCCCTCTGCCAACCGCCATAACCACAACTGAACTGAAACCCGTACATCAGTATCCCTTTAATACCATTTAATGCAGCCCCGCTGCCCATCACCATCATAACATTCACACCAACCCGCAACCAAGTCAATCGTAGCCCTGCTGTTCACCAGATCCACAACAACCCACAAAACACCCCCAACACATGCCTCGTAACTAATCCAACACCCACATGTTCATTATTCCATTTTGTTTAACCGGGGTGATCACACAGGGGTTCTAGATTTTAAATAGCCAACTTTACGTGATTAACCAATTTCCACATTCCACAAGGTTTCCACCCATAAGAAAATCCAGAAGGAGAGGGAAACATTTAATTGCATAAGAAAAGGCCCCCAACGACCGTGATTTTTAGTAGGTAGAAGCTCATTCAGTTCACAACATAATATCACAGGGTATAAGTAACATCATTCACAACTTCCCAACCCTGTTATATAAGACAGTTATTATCTTTATTAAACTGGTTCAAAATTGTTTCACATAAAAAATATAACACCCACCCCGCATGGTGCAAAAAATAATGAGACTAAGGTAAGATTGCTACCTCAATAGGTTCTTGATCACAACACTCCCCCGGATCAACCTTAGAAGATGTCTGTCAGCGTCTGTCACTTCTGTTGGGTCCTGGAAAAACCTCCTCGGCTGGAAGTCGGAAAGTAAAGGCCGAAGGAAAGACAACAGATCCAATCTCGGAAGCTCCACCTCGTTGTTACGATCCTGTGGCCACTGACGGATTGTAAATCGGAGCTCGGACGAATAAGTTATGGAAGAAAGAGCCTTCGAGTCTCTTGAGAGAGCTCTGCTTAGAGGAGAGGGGAGGAGAGGTGTGAGTTGAAAGGAGGAGGGGACCCCTCCTTTTATAGGCGTGAAAATCAAAAGTACACGACATGTACTTTATGGTACACGGCATGTACTCGGTTCTTTCACGCGGTCTCCACGCGGCTTCCAACACGGCTCCACGGTCATTGACTGGTCAAGACATTGTTTGAGGGTAACGCATACGCGGGGAAGGACTACACGGTGTGTAGTTTGGACACACGGAGTTTACTCATTTATTGCACACGGCAAGGACACGGCTCTAACATGGTACACGGTCGTTGACTGGTAACGCATACGCGGTGAAGGACTACACGGCATGTAGAACGGGACACATGGCGTGCACCCATTATTCCACACAGCAAGGACACGGTCCGCAACACGGGATATAACCGGGAAGGGGGTACATGGCGTGTACTCAAACTACACGGCGTGTAGTTTCAAAATTCTGGAAAGTGTGGAAAAATTCCATTTTACCCTCCAGAACACTTCTTGACCTTCTTTTTGACAAAGGAAAGGGCCGGAGAGGTCCGGGCCATTACAGAAACCATATTTTCATTAAAGAATTATGGTATTTCCATCATCATCAAAGGGGAAGATAGTTGTGCCAGAGAAAGTAATGCATTTTCCCTATGGTTTAACATGTGTTTCGTGTGTTGATGATGATGGTCAGAGCATTTTTATCATTTAATTAAAATTAAATGTAAGTAATGCTTGAAAAATAATCCATGTATGTTTATATGATATGTATGTTTCCTCAATGATTAATGTCAATGGTTTATACTGCAACATCTTAAAGAACTCAAATGGAGAAGTTCAAGATATAGTTTAACTAATATCTGAATATTGTTGATATTTTCATAAGGTTTAACTAATGTTATAATATTTGAGAGTGAAATTTTATTATAGAAAGGAATAAATGATGAAGTGGAATTATTTTAGGTATTTATGGTGTAAAGTGAAACCAGCCAAATGCCATGTATGAAACTTTAGTACATAATTTTGATCAACTGAATGAAGGGAATAGATTTTCCATGAAGAGAATCAACCAGAATCAATCCCAAATTCCATGTTAACAGAATGAATATTTTGTGAGTGCATTAATCAGTCATGATCATGCATGATTATCAAGAAATATTTACTCAAATAATATTGTACAAACACAAAGTTATGGGATTTGGTGGATGATGAACATGAGAAACTATATTGGATGTGCATGCTACAATGCATATACAGATTTAAATCAAGTTGTTTTTTGGATATTACGTGAATAATCAATGTAAAGTTTTGTTTCCCATAAACACTATAAATTACTAAATGCAATAAAATTCACCTACCATATATAAAACAATGTACTGATTGTTTAAATAAACTAAACTAACTACATTAGTAAGTGTTATAGTGATAATGAGTTCATTGCATGGTCGATATAATGTCTATAAAAGCTACTAATGTGATAGAATAATTATGTTTTTTGGTGACTAAGGACATAAAATGGTTGGCTAACTAACCATCATCTCCACTAATGGTGAGAGTTGCATGGTGATGAACCAATCATATGTTCAACAAGCAATAAAGAGAAGTTAATTCTAAATTGAGTTATTTATGTTATCATTAGACTGATGGTTGATCACATGAATTATAAACATTATCCTAGAGCGGTTATTATAAAATAATTCAGGGCTTGAGAAGACATAGGAGGATTCTCAGTTTCCAAGATAAGTTTGCATTTTCAGTCTCATGACTATTATCCGAGTGTAAGATTTAGTTCAAATGAACATTATCAAATATTGAAAATTGTGATTCGTGATAAAATGTATATAGTGAGAGTTTATGTTTTCTGTTACATGATGAAGTATATGGTATTCCTTAAAAACCCTGATATATGATGTCATGAAATTATTTGTAAGAAAAACTTTAGATCTAAGCATGTGATAGTATTCCAGGCATACCAAGATTAATGATGATGATGATGTTAAGACATGTATGGATTTTTCTTATCAAAATATTAATTTTAAATATTTTTTTATTTTTTTAAGATAGTGAGATTTGATTCATTGATTTATTTAATTAGAAGAATTTATATATTAAAATACATTGTGGAAAGGCTAAGAAAATAATTCATAAAAAAGTTTTCAAAGGATATATAGTCTAATATTTCAAATAGATGACTTAATCATGTGTTTATGACAATTTAAAAGGATTTCAATTCAATTAATAATGAAGGATTTCGAAGTAAAAAATATTAATTCAAAATGATGATGAATTCAAATGTTTTTTTATTATGGAATTTGCATATTTTCATTTAATAAAAGTATCAAAAAAGTAGTTAGGAATGATTGTGAACACATATACATTATGTGAGAGAATTATATGAGAATGATACATCACTTATTTTTTGGATAAGGGAAAATGGGATAAGTATACATATAAGGAAATATATTCAAATAAAATCAAAGGGAATTAATATTTAATTATATCTGAATGGATTTTAAAGACTAGTAGATAATTATAAATAAGTTTTTTAATATTAGGATATTTTAAATTAGGAGGACAAATTTTAAAGGATCATGGAGGAGTATAACACTACAGAATGAGGAAAATATACTTATGGTACAACACTAAAAAATTAAGCATCTTGTAACTTGGAGGTATAATTAATTACAAAAGAGGCCTTGGATCTTGATGTATAAAGCTTCAAGAGGAAGAAGAATGGATGGGGGTGTCCATCCAATCTTGACAGATGTGTTAGTTGTTTTGGATGATAACCATACATAAATTGAGAACATAATACCTACAATTGTAACCTAATGATTAAAAAAACATGTAATGGGGGTTAGAAATAACACTACAATGGACTTAGGAGGAACCATTATTTATAACATGATTATATTAGAGAATTAATGTTTGGTGGTGTAACCCTTACAGGAAAGTGTATGATTTTATAACGAATTTCGTCACACCCAGACATTACGCTGCATCATGTTTCGAATAATTATTTTCATCTTATAATTTTATCTGCTTCTAATTATTATTATTATTTTTATATGAAATGTGGGTCGAGCCCAACTGGGGTATTGCGCTCTGCGTTGATCAATGAATGTTTTGGCTTTGTCTGTGTTCAGCGCATCACAATCGAAGCCGTGTGGCCTCGCCCGAGTCACTACGCGACCTCATGATGTTCAATGTAATCAAAAAAATGTAGTGAATAATGAAATTGAAATAAAATAAAATTGAGTAATGTAAAAAATATTAATGAATTATTTTAATAATAATAATAATAATAATAATTGAGAATAAAAATATTTTTCTTACCAGTGAAAATAATATTAATATTATTATTAATATTATTGATCTTATTATTGTTAGTGTAAAGACTATTAATATTAATATTATGGTTATTACCATGACTATTATTCTAATTAATGAATTGTATTATATTTAATATATTCTTTAATAAAAATTTAAAAATGATTGTTTTAAATATTAATGAATTATTTTCATTATCATTAATATTATTTTTATTCTAACTATTATAATTCTTATTAGTATTATAAATTATGTTATAAACAATATTATTATTATTATTACTTTATTCTTTTAATTTTTTATTTTTATTTTTTGGCCTCCCCCTCCCCCAACCCGTCGAAACCCTTCCCCCCTATTATTTTTTTCTTTTTTTCTTTTTCCTCCCTTTCTCTTATTTCCTCCCCTTCTCCTTTCTTCTCAAGTCGCACCACTCCCCCTGTAACCCTACCATCGTGTTGCCCCCCTCCATGGCCGACATATCCTCTATCGACACTCCCCTCCGGCACCGTGCACCCCTTTGGTGACCTTAATCCATCGTCTCGGCTCCCCTCGCACTGCCTCGCGCCACCCCACAAACCCCCCTCACACGACCTGTTCATCCGATCCCCCAGCAGACTCCCTCCTTGCATGATGCACCGAACCGGTCGTGCCTCCTTTCTCCAGTAGTATTGAGCTCGCCGCCTCCCTTGTGTGAGTCTGCCCCACCGTGTTCCCATTTCTATCCGGTAATCCCTTCTCCCTCTTTCATAAGGTATAGTTTTCTGTGTTTAAGGTTTCGAGTTGTTGGAGGTCTGATTTTGATATTTTTTTGGTCTTCGTTTTAGGGTTTATACATGTTTCTTGCATGGCAATTAACATGTGGTGTTGGTTTCGCATCGAAATATTGATTATTTATACCTCGAGGTAGGTGGTTCCATGTGATACCATCTTTATATGATTTAAATTTCTTCTCAATTAAATAATAATGTGTTCTAATGATAAATTGTGTGATGCGAATTTTATTTTGGACATGCTTTGATATGCATATTTGATGAATTTGAGTTGTTTTTATGTAAATTCCAATGCATTTCATGCGCATTATGTTGTTGAAATATTTATATGTGTTTTAGTTAATTTTTTAAGGTGTGAAAATTGTGTTTTCCAGAACACTTGATGCATAGATATTATTAAATTGAGTTTTTTTCAAAAGAAGGTAAACTATCATGACAGGACAATTTTGATTATGAACCTACAATATGTTTTAGTGGTATGAATGTGGTATTAGAAAGGTTGTGATGTACAATTTATTTTCAAATGCTTTTGGTATCTAAAATTTGTGTGTTTTAAAGTGATACCTTTTTGTATGCATGTGTGATGTTTTATTTATGGAGCCATTGTTTAATTAAGTGGTGTTTGAGATGTGAAACATGGTTGGGAAGGTTTTGGGGGTTTTTTGGTAGGTGTGAAATGTGATTTCAAGTTCTTTGAGTTGTTTTTATATTTAAAATGGGGTTTTAATGGAAAACTAGTCATTTTGGGTGTGTTGTCTTGTTGGGTACAGTTGAAATTAAATTGAAAACTGTTTGAAGAATGGAAAACAAGTTTTGATATTATTACCTTCAGTATTTGGTTTCAAAGCAACGTCTCTATATGGGATAAAGTGTTTTTTGGTGTAGATTTTTCTTGGATGATGTTGAAATTATTTAAAAAATAGTTTAAATTATTCATTGATTTATTGAGATTGCACGAATGTAGTATTTGGGAAAGGTTGAATATGTGTTTGTATTTAAAGTTTCATGTTTATATAAAATGTAATTTTTTTGTTGTAAACCCACTTTGTGTCTCTTGGTGGTGTTTTATAAGTGCTGAAAATGGTTCATTTAATTGTGTAGTTGGTGCAAAACTAGTTTTAAGGACAATTTATTAAGCAAGTTGTTTGAATGACCCTCATGTTTGTAATTGGGTGTGTTTATTTGTGTCATCCCTTGTTGTGTTATTTAAATAATTCTTTTTAAGTTGTGATAATTTTTTATTTTCTTCATTGAGTGTTTCTAAATGGTGATTTGTGAAATGATTAGGTAACGACAAATATAATTTGGAATGGTATTTTGGTGTGCGTTAGTTTTTTCAATGTTGTTTGGGTATCAAAATGGCAACTTTTGTGTGTAATGTCTTGTTTAGTCTGTGATATGGGTTAGCAATATACTATGTGAATGTGAAACTTGATTGAGCACAAGGGAGAACCTCATATATCTCGGTGGGAGGACTAGAATTAGTGCACTAGTGATCTGGAGTGGTATTGCCCCTGATTTAGATTATCTAGATTGACGATTGCAACACTAACAAAACATATAAAATACTGAGGTTCATGGTCTTTTTAAGCCACATTTTTTTAGGGTCGTAGTAATCTAAGCCATGTTTTCTGAGGGTCGTGGTTTCTAATCCACGTTTCACCGAGAGACGAGGTTCTAGGGTCCCAATAGAGCCAGGTGAACCTTATGGGATTTAACCAAAGTGCTCTACCGTCAATGATGTGGTGCCTTCTGTTGGATTATAGAGGATCACATGTGTGTGTGTGAGTATGTATGTGTGTGTGCCATTAATGAGTATTTTTCTCTTCCTCTTTAAAATAGTTTTTGTGAAATGGTTCTTTCTTAGTGTTTTCTTTTACCTTTTAGCTTGTAAATGTTTTATTTAAAAGCATTTTGAAAGTATAATTTTGTATAAGCACATTAAATTATCTCTTGGATGTTGTGGCATGGAATATTTTTATTTATTGGTATCCTATTGGGCCATTGGATTACACCCTAAAAACACCCTTGGGTGTATGTAGATTCTGTTTTTTGTTTATCCCAGGTTGAGGCATCGTTCTCAACGATGGTGGTTCGAGTTGTTAGTGGCATTCTCATGCAGGTCCTTGGTGGTAGCTAGTGGATATTTCACCTCTCTTATAGCATGGAGGTTTTTTATAGATTTTTGTTACTCCTCTATCGTAGTACTTGTTGTTTTTTCTAACATTGTAAATCATTAATTTTAAAAGTTGTTAAGGGAATGTTTTATTGAATTTATCTGATCTGATTTTTTAGTTTTTTTTGTTCCTTTTAATATGTTTAATTCGGTAATATCCTTACTAGGTTTTATTTTTGATACCCAAGAACTTGTGCCAGCCCGTGGGGATTGGGAATGCCCTTTGGGTTATTCCACAGACTGGGTCAGGCCCCAGGTCGAAAAATATTCACATGACTTTTTTAATGTGTCTAATAAGAAAGTGTTTTCTTAAGGGACATCCTCGAATTCTTGGATCAAGATACATCATACAATTCCAAATGAAATGATCTATAAGTTTCTAATTTTATTGATTGGTTTATCACAATGTAAAATATTAATATTTTATATGGATAATATATTGTTAAAATATCATTTTGTAGAGATGGTGGTTCTTTAAAAAATGTGGACCATTCTAGTAAAGTCCCACCCATGTTGGAGGCAGTATTGATGAGATATAGGCACAAAACCAGGATGGTTAATCCCATTGTGATTATTTTTCATGATTATCATTCATTGGTGGTGTGACTATGTTATAAAATCAAGGGAAATTGGATATGGTATTTCCCATGCTGATAGTATAGTTTTCCTATGTGAAATGTCCAAGGCTAAAATAGATGTTGTTGTCTCTGGTGCGATCTATTAGTCTATTTGTGGGAAACAAGTATTCTATTATATCCATGGTGTTTTATGAAGGTGTATGTGGATTATAGATGGTGTATCATGTCAAACTACTAAAGTATAAGTGCACCATCCATTGTATGAAAATATTTGGTTGATAGGTAATGGTGAAAGGAATAACAACATGACCTAGAAGGACTATTGCTATAGTGATATGCATTTTCAAGGAAAAACAACAAATAATTCTTCACATGGAATTAGTAAAAGATGAATCAGGATACTTCATTTTGTTAGGCTATGTTTTTAAGACACACAACCATATATGATATATGGCTCCCTAACATGACTAGTTTTATGAATTTTGGAATCATTATATATATCAGTTACAAAAACATGATTTAAATGATCATTTTAAATTGGAAGAAGTGAAAAAATTGTATGAATTATGTTAATGTTTTTTACTTTAAAAATTTATATTTAAATTTATGGAAGTCTTCTATTTAAATTATATTACAAACGTATATGAAAATGAGGAAATGAAGGTGTTTGTGTGGATTCATTCAATATCCCTAGAAAAGTGATGATGAGAAACTTAACACTAACATTGATAGATAATTTATGTGTTTAGGTGAGTGAGGAAATATATTTCACATTAGTTATGGAATGAAGTTGAGTAAGAATGAAGGAGAAGAAGAGGTGTGGAAAAAGAGATTCTATGGTGAAGAAGAAAAAAATTCTTAAAATATTATCAATAATGATTTAGATATTACATGTTATTATGAATAGAAGATCATTTTCCATTTTTGTTTTCATTCATAAGATGAATACCTTGAATAATATATTTCAAGTGAAATAAGATTAAGAAAATGAAGAATACAAATATGTTCACCAAAAACCGTGTAGTATATCAAAATAAGTCTCTCTGGTTGTGGTCTAAAAAATGTGCAAATTTTGGGTTGAAAATATAGTGATTTATTTGGATTATATAATGTGTGGGACTCACAAAACATTGGTACAAGGATAAATTGTTCCCAATTGTATCGATATGTTAGCACTAGTAGATCATATGATCTTAGTGAAATCCATATCATCCCTTTTATAAGACATTCATCATTAAAGTTCAAACAAGAAAATATGTACATCTCTTCTATGTGTCTACTAAATGTTGTTTCCTTGAAGAAAAATTATCAGGATAAAGAGAGATAATGATAGAGACTATTTGAATCATCCTAAAACTGTAATGGCTGTAAAAATGAGTTGGTTGATTGAAATAGTGATAATTTGACACTTTCACTGATTCATTATCCTATTAGTGTATAATATATCCCAAACCAATCCTCTAAAGTGGTATCAAAACAATAAGTTAGAATCTATTAGATTCTAAATTGGTATCAGTGCACCAGATTCACTATTGGTTGACTTCTCATATTCAATAAGTACTGTTTTGATATTTTATATTTCATTTCTATAATTATTATGAAGAGTAGTTTTGGATATTTTCATTCTATGTCTAATCATAACATATTTTCTTAAAAAAATTATGTACATGAAATTTATAGAGATGAATAAGATGAATAAGATGTTCCTCCTATCTAGGGTGAAATAAATGTTATATTATTCAAGAAATGATTATTCAAAAGTTGAAATATTTTGATATTAGAAAACAAATGATTCAATAACTAAGGATATAGAAAACATTACTACCTTTGTACGATCAATTCATTCATGCGATCAATGGGTATTTTTCAATAATAAATAAATATGTATTGAAGAATAATCTAACGGGGTTAATAATATTTCATTTATTTTTGTTATTGAATAATTAAAATATTTTTTTAATATTTTAACATATAATTTTTTTTTACATTTTTGGGCTTTCTGAATGTCAAAAGGAATAATTAACATAGCTTTATGAAGAAACATATAAGTTTGAGATATACTTGGGTTAATTAAATGTAAATTTAATTGTGATTTAAAAAAAATATATTCAATGAATATGATTGTTAGGATATTGAAGAGTGCCATTCAAAATTTTAGGAGTGGATAAATACTCTCTAATAATAGAATGATTAATGTAATGAGTTTTTTAAGAGTAACCATTAGTTAGATGAAAATATAAAAAAATTATTGATGTCATGAATGTAAAATTTTATATTATATCCATAAACATTTAAGAACATGATAAATTGCATCAATAAAATAATATAATTCGTGATGAAAGAGTGGGATAAACATGATGTAATATGATGATCAAAACATATTTATTGAATATCAAAGTAATTACCCAAATATAATCTGTATAAGTTTAGTAATAAAATTGGGTAACTTATAAATAAAATAGATTGAGTATTCATGATTAATTAGTGTGGAAATACCATCACACATTTTTCTATAAAGTTTATAATGTAAAAATACCATAACTATGTGATGAGAAGATCAAGTAATAATTTAAAAATATTCATCATGAAGTATCAAAGGAAGAGGTACCATACATATTTAAATGTAATTATTTAAATTAATATATTTCAATAAATATTTCACAACCAGATAAAAATTATATAAAATTTTGATTATGAGAAATTTATAAGAGGATACCACTATGTATACGGTGGTTAAAAGAATACGTAAAAGTGGGGGTTCTCAAATTAAGCTAATCTTTCGATGAAGAAGGAATAAAAATTTATGATACTAAATTTTCAAAGTCTAGATAACACGTAAAAATGAAGATAAAACAATTTTTATTTGGAAGTGATGGTGTTGAAATTGATTTAGAAGTTATGGAATGGATTATTGTTTCAATAATTTATGTTTAGAATTGGAAAAGAATCATATTATAAGGGGATGAAAACTCAAGAAGAAGTAACATTAATAATTGATGATTAATCATTCCTTCACTAATTGATTAAAAGATCATAGTCATTTCTATAATTATTTTAGATCTGATGGTCCCAAAAGCGATTTGTGTTCTTATAAACATGTATCCAATGAAAATGGGAAGAAAAATAATAAAATTGGGGGATGGAGAAGGAAGAGTCATTATTAGGAATAAATGAAAATAATTTTTAAATGAAGGATACACCTAAGGATTTTCAATCCGGTAAGTTTTACTTGGAAACCAACGATGTGAAAGATGAAATTCATGGTAAGTCTAATAATATCAGTAAGAGTGTAATTTCATGAGTGAATAGTGTAAATAATTGAACATTTATGTTTTCATGTGGGTAACCCAAAAAATCCATTAATATTTATAGAAATATGAGGAATTTAGTTGGAATATCTAGAAATAGAAAGGATTATTAAATTAGTATTAGAAAAAATCAAGAGAAAATGTAATGAAGAAGTATCCAAAAGAATATTTCATATTTCATGAGATGTTAACAAAAAAATTAAAACAATTGTGATAAAAAATCTATTTTTTGGAAATACAATAAAGCTAGATACATTTTTAAGGGGATTATAACAACATTACTAGTATAATAAGAACCCTTGAAGAGAATTTTTGTTTTATTAGAATATTCATTGGATTTAAAGTATAAATATATAATAAAAATCTCGAAAAAAACAAATTCAGGGTGTGTTGAGATAAATTCTACGATTGAATAAATAATATCTAAATATTAGATTTTGTAGTATGAATATTGAGGAGTTATGGTTGAGAAAAAGGTGAGTCACATAAAGAATTACATTTTAGTGTTTTTTTACAAAACAACGTCTTGAAATCTATCCTTTAAGATATTTATGTATATTAATATGTTGAGGAATGTATCCCTTGAGGGGTAGACAATAAAAAATATTTTAAATCCACCAAAAAACTATATCCTTAAAATATAAATTGTAACAATTTTTTTTGAAGGTTTTGTTATCGAAAGGGTATATTATCATAATCTCACATCATTAATATTAAAAAAATATTCTAAAAAAAGAGATATATGGTTTTAAATTAAATAAAATTTCATGATTAATGATGTGAAAAAGAATTGTTCAATTCCCTCTATGATTGAAATATTACAATTTTTTTACTTATGTGATTCAGGAAATTCATGATTTACTTATATTTTAAGAATATTTATATGAATTAATATATATTACTGGTCTCATCTTTTATACAATTTGGAAAACTCTTAAATATTTAATATAGGTGGTTTTAATTATCTTAATCATCATGTTGAATTTATTTTGGACAAATTAGTTGACTATAAGAGACCCTAATATTTTCAACTATGAGCATGGATCAATAGACTTATTTGGAATGGATAATGAAAATTTTTTATGTATTAATTGGTACCCTTTACTAAAAAAATTATTTCTTACTAATATGTGGAAGAGATGTTAAATGAAAATTTCGATAAGAAAGGGGAGAGGTATAAAACTACATGTTCGTATATATATTTATTGAAAATAAATTGAAATATCATTATAAAAAAGTATTGAAAATAAATTCCATGTTGGAGTAATTTATTTTACACCGAAGCTTCAAATATAGTATTATTTTACTTTTGAAGAAAAATTAACATAATTAAAATAGTTTTATTCAAGAATTTTTTTGTAACAAAAAATATGAAATTTTATAAATTCAATTTCCTTAAATTAATTTCATTTTTGAAATAATTATATCAAAATTAATATTGGGTGAAATTTTAAGATTATTCATAAATGATTAATTTTTTCATTTAATAATGAATGATATGGATTTGGGAAATATTGTGGTTTCTTTTCATTAAATAAATTAATTCAAAAATCCCATTATATTTTTTATTGATTTATGAAGTAAAATATGGTGATTTTTATTTAGAATATTATAAATTTATTCAATATTTATTAGGCATTTTATATAAGTTAATTTTTATTATTAAATAAACATTTTATAAAAACAATATTTCATTATGTGTAATGAATTTTTATAAAAATTAATTTATTCAAATTATAGAAATTGAATCATAAAATATTGATTCAATATCTGGAATTACGACGACCAACTTTTTTTAACATATCCCTTTTATCTTTATGAAGTTTGAATGAAAAATTTTATAAAATTAATTACATCATTAAAGGGGAAATACATTACTAAAGGTTAAAAAATGTTACAAGAAATTTAAAATAAACCTATCACTTTCCATTATTTCATTAGACGTGTGGAATTTGGCTATAACCATAAAAAATATAAATATATATAAATTTTGTTCAATTTGACATTCGTAGACACATTAGTATTATTTTTTGAAAATAGTATTCTAAAATAACCCAACCTTGAATTTAATTTAATTTATATTGTCACATAAAGAGATGTATATTTTATGAAAAATAAAAAATTATTATTTTAAAAATAAATTATTATTTTATTATGAAATTTTTCTTCTAATTTATAATGATGGAATAATTATCATTAATTCTTAAATAATTCCAATACTATATTTATCTAATTATAATACAAATGATATAAATTATTTTTAAAACTCTAAAACTAATAATTTTATAGTGAGTTATACTAACCTACAAATTTAATATATATATATATATATGTGAAATATGATATAAGTGTAAAAATTATATATTTCAAATACTTATTTTTATTGATCTATCTAATGTCAATTTAAATGAAAAATGTCAAAAATTGCATTATTGATATTTTATCAAAAATTAATTGTTCATTAAATAATTTGGAAATCATAAAAAAAACATGAAATTTAATATTTTTGAACAAAAGTGATAAAATATTTCATCCCTTTTCTATTTATGAGAATAATCCAAACACATTTGTAAATATATAATCCTTTAATATTGATTACATCATTACTGCATTTAAGGTATATATTGTTTAAAAAAGGGGATAAACTAAATGGTAAAATTTAAATCACCACATAAACATATAAAAGTTTTGATGGAATAATGGATTTAAAAAATATCCTATATTATTTTCAATATTATGTCCATATTGGGTCACTTTAAAATGAAAATAAATTTAATACACTTATATATTATTAGTAATTCCAATTGTGTCCATCTCTACACTATAAAATGGTAACACTTATCCAATATTCATACACAATCTATAACAATATTTCTCCAAATATAAATATAGAAATATTTTATAAACTTATTATTAATATTCTTTTATTTCTAAAATGACATACCTATGTCCGATAATGGATGATCAAATGATTTGTTTTAAAGTTGTGGTGTTCCTCATTAAAGATTGTTTTAAATTTCCTTTTTGTTAATCATCATATAGACCAATTTTATCATTTATAAAATAATAAAAATAGAATAATTAATATACATATATGTTATTATTTTTATTATTTTGAAACCATTTTCATTTAATTTTTTACAAAAAAAAAAGACAATGTCACTAATGCGTACGTATGTCTTATCATGTCCAAAAAGCAGTGTAATTTTATTTTCATCACCACATTACATGGACGGTTATAGTGATAAAATTATTAATATATATTATATTTTTTATAAAAAATTGTGCTGGAATCATAATCACAAATATACCTTATTGACTTTAGATACATTGTAAAATGATAATGTCTCTATTCTTTATTAGTGGATTACCTCCTCCACAAAGCGATGTGACTCATTTTTCATATCCCATTTACATGGATGGAAATAAGGATATATATATATACATATTAAAATTATAACATATTTAAAGTTATTGAGATTATGAAACCATAATGAATGTATGGGGACCAAGTCCCCCATCACTAAACCTGGATGAATAAATAAATAGTCGATACACAGAATAATGTCAACAAAAAATGATTGTTGGTGAATGGGAGATAAGATGCTAAAAGATGTTTATATAAGATATTATAAATTTTAATATGGTTATGTTTTAAATTAATAACACGTTTATAACCACTATGTTAGATGATAAAGCATATTCATCTAAGGAGAAATGTAAGGTAAGATATTTCATCTCAATTTCCACTCTGTTGATACATATTTGGTATTATAAACTAGTTTAGTTTTATGTTGTGTATAATATGACCCATTGAGATACATAAAATTTATATATACTAATTCATGATTATTAATGTCACATTTCATGTATATTATTACGATGGATTAAATAATTAATGTTACCGATCTGATATTTGGGATTGCTCTTATTTTGATTTATAGAATATTCTACATTATCCATAAAAATAATGTATATTTACTTATATAATGTTTAATTAATAATATTTCATTCTATTTTATAATATTTTATCTCTTTTTAAATTCATTTCAAAAAATTAGTTTTTTATAGAAAAGAAGATCTTATTTTTTTTGTTGATTGATTATATTTTTCTTCTTGGTCATTATTTTTAAAAATTATTTTAAAATTTTAATATTATTAGCAAAAAAATTATCAAAGAAATATTATTTTATCCTTTTTTAAGGGTTTAATTTCAAATTTATAGGTTTTCCCAAAGGTCAATTTTCAACTAAATTTTAAAAAAATTGAAAAATTATTTTTTCAATGTATACTTTGTTAACATATTTCCCACCTCTATAACTACCATATTATATGGATGTTCATCTACATGTTTTTAGTTATTATAAAAAAGAAAATATTAATGAAAAATAGTCTAATTTTTTAATATAATTTTATAATTTTGTTTAAATTATATATTCTACTAAAATAATCAATATTAATAATGAATGTATGGTCATTTTTATCTCTTGATTAATTTTACGTCCATTATCATTCTCTAGAAACATTAATTTTACTGTTATCTTTGGAAATTACATTTGTATTATTTATATATTATTTTTACCATGGATATGATTATTTATTAAAATGTATATCATTTATATATCCAATAATTTATATAGAATGTAATTTTATTAACCTAGAAAATATAGATATTCCTTACTCTTTACTCAAAATAAATATTTATATTTTTGTGTGTACTATTATTAATTAAATTCAACATATTATTAATTCCCTATAAATGAAGTGAAGGGTGGGGCATTGAATTATATAGACCCTCGATGCACCAAAAAGTCTCATTAAACAAATTAGTGATCCCAAATTATTCAATGATATTTTGGTGAATGCCTACATATAGGTTAAACTTCTTCACTATAAGGTATTTATTAATAAAAATATCATGATACTTATGATAATGATGTCCAATAGTATTAATAATCTTCATTTATAATTATGATATTTTTATACATGTGAATACTACAATGATATTATCAATGGATGTATTCCATGGATAAGTTATTAATTAAATGGAATGTGTTTCTTATTATTTTCCATTCCATATTGAATAATCCTTATTTAATACTATTATATTCCATTATAATCCTCCCTTAAATCTCATTTTTAACCATTTATAATGGATATGAACAAGAATTTTTTTAACGAGTTTCAAGGATCCCAAATATATACTTTTTTATGTTTTATATTATATTAAAATTTTAAAATAGGTAACATGTATATATATGGTACTCTAAGACAAATTAACTATTGGGGCATTCAAGACAATATACCATGTGTCGATTCTAATTAAATAAAGTATACACCATCTTTGGGTTAATAGATTTGGGTTTTTAATAGTTTTTATAATTTAATCATTAATATAAACCTTTGGTACAAGATTTTAAATGAATATAACTAACATGAGAATTATGATAATCCTTATAGTATTTGATAACATTTAAAATTAATGTGTTTTTTCTCTATATTCACAATGATTAAAATCTGACTTACTATGTCACATAATTTCTTAATGGAGGGTAATGGGTTAAATAGTATCCACACACATGGTTAATGTAAGGACTCTACAACATAATAACCCTATACAATTAGTGGTGGAGTTGAGAAGATCATGGGAATATTTGAAAAGATGACATATGATATGTATAATAATATTTGATATGTATATATATATAAACTTTATTAAAACCTGTGAAATGTTATAGTAAATATTTCACTTGTTAGAAATTAATGATTTGTATTCATCACAAAAATATAATGTCAAATATCAGTTAAAAGTAAAAGGTTTATTTCAAATCAAATTATATTTTAATGAATTACGTGGTTTTCTATAAAATATTGTTTCCAAAATTATATACTTTTAATTTTAATGATAATTTAAATTTTTATTCATGATTTTAAAATTATCTTAGGGAGAGTTTTTGTAAATTTATAGAAAATGATACTTTTTTAATAAATATTGACAATAAAAATCTTAATTGAAAATTGTATTTTTTTTAAGTATTTAAAATTTAAAATTTTATTTTTGATAAGTTAAAAAATTTAATTATTTTATTTTGATTAATTAAAATCCATTTATAGATTTTTTAGTGAGTTAAACATGAATTAAGAATACAAAATTATATGTAAAAGGCATATTTTTAGATAACCATTTGTTCACATTTTTTGGGATTGATATTAAATTTTTTTATATCAATTATATTTTTAGAATACTAAAAAAGGACTCTTTATATTGAATTAGTATTCGAAATTTTTTTAAATTGGTCCCTCTTATTTTTTGTCAACAAGAATAGTAACCTTAGTAATTTTATTCCCATAAAAAGTGTAAACAACATAATTAAATATAAAAGGTGAATGATTAATATAAAATTATGAGTATATTTCATCCATATTCACACAATTTTTTAATGTATGGACTTTTTCCATATGAATGAGATTATAACTGTTATAATGGTTTCTTTATTGGAAAAGTAAAAAATATCACGCACATGTTTTGAATAGAATTAATATTTTAAAATGATGACACAAAAACATTTCTTCATTTAAATATATTATTTAGAATTAAAAATTATTTATCATCAGCATAGTGATATATTTATATTTTTTATTTAGTAAATAATTTCATTAAATACATACCCAATGATATAAGAGTATTTGATAAGTTAATTGAAAAAATAAAATATATGATAATATAAATATTAAAATAAGCATAATTTGATTGAATTATAATGACCAATGAATTTTATAAATGATTATAACATATTAAGAATGTATTAAAACATTTAATTCTAATTTTATTAGTTTTCATGAAGTTATATAAGTCAATGTAATTGAATAGATCTAAACCTGAGATTATAGATATTTTGTGCAAATAATATTTTATTATCTGATATATAATAACAAAAATACTATATTCTGTCACGTTATTATAATTTTTATGAAATTTTAATCCGCATTATATTTATTTTACATTTTACTATTTATTTTATTAATCATTTCTCTAGATAATTAAAAAAATTTCAAATAATATGATAAAATTGTTATTGGGGGTTTAATCCAAATGATAAATGTAAAAAGTGATCTAAAATCATTGAAAAGGTATTATATGAGAGTATTTAGAATCTTAATAATCAGATATTTGAATAATATTAATTTTTATACATTTTGACTTCAAAATTATTTTATATTAAATTAATAATTTTTAAATTCCAAAAGTTCCCCTCCCTCAATTTTAAAAGGGAGATAATTATTCTCATTTATTCACACAAAAAATCATATATGGATTAGACATTATCTTAACATGTACAATGTAACATCCTAGGTAAATAAAGAATAAATAATTTTCATATTTATTAAAATTTACGAATTAAATATTAATTTTATTTTAAAGGGGTTGCTATGTTCGATAGCGTACCTGATACGCGACGATGAGTTTCTTTGAAACTTACGTAGCACACTAGTAACAAAATAATATTATTTTAAATGTTAGTTAACGAGTAGCCGTTGTACTGGAGGGAATGGATAGAAATAACTAAAATATGATTATATATGTTTTTGAATTTTTATACATTTACCCAATAAAAGATAAAGGCTTAAAATACGGAAAGAGTTCAATTTTAGGGCATATATACTCTAATTTTCACTAAAGGTTCACTTATCACCTTTTGACGGCGAACCGTCATTAAATATAGTTTTGATCACTCTTTTACATTCTTTTGGACCAAATATAACTCTTCTTTAGGATCGGGACATCAAAATTTACTTTGTGTAAATTTTTGGTACCTTTCTGATAAAGTTCATTTTTTAATGAATAGTGTAAAGTGTTGTATTTTAATTCAAAACCTCTTTTTAATCTAAATTATTTATATGATTAGATTATTATTTTAATTGGTTTTAAAGTGAAATTAGAAAATATTTTTACCATTTAATCCAATGGTGGTCATTGGAATCAATTTCACTTTGAAATTGGACTTAAACTGGTGTCAATCTTTTGATACTTATTGTTTCACAAAAACACGCTATTTGTCATGACAGCGGAAATTAATTATTAAATTAATTAATTTGACTTATATGTTTTGAATTTTGTAAAATGGACTTCATTTTTGAATTCGGAATATCAAATATATCTTAGGGTGATTTTTTGGTAATTTTCTGAAAAACATCAATTTTTGATGAATAGTGAAACCACTAAGTGGTAATCAAGCAAACTGATTTTTTAGTTAAATGAAAGTTTACCACTAATGTGTATTGAATTTTAAAAATCCGACATACATGGTTTTCATTAAGAAGTAAAATGTGGTTTAATGAGATTAAAATAATTTTTTGGTGAATAGTAACTTTTTTTCATTATTCACGATTAGAGGTAATTAGTGTAGTTTAAGGTAAAAATGATATTATAAGAATGTGAAAACACCATGACACTTGTCCTACACCTATTGGGTGGGTCATGGCCGACCAAGACAAGCCATGGGCCAACTTGGGGACCCCATGGAGCTACTTTAGTTGGAAAATGACATTAATATATTTTTATTTAATGTTAAAGTGAAAATGACACTAACATAAATTGTTTTACTAAAAGAATTTTTGAGTGGGGTTATACAAGTCCAAATTTTGATTATAAATAGTCTTTGGAAAGATAAAAAGATTTCCTACATCATAGTATTTTTGTGATAATTTTTAGACATTAAATAAATTAAATTATTTATGACATAATAATGATGCAGCGATGACATCATTATTTGACAATTTAAATAAAATGGAAAGATAATGCAAAATCTAAAACCTAAACATGGCCAAATCCAATTTGATGAGTGGATTACGAACCCTTATCACCTTATCCACGAAGTATATCAATGTGGGACCTTTTAAAACCGAAACACATTTTCAAATAAAGTAATATTTCTTTACTTTCCAAAAGTGCCCCTCCTCCCCTCTTATAAAAGGCCCCCACCTCTACCCCATTTCACACACTTCTCAAGCCTTTGGCTCGGACAACCCCTGCACAATAACTCTCTCCACATCCCTCTCCTAATCCTAGAGGATCCCCTTTGGGCAGAATCCTTTCAAAGGAAGTCTTTAGGCTCAAATCAAAAGGGAGTTACACTTTTAAAGGTAATTCATTCTCTCTTGTTCATTTGTTTTATTTTGCTTCTACAACCCCCTAAACTCTTTTTATTTACTTCTTTTGTAACAAAACCAGTATCTTCAATATACTAGGATGTTGTTATAATATTTATTTGAGCTACACTCTCACACAACTACATCAAATGGTTAAAAAACATACGGTTTCCGTGGATGGCGAAATTTTGCCTCCCGAAACGATGATTGTTCAATACTCATTTAACACCTTCAAGGGTGGCCATTATGATGTAACTATTTTTATATATGATATATAATATGTTTATGTTTTCTTTAAGCTTATGTATTTTTTATTTTTGGCATACCTTTATGGTTTCCATTATGGGTAAACACGATATCTTCATTTAAGGAAGTGCGGACTACCGCCCCCTCAAAGTGATGTGATTCGTTAATGCCATATGTGGGACGTGTAAAGGATGGATTTAAAGTTTTTATATATGATTTTATACTGTAATTATAATATACCTCTATATCATTATTATTTCTTTCCATTAAAGTATGATATAGAAATGAAAGTAGCGTTCATGTGTACGTACGGCTTGCCGTCTCCATGAACGGTGCATTTCATTTCTTATCCCCAAATGTAATGTACTATTAAAAGTACATGTATATAATGGATATATATAATTAATGATATATCTAAATGATGAATATAATTCTGGAATTAAAATATACATACCTCTCATTTAGTTTTAATTCCATTAATATGACAATGAAATGAAAGTAGCGTTCATGCGTACGTACGGCTTACCGTCTCCATGAACATTGCATTTCATTTCTTACCTCTAAATGATTATGTAATATTATAAATACATGTATATTCTGAATATATATGATATATATGATATCCAAATCAGGAATTTCATTCTGGATATAAATAACTTTTGACCACATGAACAACATGTAATTGTAAGAAGTCAACTTTCGACTTAAGAACCAAATATTGACAAAACAAACATTATTAACTTAAATGGTTACATAATGATTATAACATGGAAATAAGTGATATAAAAAGAATAATGAACTTTAAAAAGTTTCTTAATCAAGTATAAATTAACTCAAGTTTATTATTCAGGACGTTAAAGAACGATCGAGTCAAGTCGGACCTGAGGTAAGGGACTTCGTCTCAATCTCCTTTCATTGAGGCATATTTCGTTTTATACACAACTTTCTTTTATACGGTGTATAAACCCTTTGAATTTTACTTTTATACAAAAGGAATCTTTTTCTACGAAGCGTTTTACTAAACGACAAAAAGGAATGTTTTTTTAACATACGCAGTGACAACGACTTTTTCCACCGCCGCGAGTATTATTTGGACTTTGGCTTCCTCAACAAGCCGTATTGTTTTTAGAATAAAATAAATACCATATACTCTTTTATGTATTTTGGTATTGAAAATGGTTTTGATAAAGGATTCTATTATGTCAATATATTTATGTTATATTATGATTGAAATGTGGAAATATTATCATTCCTTTATATTGGTTTTATGTTTTATGATTTTATATTGGTACTTGGACATTTTAACGGGTGGTTACGTTATAAACCATATGACGGGTGGTGCCGTGAATACCAGGACGGGTGGTTACGTTATAACCTGTAATGCATTGGGTATGGAAGTCGGCCGTATGGCTATTCCATTAAGTATGTATGGAAATTGGCCATATGGCTATTCTATTAAGTGATATGTGTGGAAGTCAACCGTATGGTTATTCCACTTAAGTAAGTTTATGTCCCAAGTTACCTTTATATATGTTATGTGTTCTTTATATGGGTTTTATGGTAATCCTTTGGTTACAAAAAGGTAAGTAATGATACTTTATTCAGTGAAGATTTTTTATTACTTCATAAAGGTGAAAAGTATTACTTTGATAATGTATACATGGTTTACTTGTTGTTTTGATAAACTAACAATTTTCATTCTGTGTGTATCCCTTATTGAGCTTCTTATGCTCACCCCAAGTTTTTTGAAATGTTTTTCTCAGGACTTAAAGTGGAATAAGGTCAAGAATGGGATCAAGGGAATTTCATGCTATCTAAAACATGGAATCTAGACATCTTTCTTTTTAAGAGTTTTTATTTTATGGAGACTTAGTAGAAGTGTCTACTTTGTAATCTTTTAAGATGTAATAGTTATGTTCTAATTCTCTAAAACTCTAAACCTGAAAATATCCTCAATGTGAATTATTCATTTAATTCAATATTAAGTAAGGTTTAAGGCTGGGGCCTTATAGTTGGTATCAGAGGTCGGTTTAGACAACTTTAGGAGTTAGAAAAGTGTTAAATTATAATATGATTGAAATGATATAGCATTTACGGATTACCATGTTGCTTCGCCTAAGATATTTCTGTGTTCAGAATGGTTTTCCGTAGAGGAAACAAAGTAGCTATGTTGGGACGACATCAGGAGGAAGATAACCTTCCAAATCAGCAACCTGAGATGGTCGGAATCGGAACTGAACAGTTTGTTGCAGTGATGGCACAATTGACTCAGGCTATAAATGGTGGTGGTATCCATGCACGAGATCAGCCAGATCAACCACAGAGGAACATGTCAGTAGTGGAACATTTCATGAGGCAACATCCCCCATCATTCAGAGGATCATCTGACCCTGTGCAAGCTGAAGGGTGGATTAAAGCACTGGAGAATATTTTTGATGTCATGGGGTGTTCAGAACATCAAAAGGTTAGTCTTGCTGTTTACCGTTTTGAAGGTGAAGCTGATCAGTGGTGGTCGATGGTGAAAAATATAAGGGATAGTGATGAGATTGAGGATCTTCACTGGGACGAATTCAAAGGTATGTTTCTTGAGAAATATTTTCCTAAGGTGGTTCGTCTTAGGATGGAAAAAAAGTTCCTAGAATTAAGGCAGGAGGATGATTCAGTGGCTGCTTATGAAGAAAAGTTCACTCGATTGGCAAGGTATGCTCCAAACTTCATACGAGATCTTGATAGTAAAATAAACCGTTTTTACTCAGGGTTAAAGCCAAAGTATCGAAGGGCTTTAGCTTCTCGTGAGCTCAAAAGTTATGAAAAACTTGTTCGATGTACGGAGAAGGTGGAAATGGAGTTTGCCGATGATCAGGTGTTCTATGACAAACAACAGAATAAGAGGTCTAGTTGGCAGGCAAAGGGGAAGAATTCATCAAAGAAGCAAGGAGGTAAGAAAACAAAATATCCATCCTGTGAGAAGTGTGGTAAAATGCATCCTGGAGAATGTTTATCCAAGTCTGGTAAGTGCTTTCGGTGTGGTAAGTCTGGTCATATTGCTCGTAACTGTAAGGAAGATGATCAAGCAGGAAATGAAAAGCCAACGGTAAGATGTTTTAAGTGTAATGAAATGGGTCATTATGCAAACGAGTGTCCAACAAAGAACTCAACTGGGGGAATGCAGCTAGACTACAAGCAGAAAGGGGTGGTAAAATCATTTGCAACAACTTCAGCAGATGTTGGGCCATCGAAAGAAGTGGTATCATCTCCAGGGAGCTCAGTATTTTTCGATGATTGAATTGAGGTCGGGGTACTATCAGTTGAAAGTAAAAGAAGCAGACGTTCCGAAGACTGCGTTCCGTACTAGATATGGCCATTATGAATTTTTAGTTATGCCTTTTGGGTTAACCAATGCACCGGCTGTATTCATGGACCTTATGAATAAAATTTTCCATGAGTTCTTGGATAAGTTTGTGTTTCTGTTTTGAGGTTTGTGAAGAGGTTATGTGTGCCTTGTGATTCACAGTTGAAGAATGAGTTGTTATGTGAGGCTCATAGTTCCCGGTTTTTAGTTCATCCTAGCAGTACTAAGATGTACAGAGATCTGCGGGAGTATTACTGGTGGGATGGAATGAAAAGAGACATTGCTGATTTTACTGTGAAGTGTTTGACATGTCAAAAGGTTAAAGCAGAGCGGCAGTTACCGAAAGGGATGCTTCAGCCTTTACCAGTGCCAGAGTGGAAATGGGAGAATATATCCCTGGACTTTGTTGTGGGATTACCGAGGACATCTCGAGGTAATAATGCAATCTGGGTTATTGTTGATCGCTTGACCAAATATGCTCATTTCCTTTCTATACGAGATACTTTCTCTCTAGATCAACTTTCCCGTTTGTATTTTAAAGAGATAGTCAGATTACATGGAGTTCTTCTCTCCATTGTATCGGAGAGTGATCCCAGGTTTACTTCTAACTTTTGGAAAGGCCTTCAGAAGTCGTTGGGTACTGAATTAAATTTTAGTACAGCTTTTTATCCTCAATCAGATGGGCAGTCAGGACGAACAATTCAGACATTAGAGGATATGCTACGAGCTTGTTCTATGGATTATCAGGGAAGTTGGGACCAACATCTTTCTTTGGTTGAGTTTTCTTATAATAACAGTTTTCATTCCAGTATACAGATGGCACCATTTTAGGAAGTATATGGGAAGCGGTGTCGAACTCCGGCTTTCTGGGATGAAGTGGGTGAAAGAAGGTTGATGGGACCAGAATTGGTAGAAGAGATGGCAGAAAAAGTTCAGCTGATTCAGAAGCACATGAGAACAGCTCAGAGTAGGTAGAAGAGTTGTGCGGATAACCGGAGGAAGGATCTATCTTTCGAGGTAGGTGATCATGTTTTTCTCAAGGTTTCTCCTTGGAAAAGTGAGATGAGATTTGGTAAGAAAGGAAAGTTGAGTCCATGGTTGGTTGGACCATAGGAAATTCTGGAAAGAGTTGGATCAGTTGCATACTGAGTGGCTTTACCTCCGAGTTTATCTCAGGTACACAATGTTTTTCACGTTTTGATGTTGAGAAAGTATATGCCAGATCCATCTCATGTTTTGAGCCTAGAGGTAGTTCAGCTGGAAGAGAACCTATCTTATGAGGAACAACCGGTCCAGATTCTTGACCACAGGGAGCAAGTGTTACGGAATAAGGTGATTCATCAGGTAAAGGTTTTGTGGAAAAACCATGTGATTTAAGAGGCAACGTGGGAATCTGAAAATGCTATGAGGGATAAATACCCCCACTTATTTTGATAAGTGAATAAAATTGCGAGGACGCAATTCCCAAAAGGGGGAAGGATGTAACATCCCAGGTAAATAAAGAATAAAGAATTTTCATATTTATTAATATTTACGAATTAAATATTAATTTTATTTTAAAGGGGTTGCTATGTTCGATAGCGTACCCGATACGCAACGATGAGTTTCTTTGAAACTTACGTAGCACACTAGTAATAAAATAATATTATTTTAAATGTTAGTTAACGAGTAGCCGTTTTACTGGAGGGAATGGATAGAAATAACTAAAATATGATTATATATGTTTTTGAATGTTTATACATTTACCCAATAAAAGATAAAGGCTTAAAATACGGAAAGAGTTCAATTTTAGGGCATATATACTCTAATTTTCACTAAAGGTTCACTTATCACCTTTTGACGGCGAACCGTCATTAAATATAGTTTTGATCACTCTTTTACATTCTTTTGGACCAAATATAACTCTTCTTTAGAATCGGGACATCAAAATTTACTTTGTGTAAATTTTTGGTACCTTTCTGATAAAGTTCATTTTTTTAATGAATAGTGTAAAGTGTTGTATTTTAATTCAAAACCTCTTTTTAATCTAAATTATTTATATGATTAGATTATTATTTTAATTGGTTTTAAAGTGAAATTAGAAAATATTTTTACCATTTAATCCAATGGTGGTCATTGGAATCAATTTCACTTTGAAATTGGACTTAAACTGGTGTCAATCTTTTGATACTTATTGTTTCACAAAAACACGCTATTTGTCATGACAGCGGGAATTAATTATTAAATTAATTAATTTGACTTATATGTTTTGAATTTTGTAAAATGGACTTCATTTTTGAATTCGGAATATCAAATATAGCTTAGGGTGATTTTTTGGTAATTTTCTGAAAAACATCAATTTTTGATGAATAGTGAAACCACTAAGTGGTAATCAAGCAAACTGATTTTTTTGTTAAATGAAAGTTTACCACTAATGTGTATTGAATTTTGAAAATCCGACATACATGGTTGTCATTAAGAAGTAAAATGTGGTTTAATGAGATTAAAATAATTTTTTGGTGAATAGTAACTTTTTTTCATTATTCGCGATTAGAGGTAATTAGTGTAGTTTAAGGTAAAAATGATATTATAAGAATGTGAAAACACCATGACACTTGTCCTACACCTATTGGGTGAGTCATGGCCGACCAAGACAAGCCATGGGCCAACTTGGGGACCCCATGGAGCCACTTTAGTTGGAAAATGACATTAATATATTTTTATTAAATGTTAAAGTGAAAATGACACTAACATAAATTGTTTTACTAAAATAATTTTTGAGTGGGTTTATACAAGTCCAATTTTTGATTATAAATAGTCTTTGGAAATATAAAAAGATTTCCTACATCATAGTATTTGTTTTATAATTTTTAGACATTAAATAAATTAAATTATTTATGACATAATAATGATGCAGCGATGACATCATTATTTGACAATTTAAATAAAATGGAAAGATAATGAAAAATATAAAACCTAAGAATGGCCAAAACCAATTGGATGAGTGGATTTCAAACCCTTATCACCTTATCCACGAATTATATCAATGTCGGACCTTTTAAAACCGAAACACATTTTCAAATAAAGTAATATTTCTTTACTTTCCAAAAGTGCCCCTCCTCCCCTCTTATAAAAGGCCCCCACCTCTACCCCATTTCACACAATTCTCAAGCCTTTGGCTCGGCCAACCCCTGCCCAATTACTCTCTCCACATCCCTCTACTCATCCTAGAGGATTCCCTTTGGGCAGAATCCTTTCAAAGGAAGCCTTTAGGCTCAAATCAAAAGGGAGTTACACTTTTAAAGGTAATTCATTCTCTCTTGTTCATTTGTTTGATTTTGCTTCTACAACCCCCTAAACTCTTTTTATTTACTTCTTTTGTAACAACACCAGTATGTTCAATATACTAGGATGTTGTTATAATATTTATTTGAGATACACTCTCACACAACTACATCAAATGGTTAAAGAACATACGGTTTCCGTGGATGGCGAAATTCTGCCTCCCGAAACGATGATTGTTCAATACTTATTTAACACCTTCAAGGGTGGCCATTATGATGTAACTATTTTTATATATGATGTATAGTATGTTTATGTTTTCTTTAAGCTTATATATTTTTCATTTTTGGCATACCTTTATGGTTTCCATTATGGGTAAACACGATATCTTCATTTAAGGAAGTGCGGACTACCGCCCCCTCAAAGTGATGTGATTCGTTAATGCCATATGTGGGACGTGTAAAGGATGGATTTAAAGTTTTTATATATGATGTTATACTGTAATTATAATATACCTCTATATCATTATTATTTCATTCCATTAAAGTATGATATAGAAATGAAAGTAGCGTTCATGTGTACGTACGGCTTGCCGTCTCCATGAACGGTGCATTTCATTTCTTATCCCCAAATGTAATGTACTATTAAAAGTACATGTATATAATGTATATATATAATTAATGATATATCTAAATGATGAATATAATTCTGGAATTAAAATATACATACCTCTCATTTAGTTTTAATTCCATTAATATGACAATGAAATGAAAGTAGCGTTCATGCGTACGTACGGCTTACCGTCTCCATGAACGGTGCATTTCATTTCTTACCTCTAAATGATTATGTAATATTATAAATACATGTATATTCTGAATATATATGATATATATGATATCCAAATCAGGAATTTCATTCTGGATATAAATAACTTTTGACCACATGAACAACATGTAATTGTAAGAAGTCAACTTTCGACTTAAGAACCAAATATTGACAAAACAAACATTATTAACTTAAATGGTTACATAATGTTTATAACATGGAAATAAGTGATATAAAAAGAATAATTAACTTTAAAAAGTTTCTTAATCAAGTATAAATTAACTCAAGTTTATTATTCAGGACGTTAAAGAACGATCGAGTCAAGTCGGACCTGAGGTAAGGGACTTCGTCTCAATCTCCTTTCATTGAGGCATATTTCGTTTTATACACAACTTTCTTTTATACGGTGTATAAACCCTTTGAATTTTACTTTTATACAAATGGAATATTTTTCTACGAAGCGTTTTACTAAACGACAAAAAGGAATGTTTTTTTAACATACGCAGTGACAACGACTTTTTCCGCCACCGCGAGTATTATTTGGACTTTGGCTTCCTCAACAAGCCGTATTGTTTTTAGAATAAAATAAATACCATATACTCTTTTATGTATTTTGGTATTCAAAATGGTTTTGATAAAGGATTTTATTATGTCAATATATTTATGTTATATTATGATTGAAATGTGGAAATGTTATCATTCCTTTATATTGGTTTTATGTTTTATGATTTTATATTGGTACTTGGACATTTTAACGGGTGGTTACGTTATAAACCATATGACGGGTGGTGCCGTGAATACCAGGACGGGTGGTTACGTTATAACCTCCAATGCATTGGGTATGGAAGTCGGCCGTATGGCTATTCCATTAAGTATGTATGGAAATTGGCCGTATGGCTATTCTATTAAGTGATATGTGTGGAAGTCAACCGTATGGTTATTCCACTTAAGTAAGTTTATGTCCCATGTTACCTTTATATATGTTATGTGTTCTTTATATGGGTTTTATGGTAATCCTTTGGTTACAAAAAGGTAAGTAATGATACTTTATTCAGTGAAGATTTTTTATTACTTCATAAAGGTGAAAAGTATTACTTTGATAAAGTATACATGGTTTACTTGTTGTTTTGATAAACTAACAATTTTCATTCTGTGTGTATCCCTTACTGAGCTTCTTATGCTCACCCCAAGTTTTTTGAAATGTTTTTCTCAGGACTTAAAGTGGAATAAGGTCAAGGATGGGATCAAGGGAATTTCATGCTATCTAAAACATGGAATCTAGACATCTTTCTTTTTAAGAGTTTTTATTTTATGGAGACTTAGTAGAAGTGTCTACTTTGTAATCTTTTAAGATGTAATAGTTATGTTCTAATTCTCTAAAACTCTAAACCTGAAAATATCCTCAATGTGAATTATTCATTTAATTCAATATTAAGTAAGGTTTAAGGCTGGGGCCTTATAGTTGGTATCAGAGGTCGGTTTAGACAACTTTAGGAGTTAGAAAAGTGTTAAATTATAATATGATTGAAATGATATAGCATTTACGGATTACCATGTTGCTTCGCCTAAGATATTTCTGTGTTCAGAATGGTTTTCCGTAGAGGAAACAAAGCAGCTATGTTGGGACGACATCAGGAGGAAGATAACCTTCCAAATCAGCAACCTGAGATGGTCGGAATCGGAACTGAACAGTTTGTTGCAGTGATGGCACAATTGACTCAGGCTATAAATGGTGGTGGTATCCATGCACGAGATCAGCCAGATCAACCACAGAGGAACATGTCAGTAGTGGAACATTTCATGAGGCAACATCCCCCATCATTCAGAGGATCATCTGACCCTGTGCAAGCTGAAGGGTGGATTAAAGCACTGGAGAATATTTTTGATGTCATGGGGTGTTCAGAACATCAAAAGGTTAGTCTTGCTGTTTACCGTTTTGAAGGTGAAGCTGATCAGTGGTGGTCGATGGTGAAAAATATAAGGGATAGTGATGAGATTGAGGATCTTCACTGGGACGAATTCAAAGGTATGTTTCTTGAGAAATATTTTCCTAAGGTGGTTCGTCTTAGGATGGAAAAAAAGTTCCTAGAATTAAGGCAGGAGGATGATTCAGTGGCTGCTTATGAAGAAAAGTTCACTCGATTGGCAAGGTATGCTCCAAACTTCATACGAGATCTTGATAGTAAAATAAATCGTTTTTACTCAGGGTTAAAGCCAAAGTATCGAAGGGCTTTAGCTTCTCGTGAGCTCAAAAGTTATGAAAAACTTGTTCGATGTACGGAGAAGGTGGAAATGGAGTTTGCCGATGATCAGGTGTTCTATGACAAACAACAGAATAAGAGGTCTATTTGGCAGGCAAAGGGGAAGAATTCATCAAAGAAGCAAGGAGGTAAGAAAAAAAAATATCCATCCTGTGAGAAGTGTGGTAATATGCATCCTGGAGAATGTTTATCCAAGTCTGGTAAGTGCTTTCGGTGTGGTAAGTCTGGTCATATTGCTCGTAACTGTAAGGAAGATGATCAAGCAGGAAATCAAAAGCCAACGGTAAGATGTTTTAAGTGTAATGAAATGGGTCATTATGCAAACGAGTGTCCAACAAAGAACTCAACTGGGGGAATGCAGCTAGACTACAAGCAGAAAGGGGTGGTAAAATCATTTGCAACAACTTCAGCAGATGTTGGGCCATCGAATGAAGTGGTATCAGCTCCAGGGAGCTCAGTATTTTTCGAAGATTGAATTGAGGTCGGGGTACTATCAGTTGAAAGTAAAAGAAGCAGACGTTCCGAAGACTGCGTTCCGTATTAGATATGGCCATTATGAATTTGTAGTTATGCCTTTTGGGTTAACCAATGCACCAGCTGTATTCATGGACCTTATGAATAAAATTTTCCATGAGTTCTTGGATAAGTTTGTGTTTCTGTTTTGAGGTTTGTGAAGAGGTTATGTGTGCCTTGTGATTCATAGTTGAAGAATGAGTTGTTATGTGAGGCTCATAGTTCCCGGTTTTCAGTTCATCCTAGCACTACTAAGATGTACAGAGATCTGCGGGAGTATTACTGGTGGGATGGAATGAAAAGAGACATTGCTGATTTTACTGTGAAGTGTTTGACATGTCAACAGGTTAAAGCAGAGCGGCAGTTACCGAAAGGGATGCTTCAGCATTTACCAGTGCCAGAGTGGAAATGGGAGAATATATCCATGGACTTTGTTGTGGGATTACCGAGGACATCTCGAGGTAATAATGCAATCTGGGTTATTGTTGATCGCTTGACCAAATCTGTTCATTTCCTTTCTATACGAGATACTTTCTCTCTAGATCAACTTTCCCGTTTGTATCTTAAAGAGATAGTCAGATTACATGGAGTTATTCTCTCCATTGTATCGGATAGTGATCCCAGGTTTACTTCTAACTTTTGGAAAGGCCTTCAGAAGTCGTTGGGTACTGAATTAAATTTTAGTACAGCTTTTTATCCTCAATCAGATGGGCAGTCAGAACGAACAATTCAGACATTAGAGGATATGCTACGAGCTTGTTCTATGGATTATCAGGGAAGTTGGGACCAACATCTTTCTTTGGTTGAGTTTTCTTATAATAACAGTTTTCATTCCAGTATACATATGGCACCATTTCAGGAAGTATATGGGAAGCGGTGTCGAACTCCAGCTTTCTGGGATGAAGTGGGTGAAAGAAGGTTGATGGGACCAGAATTGGTAGAAGAGATGGCAGAAAAAGTTCAGCTGATTCAGAAGCACATGAGAACAGCTCAGAGTAGGTAGAAGAGTTATGCGGATAACCGGAGGAAGGATCTATCTTTCGAGGTAGGTGATCATGTTTTTCTCAAGGTTTCTCCTTGGAAAAGTGTGATGAGATTTGGTAAGAAAAGAAAGTTGAGTCCATGGTTGGTTGGACCATACGAAATTCTGGAAAGAGTTGGATCAGTTGCATACCGAGTGGCTTTACCTCCGAGTTTATCTCAGGTACACAATGTTTTTCACGTTTTGATGTTGAGAAAGTATATGCCAGATCCATCTCATGTTTTGAGCCTAGAGGTAGTTCAGCTGGAAGAGAACCTATCTTATGAGGAACAACCGGTCCAGATTCTTGACCACAGGGAGCAAGTGTTACGGAATAAGGTGATTCATCAGGTAAAGGTTTTGTGGAAAAACCATGTGATTTAAGAGGCAACGTGGGAATCTGAAAATGCTATGAGGGATAAATACCCCCACTTATTTTGATAAGTGAATAAAATTGCGAGGACGCAATTCCCAAAAGGGGGAAGGATGTAACATCCCAGGTAAATAAAGAATAAATAATTTTCATATTTATTAATATTTACGAATTAAATATTAATTTTATTTTAAAGGGGTTGCTATGTTCGATAGCGTACCCGATACGCAACGATGAGTTTCTTTGAAACTTACGTAGCACACTAGTAATAAAATAATATTATTTTAAATGTTAGTTAACGAGTAGCCGTTGTACTGGAGGGAATGGATAGAAATAACTAAAATATGATTATATATGTTTTTGAATGTTTATACATTCACCCAATAAAAGATAAAGGCTTAAAATACGGAAAGAGTTCAATTTTAGGGCATATATACTCTAATTTTCACTAAAGGTTCACTTATCACCTTTTGACGGCGAACCGTCATTAAATATAGTTTTGATCACTCTTTTACATTCTTTTGGACCAAATATAACTCTTCTTTAGAATCGGGACATCAAAATTTACTTTGTGTAAATTTTTGGTACCTTTCTGATAAAGTTCATTTTTTTAATGAATAGTGTAAAGTGTTGTATTTTAATTCAAAACCTCTTTTTAATCTAAATTATTTATATGATTAGATTATTATTTTAATTGGTTTTAAAGTGAAATTAGAAAATATTTTTACCATTTAATCCAATGGTGGTCATTGGAATCAATTTCACTTTGAAATTGGACTTAAACTGGTGTCAATCTTTTGATACTTATTGTTTCACAAAAACACGCTATTTGTCATGACAGCATGAATTAATTATTAAATTAATTAATTTGAATTATATGTTTTGAATTTGGTAAAATGGACTTCATTTTTGAATTCGTAATATCAAATATAGCTTAGGGTGATTTTTTGGTAATTTTCTGAAAAACTTCAATTTTTGATGAATAGTGAAACCACTAAATGGTAATCAAGCAAACTGATTTTTCAGTTAAATGAAATTTTACCACTAATGTGTATTGAATTTTGAAAATCCGACATTCATGGTTGTCATTAAGAAGTAAAATGTGGTTTAATGAGATTAAAATAATTTTTTGGTGAATAGTAACTTTTTTTCATTAATCGCGATTAGAGGTAATTAGTGTAGTTTAAGGTAAAAATGATATTATAATAATGTGAAAACACCATGACACTTGTCCTACACCTATTGGGTGAGTCAGGGCCGACCAAGACAAGCCATGGGCCAACTTGGGGACCCCATGGAGCTACTTTAGTTTGAAAATGACATTAATATATTTTTATTTAATGTTAAAGTGAAAATGACACTAACATAAATTGTTTTACTAAAATAATTTTTGAGTGGGGTTATACAAGTCCAATTTTTGATTATAAATAGTCATTGGAAAGCTAAAAAGATTTAATACATCATTATATTTGTTTTATAATTTTTAGACATTAAATAAATTAAATTATTTATGACATAATAATGATGCAGCGATGACATCATTATTTGACAATTTAAATAAAATGGAAAGATAATGAAAAATATAAAACCTACACATGGCCAAAACCAATTGGATGAGTGGATTTAGAACCCTTATCACCTTATCCACGAATTATATCAATTTGGGACCTTTTAAAACCGAAACACATTTTCAAATAAAGTAATATTTCTTTACTTTCCAAAAGTGCCCCTCCTCCCCTCTTATAAAAGGCCCCCACCTCTACCCCATTTCACACACTTCTCAAGCCTTTGGCTCGGCCAACCCCTGCCCAATTACTCTCTCCACATCCCTCTACTCATCCTAGAGGATTCTCTTTGGGCAGAATCCTTTCAAAGTAAGCCTTTAGGCTCAAATCAAAAGGGGGTTACACTTTTAAAGGTAATTCATTCTCTCTTGTTCATTTGTTTTATTTTGCTTCTCCAACCCCCTAAACTCTTTTTATTTACTTCTTTTGTAACAACACCAGTATCTTCAATATACTAGGATGTTGTTATAATATTTATTTGAGCTACACGCGCACAGAACTACATCAAATGGTTAAAGAACATACGGTTTCCGGGGATGGCGAAATTCTGCCTCCCGAAACGATGATTGTTCAATACTCATTTAACACCTTCAAGGGTGGCCATTATGATGTCACTGTTTTTATATATGATATATAATATGTTTATGTTTTCTTTAAGCTTCTGTATTTTTCATTTTTGGCATACCTTTATGGTTTCCATTATGGGTAAACACGATATCTTCATTTAAGGAAGTGCGGACTACCGCCCCCTCAAAGTGATGTGATTCATTAATACCATATGTGGGACGTGTAAAGGATGGATTTAAAGTTTTTATATATGATGTTATACTGTAATTATAATATACCTCTATATCATTATTATTTCTTTCCATTAAAGTATGAGATAGAAATGAAAGTAGCGTTCATGTGTACGTACAGCTTGCCGTCTCCATGAACGCTGCATTTCATTTCTTATCACCAAATGTAATGTACTATTAAAAGTACATGTATATAATGGATATATATAATTAATGATATATCTAAATGATGAATATAATTCTGGAATTAAAATATACATACCTCTCATTTAGTTTTAATTCCATTAATATGACAAAGAAATGAAAGTAGCGTTCATGCGTACGTACGGCTTACCGTCTCCATGAACGGTGCATTTCATTTCTTACCTCTAAATGATTATGTAATATTATAAATACATGTATATGCTGGATATATATGATATATATGATATCCAAATCAGGAATTTCATTCTGGATATAAATAACTTTTGACCACATGAACAACATGTAATTGTAAGAAGTCAACTTTCGACTTAAGAACCAAATATTGACAAAACAAACATTATTAACTTAAATGGTTACATAATGATTATAACATGGCAATAAGTGATATAAAAAGAATAATGAACATTAAAAAGGTTATTAATCAAGTATAAATTAACTCAAGTTTATTATTCAGGACGTTAAAGAACGATCGAGTCAAGTCGGACCTGAGGTAAGGGACTTCGTCTCAATCTCCTTTCATTGAGGCATATTTCATTTTATACACAACTTTCTTTTATACGGTGTATAAACCCGTTGAATTTTACTTTTATACAAAAGGAATCTTTTTCTACGAAGAGTTTTACTAAATGACAATGTTTTTTTAACATACGCAGTGACAACGACTTTTTCCGCCTCCGCGAGTATTATTTGGTCTTTGGCTTCCTCAACAAGCCGTATTGTTTTTAGAATAAAATAAATACCATATACTCTTTTATATATTTTGGTATTGAAAATGGTTTTGATAAAGGATTCTATTATGTCAATATATTTATGTTATATTATGATTGAAATTTGGAAATGTTATCATTCCTTTATATTGGTTTTATGTTTTATGATTTTATATTGGTACTTGGACATTTTAACGGGTGGTTACGTTATAAAACATATGACGGGTGGTGCCGTGAATACCAGGACGGGTGGTTACGTTATAACCTCCAATGCATTGGGTATGTAAGTCGGCCGTATGGCTATTCGATTAAGTATGTATGGAAATTGGCCGTATGGCTATTCCATTAAGTGATATGTGTGGAAGTCAACCGTATGGTTGTTCCACTTAAGTAAGTTTATGTCCCAAGTTACCTTTATATATGTTATGTGTTCTTTATATGGGTTTTATGGTAATCCTTTGGTTACAAAAAGGTAAGTAATGATACTTTATTCAGTGAAGAGTTTTTATTACTTCATAAAGGTGAAAAGTATTACTTTGATAAAGTATACATGGTTTACTTGTTGTTTTGATAAACTAACAATTTTCATTCTTTGTGTATCCCTTACTGAGCTTCTTATGCACACCCCAAGTTTTTCGAAATGTTTTTCTCAGGACTTAAAGTGGAATAAGGTCAAGGATGGGATCAAGGAAATTTTATGATATCTAAAACATGGAATCTAGGAATCTTTCTTTTTAAGAGTTTTTATTTTATGGAGACTTAGTAGAAGTGTCTACTTTGTAATCTTTTAAGATGTAATAGTTATGTTCTAATTCTCTAAAACTCTAAACCTGAAAAGATCCTCAATGTGAATTATTCATTTAATTCAATATTAAGTAAGGTTTAAGGCTGGGGCCTTATATACCATAAAAATATCCCTCCCCATTTTATATAGGAATCATTTGGGTCATAATACTAATCATATAGGACATGATGTTTTAAAGAAAAGAGATTTTCACAATAAGTGGTATAGTTTAGACCACATATTTTAGTTTAATTTCTTCTTCCACCACAATCAAATATTCATCAAGAATGACAAATTAAAATCAATTTTTTATAATTATACCAATATTTTATTATGATAAATATATAACCAAATTTAATTTTCCATTCTAGAAAATAAAAAAATAATCTTTAGTTTGTACAGGGGGAACTGCCTCACAAATTGAAGTAATTGGTATTCAATCAAAGTCTCTTATGAATAGATTAAAATTATGAAATAAATTCCTATATATTATAATCATTAAATATTTAAAATTATGAAAAAAATATATATCATTTACATTCTTATCATTCCATTCATTGAAATATGGTAATGTCATTTGTGCGTACCTGTGGATTACCACCAATACAAAGCTAGGTGATTTATTATCATCACCACATAACAAGGATGATATATAAAATACTATTAAAATAATATTCATTATATTCATGATATTATGATCATTATGGAAAGGTAATATAATATTTACTTTATATACATAATTATTGTTAAAAAATTATAATGTTACTCATACATACGTACAACCTACTGTGTCCATGATAATAACATAGTAAAATTTTCAAAACAATATTTAATATTTATATTAAAATGTAAAATTTATTGATAAAAATTATTAATATTGCCTGATAATTATTCTTCAGATTATTGAAATCCCCACCATAAATATAGTCAACCTACCTATGTGATTTTGGATTTTAAAACAAATATTATCAATACATCATTCATGAACTTCAATAATTAATAAATTGATATCACATGGTAATATGTGTGATAATATTGAAAATAAAAATTGAAAATATTTTCATGAATTTTAATAAGTAACATAATTACATTATTTATGAATATAATTAATATACGAGATGATTAGTACTAAAGGTAAGGGATATTCATTTAAAAATAACTATGAACTTTAATAATTAATAAATTGACATTAAATGGTAATAAGTGAGATAATCTTGATTATAATAATTGAAAATATTTTCATTAAAGTTAATAATTAACAAAATTACATTATTCATGAATATAATGAATTTACAAGACGAGTAGTACTAAAGGTAAGAGATATTCATTTAAAAATAATCGTGTAATGTTTTCCTTAAAAATCCATTATTCAATCATGTAAATATTTATAATATTGTATTATGGATGTATTCATGTGTGCATTAAAAAATAATAAATAAAAATTTATTTTTATTTTGACTTTCATTCAATGGTTTTTAAAATAATAATTCTTATAAAATTTTTTAATGCTTGTTTTAAAATGATAGGAGGGAGGTTTTATTATAACTTATATGGAAGAAAAGTATTTTCCCACCATTGTAACTACTATTATATTTTTCTACTAAATTAAAAGATTTAATATTTTCTTCATTGAAACCCCCCATTCAATATAATGAAATTATTTTAAAAAATGGGATTTAAAATAGATAGAATATATCCATTTTTATGTGTTTTCTTATTGATGAAAAAAATCTTTTTATGATTGTAATGTTGGAAATTGAAATCCTTTATGTGTAGTGATTATGTTATGGTTCATTGGATTTTTTATAATTATGGGTGTTTCAACTATGAACCATGGTTGGGTGGTGACATTATTGACCAATTGATGTTGATTATTTGATAAACTAAGGATGATCGAGTCAGTGATAGTCCCCCAATTAATTAGGTATGAAAGTTTAATTATGTTTATTAAATTTTTAACGGTGATTATAATAGTTACACGGAAATTATTTATCTAGAAACTTGTTTGATTTATCTATGATTTCAATGAATTTTGATAAGAATCCTATGATTTCCCAAGTTATGTTAATGATATGATGTTCAAAAAAAAGTACATGCTTATTTTAAATGGTGAAATTTATCACATTGCAAACATGTTATTATGATTTTTTCATCATTTATATGAAACGTTTATGTGTTTAATTTTTTTTAAAATATTTTGGATGAATTTTTTATTATATTATTTGGGTAGCGTAGGATAATTCTTGGGTTTGATAATATTAATTTAGCTCGAATTGAATATTTAGAAAAGTAATTTTTTTATAAGTTTTCATAGAATAAAAGTATCATTAATTGTTTCTTGTTTCCATTACTGAGAATTTTGTAACCTTCCCATAATTTATATTTTTTCAAAGTGTTTAAAGATGGGTAAGGTAAATAAATAAGTCATGTTGAAAATATTCAATTTTTTCAATGAAATGAAAAAGTTTAATTTTATGTGTTTAATTTTATTAACTAAATTTATACTGATTTGATGGGAAGAAATTGTATATATATTGTTTTTATGTAATATTTTTAAACTAATTATCTAAAACACTATAAAAAATATCATTTTGGATGTAGGAATTATAATTAAATTTTGATGTCACTAGAATAAGAAATGTATAATGTTGGGTCAATATAATTGGTATGAGAGAAAGTTTCATATACCATTAGAAGTTATGATAATTATAAGATATTTCTGTTAAAATATATTACATTATAGTTTTGTTAAAATTATATATAATATCAACATTACGATATTGCTTCCTCTAAACGATTAATATTCATAATGGTTTTCTATAGAGGTAATAAGGAATCTAAAGTCAGGTGGCATTAAGTTTAATACATCCTTACAATTCAGCAACTAATAATTTTTGAAATTGGAAGAGATAATTTATTTTTAGTGATTGAATATTTGACCCATGTTATATATGGTAGTAGTATCTACCTGATAGAGTAGCTAGATATTCCACATCATAAAAAGATTATAGTGGATAATTTTATAAGATAATAACCACTATCATTTAATGGATCATCCAATTTAGTGATAGTGGAAGGATGGATTAAATATTCGGAGAAGATATTTCTTTTCATGGATTTTTTAAAGAATCAAAAGGTATATATTTCTACTTATTGTTTAAAACGTGAATCAAATAAATGGTGGACACTTGTTTAGAGTACTAATGAACATGAAGACACTGATAGATTATAATGTGAGGACATTAAGAATATTTCTATTGGAAAATATTTTTCCCAATTTATTTCGACATATGATTAAAAATTAATTCATGGTATTGAAGAAAAAGGAGTAAGAATTAGTGGTTTTGTACAAAATAAACTTCACTCATTTGGAAAGGTACATTCCAAATATTATGTGGGATCATTATAGTAAAATTATTTATTATTACTCATTATTGAGGAATATATATCAATTTTATTTTTATTCCAATGATTTTTTATGTTATGAGAACATTTTTCTAAATAATGACGTAGTTGGAATGGATTGTTATAATGATCAGTGGTTTTCTAATTAGAATTTCATGAAAATGACCAAATGAAATAAAATGGGTATGAATTCATCAATAAAATATGTAGAGTGAAAATCATGTTTCATCCATGTTATAAATTTAGTAAAAATAACCATTTTGTTTTTTTAATCTAGTAAATGCATATGATTTGGAATGTTTTGGAATTTGTTCATGAATATAAGTAAAATTATACTAAAATTTTGAAAATATTAAGGTAAGGTGATTTAATTGAAATGAGTTGGGAATTATTTCTATCATGTTACCATAGATAATAACTTTAACAATAAATCATCATGTTCTAAATTGAAAGGGCGTGGGAAAATGTTTTTATACTTTTATAATTAATGTTGTACTATAAAATAACATAGTTATATCTATGTTACTAGATTATTTGAATTATACCAATAGCCTATTTGACTTTGGGTATTAACATTTGTTTATATATAATAAATATTTAATTAAATTATGAAAATGACATCCTAAAAGTATTTTAAAATTTACAAGGCAAAATCTTGGTTGAAATATTAATGACAATAATATTTATAGGAATCTTTCTATTGTTATATGTGGAGTGGTCTATACAGAAAATCATACAGAGTTAACCAATGTAGATATTGATGATATTTTTTTCTAGATAATCCTTTTTTTATTATGATATGAGAGATTTCATAACTAAGATTGTTCTTCATTGATCTCGTAACATTTATGAGATACCAAGAAAAATGGGAATTTATTTGAAATTATAGTGATTGTTACATAGAAATTTTTTTGAGTAAAAAAGTTACTATTAATATTTGTTGCATCTCAGAAGTAGATGAATATATATATATATATATGTGTGTGTGTGTGTGTTTTTACTAAGTATATGCTGAGTTTTATTCATGATTGAGAGGTTAAATTTACTGTTGACCTAGTAACTAATTCTAAGTCTATTTTAAAACCTCCTTATCTAATGGTTCTTTTAAAAAATTTATAATTGAGAAAAAAAATAAAATAGATTCTATATAATGGTTTCATTAATCCTATCACATCAATATGTGGTAGTACCAACTTATTTTTTTTAAAAATGATGCTTAAATTAGGCTTTTTTCTAAAGACATGAAAAATATCACACTTAAGAAGTAGGGAAAATTTCCACATGTTGATGATTTGATTGATAAGATCCAAAAGAATATTTATTTTCCATTATTTTATCATGTTGAGGTACCATCTGCTAAAGATTTTGGAGGTCGTATTTTTTCAAAAAATAAATTTCACACTAGATATTTACAATATAAGTTTTTAGTTATACAATTTTAGTTTTCTATTAAGCTATAAATATATAATTATTTAATTAAAATATTTTTCTATTAGAATGTGGATAATTTTTTGGCTCTATTTTTTGATGATATATTGGCGTATTCTCAATTTAAAGAGAATAGTGAAAGATTTCAAAAGATTATTTTCCAGAAATTAAATGAAAATAAGTGATGGAGATAGTTTTGTAATTATGTATTTTGGTTATAGAAAATATATTTCCATGGTTATTTTTCTTCAAAAGATATTTTAATTGTTGACTATGTTGAAAATAATGTAATTTAGGAGTGTACAAAACCAAAAAATGTCAAAGAGATTCATAGGTTTCTTTGATTAGTAGGTTATAACCAATTATTTTTTGAAATTTTCTTTAATTTTTCTACATCACTAACTATGTTAAGTCCAAATGGAGTTAAATTAATATGGGTGAAAAAATTTGATGAATCATTTAATAAACTATAAAAATATTTTTGAATAATACAATAATTCCTTGACCTCTATTCATGGTAATCTTTTATCTACATCGATTCTTAATTGAAGGTTAATTTTTTTTCATGATGGAGAATGATCAGGTAATTACATATGATGCATGACAATAAAAACCACATGAGTTAAATTATCCTCTATATCATTATAAATTATATGATTTGGTTTTTTCATTTAAATTGTGGAGGCATCATTTATATGGAGTAATGGGTGAAGTATATACTGATAAAATAGTTTTAAATTATATATTCCTTCAAAAACAGTTTAACATGACTCGGAGAAGAGGTTTATACCTAATCATGTATTATAATTATATGATACAATACTATCCTAGAAAAATAAATAATTTTATTCATTGTTCAAAAAAATAAAGCCTCTTTAACCATGTTAAGATTAAAACATGACCCTATGGTGATTTATTTTAGAAACGTTTGCATCGAAGTTGTAGTGGTAGAAACTAGATTTATTTTTGTTTTGGTTTCTATACCATCATCTTGATCTGAATTAATTATGAATAATAAAAAAGGGGATAATGTTTTGTAGGGAAAAATGATTTTTTGGTATTTAATTTTTATTGAACTTAATTTCAATAATGATGGAATTATATACTTTTTTAATATATTATGTGTTCCTAGTGTATCCTATTAAAGAGAGAATTGTTGATTGAATCACATATCTCCACATTTTTCATTCATCTTGGAAGAACAAAGATGTGCAGTGACCTTACAGAGTAATGTTGGTTTGATAGAATAAAAAGATATATTGTTGAATTTTACATGAAATTCTTGAGTTTTGTATATTTCAGAGAAGAATGAAAATTTATTATATCAAATGACTCATCATTTAATAGTTATAGAGCATTAATGGAAAAATATACCCATCGACTTCATGTTCGGATTACCAAATAATTTTATACGTAATAATTTATTTTGAATTATTATTGGTTGATTTAATAATTTTGAAAATTTACTCAACAATAATTATATAATATATTTAGATAAACATTATATGATGTGTCTCAAAGAGATAGTCATGTTACATGGGATTACTCCCTATGCTGAATTTTACCATGATCAATGGATCAATATAAATTCTTATGAAATGACTTCATAATTCATTAGGCACTAAATTAAATTTTAGTAATGCCTTTCACACTCATCTTGGTGGATAGTCTGAGGGGAAAATTTATATCTTGTAACATATGCATAAAGCCTATTAAATTGATTACTAGATGTCTTATGAATAATATATTTCATTAATTGAGTTTTATTATAATAATAGTTTTCATTGTAGTGTATAGATGTAAAAGTATGAGGAAATATATTGAAACAAATATCAAATCCCTACATTTTCAGTGTATGTAGAATGTAAGAAGATGAAAAGACAAGAATTGGAAGAGTAAATGGTATTGATGGTAATTTAAATATACTAATATATAAGGATATATCAAAGAAGGAAGGAATTATTTGTGGATATCCAGATAAAATATCATTCCTTGGAGGTTGGTAATCATAGCTGTATTAAAACATTACTATATAAAAGTGTCATGAATTTTTGAATGAAAGGGAAAATTAATCTAGGGTTTATTAGAATAGATTAAATTAAATAGAAATATGAATCATTTTCATTCTTTTTATCTTTACCTCTAGGTATATTCAGAGTACAAAATGTATTTTATGTTTCGATGTTACAAAATTATGTACAAGATTCATATTAGGAGGTAGTTTAGTTGGGACATATTAATTCATATAGAGTAACTAGTTTGGAATATTCGACATATATAAAATATATTTTAGAACAACACAATTCACTAGGATAATGGTTTTTAGAAAAACTTAATCATAGAATTAGTATGGGTATCTGAAAATTCTATAAGGGAAAGATATCTAAAATGTATTAATTATTTAATAGAATTGTGAGAACAAAATTTCCAAAAGTGTTGATAAATTTAATAACCCATGATATCTTAGAATAAATCATTCCATAGTTTTATATTATATTGTTATATTCATTATAAATATATTAGATAAGTTTTTCGTCAAAAAGAAAAATAATTATTTCTATGAAAATTGGAATATTTTTTACTAAATAGTTTTATATGAAATCATGGTATCCAAAAAAAATATTAATTTAATTCAAAAAAATTAATTTAAACTTTTATTGAGTACCTCATAATTATCTTAAGAGTAATTTTTAAAATGTTATGAACATTTTTATTTTTCAGCAAATAGTGTAAATATTTATCTCTTTTGAAAATTGTATTTTATTTTTATAAATTATTAAAGTAATAATTTTTTTTATTATTTAAATTTTATTATATCCTTTTTATTAATAAAAATACAATGATATACTTTGGAATTAGTTTTAATTTTTTATTTTGTAATAAAATATTTTATACTTAGAATGCATTTTTCAAAAAAAAATCTTTCCTCTTATGTCTCGTTTATAATTATCAATTAATATTTTTAAATTAGAATTTTCAGATCATGGAAAATATTTCTCATATATTGAATTAAGGGATACAAATTTGGTAAATATTTCTCTTTACTTTTCATAAATTTCAATTCTATTCTTATAAATTTTGTTACCAAAATAAAGGGTAAATCAAGTAATTAAAGTTAAAATAAAATCACAAGGACTATAAAATGACCACAAAATTTTCCTAAATATTATTTTATTAGTAAATTTAATTCCTGGTCATAAAAATTATTAATATATGTATTTTTTTCATTTTTATGTTATCATAATATTTCTAATATTTTATTTAAATAAAAGTAAAAAATTACACAATCTAGTTTTTATAGATATAAATAATTTAACATGGGGATAAACTGAGGCTATGTTCAGGTATAAACATTAATTTTAAATATAAATTACTTATATCCTTTATTTAAATTAATTTTTTATTTTTTATAAATAAATAATTAACATAAATTTTTACATGACTCATATGGATTAATTATTCAATTAATGGAATAATGAAATAAGTGATATTAAAAATATTATAAGTTATATAATTTGAAATCACTAATTTTAACAACAAATATTAATGATATATATAACATTTTATATATTAATTAAAATATTTCATACCAATTTCATTTATTTTCATGATGTTATAAATTGCTGAGCAAATGAATAGTTTTAAAATTGATAGTATTGATATTTAATCGAAATAGAATTTTACTAATTGAAATAAAATTTATAGAAATCATAGATTCATCCAAGGTATTAGTATTTGATTGTAAAAAGCTTTCATGGTCTCTTTATAGTAACTATTCTGGCACTCAAATAGTAAAAACCTTTATTTTCATGGTAAGTGTGAGAATGGATTATATTGGTGAAAAGCAAAATATAAGAGAAAATGTGATCAATAAATTTCCAAAAAATATTGAATGTGATTATTTATTTTTACAGAAATATTATATTCAATTAATCAATTTTGAACAATTTTTATATGAAAATATATGTATATTAATTAATATTTTATTATATTTCAAGAGTGTAGCACTCGTCTCTTATAAAAGTGATCCACATCTTGTCATTTATCAACACATAAAAAAAATTGGGTCAGAAAATATGTATCCAAATAAATTTCTATCATCGATTTCCGTGTTCTACATGCCTTAATTTTAGATTCATTCCATTCATTGGGGTCTTAAGGTTTTGTGTAAAGGATATTTTTTAAAGAAGATTTATAATTTTAACTGAATATTTTAGTTTTATACTTTTTTTCACATCCTGAAAATCTACCTAAATAATTATTAAATAATAAAAAAGAATACTAAATATATTAACATGTTATTATGTTAATTTATTGACCTATATACTTCTCTTATTATATAAAATTTTAAACAAGACCATCATTCAGGTGTACGGCACAGTATCGCCTCATGAACCAATATATTTCATTTTTCAGTCGCCATAGTTTTTGAAAATATTATCATGATGGAATTAATGTTAAGATTTTTATATTAATTTATTAATTATTATTCATAAAGGATACTATATCATTTAACATCTTACATTCCCATTCATAAATAATTGATAATTTTGTTCATACGTATGTGTGGACTTCTACCTCTAAAAAATTATGTGATATGTTTATCATCACCACATCACATTACTAGTGTATATAATTATATTTAAAGAATCAATATTATTCCAATTATATTTATATAATTATTTAAATATAAAATTATAATTACTTTTTTCCATAATAATTTCAAAAAAATTGAACTTTTACATAAACATACGTACAACATACCATCTCTATGACAGTAACACCATTCATTATTCATAAAGATAGTTAATATTTAGATTTAAAAGTATAATTGATGAATAAAAATATTAATTATTCTGTTATTATTATTCTATATATGATTAAATAATTTCTTCATTGAACTTTTTTATCTAACAGAAGTCATTTTGGTCTTATGAACCGACTTTCATCAAACATTTCGTGTGAACATAAATGAGTACATAATTGTAATAACATTAAAAAAAAGTGAGATAAATGTAACAATAAATTTGAAAAATAATCTTAGTAAAATAAATAATAATCATAGGTTGATTATTTTGGAATATAATGAATTTTTTTTACAAGTAAATCTCAATGTTAGGGACCTTATAATAAAAGACATCTTTTAAAGTTTCCCTTTATACACTCTTTTTCATCTATATACAGAATTTAAAATTATTTTATGGAAGTATTTGTATGCAAGAAAATAATGATAAATGAAATATTATGTTTATTTGTACATACTTATAATGGTTTTAAAAATGAATCTTATTATGTAATATCTTGACATTTTTTATATAAATTCAAAAGTAATGTTTTATTTTAACATATATGGCAACAAAAAAATTTCCCCCCACCATCTCTCTTTTTATTATTTTTTGAAACATTGAAAAGATCTCACATTTTGTTAAAATAAGTAACTTTTTCCCTATATTATGGTTGTTTTCCCAAAATAGTTTCAAAATAGATCATATATTTGAATATCCAAAGTTTCATTCTTACAGTTAGTATGTAATTTTTTATTATAATGTTGTAAATTTCAAACAATGTTGTGTTGTGATTTTATTAATGTTCTCGGGTATTCCTATAATGAAAATCAGTTCAATTATAAAACAAAGAGATTTTCTTACACAATTAAACAATGATGGGTGGTTACATGATAAAATAAGGTACGGTGGGTCCAGAATAGGTCTCTAATTAATTGGGTAAGAATGTATGGTGTATGGTTATTACATTTACAAAATTGATTATACGAGTGAAATGGAAATGATGTTTTTAGAATACAATAGGTTTTATTATTGATTGTTATGGATTTTAACTAGATACTTTTTATTTTTTAGTTTAATATTATGATTTTATGTCTAAAAGAAAGATTATTATTATTTTAATTTGTAGAAATTATTACTTTGTGAAAATACTATTTTAGGTTTTTCATGAATTGAATGAAACATTTATGAGTTTTAATTTATGCTTAAGGATTTCCTAATAAAATTTAATGAATTATCTTTTGAAAAATAATTCTATTTATTAGGTAATAATATGTATATTTGGATAATAAACATTATTTTCTGTATAGAAATATTTATTAATATTCATGGACTAAAAATTTCCATCATTCTGTTTTTATGTCCCTTATTAAATTTTTCATTTTAATACCAAATATTTTATTTATTTATATGATTTAATGATGAAAATAGGAATATAATAAGTCAATTTACTTGTCATTATAATTTTTCATGAAATGAAAGTGTGTTCCATCTTTAAAATATTAAATAATGGGAAAATTAAAAAACAAATTTGAAGTATCCACTTTGAATATATATATATATATGAGTTTTAATGTAATATTTATGGCGTAACTATATAAAACAATAATTCTAAATATCTTTGGGAATTTACGAATGTCAATTCTAGTTTAAATTTACTATAATATGTAATATTTATAGTCATGTACTTATAGATGGAATCATTGAATGTATTATAGACATTTATAGGTTTGGATAATGTTAACATAATTACTATTAAATATTAATCTTTATAATTAATTTTCTATTACATAAAATTTGAATATTACAATTTCACTTCATCAAAACTATGCTTATTTAATGGTTTTCCATTAATAAAATAGAGAAGATGATGTATTAAGGCACTATGTTGATTATCTCATTATGATACAGAAATATAGAATTTTTAGAATATGATAAAATAGTTTGTTTTGGTGATGAGATATTTAAAATAGGCTATAAATTGTGGTTATTTTCATATATAAGAGAATCTATATTTCCCACATAGAAAAATGATCTCATTCAATAAATTTATAAAAAAATATACACCATCATTGAAAGGATATTATAATACATTGATAGATGAAATATTTATTATATATTTGGAGAAGATATTTAATCTCATTAGTTTTTAAGAGAGTGAGAATGTAAGAATTTCGATTTATCTTTTTAAAGGTGAAACTGGTAATTAGTGAACACTGGTTAAGAAAACTAAACAATACGAACATATTGATGGCTAGGAAAGTTAAGACTTTAAAATTATTTTATTTTAGAAATATTTACATAATACCATTTGGATTGGGATTGAAAATAATTTCTTAGAGTTTATACAAAAGGAGAAATATTTACTCCCTATTTAGGAATAAAACTTCAACAGTTTAGCTAAGGTATTACCCAAATTTACTAGGGATCATAACAGTAAACCTAATTATTTTTAATTCATATTTAAGTTAATAAATCTAAGTTAATTGTCTTCTCATGTGTTTAAATGTTCAAATAAACTTGTTTGATTTAATTAGATGGTAAAAATAACGTTTTTCTATGATCATGTATTTATTTATAATAAGTAGTAGAAAAGGTCTAGATGGAATAAAATTGGACAATATTCACAAAAAATATTGATATAAGAAAATAAAGATCCTACTTTCCTATAGGTACTATCACAATCAACTTGTGAATTATTTATGAAAACTAGAAAATTATTTTAATATTGATAGTTTTGGAATATAACTAATGAATTCATGTAAAATGATCTTCAAAATAATAAACCACCAATAATAATATTCATTAATTTTAATTTTTGTTGAAATTATTCTAACATTTTCCAAAAGTTAGTGACTTGAGTGAGAAAGCATGCAGATCAAAAGGAAAAGGTTTTTCAATACTTATTTTCTATCTATATGTTTGATTTTGGTCCATCAAATGAAGAGCCAAAAATTTTGTTATTGGATAATATTTTAATTCCATTAACTCATTTGGATTTTCATCTTTAAATTCTTTTATTTACAAGAAATTTTCATATAAATGGTTAATATTACCTCATGAAAATATCTATGAACCCTTCGTGAATACTCATAGTGGAAACATTAAATCGAATAATATTTTTAGTAATATTTCATTTGTTGAGAACATAATGGGGTTTCTTACAAACCTTTTTAAACATCCCATAAATGATATTGATATTTTCTAGGTATTTATTAGTATTTAATATAGCGTGATAATTTATATTACATATCAATGAATTTTTTTCAATGATTTCACAAATTTGAAAACCTAAAATGAATTTTATAAATTAATTATATATCACATGGAAATTTATTTAAAAAATATTTTTATAAATAAAGAAAATATTTATATTAATTATATCTTTATAGTGAATGAATATAAGGATATTTTTTCTTAAGGATTTGTTAGGTGTTATTCCAAATTCAGAAGTTTAGTTAATTATATACGTAATACATGATGTTAGGCCAATTTAAAACCTCTAATGGAATAGATAATTTATAAAATTTAGAACAGAAAAGAAAATTTATGGATTATCTATATAATAATTTCATTTATTATTTCACTTCATCGTGACTTTTTATTCGTATATTTGATAAAAGTTGATATTGTTCAACGAGAAATTTCATTGATCAAGAGACTTGAATAAAATCACAGTTATGAAAAAGAACCATTGTCATCATATTTATGATTTATTTGATCACGTGTAGGAATTATAGAAATTTTCAAAGATTGATCTCATGTATGGGTACTATAAAATGAATTTTAAGGTGGATGGTATTTAAAAGACTACATTTTAGAAAATATATGGGAAATATGAGTTTCTAATTATTACTTTTGGGTTTTCTAAAGCACTATATATATTAATAGATATAAAAATTGAGATTTCTATGCCTTCAAGGATATAGCTTTGGTCATGTTCATTGATTATATATTAGTATATTCTAAAAGATATGAGGCTCCTGAGAGAATCCTATGGATTTTATCTAAAAAATAAAATGGAAATAACCTATTGGGATATTTGGAATGTGTTTTTTTTGTTAGAAAATATTTATTTCCTTCGTATTATTGTTTCCAAAGATGCAATAACAATTGACCCTAATAAATCTAATTTTTTAGTGGAGACTCAAAAAACAAAAAATTCATAAAAATTCAAAGGTTATTTGATTTTAATTCTTATATTGGTGTTTTTTAAAAATTTCATTGTTTTCTAGAAGGTATACTATGTAAAGTTGAATAAATAATAACTTAATCTAGATGAACTAATGTGATTATTTTTTGAGGTACAAAAAGGAATACATCATAATGATAAAAGTTTTCCCATTTCATATAGAAATATTGATTTTATTGTAACTCCCCGACCCCAGCTACCCTGAGTCGGTGCATTACTTCGTAACATTGGCATGATCACAAAAGATCAAGTCTCGAAAGACCGATTAGTTTAGTAGCCTTGGAAACACTAGATACATTCATAAACGTTACATTACATCAAAAAGTGAAAAACTACAATAACAAAGTCTACATAGTCCACACTCATATCCTCTTCTGACAATCCCTGCAGGTCGTTCATAAAATACTTCTTCACATCCTGGAAAATATTAAAACATTGAAAGGAGTGAGCTCAGATGCTCAGTAAGGATAACAATATTGCGGAAGCTTTCATAAATAAACATTTACATTTAAGGCAATGTATAACTAAAACAAAAGCCTTTTTAAACTTGAAATTCACCATAATATGGCAAAAATAAAATTAAATAATACCATTTACTTACTCACATGGATATTCTACTAGTAGAATAATCACATTCAATATCAATAACCACTTTCATAATGATGGAATGTATAATGTCGGACATTCTGAAACATTTTGTCAAGGCCTCGACCAAGACGTCTAAAATGATTAAGGCCTCGGCCAAAACCATAAATCAAATTGGGAAAGGGCCTCGGCCAATTCCACATCTATTTGTCTCATGAGACCTACCGATGCATCGAGGAGCTATAGTGGGCTCCACCCGTCACTTATTAAGTCCAATACATTCCTCATATGAATAGGTTTAAACATATCATAAACCATAACATAATCGTATCAAATAAAACATGCATAAAGGAAACATAACATTTCCACATTTCAATCACAAGATATCAATACAACACATTGATATAATAAAAACGCTTTCAAAACCATTTTAAATACCACAAAAAAAGAAAGTTAAAACTTTGTATTTATTTTTCATTAAAAAAATGATGGCTTGTAGAGGAAGCCGAAACTCAAATAATGGTCACGGCGGCGGAGAAATCATTGTCCATGCCTAAGTACGGAAAGAAAAACATTCCCTTTTTTCGTTTTTCAAAACGATTCGTATAAAAAATATTCCTTTTGAATAAACGTAAAAGTCAAAGGGGTTTATACATCGTATAAAAGAAAGTTGTGTATAAAACCAAATATGCCTCAATGAAAGGGGATTGAGACGAAGTCCGTAAAATAATCATTTTTTTTAAAGTAGGTATATTATGTGTAATCACTATAAGTACACATAAATAATGTAAAAATACAAGATAGGACATAATAATATCATGCCATAATTTGAAAGTAGAAGATTAACCCAAATAATAGAAATTGGGTTAAGAAATTCCCTTACCTTGCGTCCTGTCCTGACTCGACCGTTCTTTAACCTCCTGAATAATAAACTAGAGTTAATTTATATTTACTTAAGAACCTTATTCATGTTCATTATTCCTTTTATATCACTTATTACCATGTTATGAACATTATGTAATTATTTAAGTTAATAACGGTCGTTTTGTCGATCTTTGGTACTTGAGTCAAAAATAAACTTCTTATAATTACAAGTTGTTCATGTGGTGAAATATCAATTATATCCAGAATTATATTAATGATGTAGATATCATATATATCATATATATACAGTATATACATTCATTTATAATATTACGTAACATTTAGAGGTAAGAAATGAAATGCACCGTTCATGGAGACGGTAAGCCGTACGTACGCATGAACGCTACTTTCATTTATATTTCGTATTTAATGGAATGAAATCATAATGATATAAATTTATAATATAATTCCAGTATAATATCATATATAATATCATTTACTCCATCCTTTATACATCCCACATGTGGCATTAACGATTCACATCACTTCGAGGGGGTGGTAGTCCGCACTTCCTAAAATGAAATTATCGCGTTTACCCATAATGGAAATCATAATGTATGCCATAAATGAGAAATAATGAAGCATAAGGAAAACATAAACATAATATATATATCATATATAAATATAGTGACATCTTAATGGCCACCTTTGAAGGTGTTATATGAGTGTTGAACAATCATCGTTTCGTGAGGCAGAAATTCGCCATCCACAGAAACCGTATGTTCTTTAACCATTAGATGTAGGTGTGTGTAAGTGTAGCTCGAATCCTTCTTCTAAAAACATCCTAGTATATTTAGGATACTGGTGTTGTTACAAAATAAATGAATAAAAAGAGTTTAGGGGGTTGGACAAGAAAAATAAAACAAAACAACATTAGAGAAGACATTACCTCAAAATCGGGTAACTCTTTTTGATTTGAGCCAAAGGCTTCCTTTGAAAAAGCTCTTCCCAAAGTGAGGCTTCTAGGAGTAAGAGGGGGATGTTGGGAGAGTATTTGGGCAGAGTTTGGCCGAACCAAAAGGCTTGAAAGTGTGAATAAGGTGGTAGAGGTGAGGGCCTTTTATAAGAGGAGAGGAGGGGCTCTTTTGGAAAGATTGAAATGTTACATTATTATACAATGCTTTTCTGATTCTAAAGGTCCCAAACTTATATAATTCGTGTATAAGGTGATAAGGGTTCGAAATATCCTCATCCAATAGGCTTTGGACAAGTTTAAGCCTTGGATTTTCCATTATCTTCTCATTTTATTTAAATCGTTAACTATGAGGTCATCGCTGCATCATAATGATGTCATAAATTATTTAATTTATTTAATGTCTAAAAATTATAAAAAAACAACTATGATGTAGGAAATCGTTTTATATTTCTAATGAATATTTATAGTCAAAATTTGGACTTGTGTAACCCCACTTAAAAACTGTTTTAGTAAAACAACTCATGTTTGTGTCAATTTAATTTTAACATTAAATAAATATATATTAATGTCATTTTCCAACTAAAGTGGCTCCATGGGGTCCCCAAGTTGACCCATGGGTTTTATTGGTCGGCCATGACTCATCCAATAGGAGTAGGACAAGTTTCATGCTCATCTCATATTATTAAAACATTATTTTTACCTTAAACTACACTAATTACCTCTAATCGCGATTAAGAACTTAAAAGTTACTATTCACCAAAATATTATTTTAATCTCATTGAACCACATTTTACTTCTTAATAAAAACCATGTATGTTGGATTTTTGAAAATCAAAACATAGAAGTGGTAATATTTCATTTAAACAAAAAATCAGTTATTTAACTACCACTTAGTGGTTTCACTATTCATCAAAGATTGAAGTTTTTCAGAACAATGCCAAAATTTCACCCTAAGCTATAATTGATATTCCAAATTCAAAAATGATGTATATTTTACAAAATTCAAAACATATAAGTTGAATTAATTAATTTTATAATTAATTCCCGCTGTTACAAAAAACAGCGTGTTTCTAAGAAACAATTTATATCAAAAGATTGGCAATTGCTTATGTCCAATTTCAATGTTAAATTAATTCTAATGACCACCATTGGATAAAATGGTAAAAATATATTCTAATTATACTTTAAAACCACTAAATAGTATAATTTATCACAATAAATTATTTTTATTTAAAAAGTTGTTTTTAAGTATTTTTCACTATTCATAAAAAATTGGAAGTTCTCAGAAAATTACAAAAAATTCAACTTTGGATAATTTCGATATTACGAATACAAAAATGAAGTCCATTTTGAAATATAAAATTTATATAATTTTAAAAAGTGGTTATTACTATTCATAACAGCTACTTTGATTAGTCGCGGTGTTTTAGAACTCGAAGTTGCATACAATGCAAGCTATTGCATTATTGAATGAGAATCGTATCGTGGAAGCTCGGGGTGTTACATTCTCCCCTCCTTCAATAAATTGCGTCCTCGTAATTTGAAATTTTTCTTTGAAAATAAAAGGTTGAAAAGAGAAAATACCTTTGAGGAAAACCCACATCGGAAATAAGGTTAATAAATATATAACATTAAAAGAAAGCAAGATAAGTACAAAGGTCACCCGATATAGCCCATTCTAGGATTATATGAAAATATGGATATGGAGGAGAAACAAACCATCACGGTCTGATGGAGAGTTATAGAAAACAGGATTAGGAGAAAGTTTAACCACAAGAAAATCACAAACTTGTGATTGGTTAAACGGTCATTCAATCCCCAGTTGGAAAAGTTAACTAACAACATTTTTGTTTTAAGTTACCTTTTATAATGTTGAGGAATTTATTTAGGAGATTTACTAAGAACGTAAGGGAATATACATACTTGTTGTGTATACTTTCATTCTTTAATAAATTTTTACCACAAACCCAACTTTTACTCCAAATGGTAATGGAACTCAAAAATATTCTATTTATCCTAATTGTATAAAGTTCCAAATGTTAACACATACCATTTAGATTAGTAAAACTATTTTGTAATAACCAGGGACTTCCTGTAGGCTAGTGGTAGGAAATAATGGCTTGTTGCACTATGGTTGTGGGTTCGATTCCTGCAGCTTTGTCCGACGCGACGGGTTATTCCCCACCCTACAGGTTGTCCTTTTCCTAAAACTATAGTATCATAATATTCGAAAAATAATCTTCCTAAATTTTTTAACCTTAAACAATACTATCCAAAGATCAACATAATCCACTCCAACCATTATAGTTATCCAAAATACCTCTGTCCAGACTTTCTCTAAAAGGTCTCTTAATTCCAAAATCAATTTATCAGATTCCCCAAACAAATTAAAGTTTCTCTTATTGTCACATAATAAAAATATAATTACCTTCATCATCTTAAAACCTTAATGAAATCAACAAGTACTGCAGTACAATCCTTATATATATATATATCACATTATTCTAATAACCAAAATATAATCCATTAGTCCAAAAGCACCAATACATTAATTATTCTGCTTCAACTGTAGTAACAACATAAGATTTTCCTTGTTCCCTTGGCATTTTCTGAGGTAAGATTCCTTGACGCTTAGGACATTAATTTGTATAATTCCCCATTTCCCTACAATTGTAGCATTCAACATTGATAGCCTCTTTCTTTCCCTTGCAATCACGAGCCTGGTGACCCTTTTCTCCACATTTATAACAAACTCTGATTCCTTTTAGGCAAGTACCAGGGTGATTCTTCCCACAATTATCACATAATGGAAAATCCTTCTTTCCCTTTTTCCCTTTATCTGTCTCTTGTTCCATCGTTCTCTTCTTCTCTTGCTTTACTTGGTTGTCATAAGACTTAGAGAATTCTTTTTCTGCTTTGATAGCACACGAGACAATATCTTCGTATGATGAGAAGGATTGTGATACTAATGCTCGACGGAGAAATGGTTTTAACCCATCAAATAATCAATAAATATTACTCCTTGGGTTACGTATATAACCGGCAGCATGCCTCGCTAACCTTGTAAAGTTAGCCTCATACTTTGCGACATTCTCATCCTCCTTCTGCCTCAGACTCAGAAATTTTCTTTCCATATCTGCTCGATGGTCACGAGGAAAGTATTTTTCTTAGAAAATCTCTTTGAACTCCCTCCATTCCATATTCGATATGTCATCATCTTCCTTTGTGTTTTGAATCAGCGACCACCACTGATCGGCATCTGCAGTGAGGCGGTAAACTGCCATGACAACCTTCTCCCTTTCGCTACTCCCCAAGGCATGGAATATTTTCTCTAAGGAGTTTATTCATTGCTCAGCTACTAACGGATTTTTACCCCCATTAAATGTTGGTGGTTGTTGCCTCATGAAGCGGTCTAACATTGATCCTCCATGTTGCGGATCAGGGTGCTCCATACGAGTAAGGTTATTATTCATAACATGAGTGAGTTGTCCCAGTATGGTAATAAGTTGATCAGCACCAGTTGTATTTCCAGCTCCACAATAATTATCTTGAGCAGGAGGGCAATCCCTGCACGGAGTGCGTGCATTGATACAGTTTCCATTCCTTCCACTAGGAGGCATTTCTAAACAATGTCATAAACTAGATTAGTTTATGAATCAAAATACAAAATTACATACTTGTAAAATACTTAACATAAATTGAACTATTTATGGATATAATCCATAATCATAAAAAGGTTTTATTTGAGGAAGTATATACTCATAACCGTTCATAGTGGTTTGTAATGAAAATGAGAATTATCCTAAGCATATCCCCTGGGAGTGTCGTAACCAAGAGTGCAGCAAGGCCCGTTGTCGTGCACCAGTTCCCGTTCGAGTCTAGCTCAAAGCGGTGTTTTCAGGTTTTACCCCTAGGTACATCTGTGCCAGAGCCGCCTCTACCTGCTCGTATCCAGACAGGGATGTATTGCTCGGAATACTCACAAAATCTCTACAATAAAAAAATTCTAGGAAGTTCTTCTTTACTAATCCTCAAAATCTATCTTTGGGTTATGTGCTCTAATCAGAGTTTATCTAAATCTAGCTTCCAAGGTTAGTACTAAACTGCCTCGGATACCAACTGTAACGCCCCGACCCCATCTACCCTGAGTCGGTGCATTACTTCGTAACATTGGCATGATCACAAAAGATCAAGTCTCGAAAGACTGATTAGTTTAGTAGCCTTGGAAACACTAGATACATTCGTAAACGTTACATTACATCATAAAGTGAAAAACTACAATAAAAAGTCTACATAGTCCACACTCATATCCTCTTCTAACAATACCTGCAGGTCGTTCATAAAATACTTCTTCACATCCTGGAAAATATTAAAACATTGAAAGGGGTGAGCTCAGATGCTTAGTAAGGATAACAATATTGCGGAAGCTTTCATAAATAAACATTTACATTTAAGGCAATGTATAACTAAAACAAAAGCATTTTTAAACTTGAACATCAGCATAATATGGCAAAAAAAAATTAAATAATGCCATTTACTTACTCACATGGATATTCTACTAGTAGAATAATCACATGCAATATCAATAACCACTATCATAATGATGGAATGTATAATGTCGGACATTCTGAAACATTTTTTCAAGGCCTCGACCAAGACGTCTAAAATGATTAAGGCCTCGGCCAAAACCATAAATCAAATTGGGAAAGGGCATCGGCCAATTCCACGTCTAGTTGTCTCATGAGACCTACCGATGCATCGAGGAGCTATAGCGGGCTCCACCCGTCACTTATTAAGTCCAATACATTCATCATATGAATAGGTTTAAACATATCATAAACCATAACATAATCGTATCAAAGAAAACATGCATAAAGGAAGCATAACATTTCCACATTTCAATCACAAGATATCAATACAACACATTGATATAATAAAAACGCTTTCAAAACCATTTTAAATACCACAATAAAAGAAAGTTAAAACTTTGTATTTATTTTTCATTAAAAAAAATGATGACTTGTAGAGGAAGCCGAAACTCAAATAATGGTCACGGCGGCGGAGAAATCATTGTCGCTGCATAAGTACAGAAATAAAAACATTACCTTTTGTCGTTTAGCAAAACGCTTCGTATAAAAAAGATTCCTTTTGAATAAACGTAAAAGTCAAAGGGGTTTATACACCGTATAAAAGAAAGTTGTGTATAAAACCAAATATGCCTCAATGAAAGGGGATTGAGACGAAGTCCGTAAAAAGATTATTTTTTTATAAAGTAGGTCTATTATGTGTAATCACTCTAAGTACACATAAATAATGTAAAAATACAAGATAGGACATAATAATATCATGCCATAATTTGAAAGTAGGAGATTAACCCAGAGAATAGAAATTGGGTTAAGAAATTCCCTTACCTTGCGTCCTGTCCTGACTCGACCGTTCTTTAACCTCCTGAATAATAAACTAGAGTTAATTTATATTTACTTAAGAACCTTTTTCATGTTCATTATTCCTTTTATATCACTTATTACCATGTTATGAACATTATGTAATTATTTAAGTTAATAACGGTCGTTTTGTCGATCTTTGGTACTTGAGTCAAAAATAAACTTCTTATAATTACAAGTTGTTCATGTGGTGAAATATCAATTATATCCAGAATTATATTAATGATGTAGATATCATATATATCATATATATACAGTATATACATTCATTTATAGTATTACGTAACATTTAGAGGTAAGAAATGAAATGCACCGTTCATGGAGACGGTAAGCCGTACGTACGCATGAACGCTACTTTCATTTCTATTTCGTATTTAATGGAATGAAATCATAATGATATAAATGTATAATATAATTCCAGTATAATATCATATATAATATCATTTACTCCATCCTTTATACATCCCACATGTGGCATTAACGATTCACATCACTTTGAGGGGGCGGTAGTCCGCACTTCCTAAAATGAAATTATCGCGTTTACCCATAATGGAAATCATAAAGTATGCCATAAATAAGAAATACAGAAGCATAAGTAAAACATAAACATAATATATATATCATATATAAATATAGTGACATCTTAATGGCCACCTTTGAAGGTGTTTTATGAGTGTTGAACAATCATCGTTTCGTGAGGCAGAAATTCGCCATCCACAGAAACCGTATGTTCTTTAACCATTAGATGTAGGTGTGTGTAATTGTAGCTCCAATACTTCTTATAACAACATCCTAGTATATTGAGGATACTGGTGTTGTTACAAAAGAAATGAATAAAAAGAGTTTAGGGGGTTGGAGAAGAAAAATAAAACAAAACAACATTAGAGAAGACATTACCTCAAAATCGGGTAACTCTTTTTGATTTGAGCCAAAGGATTCCTTGGGAAAAGTTCTGCCCAAATTGAGGCTTCTAGGAGTAAGATGGGGAATTTGGGAGAGTATTTGGGCAGAGTTTGGCCGATCCAAAAGGCTTGAAAGTGTGAATAAGGTGGTAGAGGTGAGGGCCTTTTATAAGAGTAGAGGAGGGGCTCTTTTGGAAAGATTGAAAGGTTACATTATTATACAATGATTTTCGGATTATAAAGGTTCCACACTTATATAATTCCTGGGTAAGGTGATAAGGGTTCGAAATATCCTCATCCAATAGGCTTTGGACAAGTTTAAGCCTTGGATTTTGCATTATCTTCTCATTTTATTTAAATCGTTAAATAATGAGGTCATCGCTGCATCATAATGATGTCATAAATAATTTAATTTATTTAATGTCAAAAAATTATAAAAAAATACTATGATGTAGGAAATCGTTTTATCTTTCTAATTAATATTTATAGTCAAAATTTGGACTTGTGTAACCCCACTTAAATACTGTTTTAGTAAAACAACTCATGTTTGTGTCAATTTAATTTTAACATTAAATAAATATATATTAATGTCATTTTCCAACTAAAGTGGCTCCATGGGGTCCCCAAGTTGACCCATGGGTTGTCTTTCTCGGCCATGACTCATCCAATAGGAGTAGGACAAGTGCCATGCTCATCTCATATTATTAAAACATTATTTTTACCTTAAACTACACTAATTACCTCTAATCGCGATTAAGAACTTAAAAGTTACTATTCACCAAAAAGTTATTTTAATCTCATTGAACCAAATTTTACTTCTTAATGAAAACCATGTATGTAGGATTTTTGAAAATCAAAACACAGAAGTGGTAATATTTCATTTAAACGAAAAATCAGTTATTTAACTACCACTTAGTGGTTTCACTATTCATCAAAGATTGAAGTTTTTCAGAACAATGCCAAAATTTCACCCTAAGCTATAATTGATATTCCGAATTCAAAAATGATGTATATTTTATAAAATTACAAACATATAAGTTGCATTAATTAACTTTATAATTAATTCCCGCTGTTACAAAAAATAGCGTGTTTCTAAGAAATAATTTATATCAAAAGATTGGCAATTGCTTATGTCCAATTTCAATGTTAAATTAATTCTAATGACCACCATTGGATAAAATGGTAAAAATATATTCTAATTATACTTTAAAACCACTAAATAGTATAATTTATCACTATAAATTATTTTGATTTAAAAAGTTGTTTTTAAGTATTTTTCACTATTCATAAAAAATTGGAAGTTCTCAGAAAATTACAAAAAATTCAACTTTGGATAATTTCGATATTACGAATACAAAAATGAAGTCCATTTTGAAATATAAAATTTCTATAATTTTAAAAAGTGGTTATTACTATTCATAATAGCTACTTTGATTAGTCGCAGTGTTTTAGAACTCGAAGTTGCGTACAATGCAAGCTATTGCATTATTGAATGAGAAGCGTATCGTGGAAGCTCGGGGTGTTGCATTTATCATCAACAAAAATTAATCTATGAAGTGTTTTATGTTTTTAATAATGCATAATGATAAGTTAATTTTGGATTCTTCAAAACCACTTAAACCACATGAGTGAAATTATTGTACACATAATATGGAAATAAAATCAATGAGTTTTTTCTTCAAAATTTGGATAAATCATTTATATTTAGTAATCTATAATATATATAATGGTAACACTGATTTTAAGTATATATTATCCTAGATAGAATTTAACAATACGTAGAAAAGATGGGTAGAAAAATTCCGAAGATTATGACTACGCAGTCAACCACTATTTAGGAATCAAAAACCAAGTAGCTCATGATTTGAGTTGAATAAATAATTATTCATCATCAATATTGCATTTAAAACATGAACCATTGGTTATTAAAATGATGAATTTTTTCCTCATATTTTTTCATATAAGGACATCCACTATTTTTTCAGATTTATGTACATTATCCACTATCAATGTGAATCAACCAAGTTATAAAAAAGTATATTATTTTACATGAAAATGTATAATTTTTTAAGAATGGTATGACATGAAAAATTATTGTTGACAAATATTGTTCTATTATATTTTAAATAATTTTAAGAGTTTATTTTGTTTCTTAATCCAAGATTAAATTATTTTTTAAAGCTCATATTCCCTGTTTTTCTTTCAAAACGGTAGAAATAATATATATCGAGACCTTCAAAGGTATTACCCAAGTGGTGGATGGAGAAATTATATTTCTGACAATTCAAGGAAATGTTTTACATGTGAATACGTTAATCTAGAATAAAAATTACCAAAGGGGGTGCTTTATAATTTTCCAGTTCCATAGTGGAAATGGGAAAATATATGCATGGATTTCATCATGGGATTACACAATACATATCAAGGTCATAATATGATTTCAGATATTATTTATCGATTAAAATAAACTACTAATTTAATTATCATTTTTGATAAAATATCATTATATTATATTTCATAATTTTATCTAAATTATAAAGTCGGGTTACATGGATTTTCTCTCTCAATTTTATCTGATAGTGATCACAGGTTCACACAGTAAAATTTTAATATAAATTAGAATTCTAGTGCTGAATAAAATTTTAGTATATGCATTCCTCCTCAGTTTGAAAGAAAGTATGAGTAATAAAATAAAAACGTGTAAGATATCCTCCATGTTTATTTAATATATTACCATAGAATTCATTATCAACATCATTCATTAGTTCAGTTTTCTTATAATAATAATTTTATTTTCATTATAATGATGACCCTATTTGAATTTTTTTTGGAAAAGGATATGAAACTCATTTTTTCTCAGATTGAGTTAGAGAATGGAAGTATATGAGGAATGAATTGGCAGAGGAAATGATTGATAATGGGATAAAATTCATCAAGATATGAGGATAACCTGAAGAATGTTGAAAAGACATGTAGATAACCAAAAGATGTATCATTCATTCGAGAAAGGTGATCATGTGCCTCTTAAAGTAACTTAATGAAAATGTGTTATTCATTCTAGTAAAAAGGTGATGTTATGTACATTGTTCATTGGACTATACAAAATTCTAGAGAATATTAAATTTATTTATTACTAATTATATGTTTCCTCAATTTTATCTTAGGTAAAAAATGTTTTTCATGTTTTGATGTCATGAATGACTTTTCTAAATTATTCTAATATTATAAGAATTTCTATAGTTAAATTAGAATGTAATATATCTTCTGATTATCAGACTATTCATATTCTTGGATAAAGAGATAATTTATCATATAACTAGTTAATACAAAAGTTTAAGGGTTTTTGGAAAACCATGTCGTGTAAAAAGCAACATAGAAATCAAGAAATATTTTTAAGGGAAATATATCCAATCGTGTTTAATAAGTCAATACAATTTTGAAGATGAAATTTTCAAATATAATGTTTTAATAAATCATTAATTTGTTATTTATTATATATTTATATTTATTATAAGAATAAAATGTTTTTTATTCTAAAATAAAAAGTATCATTTTTAACTATATTAGCTTTTACAGCATTATATGTTCTTATTTAAATGAATGACATCCAATAAACAATATTTTATTTTATTAAAAATTTATTTCATTTTATTTATTTATTTAAAGTATATTTTATGATGAATTTATGAGAATTTTATGAAAATAATGACTTTTCATTAAATAGTGTTTTTATTGACCTGTAATGAAAATTTAATTTTAATATAAAATATTTAAATAATTAAATATTATTTTTCATTACATATAGAATTTTATTACCTACTTTTTTATTATTAAAATACCAAATATAAAATTTGGAATGAATTTCAAATTGTAATTTTTTTGAGAAAAAAATTATACATATTACAATAAGTTTTTACTGAATATCCATTTTTCATCACACTTTACATGAATATTTTTATTTTAAAATTTTCAACTAATATAGTCGGAATACCTAAAAATAAATGCAATATAGGGATTTTGGGGGTCCAAATTTGTAAAATAAGTTCCTATTATGTTGGGTAAATGTGATAACAACATTAGTAATTTTGTTATCATGGTATTGGTTAATCGGGCAGTTAATGAATAAAAAGAAAATTATTAAGACTATAAAATTACCCTACCACTTGCCTAAATTTTATTTCATGAGTATATATTATTCATATAAATAAATTAATAAAATATATGTCCTTATTTCTTTTTTTATGTGATTCTAACCTTTATAGTATCGTATTTTATGAAAACTGAAAAATGTCACACTCTTTTTTTAATAACATTAATAATTTTAACGTGTGGGTAAAAAAAATTATTTATAAATATAAAATATTTATATTCATCATGAAAATTTATTTTTAATTTATTGTGATGAAATAATTAACATAACTTTTTAAACAACACAAACAAAGTGATTATTCAACATACAGAAATATAATATAATTAATGTGAAAAAAATTTAGAAGTTGTGTATATTGAAATAAATAATGTATAACATTAATTATATAACTAAAAATAATATTTTCTGTATTTATTAAAATATTTCATTTGAATTTTATCTAATTTATTGATGTTATAATAGTCAATGTCAATGAATAGATTTAAAATAGATATTATTGAAATTTTATAGAAATAAAATTTTATTAAATAATATAATATTTATAAAAAACATATATATTCCTCCAAGTGATTATGATATGGTTGAAAATATCAAACATGGAACATTTAATTTCATATTTTACATTTATAGGAACTCTCTTGATAGTGAAATTGTAAAAAACGTCATTGTGACCATCTGTGTGAAAATGGTTTATGGTTGGTTAAAACTAAAATATTAAGGTAAAAAATATTATCCAAACATGACAAAAAATAATATTATAAGGTTATTTTGGGTCATAAAAAAATTATATTTTAAAATTATTAATTTATATCCATTTATAGAACTAAATTAATATATATTAATTAATTTTTTAATTATTTTTTAGAGTTACCCTACCCAATCATATAAAAGGGAACCACTTGTTATAAATTACTCACACAAAGAAAACCATAATTTTTATCCATGATATAATAAAATCCTTTACTAACATTATTCCCCATGTTCTACGTGGATTATTTTGCACAGAATACGATTCTCTTGTGTCTTAAGATGATAATTAATGGATATTTTCCAAAGAAGAATTTTTTTTTAAAATAATATTTTTGTTATATTTCAATATATAAATCTCTAAAATCTAATTAAACCATTTTAAAATAATAAAAAAGTATGCTAAATATATTTAAATTTAATTATGTTAATGTAATAACATATATCTATCTCATTTTCCATCAAATGGTAAATATAACAATCATTTATGTTTGCATCAGACTACTGCCTTGTAAATATATATAATTCATTTTACATTATAATATTTCATGAATGGATTATAAAGATAAAATTATTGTTTATATATATTATAGTAATGAAATTTGTATCATTCTGAACGGTTGATATATTTTTTACCTTCTAAAATTTCCATTAACTAAAAAATTATAATCTCGTTAATGTGTATGTGGGGACTACCACCTCTAAAAAGCGATGTGATTCATTTTTCTTGACCACATCCCATGGATGATAAATATAAATAAATTAAAAGAGTATTTATTTATATATAATATTATCATAATTATAGAAATAAAAAATAATACTTACATTGTTTCAATAAATTTTGTTCAAATTTTTTTAACATTACTCAAGAGTTTTCATTACCGATTGTCTTCAAAATTATAACATAGATCATTTTTCATATCCATATTTAATTATAGGATTTAAAATTAAAAAATTTATATAAATATTATTATTATGAATTATTATTTTTTAGGGATGATGGAATAATGAACTCATTGACCATAGTCACCATACTAATGTCATTTTGGACTTATGAACTGAATATAATCAATACTCTGATTTGAAATTAAATTATAATGTAATTTATTTTAAATTTTAATAAGTGGTAAAAAGGAATATTAATCATACAAATTATTATCAAAATAATATATAATTATAACAATTTTATTATTTATAAAATAATGAACGAATGTGATGAGTAAGATTAAATGTAAGGAATATTCTCTTATAAATAATCTTTTAATATTTACCTAAAAACATTAAGTTTCATACATGTTTAAATTTCTAGAATTATTTTATTGATGTATTAATATGGACATAAAATAATTGTAAAGGACACTTTTTTCACCTTTATCTTTATTTCATAGATTTTCAAAAGAAATATTTTTACGAGCATTTTTACATTCAGTACCAAAAAAAATTAAGGAATGTTCTATTTTAACTTAAAAAAAGATAATGAATTTTTACATCACCATATACATTATTTGATATCTAGATTACATTAAAAAATTATCTTGTTTTTTAAAATAAAAAACTATTTCTTGAATTTTATATTTATTTTAAAAAGGGACTTTAAAATAAATCTGATATTTAATTATATGGAAATTATTTATTATAGATGAAAATAATATTTTTTATTTGTATGATGTTGGAAATATCAATCATTTCTATGTCGTGATTATGTTTAGCTTCTTGGGAATGATAATGATGATGGATGGTTCTGTTTTAATCCATGTATGGGTGGTTATGTTTTTAATGAATGAAAGGTAGATCCTTGATAACCCAATTATGGGTGAGTTTGTGATATCCCTCCAACAAATTGGGTATGTAAGTCGACTTCTTTGTTATTCCATTAGTAAGAGTGATTATAAGGGTGACATGGAAAAGATGTCCCAGGTTACCTATATGTTTTATACATTATTTATATGTCCTTTTATTGAAAATATATGATTTATCATGGTATGATAATGATCTTATGTGCTACATAACATATGTGCTTCTTATTATGTGTGAAAATTATAAATTTGTGAAAAAATTATTATGAATTTTTCATTATTTAAAACAAACTTTTATTAGTATTATTTTATCTTTAATATTTCTTATGAAATTTTTTATTATAATATTCGGCTATAGAAAATGTTTTTTGGGGTAATAAAATCCATTTTTGTAGCCCAATGATTATTTTAAAAATGGAAAAATTTTATAACTAATCATGGACATGCTATTTCTCTCTCTTTTTATTTATGTTACTATGATTATCTTCCACCACCCATTTTTTAAAATGTTTTTTCAAAGGGATAATGAAGAGTAATGGGAAATAAGAAGTCATTTTTATAATTATGAAGAATTTACATGTAAATAAAATGCAATACATTTTAAATGATTATACTATGGGAAAAATGGAATTTGATTAGATGTCCCCACATTTTTATAAATGTGGGTTTTTTATGTAAGACTCATTTCCTATCTCACTAAACTATAAACATAAATGATATTTTGGAATTTAATTAAGTGTTTGTAATTTATTTTCACTACAATATATACTGTTTAAGGAAGAATCCTAAAAAAACATGATGTTCCACAGTATGATACACCTATATTTGATATTTTTATATGATATAATCTTCCATATTTATGGGGATATAATAATACATTGGATGATACACAATTAATTTAGTATATTGAAAATATATTAATAGGAATTGGATATAATTAAAGGTAAAAAGTTATATTGGCTCCTTATGTTGTTAAAATATATGCTGATCAATGGTGAACGTTGATCCAGATTACTAAAGAGGATAAAGAAATAGAACAGATGTAATGGAATGGTTTTAAAGTAATATTATTCAAAATATAATTAACTAATGTCTAATGAACTGATATAATGATAAATTTTATCAACTTAAATAAAAAAGGAAAAATAATGTATTATTGAGTATGAGGATACCGTTACACGAATTATTAGGTATGCAACACATTACATATATAATCAAGAGAGAAATATTGACAATTTTATTAAAGGCCTTAAACTAAACATCTATAGGGAAATGGTTACTCTAAATATTTTATCATATGATGAAATAATATTTTGTTCCATAAAATAGATAAAAACTTTTAGAAATCATATATTTTGACTGTAAATTAAGAGAGGAAGAGGTTGGTTGAACCCCAAGGAAAAAGATAAAATGTAAAATAAGAAGATGAGAACTAATAAATTTATATCATGTAAAAATTATGGAAATAAACATTTGGTAAAATCTATAAAGGGAATGATATTTTTTTTACAACTAAATAGATAAGGGTTGTATTGATATTTAATATAAGGATAAGAAGAAAACCAATATTGTTTGGTGCCTAAACTATTGTTAAATGGAGAACAAATAAAACCAATGATCTATGTGTCAATAAAAAAATGTAGAAGTGGTTTTGAGTAGAGGGCCAAGATTTTCCAATCGCTACAACTAAGTTTAGAGTTTATAATAACATCATGGTTGTTGCTTTAATCATCACTCCAAATTTATAAAATTATTTATTTGATTCTTGATATTCCCACTTTGTCAAATCTTCTATATTTTATATGTAAATTTTATTTTTACCTAGCTTTTTAATAATTGAGTAACCAGATAATACCAGTAGCATAAATATCACAACAAAATAATTTTTAGTAACTTTATACAATGAAAAAAAAACATTTCCTTTTTGATGACTTTAATATTATAGCAATGGGTGAATTTGATATAATCTTTATTATATATTCAATTTCAAAATAAAATAAAACATTTTTTATGAGAGAAATATATATCTCTGAGGATATATAATTCCTTTTAGTTCAATGGGAGACTTAATCTACTTAGTCATATCAAAATCCCACAATAGTAAATTTTCATAATGATATTATTTGCGATTTAGAATATTTGAAATCTATAAATGTATACGGAAAACATAAAATATAGGGTGTGCCTATTTTATTGGAGTGTATATATTTAATTCATGAGAAATTACATAAAAATCCCCTAGAAAGTGATGTTTACTTTTCAATTGATTAAATTATTCATTCAAGACCTATATCAAAGACTCCATATATAACTACCATTGTAGAATTAGTTGATTAGAGGAAACAAATTCATATTTTGCGTGGAAAGGTATTTTTATTCTACACTATTTGAAAATGAGGAGCCCTAATTTTATATCTGATGGATAGATATATGATTTTATACATTTATTATCAAAAAGTCAATGCTATAACATAAAATAACCATTTTTATCTACCTCACATTTATAACCATTTGATCGAACTAATGGATCTCAAATTTTTTTCCAGAATGAAATTTGTTCATTGTATCATCTATTGAATGTATAGAAATAATATATTTTGAAGCCATAATTTCAGAAAATGTATGGATATTAAGAGTTTATAGATTTTCCTTTTGGATTGAATATTTTAACCTCTGTTTTATAGATACTGTGTATAATGTATTCACAGAATATGTAGAATTTATTTTAATTATTGATAATTTCATATAGAACCCTAAATGTAATGAGGATCATCTGTATCATATAAGAATAATTATTGAGCCTCTTAGGGAAAAGTGGTAACATGGTAATGATATCAATATTGTATTCAATATTGAGAAAATTTCTTTAAATTTCTATATTTTCTCTGAGGATATATTGTATATTGATCAAGTTAAGAAAAATGTATTTAATTAATGGATTTTACCAACAAACATAACCAAGGTAAATAGATTCATTAGATTGACATGTTGGTATTAGTGATTTGTTAAAAAAATTGATCTATTGGATAATCTATCAAACAAGCCCACATTTAATGTAATTAATTTCACATGTGAAATGGAATGTGAATAATATTATGATGAATTAAATAGGATATTAGTGAATGTTACTATTCTATCTCTTCCATTTTTAAATGATAGATTTGGGATATAAAGTGATGCATTAAGAAAGGAACATGATGATTCCTATATAAAAAATGAGAACTTTAGTGCCTATACATCATGGTAGTTAAATAATCCTAAACAAAATGATCCCAGTCATGATCAAGGTTTGGAACCAGAAATCATTTCTTTGATGATATGTAGACATTATCCTTATATTGAAATATGTATCTTATACATAGATCATAAGAACAGAAAATATATATTTTCATATAAATATATTAATATAAGGATTGAGAGAAAGATCAAGCTAATCATGGATTGTGAATGCTCATTACATTACCACCTTGGGAAGGGAAAAAGTTAGTTGATGCATTAATAAGGAAAGATCATGGATTCGTGACCAAATGTGGGATTTAAATGGTCTTTATGTTTAACGATTTAGTTAAGATGAATATATGAATTAATAATGAAAGAAAAAATAACACTTTTCCATATTATTTTCAAAAATTATTTATTGGAAATGTAAAATTTTTTCACACAAGATAAAGAGAATATTAAAAATTAAATTTACTCTTTCAATGAGGTGAAATTGGAAGACTTAGTATATAAAGAAGGAATTATAAAATTTAGAAAGAGGTAGTGTTTCCCATATATAAATTAGATGAAAATATAATTATTATATTATTCTCATAAAATTAATGTATCTAAAAAATATGGAAGAACCATGATTTATACGCATTAATAGGATCATTTTTCATTGTATAACTGTTTCGTGATGATGGTGTGGAAAAACGTGTGCTACCCGATGGTTGATTAAAGAAGGTTGGATTCTGCTTATTCACTCCTATTAGGTGCACCATTTTTGTCTCGAAATTCCCAACATTTCCATATCTATTGACACGTGGACCATCTTTCCAAAAGCAAGTGTTCGCTAGGTGATTTGGCCAGCGACGATTAAGAACTCACATTGGTCAAGAGGATGGGAAGTGAGACACATAGCACCGTTTTGGGGGGAATTATTGCCTGTTCTTGGACTCTCTTATATATTTAAGAGGTATTAATATGTTCGAAAATCTTTGGTTTATACCAAAGAAAAGTATCCATGGATTACTCCTTGTTCGCAATGGTCAGCTAAACGTGAGGATTCAGAATAATTTAGGCCTGAGGTTTACCATCCCTCATTAGATTAATGACTCTGAGGAGTTTGGAATCCTGGAGACGACACTTGTTTGAAGCCCCATAACTGAGAACTCTGGAGTTTATTTTCATCCAGGGGGAAAGATAATGACTTGAGAATTTGGATTGAACCTGTGATATGGGCTTCCTACATATCCTCGTGAGAGGAATTAGAATCCACGTAGTATGGTTTGGGTTGGGGTTACACCTCGAGGCATCCCAAGGTGGTATGAGGAATACACTCTAAAGAGGCCCAAGGAGTTGGTGACCTGAAATGAAGGAGGTCGGAACGATAGGTTGATGGGATTGAACCTCGGGGAGGCTTCCTAGGTAACCCGCCTAGGAGAAAGGGATCAAAGTCCACATAGTTAGGGCAGAGGGTGTCGGCGAGCTGACGTGAAGATGGACCTTGGTCTGATGGGAGTTGGGCTTGAACCTCATAAGGCTTCCTACCCACCATGCCTTGACATGGATCAAAGACCTCATAGTTCAGAATGGAAAAATTCTATTTAACTCCATGTGGGGTGGCGGTATTGTCATGGAAGATGCTTACTCAAAGCCCACGTGAGTCATACTCGGTGTGAGAAACAAGAGGCAGCAGGGACCTAACGATCACATTGCAAAGGGTGCATTCGTGGGAAGTGAAATGGGGCACATCGCATGGCTAGAAGCTTGGGGAAATGGAGATTGGGACTTACTCTAGGATGGAGGCCTGAATTGGTTACAAACCACAATGGGAGAGGGATTTGGGACCGAATAAAGGAGGGGTGTAGGCACAACTACCGGAAAGAAGAACTAGGGGCTTACACCGGGATGGTTTCTCCAAGAGATTGGGACTTACTCCAGGATGGAGACCCGGTCACTCCTAGAAGAGGGGAGAATTTATCATCACTAGCGTCTAAAGGAAACTCAAGCGGGGTCCCCCAATCTTGGCAAGTGGAGAGGCAGAAAGAGGACTCTCGGGCCCAGACCCAACACTACCGTGGGAATGTAAACCCATGAATGTTTCGGGAACTTGATCAAGGGCCGGAAAAACCCCTTTTTCCTCGCCTACCATGGGTATGTGAACGCAAAGCGACGTGATAATACGCCTGAAGGTTACATCATAGAGATCTGATGGCTTTGGTAAAGGCCTTGGCTCGAGGCTGATGAATAGGCCAATGAGGGGATTGTGAATGATCAGGCTGGATTGGAATGATTTTATCTGACTCGAGGAATGGGAACACAGAAGGAGTTGGCGGGCCACATTGGTGTATGAGTAGTGGCACCCTTCACGTAGGGGGGTGGTACGTGGCTGGAGATGCTGTCCGTGTACCAGGGTGGCACGCGGACTGATAGGCATCCCGCATACCAGGGCGGTACGTGGCTTCGGGTTCAGCCCGTGTACCATGTTGGTACGTGGGGGAGTCTATGCGAGCAGCAGCGGCCCGGGGCGACGCCGGTCGGGGGTTCATCGGTCAGGGCTTTGCCCGCATAGGAGGGTGATACACGGTGCGTAGGATCGAAAAAGGGGCATAGAATTTTTGGTCTGTGGGGAGTACATCCACGGAGGGCCCATGGCTTCACGATCTTCTTCTTTTTTTTTTGTTATTTTAAGATCGTGGTTCAAAAATTTGTTATGAATTCTTCGGTTCCTTATTAATTCGTTTCCAGTTTCATACCACTCATTAATTCAAAATTTTATGTATGGAAAATATTAATCTCCTTCCTCTGAAATCCTTCCACCTGGCTTTGATCTCTTCCTCCGCTTTCTTCCCCCTGATGTCCTTTTATAAAGGGGGGAAAGAGATGTGTCTGTAGTTATGTGGCACCTTTTGCGGAGGACCATTAGCGAAAACCAGGTTTACAGATGACTTGGTCATTCAGTAACTCGTAGAGCATTGAATTCACCTCACTCACAAACCAAATCGGTTGGGGGGGGGGGGGGTGCTTCGCGGCCATACAGAGCTCCACCTCTTTTTCGCGAACAACATCATATGCGGTCCAGGCTGGTTGTTTTGTCTTGTTTCTAGGGCGGTTCGTGATGGTAGACCGGCCTAGTGCCTATCTTGTTTCGCGCCTGTGGAGGATTCATGCCTCTCTTCGGTGAACAACAGTGGTATGCTAAGGGGGAGGCTTACTGAACCGGCTGCATACCGTCAATATTAGACAGGTATGTAGACCGGTCCATCTTTTTCCAATCTTTGAGTATTATCCACATTTTTCCCAATTACTCGAGGGAAATTGGGTAGAATCCTCTCTTGAATTTAGGGGATTCTCATTCTCTTTTTCGGATTTTTTTCAGGACCCTACAAATTCCCCCCGTCAAAATGGGGTCCGATCAGAACGAAGAGGAGACTATTCCGATGTAGAGTGGTCCTGAAACATGGATAGTTTGCAGTAGGGAAGTGGACCCAGTAGGGGACCACACCGATAAATAAAGATACCTCTACCCTTTGTCTTTTACTGGATTCCTTGTGAACATGGAGATCTTGATTTTCGTCTCCGCATGCTTTCTCTCTCGCGAAACTCCTCGTCCACGAACGAACTACCATTTCCGCAAACCATTCCCCATTTGCGCCTGCATTCATCCGCGGACAAATCTCTCAGCCATGAACTAACACTTTAAATCAATTATAAAGTACGTTGCGACAACCCGCATAGGAACTCGCTACACGGTTTTGATGGTCCGCGGACCAGAAATCTTCTAGACATTGAAAATTTCATATGTCTTCCGAACATAAACATTTAAATTCGGGATTGAGATTCCACAGAGCAGCCTGGTTCATGGTTTTCTGTCCAACAATCTGCGGGCCAGAGTACTATGGACTTCTTCTGCATAGGGTTGGTTCGTAGGATGCAACCGTCATGAACCACCTTTTGAGGCCTTCTCATGGACCTCGTCATGAAGGCTCTTTGACAGAGTCCTTTTCCAAATATTTGGAATTTTTGTCCAAATTTTATTATTCTGGACTAATAATTTTCCTAGTTTTTATAATGTAGGGAGAAAATATGGTTCCTCTTTGACCTATACCCAGGCCTGCTACCAAGCCTCTTCCAATTGGTGCAGGGAGACGTCTAGCTATGATCCATAGAGCTGAGAGCATTAAAGAGGACCCTAGCCGACCTATCATTCCCGACGATGGTGTTTTGAAGGACTTATTCTCTTATTCACTATATGAAGACCACCAGTCCTGTGCCGAAGATCATGCGCCCCTGGACTCATCCTTCTCAACAATCACGGACTATCCCAGGTTCCTAATGGGTGGTTCTGGAGGGGGTGACTATCTTTCATGGGGTTATGAGGTGTGCCCCGGTGTGCCACCTATGCTAAGGTTGGTCGGTATTTTCGCCATGGTTTTGACTGGGTGGATATTCCCATCTCGGGATATCAACCCAGGTGTTAGGGCTTACTCCCGGATGATGGCAGCTGAACTGGCGGGAGGTCGCCCGGTGAATCTGGTCGTGCCCACTTTGGCTCGTATTTATGAGTTACTGAGCCACATATCGGAGGGCGGGTCACCCTATCGTCTGAGTGGTCCATTTTAATTATTATATGGATGGGTAGTGGATCATTTCCACTGTTATGAGTATCGTCATGAAACAGTCATCCCACTTCCTACCCTTTGTCCTACCCTACTTGATATAGCAAGAGTTCGTCTGAAGTCCCTTAGCTCTGACGAGGTCGTCAAGCTCTTGAGTGACTTTTCCTATTTTTCATTCACTCCCTACCCCACTCCTCCCATCATCATGATTGACAACAGCAGGGGGAGCTTAGAAGAGCGTTCTTACATGATTTCACTGCTGGACGGGTTTTTATCCACGCGGATTGACGGGGTTTCTCTGGGTGAGTTACACGCCCCATATCATGTTTCTCGCTAGTTTGGATGCTGGCAACTCCAAGTTTCCTTTCCCCATCCTCAATCGCGAGGAATGCATCCGGACATTCTCTGTCAATGGTGGTTGATGTTGATGCAGGAGGAATCTGGCACAAGGATTCCCTTTCCTGACATAGGAGAGGCTGCCAGCCTCTCCTTGGAGTATGTGAGAATGTGGATAAAGCATTATCCCAATGGGATATTGGAGAAGGCTATGTGGAAAATTTCCAAAATCGGGGGTTACTGGAACTATTTTTCTTACCGCACCTTACTCGTCGGCTTTGAGGGAGGACCAATTGATGGCTCGTAGGTCGAAGCGACCCAGGGGATCTTCCTCTTTCAACCCCTATGCGGCCGAGGTTTTGACAGATCCAATCCTTTTGGATATAAATGAAGATGATCTGGTGACTTCGGTCTCCCATGATGTAATTCCCAAAGCTTCACCAGTCAATGCTGGACTTACCAGCTCAACTCCCAAGATCGAACCAGGGCTAGAGGATTCTGACCCTCCATTTTTGGGACCATCTCCTACTGTGCACATGTTTGCGATGGCCGCAATGATAGACTTTATTCTCATGTTATCTTGCGAGGATACCAAATATCCTCTTGTCATGGCGGACCACCGAGCGGTGCAAAGGTGGGTCTGGCCCTAGATTTGTGAGATTGTTGCCGAAACTCCTCTGGCTGAGACAGCAACTAAAACTGAAGCCCTTTGGCAACTCTTCATATCCTTGGAGTTAGGTGGGTTTGAGTATCGAAAACTTCATTTCCTCTCCTTCCAGGTTGTCATTTCCTGTTGGGAGGTTGCCACTAGTGAACACAAATTTACTCACCTTACTGCCTCTTATTATGGAACCCGAGCCTTTGAAAAAGCTATGATGAAGCTTCATCAACTGATAACACTAGAGGTGAGCCTTGAAGACCATGTGACCGCACTATCTACCGAGCTACATGAATGCAAAGCATGAATAGCGATGACGAGGGATCATTTGTCATATATGACTGGTGACGTTGAAGTAACTCGGAAAGGGATCAATGATCTTCAAACGACTGTGAGGCATACTCATTCGGTGGCCGAAGTTGAGGCCAAGTAGAAGGCCATGATGGAGCAAACATTCAATATCCTTCACCGCATAATTGTTGATTTGATGGAGAGAGTGAGCTAGGCTAATTTGTGATTGCTAGAGCTACTTTTGTACATTCTCTTTTACCATTTTTGTTGCGGCAAAGGAGAGCCTCTGGCTTGTGTACATCCTCCTTTTTTTGTCCAAATAGAATACAGTCTTCTATCAATCTCTCCTTGCTGTGAAATTTGATTGTCATCGGAACAACTGTTCATTGAATAACAACTCACCGAATCAGAATTAATCATAATTCGGGAAAATGATAAAATAGAAATGAGCTTTAATTTTTTCCTAGACCATGGGATCCAGAGAGCATAGTATTTCTATTTTTAGGGTTTTATGGAAAGACCCCAAAAACATTTTGTCTTTTTCTTCCATACCCTAATTCTTGCCTGGTCCTATTTGGTGTAGACCCAGCAGGTATAGCCCGACTTTTTCTTAGGTCTCCCTTTTCAGGTTTTCATCCTAACAGACTTTGCGCCTCTTTTTTTGAGCAGTTTAAAGTCCCACTGACAAGACTATCATTAATAATGATTTAGGTCAAACATTTTTGACCAGATATGGTTGGGTGAGGGCCCTGATGAGGTTTGTTTGATTAAAAGATGTCTCAATATTTTTCAGATGCATGTGGGGAGAACATGTTTAGATTTGAACAACATGCAGGGAATGTCTCAAGGCATTGGAGCCGCATCGGCTTGAAGAAGTAGGAAAGAATTACCTAAGGATGACATGCCTTTTTTAGAAGGGCCATGGGAAATCGATATGCAGAGCTGCAGAGGGCATGGTATGCAGAGTCATGCAAAGGTTTCCTAAATTCAATGACTGTCCATTTCTGATGGAATGAGGACTTTATATATGTCTGGATTATAAAACCACCATGGGTGGCTTGAAGAATTATGAAAAACCACCAGGGATGGATCATAAAGGGTATGTGACATCTGAAAGGGTTTTGGGAACATCTTCGTGAATCGGGAATGTGGACGAAGGGCCCTTGTATTAGGCATTTAGTCAGCGTAATGGATGGTTGGAGCTTGGCGTAGTTTGAATTCTTGCAGCTGGTACATTCATTAAACTGGGACATCTTCTAATTGTTCTCGGTAATCTCGTCAGAGACATTCCAACATATTCAGACAGGGTTGTGAAAGGGGCTGGTAAACTGCTGCTCAGAGGGTTTCCGAATCCCAGGATGGATATGGGGCCTTAGAGGCCTAGAGGTGTACGGAGAGAAGCACTACCTAAGGAAATATTACCTTTGGTAGACAAGCCAGGGTTGATCAATATGCAGAGCCGATGAGGGAATGGTATGGATAGTAATGCAAAGTTGTCCTTAGGTCAATATTCTCTAGATAGTCAAGCAACTTCAAGGAGCTTAAGATTTGGGGCCACCAAGGGTGGATTATAAGGGTTCGGCTCTTTCTGAGTACAGAGTATGGATTCTGAAAAGAGGGTGCTTGAATGCGGGATAAACATCTCGGCTAATCTTTATAGGAATGTGTAAAGTCACCCCTTCTCACGCTGGTGTGAGATGGAGGTTTGTGCAGGTATATCTTGTGCATTGAGGGGCATAAGAAGACCACTATTACTAATTGAACTTGTGAAGAATTCGACCACTCAGTTTGACATCATGCGGAAAGGATGAAGGGAAGTATCATTATTACTAAATTTGTGCAGTTTAACATCATGCGGCAAGGATGGAATTCATTTTAAATAGTGTGCAGTTTAACATCATGCGGTAAGGATGACTTCTGTGCAGTTTAACATCATATGGTAAGGGCAGCTTCTATTCAGTTTAACGGCATGCGGTAAAGACGGCTTCTGTGCATTTTAACATCATGCGGTAAAGACGGATTCCGTGCAGTTTAACGTCATGAGGTAATGACGGGAGAATTACTAAAGACACTGTGCAGTTTAACGTCATCCATCAAGGATGGGGTGTTTTTTTAAATCCGTGAAAATGCTTTTAGTTGGACGCATTTCCCTGGATTTTTAATGCTTGGTCTATGCAGCTTCATGTCAATCGAAAAAGATATGTTCCATACAGTTTTAATCTTCATGTGGTAAGGACGTAGTTGCAAAGGACACTCTTGATTAGAATGTAACTGGGCTCGAATATCTCCACATGTCCAAGAAATGGAGAGGGGTTGATTGTGTAAATCATGGTTTCGGGGATTCTTGGATCAGGATAGGTGATATGGGGGCTCTGAGGCCGATAAGTGTATGGGGCTAGTAAGAGTATCGCTTGAGGAAATCTTGTCTTTGGTAGACGAGTCAGGGGCTATCAATATGTAGATTTGCTGAGGGCATGGTATGCATAGTCATGGAAAGTTGTCCACAGGTCGATGAATTTCCACTTCTGATGGCCATGAATGATTATGAGGATACACGATTGTCCGGGCCATGAAGTCTGTTGTTTGGTAAAGAAATATCTGTAAATGCTGGGGATATTCGTCTCTAGTTGCTGTTAAAACTCGAAGAGTTCACTACGCTGATTTATCTTGAGCATGGGGTGTAACTTTACTCCATGAATTTTAACGTCATGCGTTAAGGATGAAGTAATCATAGTTTAACGGTCATAGTGTTTGGACCATTGGGTGACTATTTCTATAATCACCTAGAGGGAAATTGATTTATGATGCTCTGGTGTACTCTTAACATGTGTGAGTGAATGGGGGTGTAAACTGTAACTATGGGGTTTCATGGATCAGAAGTTATGCTACGGAGGATCTAAGGCTAGTAAGAGTATGGGTCTAGGAAGAGTATCTCCTGAGAAAATCTTGCCTTCAGTAGAAGAGCCAGAGGATATCAATATGCAGAGCCACTGAGGGCATGGTATGCATATCCATACAAAGGTGTCCATGGGTTGATGACTTTCCACTTCCGATGACCATGTATGATTATGAAAATCCGGTATTTCTCATCGCACAGAGATCGGAATATGGGGATAATGGTGTCCAATAATACAAGAAACATCTTTACCGCAATTACTCGTTGAGTCGAAGTAGCTCAGCCCTGGCCTGATGTTTGTAGATGCAGTTCATCATGTGAACCATGGGCAGATACATAGGCTAAACAGGTAGAGATACCTTGGAAACATTCATATGTGAGAGGGGAATGAACTTGTAAACTACTGCTCCATAAATTTTTGGATCGCGAGATATGATATGGGGGTTCTGAGGCTAGTAAGCATACGGAGATAGGATGAGTATCTCATAAGGAAATATTGCCTTTGGTAGACGGGCCAGGGGCTATAAATATGCAGAGCTGCTGAGGGCATGGTACTAAAAGTCATTCAAATGTGTCCATGGGTCGATAACGTTCCATTTTTTATGGCCGTGAATGATTATGAAGATCTGCACTTATCCGGCTCATGGAGTCTGATGTATGGAGAAGATGCATCCAAACATTCCAGGAGTACTCCCATTCCATTTTTTCATATATCTTGGGTGGGTCGCGATGCAATCCATGCATTTTAACACCACGCGGTGATGATGAGGATGAACCTATGTGAGAAGGGGACTCCGTGCAATTTAACGTAATGTGGTAAGGAAGAGGGGTATATATACCATTTTTTTTCTTGTATTGGTGGCTGGGCTAGGAGATAAGATCCTGGCGTCGCTACGTATCCTGCAAGGGCAGGAATCAAGCCTCGTATAGTTCTTTTGGGGGATACACCCCGTGCGGGTCTGGTCAGTTTGGGGGAAAGGATCATTTTTAGCTTCATTTGGGGTGGCTAGGCCAGGATGTGGAATTCTGGCATCACTACATATCATGCGAGGGAAAGAATCAAGCCATACATAGTTCTCTATAAGATAATACACCCCGTGCAGGTCTGGTCTGTACACAGGGGAAAGGTAATTTTTAATCTTTATTATCCGTGCAGTTTAACGTCGTGCGGTAAGGACGAAGAATACACCCTGTGTAGGTCTGGTCCGTACATGGGGGAAGAGGGCATTTTTAATCTTTATTTGGGGGAATCTTGGACCGAATGTGTAATTCTGGCATCACTATGTATCTTGTGAGGGCAGGAATCAAGCCTCACATAGTTATTTAGAAGGGGATACACCCCGTGTAGGGTTGGTCCATACACGGGGGAAAATAAGGCACTTTTAACTTTATCCAAGGATGGCTGGGCTAGGATATAGAATCCTGGAATCACTACGTATCTATCAATGGAAAGAATCAAGCCGTACGTAGTTCTCTGAAATCCATGCAGTTTAACGTCATGCGGTGAGGATGAAATACTCTCAATTTAATGTCATAGAGTTTGGACAGTTGGGGCTTGGCAGTTTGACATCATGCAGCTCGGACAACAGGCGCTTGATAGTTTAACATCCTACAGCTTGGACGAAAACTGCTTTTGGTTATTTGAAATACTACTTTAGAAATCTCACATTCGTAGGAGTGGTAGTGAACTTCCCTTCTATGGAGATCCAGGCATATTCTCCGTTGAAGTAGACTTCGTGTATTACATACGGTCCCTCCCACTTGGGCTCTAGCTTTGGAGTTTTCTTTCCGTGTAACACCTGAGACTTTTATGTTATATAAATCATCAAAGGAATCTTTCACTTTCTTGGCTTGCTTTACACGAAATCGCGACCTTCCTCGATAACTTGCGTCGTACGCAATACCGAGTTTCACTAAACAACGATATGCTATTAAAATATTATTAAAACTAGCCGTTATGAATAGTAATAACCACTTTTTGAAATTTTATAAATTTTATTTTTCAAAATGGACTTCATTTTTTGGATTTGGAATATCGAAATTAGCCTAGGGTGAAATTTTGGTATTTTTCTGAAAACGTTAAATTTTTTATGAATAGTGAAAACACTAACTGGTAGTTAAAAAACCTGAATTTTTCATAAAACATAATTTTACCACTTCTGTGAGTGGAATTTCAAAAATCCGAGAGACACAGTTGATATCAGTAAGTAAAATGTGGTTCAATGAGATGAAAATAATTTTTGGTGAATAGTAACTTTTTACTTTTATTTACCACGGTTAAAAGTAAATATGGTAATTAAGGGTAAAAATGATATTATTATTACCCTAACACATGTCCTAATTCTATTGGATAAATTTAATTCGACAAAAAACAACCTTAGGAATAAAATATGACAATTTAGGCCCACTTGGATTAGATTAGGACATTTATTATTAATTTATTTAAAGAAGGGTTAAAATAGTTAAAATCATACTTCAATAACAAAATCTTTTTTAATATAGGGTTATACATAATATAAATTCGACTATAAATATTCATTAGAAATATAAAACGATTTCCTATATAATTATATTTTATTTGTAATTTTTAGACTTTGAATAAGTTAATTTATTTATGACACAAAGATGATGCAGTAATTATCTTATTAATGAAATATTGACATAATTGATGTTATAAATACCCAAATAAATGTAATTTGAGGCTTTTTATGAATTCCACTAATTTTCTAGGTTAATATGACATGTTAGTATTGATTTAATATACTTTTTTCGAACTAATCATTCTGTTATGATTTTTACAAAAATCAATTACTAAATAGTGTCAAAATTGACATAAAATACTTTTTAAAACAAATATTATATTATTAATTGTTAATTTATTCCTAAAAATCTAAGGTTCGACCAAATGACTTATATAAGGTTATATATATTAATAATAAACAACTTGGGGTTCTTTTGTCTTGTTATAGTGAGTTTATTAACCTTATATTATAAGAACATAAGAAGACACGGTAAAAGTAACATTATTTAACTTAATGATAAATCTAAATGATAAGGTTAAAATAGGAACCTAAACTTGTATAAATTCTATTGTATGAGATTATTTCGACCCATACCCACATTATCTTCGAAATAAATCAATTTGAAGCTATTTAAAACCGAACTTGACTTTATAATAAAATAATATTTTTAGTTTTTCCAAAGGAGCCCCTCTCCTCCCTTATAAAGGGGCACCTCCTCATCCTCTTCCTCACACCACATTTAGCCTTCAAGTTCGGCCAACCCCTACCAATGTCTCCTCTCCACTTCCCTAGAAACATCCTCGAGGTCCTGGTATTCTTTAAAGACCAATTTTAGTTCCCTAAAAGGAGGTCTCAAAGAGGCGTTTCAAATAAGAGGTAATGTCTGTTACCAGTTCTTTGAACTTTATTTCATCTTTCACTTCTTCTTCATTAGTTGTTTCATTATGAAGTAATAACATAAGTATCACTCATATACTGATATTTTATTATACGTATGAAACAACCATATTTCACCATCTATCCATCCTACGGAAAACAAAATCACCGCGCGTGCGGAATACCGTCTCCACACCGTGGTGTAATCTATTTTCCACCACCACCTTACTTGGATGGGTATAATGGTGTAAATAATGACTATATAAGACTATTGTAAAGTGATATTGATTCTGAAATAGTATACATACACTCCAATACAATTACACGATCATGGGAATGATATCATCGCTCGTGCGTATGTACGGAATATCGTCTCCACGATGTGATGCGACTCGTTCTACATGATCTCCATTGCATAATGATTATATAAATGAATTGAATGAATAAATATTATATATAGTACACTAATACCATTTTGTAAATGAGGTATCTATAACCTAAAAGGAGGATAAAAATTTATTCGAAAAAACACGAATACGAACAAAAAGTAATAAACACCCGAATAAACAAGTAGTAATGAAATATTACTAATAAGAAGCTAAGAATATGACCATATATGATATCATAAAAACAATTATTATTTTGGAATAAGTCAATAACATTATTTAAATCATTATACAGGAGGTTCAGACACGTACAAAGCATATCAGACCAAAGGTAAGGGAAATATCACAATCCCATTTTTATCCGAGATTGTTTATACTTCGGTATTTACTAGGGTGTATTTTATCATCCAAATACATGTTTCCAAAATATGTAATATTATTTCCATCCACCTACAATTGTTTAAATCCAATTTTACCCTTCGGTGAGTTTTTAGTAAATGATATGAAAGGAATCTTTTGTCATTTTTCGTACGAGGTACTTTTTGACTTTTCCGACAAAAGTAAGAGAAGAATGTTTTTTTTAACTTATATGGCATGAATGGATTTTTAAAAAAAAATTCCAAGGATCTTCCTTTACAAGTTTTCATGTTTATTGTTAATCAACTTTTTTTAGTTTAAAATTGTATGACATGTTAAGAAAGGAAAAATGTTTTTGAAGTAGAAAGGATATTTTGCTCAAGAATGGATTTTAAGAGTTTTATCAAAATTATTTTCCATCTAAGATAATATATGGTTCTTTTTTATCCCTATTATTACATGGATTTGATTATGTTGTGATGGAAATATTTTTCATGAATTCCTTTATATTATATAAATTGTTTTATGATGTCACGATGTTTAAGATTCCCATTTTATTACATGGGTTATGCTATGATGTATGGTTTATGATTTTGTGGCAAACATAAGAATGGTATAATTATGAGATGGGTGGGACCTATTTATCCCTAAAATTCATTGGGTAAATATTTTATATCTCATGAGATAGACATGGTTGTAACGGCAGGTTAAACCGGTTCAGTGAAACAGGACTGAAACGATGAGTGAACTCGGTTTAGAAATGAACTTTTTCCACTAAGATAGACTTGGCAATGAGTCTTGACTAATAAGAAATGATTCTCTATGATTATGTGTGTATGAAACAAAGTTTCATGTTTTAATTTATGATTATTGGGATTACCTTTCACTACTATGATTTATCCCATGTTAGGAAATTATGATTTCTTTTGCAGGTTAAGATTTCCAAAAGTTATGTTCTTATGTATATGATGTGATTGATATTTCTTTTGTTTACCCTTACTGAGCATTTGAGCTCACCCTATTGTATGTTTTATTTCCCCAGGTCAGGAAGAAGGATATTAAGTAGGATATGCCAAAAAGGGACTCTAGATATGATGAAATAAATGGGAGGCAAAGTAGACGCTTTATGAACCAGTTGTTTATGTTTCCCAGTTTCTAAAGACACTATACCTATACCGTCCTTTCCTAGTTTTGTTATATGTTGTAATAATTGTGATTTAATTCCTATGTAATAAAAATATATGTAAAGTATGGGTCGTTATAGTTGGTATCATAGGAAAGGTATAGTCAACCTTTGGAAACTAGGATGTGAAAGCCTTAGTAAGAACCCTAAGGATAAGTCTAAGAATAGAACACAATCTTAGTGTTTTAGAAATGCCTATGAATAACCTAGGATAAGACCTTAAGTGTGAAATTTTATTCTTGATTATGTTGTTTTCCTATTATAATTAGTGTTTCTCACACTATTCTTCCTGGTTTTAGTCAATGGCTGGAACCCGAAAGAACCGTGTTAATACGGAATGCGACGGGCAATGCAATGATTGTCCCCCTGAGCAACCAAACGTTATGGGAGCTGGAATTCAAAATCTTGTAGCCATGATCACACAATTTTCTCAATCTATGAATCATTCAGGACTTCCAAACGAGCAAAGGAAGGAGTAACATTCTATTGAATCCTTCATGAGATAGTGTCCACCTTCATTCAGAGGGTCTACTAATCCATTAGTTGTTGAAGAATGGATTAGTACTATTGAAAAGATATTTTCAGTTCTTCAATGTTCTGAACATGATAAATTCATCTTAGCAGTGTATCGTTTGGAAGGTGATGTTGATCAATGGTGGAATCTTATCAAGAATACGAGGCAAAGAGATGAAATTGAGTCCATGGAATGGGAAGAGTTCAAGAACTTATTTTTCAATAAGTACTTCCCTCGTATTCTCCGAACAAAGATGGAGAAAGAGTTTCTTGAACTGAAGAAAAAGGATGATGAATCTGTTTCTACCTATGAATCAAATTTTACGAGACTTGCAAGGTATGCTTCTGGTATTATTATCCAACCTGAGAGTAAGATCAATCGATTCTTTAGTGGATTAAAACTAAGTCTTCGAAGGGCGTTATCCATAAAGGACATCAATAGCTACGAGGAAATCGTTCGATGTGCTCTCAAAGTCGAGATCAAGATTAGAGTAACCCATCATTCATATGGGTTTGATAATAAGAGGAAAATGGAATTCAAAGGAAAATCTAAAGAGCATGCTGAAAAGAAGATGAGATTTCCCTTATGCTCAAAGTGTGGAAAGAAACATGGAGGGAGTTGTCTTAAAGGGACAAGTAAATGTTTCAAATTTGGAAAGGAAGGTCATAGGGCATTTGAATGTAGCAATGATGAGAAGAAGATGTCTAATGAAGTAAACAAAGGAAGGGATACACATAATGATCCAACTACACTTCAATGTTTCAAGTGCAAGGAGATGGGGCATTATTCCAATCAATGACCAAATCCATGGGTTGATGATGATGGTCAACATCAACAAACTCTTAAGGCTAAAGACAAAGGAAAGTCACATGCAATTTATATCAGCGATGTGGAGTACGATAACTATGTGGTGAAAGGTACACATACCATCCACTCTAAGGTAGCAAATGTTTTATTTGATTCTGGATCCACCCACTCTTTTATTTCTGAAGAATTTTCTAAGGATTTCACCGTATTACCTCAACAATGAGATGTTGAGTTAGCTGTGACAACCCCTAATGGCACAACAGTCGCATCAAGAGTTTATAATTCTTCTCCGATCGAAGATTGTGTGAAAGTGATTCCTACAAATCTTGTGATCCTTCCTATAGTGGAATTTTATGTGATTATTGGCATGTATTGTCTTTCTTTATATGGAGCTCATATCAATTTCCAAAGAAGGGAAGTCACATTTCATATTCCAGATCAATCTATGATCGTCTATCGATGAAAGGATGAACATAACCTTCCAGTGGATATTTCTTCGATTTTATGGGTATTGATTCCACTAAATGAAGGTTATTTATCTCAAATGGTTGGTGAGAAACTCACGATTAGGAATATGCCCATTTTACGGGAGTTTGATGATGTCTTTCCGGAGGAATTACTGGGTCTTCCACCAAATCAAGAAGTTGAGTTTTCAATCATACCAGGTGATTTGCCTATTTCAAAGACACCTTATAGAATGGCCCCAATTGAGTTGCAGGAATTGAATAAGAAACTCCAAGAGAATCATGATAAGGGGTTCATACGCCCTAGTGCGTCACCTTGGGGGGAACCTGTTCTGTTTTTTAAGAAGAAATATGGATCAATGAGACTCTGCATTGATTATCGAGAACTTAACAAGATCACTATCAAGAACAAATATCCTCTCCCACGCATTGATGACTTATTTGACCAACTACGCGGGGCTCAATACTTTTCCAAGATTGATCTTCGTTTAGGGTATCATCAATTAAGGGTCAAAAGGGAAGATATACCAAAGACGACTTTCCATACAAGGTATGGACACTATGTATTTATAGTGATGCCATTTGGTCTTACTAATGCCCCTTCTATCTTCATAGATCTGATGAATAGAGTCTTTAGAGACTATCTTGATCAGTTTTTGGTAGTCTTTATAGATGATATTCTTGTCTATTCAAAGAGCACGGAAGAACATGAAGATCACTTGAGAATTATATTAAAGACCCTGAGAAAAGAGAATCTTTATGCCAAATTTACCAAGTTTGAATTTTGGCTTCAAAAAGTTTCATTTTTGGGTCACATAATCTCATAAGAGGGGATATCTGTGGATCCAGCAAAAATAGAGGTTATCGAAAGATGGTCAAGACCAACAACAGTGACTGAGATCCGAAGTTTTCTTGGTTTGGCTGGATATTATCGACGTTTTGTGAAATATTTTTCACGATTATCTAATCCACTCACCAAGTTGACTCGAAAAGGAGTTAAGTTTGTTTGAATGGAGGAATGTGAAGAGAATTTCAAGGAGTTGAAAAGAAGGTTATCCAGTGCACCTGTGCTCACACTACCTTGTTGTGGAGAAAGGTTTGTGATCTATAGTGATGCATCCAAGAAGGGTTTGGGGTGTGTTCTTATGCAAAATGATATGGTTATAGCTTATGCCTCACGACAGTTGAAAATACATGATCAAAATTACCCAACTCATTATTTGGAGTTAGCTGTGGTAATCTTTGCATTAAAGATTTGGAGGCATTATGTTTACGGAGAAAGGTGTGACATTTATACAGATCATAAAAGTTTAAAGTATATTTTTACACAAAAGGAGCTGAATATGTGCCAAAGAAGATGGTTGGAGCTAATTAAGGATTACGACTGCTCAATCCATTACCACCCTGGGAAAGCAAACAAGGTGGCAGAAGCATTAATTCGACAAGACCATGCCAGTTTATCCATGATGAGGATCACAAAAGATCCAATATTTATGGATTTACAAAGGATGGATATTGGAATTATAATGAAAGGGGAAAGTCGTATCTTTCTCAAATGAATGTTCAACCATATATACATGTGAAGATTAAAGAGGCACGTAAAGAAGATGTAGAGTTACAAAAGAAGGTGAGAAATTTTCCTAAATTCAACCTTGATTGTGATGGGATAATAAAGTTCAGGAATCGGGTTTGTGTTCCTACCATCCTCGAATTAAAGAAGGAGTTGCTGGATGAGGCTCATAGTTCTTCATTCTCTATTCATCCTGGAAGCATGAAGATGTAAAGGGACCTAAAAGAGTACTTCTGGTGGGATGGAATGAAAAGAGATGTTGCTGAATATGTCTCTCGATGCTTGGTTTGTTAGCAAGTTAAAGCTGAGAGATAGAAGTCTAAGGGGATGTTACAACCATTACCCATACCCGAATGGAAATGGGAAAACATCATTATGGACTTTGTCACCGGACTTACTAAACCATCCAAAGGAAATAATGATATATGGGTCATAGTTGATCGTCTTACAAAGTTTTCACACTTCATTGCTATTAGAGAGGATTTCTCTATGGATCAGCTTACCAGGATATATGTAAAGGAAGTGGTAAGATTGCATGGAGTACCAATTTCTATTATATCTGATCAGGATCCGAGGTTTACCTCAATGTTATGGCGAAGTCTTCAGCATACTCTGGATACTGAGTAAAGTTTCATCACTGCTTATCATCCTCAGACAGACGGTCAGTCTGAGAGAACAATTCAAACTCTAGAAGATATGTTGAGATCTTTCTATATGGATTTCAAAGGTGGTTGGGATCAACACCTACCTTTGGTGGAATTTTCTTATAATAATAGCTTTCACTCCAATATTCAGATGGCTCATTATGATGCTCTCTATGGAAAGAAATGCAGGACTCCAACTTGCTGGGATAAAGTTGGGGAAAGAAAGCTATTAGGACCTGATCTCGTTGATGAAATGGAAGAAAAGGTTAGATCTATTCAATAACACATAAGAGTAGCACAGAGTCGACAGAAAAGTTATGCCGACAACCGATGAAATGACCTAGAGTTTGAAGTGGGTGATAAAGTGTTCTTACGAATATCTCCCTGGAAGAGGGTCATGAGATTTGGAAAGAAGGGGAAGTTGAGCCCTAGATATGTCGGTCCTTTCGAAATACTAGATCGTGTTGGGAAGGTAGCTTACCGATTGGCACTTCCACCGAATCTCTCTCAATTTCATGTTGTGTTCCATGTATCTCTCCTAAGAAAGTACATACCTGATCCTTCACATGTACTCAGCTCAGAAGTTGTACCGCGGGAGAAAGATCTTTCTTATGAAGAACAGCCGATAGAGATTCTGGATCGTAGCGAAAAAGTCCTACAAAACTAGACCACTCGATTGGTGAAATTTTTATGGAGGAACCACCAATTAGAAAAAGCTACATGGGAGTTTGAGGATATGATGAGGGAGAGGTATCCTCATCTGTTTGTTACAAAGTGACAAAATTTGAGCGCGAAATGCATTTTAAGGGGGGTAGAATGTAACACCAGAGACTTTTATGTTATATAAATCATCAAAGGAATCTTTCACTTTCTTGGCTTGTTTTACACGAAATCACAACCTTCCTCGATAGCTTGTGTCGTACGCAATACCGAGTTTCACTAAACAACGATATGCTATTAAATTATTATTAAAACTAGCCGTTATGAATAGTAATAACCACATTTTGAAATTTTATAAATTCTATTTTTCAAAATGGACTTCATTTTTGGATTCGGAATATCGAAAGTATCCTAGGGTGAAATTTTGGTATTTTTCTGAAAACATTCAATTTTTGATGAATAGTGAAACCACTAAGTGGTAGTTAAAAAAACTGAATGTTTCATAAAACATAATTTTACCACTTCTGTGAGTGGAATTTTGAAAATCCAAGAGACACGGTTGATTTCAATATGTAAAATTTGGTTCAATGAGATGAAGATATTTTTTGGTGAATACTAACTTTTTACTTTTATTTACCACAGTTAAAAGTAAATAGGGTAATTAAGGGTAAAAATGATATTATTATTACCCTATCACATGTCCTAATTCTATTGGATAAGTGTAATTCGACCAAAAAAACCTTAGGAAAAACATATGACCATTTAGGCCCACTTGGATTAGATTAAGACATTTATTATTAATTAATTTAAAGAAGGGTTAAAATAGTTAAAATCAAAGTTTAATAAGAAAATCATTTTCAATATAAGGTTATACATAAGATAAATTCTACTATAAATATTAATTAGAAAGATAAAAATGTTTCCTATATAATGATATTTTATTTTTAATTTTTATACTTTAAATAAGTTAATTTATTTATGACACAAAGATGATGCATTAATTATCTTATTAATGAAATATTGACAAAATTGATGTTATAAATCCCCAAATAAATGTAATTTGAGACTTTTTATGAATTACACTAATTTTCTAGGTTAATATGACATGTTATTATTGATTTAATTAACCTTTTTTCGAACTAATCATTCTTTTATGGTTTTCACAAAAATCAATTACTAAATAGTGTCAAAATTGACATAAAATAGTTTTTAAAACAATTATTATATTATTAATTGTTATTTTATTCCTAAAAATCTAAGTTTCGGCCAAATGACTTATAAAAGGTATATATATTAATAATAAACAACTTGGGGTTCTTTTGGCTTGTTATAGTGGGTTTATTAACCATATACTATAAGAACACAAGAAGACACGGTAAAAGTAAAATTATTTAACTTAATGATAAATCTAAATGATAAGGTTAAAATAGGAACCTAAACATGTCTAAATTCTATTTTATGAGAGGATTTAGACCCATACCCACCTTATCTTCTAAATAAATCAATTTGGAGCTATTTAAAACCGAACTTGACTTTATAATAAAATAATATTTTTAGTTTTTCCAAAGGAGCCCCTCTCCTCCCTTATAAAAGGGAACCTCCTCCTCCTCTTCCTCACACCACTTTGAGACTTCACGCTCGGCCAACCCCTGCAAATTTCTCCTCTCCACTTCCCTAGAAACATCCTATAGGTCCTGGTCTTCTTCAGATACCAATTTTAGTACCCTAAAAGGAGGTCAAAAAGAGGCATTTCAAAGAAGAGGTAATGTCCGTTACCAATTCTTTCAACTTTATTTGTTCTTCCACTTCTTCTTCATTAGTTGTTTCAATATGAAGTAATAACATCAGTATCAATAATATACGGATATGTTATTATAAGTATGAAACAACCATATTTCACCATCTATCCATCCTACGGAAAACGAAATCACCGCGCGTGCGTACATACGGAATACCGTCTCCACGTCGTGCTGTAATCTATTTTCCACCACCACCTTACTTGGATGGGTATAGTGGTGTAAATAATGACTATATATGACTATTTTAAAGTGATATTTATTCTGAAATAGTATACATATACTCCAACACAATTACATGATCATGGGAATGATATCATCGCTCGTGCGTACCTACGGAATACCGTCTCCATGATGTGATGCGACTCGTTATACATTACCTTCATTCCATAATGATTATCAAAATGAATTGAATGAATAAATATGATATGTAGTACACTAAATCCTTTCTGGAAATGAGTTATCTATATCCTAAAATTAAGGATAAGAATTTATTCGACAAAACACGCATAAGAACAAAAAGTAATAAACACCCGAATAACCAAGTAGTAATGAAATATTACTAATAAGAATATAAGAATATGACCATATATGATATCATAAAAATAAGTATGATTCTGGAATAAGTCAATAACATTATTTAAATCATTATACAGGAGGTTCGGACACGTACAAAGCATATCAGACCTAAGTTAAGGGAAATATCACAATCTCATTTTTATCCGATATTGTTTATACTTCAGTATTTACTGGGGTGTATTTTTTCATCCACATCCATGTTTCCTAAATTTGTAATATTATTTCCATCCACCTAAAATTGTTTAAATCCAATTTTACCCTTCGGTGAGTTTTTATTAAATGATAAGAAAGGAATTTATTGTCGTTTTTCGTACGAGGTACTTTTTGACTTTTCTGACAAAAGTACGAGAAGAATGTTTTTTTAACTTATACAGCATGAATGGATTTTTAAAACAAAATTTCCAAGAATATTCCTTTACAAGTTTTCAAGTTTATTTTTAATCAAAATCTTTTAGTTTAAAATTTTATGACATGTTATGAAAGGAAAAATGTTTTTGAAGTAGAAAGGATATTTTCCTCAAGAATGGGGTTTAAGAGTTTTATCAAAATTATTTTCCATCTAATATAATATAGGGTTCTGTTTTTATCCCTATTATTACATGGATTTTATTATGTTGTGATGGAAATATTTTTTATGAATTCCTTTATCTTATATTAATTGTTTTATGATGTCAGGATGTTTAAGATTTCAATTTTATTACATGGGTTATGCTATGATGTATGGTTTATGATTTTGTGGCACACATAAGAATGGTATCATTATGAGATGGGTGGGACCTATATCTCCCTCCAATACATTGGGTAAAGATTTTATATCTCATGATATAGACATGGCTAGAACGGCAGGTTAAACCGGTTCAGTGAAACAGGACTGAAACGAGGAGTGAACTCGGTTCAGAAATGGACTTTGTCCACTAAGATACTCTTGGCAATGAGTCTTGACTAATAAGAAATGATTCTCTATGATTGTGTGTGTATGCCACAAAGTTTCATGTTTTAAGTTATGATTATTCGGTTTACATTACACTACTATGATTTATCCCATGTTATGAAATTATGATTTCTTTTCTAGGTTAAGATTTCCAAAAGTTATGTTCTTATGTATATGATGTGATTGATATTTCTTTTGTTTACCCTTAATGAGAATTTGAGGTCACCCTTTTGTATGTTTTATTTCCCCAGGACAGGAAGAAGTTTATTAAGTAGGATATTCCAAAAAGGGACTCTAGATATGATAAAATAAATGGGAGGGAAATTAGACGCTTTATGAACCAGTTGTTTATGTTTCCCAGTTTCTAAAGACACTATACCTATAAGGTCCTTTCCTGGTTTTGTTATATGTTGTAATAAGTGTGCTTCAATTCCGAAGTAATAACAATTTATGTAAAGTATGGGTCGTTATATTCCGGGTATCATTGGGGTCTGGAGGACCAAAAAAATTCTACTTCTAATAAGGACCGAAGACGAACCATTTAATTGAAGGCTCGGGAAATCTAGTTCTCATATACTTCCATATGGTGCAAAGTGTGCAACCGCTTCTCATCTAGCTGTTCCAATTCAACTAGCCATTTTCTGATTTCTCATCGTTGGATAACTAATCAAAAATGGAAACATGGAGTGAGAAAAATTGGAGCTCAATGGGGAGGACTACTTCTATTCTGTATACTAATGAGTACAGAGTAGCCCGAGTAGCGGTGCAGATTGTGGTTCGATAATCCCACAATGCATGAAGGATTTTATCTGGCCATGATTTCCTGTCTTTGTCCACCATTGTTTGGAGAATGATGGACAGAGTCTTGTTGAAATCCTCTATCTATTCCTTGGCCGCTACATGGTAGCAGGATGAGTGGTTAGCCTTGATACCATATTCTTAGTATAGTTTCTCCAATTCAGCAGAGCAGAAATCGGTGCCATTATTCGTTAGTATGGTATGAGGGACGCCAAATCTGGTGATGAAATTGTCTTTCACAAAGCTGACAATGTTTCTTGCCCTGACTTCTTTGAGGGGTACAGCTCTTGGCCATTTGGAAAATAAATCGGTTACTGTAAGGATATACTTTAGTTGTTTAGCCATGGCGGGGGATATGGTCCCACGACGTCCATTCCCCAGATGGAAAATGGCCACGAGTACTTGGCCTGATGAAGTAACTCTGGGGGTTGGTAAATTAAGTTGGTATGAATTCGGCAAGAGTGGCATTTTGGGTAAAGTTCTTGCAATCTCGGGCCACAGTGGGCCAATAGTACCCAAGCCTTCGGACCTGATGGGAAAGCTTAGACCCCAGCTCATATACTTCATGTACTCTGACATGCACTTCATTCATTACATCATCAGTTTCTTCTCCATCAATGCATCTGAGGAGGACTCCATCGAGGCCTCCTTTGTAGAGGACCTCTTGGTGACTCGCACCACTATATAGGACAAAGTTGATTTCCCTTCTCCGTATTTTCTCTCATTCAGCCCTTTCTGATGGAAGTTCTCCCCGTTGAAGGTAGATTTAAATGGGGGTCATCCAGCCGGTGGCAGGGGCATATGGTTCCGGGATAGGATTGACTTTGTTGATTTCTTCCATCTTAGTCTGAACAAACAGCAAGACCGTTCGACAATGAGCAATACTGAAAGTTGTTTCATCCTGGTCTGGATCATCTAGGGTTGTGGTTGTATTAGCTAATGCATCGGCCTAGGTATTTTGCGACCGGGGAATATAGTTCAATGTTGGTTATATGGAGAATTCTGTCATTAACCCTCAGACATGGTCAAATAGGGCAATCATCTCCTCCTTTTTAATAGCATAGTCACCATTTACTTGCTTAATGACCAGTACTTAGTCACCTTTTACCTTAAGGTGTTGTACTTATGTCTGGAGTGTGAGCTCCAAGCTTGCAATGAGGTCTTGATACTCCACCTCATTGTTTTTACATCCCTCTGATAGGAGGAAGGAATATGGAAAGACTGCATTTTCTGGGGAAACGAGTTTTATCCCCAGACCCACCTTGTTAAATTTGGTATCCTCCATCCTCTTCCCGATTGGGCTTCAGGATGCACCGTCGAAGTACATTTCCCATGTTGGGAACTCCTATTGAACCAAGAAGATTTATTCATCAGGTAGCTCAACTTCTGGTGTGGTGCTGCCTATCGAGGGGTGCTCTGCCAGAAAATTTGCTTATGTCTGTCCTTTGATGGCCTTTTGAGGCAGAAATCAGATGTCAAACAGTTGCCGGATGACTGCCCAGCATCGGGTGGCTGAGGATGTACTTGAGCGGGTTACTACGTGAGACCAAATGGACTTCATGATGCTGCAGATAATGTCAAAAATTTTGAACTGTGAGGACCAAGTCCAAACAATGCTTCTCAATGTTTGAGTATCGAGTTTCAGCATCGATCATGGTTCGACTGAGGTAATAGAGACTGCTTTCATTGTCGGCGTCATTTTTCTGTGCGAGGAACGCCCCCAGTGACCGTTTGATGGCCGTAACATATTGGATAAGGGGTCTCCCTTCAACCGAGGGCATGAGCACCAGTGGGATAAATAGTTACTTCTTTAGGATGTTGAATGCCTCTTAGAAATCATTTGTCCATTGGTATGTAACCCCCTTTTTCATTAACCTGGTGAAGGGAAAACATTTACCTACCAAGTTGGATATGAACCACCTAATATAGGCCAAGTGTCCTTGGAATCCTCTCAACTCGATAAGATTATAGGGAGGTGGTAAGATAAAGATAGCCCTTGTCCTTTCAGGGTCGACTTCGAAGCCATGATGGCGTACGACGAAGCCAAGGAATTTCTCTGAGGTAACCCTGATGGCGCATTTCAAGGGGTTCATCTTCAGGCTATGTTTTCAAAGTTTTTTGAAGACAGATTCATGGTCTGACAGGTGATCTGAGTGCTATCTTGAATTAACAACCAAGTCATCCTTGTTGCATTCGATGAATTTCTCCATGAATGGTTTAAAGATACGATGAATGGTGCATTGATATGTGGTGCCCACGTTCTTGAGACCAAAGGGAATGACCATGTAACAGAATCCTCTTTGAGGGGCCCTGAAAGCATTGGATTATTCATCTTCTCAGGCCATCCATTTTTTATTATACCCAGAATAGCCTTATATGAAGGAGAGAGCCTCATACCCAGCCGTTGCATCGATTAATAACTCGGTGATCGGGACCGGGAATCCATCTTTCGGGAAATTCCTATTGAAATCTCTAAAATCGATGATGAAATGTATTTTTCCGTTCTTTTTCTTAACGGGGACAATTTTGGCTAGCCAGATGAGGTATTGGACCTCTCGAATGAAGCCTGCCTTAATTAGCTTGTCAAATTTAGCCTCTATTTTGGCTGCAAGTGTGGGGTGCATCCTTCTGGAGGATTTATTAAATCCCTGATGGTCTTCTGGAAGACCTAAGTGGTGCGTTTCCACTTCGGGATCAAGCCCCGACATTTCTGTGTAATTCCAGGAAAAAACATCCCGATGTTGCTTCAAGAAAAAGTAATATACCTCATGCTCCTCAGGGGACATGGCTGTACTAATGAGAGTGGGACTAGGGTCTTCCTCGATACCCAGGTTTATTTCCCTAAGCTCGTCCACAGTGGTGGAGATACCTTACTCAAATGTGGGAGGTGCATCCTTGAGATCTTCCTCCTCTTCTTCCCCCACATTCTCATCTTCCTGATCTGATGGGTGGAGAGTTCCCAGCATGGGCTCTTGGGAGTCCGGAGGCGAGGCATCATGGGCGTCCCCGCTCAAGTATTCACCCCCAAATTGAGGGTTAGAAAATGTTTCCGCATTTTCATGCTTCGCCGTTATGGTTGAAGTCATGAGGACAGGTGAGTGTGTGCCCTAGCTTGAACCCCCACTCTCAACATGGTTGATGAGAAGTACGTAGTCTCTGCCAAGTTGCCTGAGGGGGTCATCAGGAACCATTTCCAGACTATTTGGAGTAGGGATCCAGTCAACACCATCAACCGAAGGCTTCTTATTCTTTTTCTCATAAAACTCGACATCAATGTAGTGTGACTCGGAGAGCTCAAAAGGGGCCTTGTCAGCGTGAAATGTCCCACTTTTTCCATTGATGCAATACTTAACACACTGGTGGTAGGATTAATGAATGTCCATGTGCTTATAGAGACACGGCCTCCCAAGCAGGACATTGAATGTTGTGTTCTTTCGGACCACCAGGAATTACGAGTAGGACACAAGGTCACCAAAATGGGTTTTTATCTTGATTTGTCCTATTGGCTTCTGTTCACTCTTTTCATAACCCAACAGAGTTGTGGCTGAGGGTATTAGATCATCCCCACTATATTCCAACTTACCAAGTGTCCGTAGGGGAAGGAGGTTAACTCCAGAGCCATTTCCAATAAATACATTCCCGATCTCAACATCATTTAATGTACTGGAAACATATAGTGGTTTGATGTGTCCTTTCATGATGGAATCTTTATCCTGATTGGTGAAGGAAATCACTAAATTTCACTTAGCCGAGCCAGTCTCTGTCTGTTAAATCTCGGTGGCGGCTACCTCATCTTTAAACTCCTGGGGGATGAGCAAGGCTTGTACAAGCGCCTCCATGAGATCTGCTGACAAACTCAGGGCATCCAGGACTGAAATTTTGGCTAGTACTAACACCAGCTGCTTAAGGATATCATATTTCTGCTCCAGCAGCCAACGCTTCTCCGTTGGTGGGAGAGTTTTAACAGGCACTTAAGGATCTGGAGTATGTGACGAGGAGGGACCAACCACGGGGTCAGAGGTCGGCGATGTTCCCACGTTCTGGGGTCTCAGCCCGACCGGTGTTTTTGTGCGCACTAGGCGGCTAGACACTTGTTCCTCCTCTGATGGGTACCACAGAATGATGGGGCCAGAGTGGCTACTTGTGGAGGAAGAGAGATATTCTTTCTCCTGTTGAGTCCGTTTAGGGGATCTCCCACGGGTTTATGTGATATTAACAGTCTTGGTCGGGGTAAAACCATAGGGTTGGTTCCTACCATGACTGCACCTCCCCTAGTATCCCCTACTTCTATGATTCCCCCTCCGGGCTCCTCATGTTGGGAACTCGGGTTCATAACCATACACTTCATCAGGAAACGACTCCATTAGATGGACGGCGTTGATAGAACCAAATATTAGTTTCTCATCTAGTGACAGATCATCCTGGTTGGTTGTCCCTGATGGTTCTATTTGGTGGGTTAGTGCCCATGGCGCCAAGCTTGGGAGCATAAACTTTGACAGTGTTGGGGATAAATTTGGCTTCATTGCGAACTGATCCTCTTGTGCTTGTCTCCTCCCTTTTCGATTATGCCTGGATGACCGGCCTGTGGAGGGTTGTGAGGCTGATATTGTCATCTGTGTGGCATTAAGGGCTGTTTGCGGAAACACTGGATGCTGTAATTAAGCTCGGAGTATGTCCTGATCTCGATTGACAGTCTTTTAAGTCATCCAGCCATCATATTTCAGCCCCTTCTTGCTGATAACTTCCTGCCACCCCTCCCCTTTTTCGACGTCGGTGGTAGAAATATATGTCACATGTTCTTGGGGTGGTCCCGACTCGACCTGCCCGAAGTCTACCATCCTTTCCAGGAGTTCTTTGAAGAATAAGCATTCCAGAATATTGTGCCCCAGTATTAGATGGTAGGGATAGTAATCTGGCTAGTCATCGCAACTGACTTCTTCGGGCTTCCTTGGTTCTGGTAGGTGGAGCAAATTGAAATTCATGGCGGCGATGAAGTAGTCGGAGACTTGGTCCTCTCATAATGAGTATACTTTGTGTCTTCGTTCCTCGTACTGGTTCCTCTTCAATCCTCTCTAATCATCCCACTTAGGTGGAGTAGGCCGCTGATACATAGGGGTCCCTAGATGAATTAGTGGAGGCCTAAGTGGTGGAGTAGGCGTAGGGACTAGTTTTAGAATGACAGAGGACGCTTCAGCTCTAAATGTTCTTTTTGGAGGAGCATGTGAGGCTATTCGGGACTTCAGAGTAGTCCGCTGTAGGGAGTCTTCAATTCTCTGGGCAATGGCAGAGAGATTACAGAAGCCAGTGGTGCACTCCACTGGTATAAGTGGTCTTCAAAACTCATCCTGAAGGTTATCAATACATATGGAAATCATCTCGTCTTGCGGCATTGGCTTGTTCAAATAGTAGGTCAGACCCTTCCATCTAGCGATGAAATCCGAGACCCTCTCGTTATCCCTTTGTTTTCAATTCATGAGGTCGCTGACCATTGTTTTAGGCAACGTTGAGCTAAAGTGGAACAAGAATTGTTGTTGATGGTCTTCCCAGCTTTTTATTGACTGAGCTGGTAGATTCTTATACCAGATGAAGGCAGATCCTTGCAAGGTCCGCACGAAGCATCAAATTTTCACTACTTCTTGTTGTTCCGGAGTTCCCATTATAGGGTCGTAATAAGACGTGTAGTGCATCAAATGCTATTCTAGATCACCTGATCCATTGAAAATAGGGAATACAGGGTTTCCAAAATTGTGTGGGGGTGGCATGTTGCTCACCCAATCTGGGTAGGGCTTCCGCTCTAGCTGTATTAGAGCGTGTCGACCTTCCATAGCTTCCACTCGAGCTGTTAGTGCCTCGATGGTGTTGGTGAGACCCTGGTTTACATCCTGTTGGTCTCGCTCTTGGGTAGGTGTAGCCGAGGCATTTCTTGAGGATCCAGCTCAGCCGACACCAAGGGTGCATATGCCATTTGTGGCACCTTCGGAGGACTCAGACAAACTCACTCCGATTGCATTCTGAGTGGAGGGAAGTCTTGGTATTCATCTGGATCCATATTCAGGTAGTTGGATGGGTCGGGCGCCTCATGGGCGGGAGCCCTGACAGTGCTTCTTTTTCCAGAGAAAACCTTGGTCTTTGAGGTGAACTTATTGGGAGTGCAGGGTGTGGCTCTTCATGGGAAGCGCTTTTAATAATATGGTTCCTCTAGAGTAGCTCAACATTAAGCCGTCACAATTCTTTCATTTCCTCTTCCTACCAAGGGAATCACTCTTCGAGCCTAAGTGAATCGTTTTTTTCGAGAGACGGGGACAGGTTAAGGGTAATCGGTCCTTTGTTCTTATCCTTGTTAGGATATCATAGGGTGAGAAAAGGAGGGTTAGCTGGAGGGGCGACCATATATAGGGCGACCCTTTGGTTCCGGGTGTGCACACCTAATGGTTCGTTGTGAGTCACAACTTGACTGGAACCATCGTCTCTCGATCCATCCGGATTTTCATCATCTCAGGTGTCACCCATGGGGTTAACCTCTATGGCATTGATGGAAGCATATCGCGGGGTGGAGGAGATGCCATCTTCCGAATAGGAAGAGGATTTCTGTGCCTTTTTTTGGTCATCCCTTTCTTGTCTCTGGATTTCTTTTGGACTCTTTGATGAAGGGTGACGTAGAGAGTTCTTTGATACGTCTTTACGGTACGCCTCCCTCTTGAAGGGGATGATGATTCAAAGGAAGGGATAGGGCTGGAACCTCCTCTCTTTGTTGTCCTCCCAAGGAGAGAGAATACTAATTCTCATGGGGGAGGTCGTTATTGAGGTGGTAAAAATTCCCCCATCCCTGAGGGCTGGGGTTGGCTCCATTCCTTGGATGTTGAGTCTCTTCCCATTTTTATTGGTCTTAAGGGGGAATTTTTTGTTACAAATTCCCCTAGACCTGTAGGCTAGGGTTGACCCTGGATTGAGGTAGTGGCTGCTGCTATCGCTACCTGCCTGATCTTGCGTGCCCCCATTCGGGGGATAACTGGATTTTTTATCGAGTTCACCTATGAATCAATCCCCTTCAAGGAGGCAGGCAATGACCGCTGATTGGCCTCTCTTAGGTGAGAGGCTTGTTGTATGATTTTGGTGGCCTGATAAAGTATCTCTTGAATGGATTGTTCTTGCCCGGCCTAACGCTACTGGGACTTACTCAAGGCCTGTCTCTGTTGGGTGTTTTGCCTTTCCTGAACAGGGAACCCACTCGATTGCTGTCGTGATGTGATGACGTTGCAATACATTATTTCGAACGAGTTCATCTAGGTGGGTAGAGGAGTGAAATGCAGAGCTCCATTTTCTCCCCATCCTCTTATATGGACTCTCGTCGGAGCGTCGCCAATGAGGTGGCGTAGCTGGTGCAGTTCATAGAGGCAGGCTATCTCAATGTTTCATTTATGCCTCTCGGGTCGCTTTTGTCGCGCTGAAGGAAGAGATTCTAGGTCGATGTGACGCATGAGGTCTCATATTTTCTTGACATGGTCTACATACCCATCATAGTGTAGGAAGCTTGATTTAATCTGGTGGAAGGTTGTCCATATATTGGAGCGGATGTCATGCACACATTCTTCTGGAAACATTCTGGGTATGTCGAATTGAGAGGTGGCTCTGGGCCAAAAACATAACCGGTACATCATCTCGGGCTGGTCAGTTCCTTAGGTGCAACATGTCAGAATACTCCTCTGCTAGTGATTCCTCTACCTGGTCCGCCCAACTGAGACGCTTACTGATAGTGTGGTCAGAGGAATCAGGGCCGGTAGGTATTGAACTATCATGTGGGCGATTCTATGGTGGTTCAGAAGATGAACGTGGCCCCAGACTGTCTCCTGATTGAAGAAGGGTGTTGTTGGTGACTATCTGGGAATCTGACATACTCGATCCCATACTTCTAAGTGCCTTAGCATATGAGGGATTTTCTGTGCTTGATTTGGTAGGGGAGGACCTTTCTATCGATATGATATGTCACTACGGGGAAGACCTTTGCAATGACAGCCGCAATGGCGAGGACAACCATTATAGATGCCGCAGGGAGACAACCTGTGGGTTACATCCTTGGGAGGGCCTTTAGAATGTCCCACAATAAAAGGAGGGCCTTCTCGTTGCTTGGGGTCATTGTGGGGAGGACCTTCGCAATGGCGGCAGTGGTAGCGAGGACTACCATCACAGCTGCTACAATGGAAAGGACTACCATCATAGCTGCCATAGGTATAATATCTATGGGGTACACCTTGGGAAGGGCCTTCATAATGTACCTCAATGAGGGGAGTGACTTCTCATTTCTTAACATCTCTATAGGGAGGACCTCCATTATCAGGGTGGTGAGGACTACCATCATGATCTGATGCATGGCTGTGCGGAGTGTCGTTGCAACCTAACCCTTGGGGAGGACATTCAGGGAAGGCCACGAAAAGGAGAGGGACTTCTTGTCGTGATGAGATGTCACTGTAGGGAAGGCCTCAATAGATGAGACTATGATGGTGAGGACTACTATCATAATCTTTGGTCCCACTGCACGAAGAGTGTTTTAAGTGTATACCACGGGGAGGACCTTTAGGGGGGACCGAAGCAAGTGGAGTGAATTCTTGTTTCTCGATCTTCTGGTCACGCAGAGGGCTTCCATGACACTCATCATAAGAGAATCTCTCGTGATCAATCATTATATGCCCATGGGGGAGGCCCCTGCGGATGCTTTGGGGAGGACCTTCAGAGCTGCTAGTAGTGATATTGCGGGGAGGACATTCGAAACTGCTACTACCACTCCCATAATATGGTAATGGGTGGGTAGGTTTTTGGGCCTTCGATATGTGATTCGTGGCATTAGGAACCCTAGCTTCCAACAGATCAGAGTCATGAACTCGCTCTTTATTTTCCAGCTGCCTTTGGCGTGTTCGGGATGCTTTCTTGCGGGCAGTAGGGACCGTCTGCTGTTGATAATGGTCTTCACCTTTGGGTTCCTTTTTAATTGGGTCTTGTGATGCTGCCGGGATATTCCAACGAACATCTTGACTTCTAGCAGGGATATATGCCAGCTCTGGAGCATCCATCATGATGGATGGGTGTCCCCCAGTTAGAACGAGTGAAGCTGCTCGATCCGGTTGCCCTTTTATAGTGGAATATGGTCGATGACCCTCCTAGGTAGAATCAAGGATGCATATCTTCTCCGATGCAGCTATCTCATCTCTTAGATGAGTCACCTCAATTAGGGAGACGGGCTCACGGGCCCGAGTCCTTGTTGTTGCTACTGATCCAATTAAATTCCAGAAAGTCTGAAAGATATGATCTGGGATCAATACCTACTCCTCCATCATTACCAGGATATGCAAAGAGACATCTTTGGTTGGAATGGGTATGAAGGCCCATTACGTTATTGGAGTAGGAATATCCCGCTCTAGTCCTCCGATATTCAGTGGGTACTGACAATTCTCCTGTGTTGGGGTAGGTGAATGTGTCTGTCCCTATACCAGGATATGGTGGTTTATCTCTCTGTTTCCGCCACATTCGGATAGCGGATATTACTTACATCTGCATGGAGATGGCCCTGCATAAGTTGGTTTCCCACCGTATCGAGTATGTGGCCTTTGTTGGAAGGGAGATGTGTTTATCTATTAATTTCTGCCACATCTGGATGGTGGGGTTTTTAATCGCCACCATATCGGGATGGTAGGCATCATAGGCACCTGCAAGGAGATGGTCCTACATGAGCTGGGTCAAAACCATGTCTAGTTGGTGGGCTTCTCGACCCTGGGAAGGGAGAGGTTTCTGCCAGGTAGGTGCCATCCCATATGTGTGACGGGCTTGATGTAGCTTGGCGGGGATGCACGTCTGCTCTTATGATTCCTCCATGTCTGGATGTCGGGCTTTGGAGGAGCGGACATGTGTATGGGCCTGCTCGCAATACGTCTCTATGACTGGGTAGTAGAGATCCTCCTCAGGGACAAGGGTGATGATTGGTCCCTGGTTGTACGTTTTCCACCCTCGTCTGGAGGTCCAAGGGGCCGGAGCTCAAAAAGCATGGGATTGGATCCTCGGGGCGACATCCTCTTTAGCATGAGGATATTGAGTTTCGGTGTAACTGCGATGACCTCTTTCAGCGGGGGCATTAGAGTGGAACCCCCGTTCAGTGGGGATGAAGTCCTCAATGTCGACCTCATCCGCCTTCCTAAGGTAAGGGAGGTACGCTTTGTCTTGTTCGAGGGATAGACTCCCAAAATGGTTTGAGACGGCAACAGGATCCGTCTGGATCTACTTTCGTAGCCGTTGTTGGGTAGGTGACCAGCGGGTCTTGGCAGATTGGAGGGCGTGCATGGCCGCCTCCACCATCGGTAGAGTACAATTCAAGTGGTTATAATGGATCAATGCATCCAATACGTAGAATTTAAGACAGTGGGTAGGTGATAGGGTCCTTCGTTGGTGGGGATGTCTGGTCATTGCGTTGTTCAAAGTATGCATCTGTGAGTTCGTTCGTGATACCATTGGATCGAAAGGAGTTCTGAGTGGTACCTGTAAAATATTTTAACAAATAAAAATATAAAACCTGTTAAATCATAATCTCATGATCTCATTCATAATTAATAACCTTTATCGTCCCTCCTTGTGATTATAAGGGGAAATCGAGTGTAATTAGGTTAAATCTGTCATGATTGGTTAAATATTCACGTAAGGTTCACCATTTTTTTGTTTCACGATGATGGTGTGGAAAAACATGTGCTACCCAACAGTTGATTAGAGAAGGTTGGATTCTGATTAATCACTCATATCAGGTTCACAATTTTCATCTTTAAACATCCAGCGGTTTCATATCCAGTGACACCTGGACCTGATTTCCAAATTCATGCGTTCACTAGGTTATTTGGCCAGTGACGCTTAAAAACTCACATTGTTCGAGAGGATGGGAAGTCTGGCTCATCGCACCCTTTTGGGGAGAATTATTTCCTTTTCATGGACTCTCTTATAGATTTATGATGTATTCATATGTTCACAAATCTTTGGTTTATACCCAAGCATAGTATCCACAGATTAATCTTTGTTGGCAATGGTCAGCTGAACGTAGGGATTCAGAATCATTTCGGCCTAAGGTTTACCATCCCTCATTGGATTAATGACTCTGAGGATTTTGGACACTTTTAGACGGCACTGGTTTGAATCCCCATAACTAGGCACTCTATAGTTTATTGTCATCCATGGGGGACAGATAACGACTTCAGCATTTGGATCAAACCCATGATACGGGCCTCTTACATATCCTCATGAGAGGATTCAGAATCCACGTAGTTTGGTTTGGGTTGGGGCTTACACCCCGAGGAAACCCAATGTGGTATGGGGATTACACTCTAAGGTGGACCAAGGTGTTGGTTAACTGACATAAAAGAGGTTGGAAGGATCGGTTGTTCGTCTTGAACCTCAGGGAGGCTTCCTACGTACCCCTCCTAGGAGACATGGATCAAAGTCCACGTAGTTTCGGTGGAGGGTGTCGGCGAGCCAACATGAAGATAGACCATGGTCTGATGGGAGCTGGGATTGAACCTCGTAAGGCATCCTACGTACCATGCCTTGACATGGATCAAAGACCACATAGTTTAGAATGGAGAAATATAGTTTAACGTCATGCAAGACAGGGGTGTTGTCTTGGTCGGTGCTTACTATAATCTCACGTGAGTCGTGATCGGTTTGAGAAAAAAGAGGCAGCAGGGACCTAACGATCACGTCGTGAAAGGTGCGTCCATGGGAAGAGAAATGGGGCTTACACATGGATAGTATCCTAGGGAAATTGAGATTGGGACTTACTCTAGGATGGAGGCCCGAATTGGTGACAAACCCCAATGGGAGAGGGATTTGGGACCGAAGAAAGGAGGGAATAGGCACCACCTTCTACAATAAGAACTAAGGGAATACACTGGGATTATTGCCCTAAGAGATTGGGACTTACTCCAGGATGGAGGCCCGGTCACTCCCAAAAGAGTGGAGAAGTGCTTAACACTGGAGTCAAAAGAAAACTCAACTGGGGTCCCCCAATCCTAGTTAGTGGAGTGGCAAAAAGGGGACTCTCGGGCTTAGACCCTATACAACTATGGGTATGTGAACCTAGGAATGTTTCGGGAACTCTCTTAAGGGTCAGAGAAATCCCTTTGTCCTCACCTACTGTGGGTATGTGAACTCGAAGCGGCGCACTGATATGCCTGAAGGTTACATCATACGGACCTGATGTCTTTGGTAAAGGCCTTGGCTCAAGGCTGATGAATAGGCCAATGGGGGGATTTCTAAGGATCAGGCCTTATTGGAAGTATTTTATCTAACTCGGGGAATGGGAACACCGAAGGAGTTAGCGGGCCACATGGGTCATTGAGGAGTGGGGCCCTTCGCGTAAGGGGGTTTTGCGTAGTTGGAGAGGTCATCTGCATACCAGGGTGGTACGCAGACTGATAGGAATCCCACGTACCAGGGCGGTACGCGGCTTCGGGTTCACCCCGCGTACCAGGTTGGTACGCAGGGGAGTCCATGCGAGTAGCGGCAGCCAAGGGAAATGTCGGTCGGGGGTTCGTCGGTCAAGGTTTCACCCACGTAGGAGGGTTCTACGTGGTGCGTAGGATTGAAACAGGTTCATAGACTCCCTAGTCCGCGGGGAGTACATCCACGGAGGGGCCATAACTTCGCGGTCTTCTTTTTGTTGTTGTTATTTAAAGTTCGTGGTTCACCAAGTTGTTATGTGTTTTTCGGTTCCTTATTAATTCATTTCTAGTTTCATACCTGTTAGGAATTGGAACATCACTGTTTATGAAATCCTAAGCTCCTTCCTCCAAAATCCATCCACCTGAGTCTGGTCTCTTTCTACCCTTTCATCCCCTAGGTTCTTTTATAGAGGGAAGAAAAAGATGTATTCGTGGTTATGCGACACTTTTTTCAGAGGCTCATTAACGAAAACCAGGTTTACATATGACTTGGTCAATCCTCAACTCGTGGGGCATTGAATGAACCTCACTCGCGAACCAAATCGGTTCTGGGGGAGCTTCGCGGCCTTGTAGGACTCCGCCTCTGTTCTGCGAATGACGGCGTACGCAGTTTCGGCCGGTTGTCGCGTCTTGCCGCAGGGGTGGTTCGTGATGGCGGATCGGCCTGGTGCCTATCCTGCTTCGTGCCCGTGGAGGGTCCCCGCCTCTATTCCACGAACGACAGCTGTCCACAGAGGGTCAAGCGTGCTGAACTGGCTGTGTACCGTCAATATTGGACTGGTACGCCGTCCAGTCCGTCTTTTTCCAACCTTTGAGTATTCTCCACAATTTTTCCCAATTCCTCAAGGGAAATTTGTTAGAATCCTCTCTTGAATTAAGGGGATTCTCAGTCTCCTTTGCAGATTTTTAAGACCCTACAATAACATATAGTGTAAAATTGATGTTTATATGCAATATTTTTTGGGGTTTTAATATGTGACAATTTAGGGAGAGAATCATATAGGATTCATAAAACGACTACCTATATCTATGTTGTAATTGGATTGAATGACAACTTAATTTTTCCCTCAGTTAGAAAATTATCCTAAAATGAATGATGTGATAATGGTTATTATTGATCCCAATTAAAAATTTGTACATCTTCTCAATAGAAGAAAACATTTACCTCCAGAGAATCGTACATGACTTTATAAATATGAATCTTTTGGAATTCAGTGTGTACAAAATTCAATCTAGGATAATAATTATTTATGATTTATAAATAATGTTTGAAAAACTCTATATAATTAATGGGGTATTGTGATTAATTGACAAATTTTCTATCACCCTCAATCCAACAGAAATTCTGAATAAACTTCAAAAACATTTCATGACATCTTAAATTCATGGTCACGTGATTTTCACTTTATGTTGGATATTTATTTACATTCTGTGGAGTTTTCATATAATATTATCTTCCATTTGTGTATTAAAATAGTAATGTTTGATGAATTATATGAAAATATTTTTTTATCTTTAACCTGTAGGGATGAAGTTGGTGGTTGAAAGGCCACAGACCAAGAATTTTTTATGGATATTGTAATGAAAGCAATTGTTATTCAAGACCATATTAAAGTATATAAATTTAGAAAAAATTAATATTCTTATAACATAAAGAATTATTTTGAATTTCATGTTATATTTGATGTTTTTCTAAAATTAACCCCATGTAATGTTGTAATATGGTTTGCGAAGAAAAGAAGACATATCCTCAATTAAAGTGTACCTTTAAAAATATTGGAATGATTTGGAGTTCTGACTTAAAATTTTGAAATGAAACCAATCATTTAAGATGTACATGATGTGTTCCATATATCCTTATTTGGGAATTATATTACAGATCCAACCAATTTTATTACCCCTATGGTAATAGAATATTAACCTTATTTATACATTATTAATGGTCCAATCAAAATTTCTTACAGTAGATAAATTTGTCTAAGGAATAATATTACTCACTATGTAATGCTAAATCGAAGAAATAATATGATAGAATAGGTAAAATGGTAACCCAAAGGAATTATTATTTATAAAAAAACAAAATCTATACATGAGGAAACATTTTGAAATTTTTTTGATTAAATTTTTTGTGGAGGGGAGACTGTAACACACAATATCCAATTATATTAATAATTTCATACTGAAGAAATAATTAAAAAATAAAAAGAGTTTATTTTAGAATTTAATTTAATGTTAAATAATCAAGTATTTCAAATTTAATCTTGTTAGTTTAAATTTTTTAAATCATTATGTTAATATTTACATTGGGTGATTTTTTTTTACTTTTCTGGAATAATAGACTGTTTTAGTGAATAGTAAAAAATACCGATTTTTCAAATAATTTTATTTATTTTCATTAATTAAAATAATTTAAAAGTCCCATTATATTTTCTATTTTTTGAATGTCGTATATGATATATTTGACCTAGAATAATATTATTTAAATAAAAAATTTCCTTTATTTTGAGATAAGATATTTTTATGGCTTTTAAACACATTGTTCTAAAAACTATTATATGTTGTATTTGAAAAAATTATTTTAAAATTAATTAAACAAATTTTAAAAAATGGATCTTAATAAATGGAATAATTTATTTTAATTTGATTCTTGAATTTTTTTAAAAAGGCACATTAATGTTTTAGGCATTATGAATAGTATTCATACTTAAATTTATCACATCGATAAAGGGTAAATTATGTTATTATGGTTAAAAAAATTATAAGGCTTTAAAAATCAACCAATTTTTTTATTTAATTATAATGGTGGAATTTTCCCATATCCATCTTAATTCTATGATATGGAATTTTTGAGAAATTTTACAATAGCAGATACATTTATATTATTTTAAGTAACACAAATAAAAAAATTTCCATCTATTTCTTTTGATTAATTTTATATGTTCACAAAAGGATTGGAATTTGTTATGAATATATGTAGATTATTATTTTCATAATTTTTTTATCATAGTGATTTATTTATTATTTTTTGTGATGGAATATTTTTTATATTATTACAGAATGATGAGATGATATTTATTAAATCAATAAAAAATTAAAATATATTATTTTCAAAATTATGAATTCTATATTTTGTTGTATGAGTTACTAAGAACCATGAATTTTATAGATATATATGTAATAGTAAATATGTGTTAAAAATAAATATTTAAATATATATTTTTCTTGATGACTACAAAGTCTAATTAAAGAAATAGTTTCAAAATGACATTAGTAATATTTGATGAAAAATATATTTTATTAAATTATTTTTTCAAAATGACTTAAATAGGTTTATTAGGATTATATATTTCCTAATATTTTATTCCCTGAATATTTATGGTAAATTTATTATCATATATGTAAAATTATAACTCTTTAATATTGAAAAAGTGGTTACTATTGTCAACGTTAATTTGTTTTTAACAAAGGGGTTAATCCAAATGAAAAGTTTTAAAATACCACTTACTCCTACCCAAATTTTGTTTTTCTGAGGGAAATAATCATATCCCGTCTTAAATTTTATATTATGGTCAATTTGTGAAATTTCTAATGAAAAAGAATTTATTAAACATAAATATTATTTTTAATTATATGTTTGTCCTTTTAATAACAATAAAAGGAACCACATATCCTATATTATTTACACCATATAGCTCCTCATATCTGGACCAAGACATTCCAAACCCTATTATAAACAACATTACACATGTAAGGAGGTTATTTTATTTATGAAATACTAACCCGATTTTTCATAATAGAAGATATAATTGATATATTTTGAAAAAGATATATTTATCTTTCCTGACTCATTAAAATTTGTTTCTTTATTAACAACCTAAAAATATTTTATAAACATCATAAAAAATACCTATAGTATAATAAATATATTGAGATTATATTATTATTATGATATAAAAATTTTCAATCTCATTTCCATCATGAAAACAATGATCGTGTGTATGAAAAACTTACAGGCTCTATATAGAAATGTAATTTGTTTTTCATCCCAACTTTAATTGGATGGTCATAAAGATGTAGAAAAGGAAAATACATGATATTTTTTATATAAATATGATTCTAGAATTATAATATAATTTAAACCTTCTTACCAACTAATTATTTGGGAAATTATATTGTGTCTCTTGCGTACATATCGACTACAACATCCACGAAGCTATGAGATCCATTTTACATTTCTTAATTTACATGAAAGTAAATAAGGATATATTTACTATATATATACACACTAATATTATCATTATTAAAATTTTTGGATGTTATGGGATAATTATCAATCTATGTGGACTAGAAAAACCACCACTAAGCATGTTTTATAAAACAAACATATTAAACCAAAAATAATGACAATAATGGAGGAAGATTAATGAATGGGTAATATGATATTAAAAGAGGATAATATATGATATTAAAATAATTAATATGGCTATATTATTATATTTTATTTTCTAAAAAGAGTATACATAATGTTAAATCATTTTTATATAAAGGTAAATGCAAGGTGAGGGATTTCATTTAAATTTTCACTCTATTGTGTCATATTCTGAATTATTTTTTTTCATATGTGTAACATATTATTAATTTAATGAATTTAACCTTAATATATATTTATTAATTATTTTTAATTTTTCATTTCTTTTTAACACTTTCTATGGGTTATAATTTGAATATTACTATTGAGGTATAAATTTATTATATAATCACTTTTTTGGAATGATCTTACTTTTTTGATGGAATATTATAAGATATGCTTCATAAAATACAAATAATTTTTATCCTATTTATATTTTAGTTGTTCCCATGTTTTTCATTATGTTTTCCTCTATTTAAATTTTCCTTTCTATGGAATTATTCCACTATATAAGTCTGATCATATTTCTCTATTGATAAGGTAATTTTTTTTGTTCTTTTCTATATTATTTAAAATTATTTATTGAAATTCCTTTTATCTACTAAAATGAATAATTATGAATATATTTATATATAAATAAATTTTAAAAATTATAGAATGTAATTTTTCTAAAGTTTTCTGAAAATTTCACTTTCAAATTTCATAATAAATACTGAAAATTATTTTTTAAAACGTATATAGAGGAAAAATATTTCAATTCCTCAATGACTATTTTATTTTATTTAACATATTCTAAAGGTTTTCCATGATTTTAAAAATAATATTATTTATAGAATATTATTTTAAATATTTTTCTTTTAATTTCCACTATTCATAAGAAGATTTTATATTGCTACAAAATTTAATTTTATGATGAATATTTTGTCATCATTTTATCTCAGGATTAATTTTTTGTTCATTAAAATTCTATTGATACATTCATAATATCATGATCATGGAAAATTAAATTTATATTTTATAACCATATTCATATATGATGGATTTTATTATTTCATAAGATGTATATCATTTCTACATTTTATGGATTACATTGAATGTTATTTCATTGACCGGGAAAATATTGGTAATACATATTCATTAATCAATAATGTAAATATTTGATATAGAATATTTTTATGAATTTAATTCAATATATGGGGAATGAAATTAAAATGTAATTTCTTGTTGTACCCAAAAATAAATATCCCATGAATAAATATATCATTTTTAGGTGATAAATAAGTTGGAAAAATTTAATAAATGTTTTTGGGTTTTATTCCTACCAATATTATAAACTATCATTGTTCAAGGAGTTGGTCGAGGATATATCATGAATTTTGAAATCCCAACATCCAATAATATTCATTTCCTTAACTAATAAATTAGTTATTCGTAACAGTGATTGTACTACATTGATATTGACAATGAATGCATTTCATGATCAAGCAAATGATTAAGTAAAACGTGTTTCCTATTATTTACCTTTCCATATTTTTTGTGTCTTATTTAATCACAATAACATCTATTTTAGTAAACTCTTATCGATAATTATAACTAACCCTTATTTTCATCCATTTCCTAGTATGCAAAGAATAATTATTTTAATGTGTTTCATAAACTATAGAATGTATAATTTTTTTAAGTTTAACATGTTATTACTAATTAAAAAGGGGTGTAATGTATATATTTGGTACTCTAAGACCACCAAACTAACCTGTAATTCAAAATTATATCCCTATTATCTATACAAATATAATAATATAGACACCCACTTTGTATTAATAGAAATGGGTTTGTTATATATTATTTCTAGATTTTTTTGTTTTAATTATATTCAATTATTTATAAGGATTTAAAATTAATAAAGGTCATTAATTTATTTAAATATGATGGAAAAGTAATTGAATAATAAAAGAAAAAGGATGATTATAATGTTTTTATTAAAAATAGTGATGATCCTCATCTTTGGTATGATGGAGATCTTAAGTTCTATTATGATTGTTTAGTGCTTAATGACATATTCCTATAGAATAAATAGATCCTATAAATTTTGATCCTTCTTTAGCGATTAATGTTTAGAATATTTCTTTTTGGATTTGAATATACATATATAATTATTATTGCATGGTGATAATTTTTTATGATTCCGGTTATTGTTCATATGAAATGTTAAAGGTTGAGTTCATGTATTATAATCCATAAATATGTATATATATTTAAGGGAATGGGTTATTTAATAGGGGATTTGTTGGGAAAATTAATCACATTATTTTTTTCAGTATCTTAATTATGAATGAATTTGTGAATGGCATATCTATGGATGTTTGGATGAAGAAAAAATAGATGATTCGATATGAAATTATCATCATATTTATAATTATCATGATATTTTAGTCACAACAAATTAATTTATGAATATTTAAAGAACATAGATGATTTTTAGAATGTTCAAGGAGTGAATATGATTCTTAGATGAATGTATGGCCATACTAAGAAGGCTATAACATTTTTGGAGGATTCATTTATGATATATTTTCTAAAAATGTAAAATTACATACCCATGGTGGGGTTTTAATGGTCTTAGTGCGTTTTTTGTGTTCCTATGAAAAATAGTTAAGGAAAAAATGTCCTTAGTGGTTTTTAGGGTTATAATCCAATCTTCAAATTTGAAATATAAATTAACAAAATGGTGGTGGTAGTCCCTATTGTGAAACTTTACTCTTCCTACGAGAAACAAGAAATGCCATTATACCTATAGTAGTTTCTAATGGTACTTGTGGTCCATAAATAATGAATCATGTAAAAATTAACAATGGAAAAAGACCACAATAAAGGTTTGGAATGATATAGAAGAAAATTAAAATTGAAAGCCAAAATATATATACCTAGAAGAACTAAATCCAAAGTGAAATGTGTTTTGAAAGAAAAATGACCCACCATTCTACAACCAAATATAATGACCCAACCATAATCGTCACAAATTATATAATATTTAAACTATAATTCAAGTCCACACATTCAAAAATATGTTTAATGTTTATAGTTTTGTATAGTTATTCCATAAATATTATATAAAAATCCCATAAATATAAAAAGCTCAAACATCTAATCAATATCGATTTTTTACAAAATAGAAAAGTTCAAAAAAAACCTTATTTATTTTCATTATTGATCTTCATGAAGTTAAAAAATACATATTCCTTTCACTTACAAATCCATAAACCATATGAAGAACATTTTAAAATTAGGTATGTGAAGAAAATTCTTAGTAAGGGACATAAAATTATAACAAACCCCATTTTTTCATGATTAATTACAATTGTATTCCATTTCAAATAAATATATTTACTCCAAATAAAAGTTAATTACACAAGGAATCACATTATTATAGCACATGTTTTCATCATACATGTCATAATAAAAAACTATAGAAAAATAAAAAAATAAAGGTTACTTTGAAAATATTATAAAGTCTTGAAATATTTTTCAAAAAGTTATACAGTTCACACTAAAGAAGTAGAAAATACATTATTTTGAATATAATCACATTAGTTACCTTTTAGTAATCAATTTATTGATATAAAAACTCAGTGAAAGGAAAGATAAACCATAACGGAATCTTGGAACACTATTTTATATATCACTCTTACAAATGGAATAACCATATGACCAAGTTTTATTCCAAATTCCTTAGAGTGATATCGTATACCCCTCTGATCATGGTCTATAACATAACCACCACTCCATGGTTCATAACATGACAACCCATCTTTCGTTTATCATGGAACAACACTTCCATGAATTATTATGGAACCACATTTCAACAAAATAATTATCAAGTGAAACAACATAATAATAAATAAAAACTATTCCAATTATCAACATAACATTCATAAAATAATATTTTCTATAATAAGAAAACATTTCATGATATTGAAAATACAATATATAGAAAACCTATTTTCAATACCAAAATACCAAAAAATGTAAAGAGAGTTTTCTATTGAAATAAAAATGAAATATTTTAAAGTAGAACTAAAAATAAATTTTGTGACATAGTAATTGTATTTTTCACTATATATGTTAATATAGATCATTCTTTTTTTTTCAAAATGTACAATTTAAAACACTTGAAAATTTTTCTTTGAAAAAAATTTGAAATAATGTAAAGAGAGACAAAAAATTACCTTTAAAAGTTTTTTATGTCTATATAAAAAAATATATAAATATATTTTAAAAAAATTGGAATGAAAGGAAAAAAATTAGAAATAAATATTTAAAAGAGTATTTTTTAAAATAATCTCTCTTACCACTATGGACACATTCTAATCATAAGCCCCATGAAATAATAACATTTCCCATGACATTAAATAATATTATAAAATATATATTAATGATGTAACATGTTAAAGGGCCTGTATATACCCCTTAAAAAATAATATTCATAACATCAAATTATTCCTCAATTAACGCAAATTGAGATGAATCCTCCTATGTTAAGTTTCATTCGTCACACACATACTATATCATCCTGTATCATAATTGTTTTGATTATTTTTATTGATGAGGAACCATTTTTAGTGTATTATTTTTTGAATTTAAATTATTATCCTTATATATGCAATTACTTAACAAATTATGTTTACATATTAGGTTTAGACAATATTCAGTATAAGTATAAAAAATAAAATCATTTGGTTGAATTTAGTAGAATCACCCAATCCAGAAGTCTCTCATGATGCCAAAATAGGTTGGTCACATGACCCTAAGAACACCCCCTATATGGAAGAGGATTCTGATTAGATGCATGGATCTGATGAGTATATTGTAAAGACTATACCCCTCATTATAGAGTTGCAACAGAATAGAAATAATAAATAAAAATAAATTAATGGATATCAATGTGATGAAATAATGCAAAATATATGATACAACAAGAAATATAGATTAAATGAAATTGAATATGAAATAAAATAATAAGGTAAATAATTAATTTCATCATGTAATGTAACTAAATTTCATAATAGAATAAACAAAAATTAAATGACTATCAATTTCAATAGTCCCCAGTTCCAAACCATTTGTTACTCCCTTTTCTAAACTCCATCCCATTTAGTAAGAATATAATCAACAAGAAGTTACATTCATTTATTCAATAATGAATCCAAAAAATATTCTTGGCTACATAAGAAGGTCTCTAATAGGGTGTGATTGTTATTATGTAGGTCGACACCACCATGTCTAATCATTACCAATTAGATAATAATTTCATGAAATAATTCTATAAAAATGGATTTACTAATTAAAAAGGTAAATAAATTTAAAAATTTCCTACTTCATCTCCAGTATGGAATATGGCTTATAATTTCTCACATCCATAACCACCATAACTATAAAACTATACAATAACATAACCTACATTGGCACCCTTCCAAAATTAATCCTTTCATGTCATAAGAAAATTCCAACCATAACCATATTAAAAAAGTATGTGTTAAAAATAATACAGATCAACACCTAGTATATAATAATTTCATCATTTATTCATGTCTAATCATGGTATATACAAATTTTAACATTCATCTGGTCTTTTCTTAGTATATAAACATTTCTTAATATCTGTTGGAATAGCCCGATGTATAATAATTTTTGCATGCCTCTTGGAATAACATGGGGTATAAGAACTTCAGAATGTCTTAGGGTGCAACCCAACATATAAAAATTTTAGCATGTCTCAAAATATATCCCATTATATCATCATTATATCATGTAAACTAGGGAAATTTCTTATATAATCATTGCATCTTGTAAAGTCACAATACATTCCATATCAACAAGGATATCATGACACTACATCAATCAACTTAAGGGTTAATTATAAAAATGACCATTAATATTTTAATTCCATATTCCATTTATCATTTATTTCTAAACCAATAACTACCCAATCAATTCAATAATTAGGATAATCTAGACTGATTTTATATCCAAAAATCACTCATATTTAGTGTTTTCTAAACACACAGTAATCCATTGAAAAATTCCTTTATAATCAAGTGTTTTCACACCCAAAAAATATCCATAATCCAGGTAAATAACAAAATATATGTGAAGGTACTCAAAAGAAAAAAACAATTCATCAATTATTTAATTCAGTCACATGTTATGTTGGTGAAATTTCCATATTGCACATAAAGTAAAATTACCAAAACATAGAGTTATTATTTATACCACCTAATGTTAATAGACTATCAAAAAATTATTTTAGCAATAAACTCTCATGAAGATTTTGTTGATAATGATGGGAAGAATGATCCTAGATTAAAACTGATCAAGATAATAACAAAAAATTCTCACAGTCATGATATTTCACCGCAATGGCCAGTGATCAAAGGGAGGGAAGAGAATACAAAACCAAACTAACCCACTTACTTGGGGTCAAATGCATGATCGGGATATCCAAAATCAAGACACGCACTAAAAAATCACTTTGAATCTATCCTATATTCAAGATAAATATTTTTTATGTTATATAAATGAGAAATCAACCACATAAAATAATTTAATACATGCTCATAAAATTATAGTGTTTAATTCAATAACACATCATGTATTTCTTGTTAGAGAGATACTCTAAAAAACGTATCACCTCAACTGAATATTTAATTCACAAGATAATTAATCAATGTGTTTATAGTTCTTTACTTATAACCACTTCACATTATGAATTATTTTTATGACATGGAATTGGTGGATTTTATTCATCGTCTAACCAATTTACATGATGAGTAAATGTCATGTAGAATTTTTTCATCCCATTTTCATTATATATAAAACCCAAAACCCCTTAAGGATTTTCTACATACTAAGTACCCCTTTTGAAAAATGAACAATTTATTCATGAACTCCATTAATTTAAATAAACACACATCTCTGGGATTTAATTCATTTTCCCATAAAACTGCTCTTTGCATGGATCCTCTCTAGAGGGCTCAAGTTTTCTCAAAACCAATGTACTTTTTTATCAAAATAAAAAGACATCAATGATAAATGTAAACAATGAGGGTTAATTGTGAACAAAAAACAAACTCAAAATATTTTATCCAAAAAACTTTTGCAGAGATGTACCTAGGAAAAATAATAGATCGTTCATGCTCTCCATCATATAACAACTCATCAATATGCATCTCCAAGAATCACTATGTGGTATCGAAGAATAAGATGGTCCACTATTCTTATACATCAGACTCCTTCTACCATTTATTCTATAGAATGATCCAATTCTACAACTTCACTTGAACTAACAGAATTTTCCTACCCTAAAGATATCTCTTACTTTGGTCAATAACCCTTATCAGATGATCCTAAAATGATTCTTCAACACAATGATAGAAATCCACCTCATATATCACATGAGAAGGGCATGGATGATATATCCAAAGCTCATATAAGTGAAAACTATTTTCCATATAGATATTGAATTGTGGAAGGACTAAACAGTGTGTCACTAGATGGACACTATCCATTAGGTCAAACTGCCTGAAAAACCAATGGGTTAGCTTTCCCTATTTCCCAATAAGGCATTTCCCCAATCTAGGTGACACCCAATGGAAAACATGAATACATCATCAGACATGATAGATTTTCTTCGATTATTATAATATGATTTATTCTATATCTGTGCATCATAAAACTCCTATAAATCAACTGAATCTGCTATGATCTCTCCTTCATGAGAAAAGGTCCAACAATCACTGACTTTCTTACATCCATCGGATAATGAGGAAAATGATAGAGAATAACATACAAATCATCAACTGATTACATTTGGATATATTACTGGAAGATATTATTATATGAAAACTCATCTACATCAATATTTTAATTCTGTGAACATACAAAATAAATAAAATAGTCTCGTTACATATCATCCAGAACATGAATTGTCAACTTTAATTAACCATATATCTGAGGATGATATGTCATACTAAAAAGAAACTATGATCTCATATCCTTGTGAGGAACCCACCAGTGCCAGTATGTGACATGAGGATCTCTATCTGAAATGATACTCCGCACTACACCATGTTGCCGATCTACCTCACACTCATAAAGAATTCCCCGAACATAAATTGTAAAGGTCTCCATAATATTTCAAAAGTGGAAAGCCTGATTCCATCAATCCAAAATCACCCATAAAAAATAATTTTTATGGTTTTTTCAGGTATTCATGTCCAAAAATATATTGTGACATAATCCCACTTCCACTTAATAATGTGAAAATACTACAAAAGTTGAGTTGGCTAGATATTCTTGACTTCACCCATCTGAAAAGTGAAAAAACATGCCACAATGACATCGTCCTCATTCTTCATTCATAAATAATATTATTTTCAATGGATATAATGATACATATTTGTTAAAATATGATGTACCACCTATCTAAAAGAAAAAAAATCCCTCATCATCTAATGAAATTTGATTTTAGGAACCCATACTCATCCACAAAATAGAATAGAATTGCTAATGCTAGAAACCAATCCTGATAGTGTATATCCGCCATTTAATATATCTATCAAAACAAATATATCCTGTTAAAAAAATATATCGGATCTTGATTTAGTAAAAAATCATAGGTATTACCGATGTGAAAGACAGATATACTCAACCTTGAGACTCCAAAACATATATATGTTAGTATGAAATGAGAACCATTTTCTTCCACTCGTTGAATGACTCAAGAAATTACTTTGTATTTGTATTTTGATTAAAATAATAGGAAATGGTTTTTTCACTTTATTGGTGTATATGATAACATGATTTTTATAGTCTATAGATACTTAACCCATACCCCTATCAAATGTTTATATCTTGTTGAGAAAAGTTTTACCTGAGTCAATTATGTCATTTGTATATGAAAATCCTCTCACCCATGAGACAATGCTTCCAAAATCTTATGGAATATACCACTTCTACTAACTCCAAATCATGAGTATGGAAATCCCCCTAATTATATGTCAACTGTGTAGAGGTATAATTATCCACTCAATCCTCTTTCATCATAACTACTCTATTTCTAACAATAGATGTGTCATAGTATATGGTATATGCATTACCTATAAAAGGTAAAGTGAGGATTTTTATTGGGGTTATGCTACCTTTAATTTTCTAAATGGCCTTCTCATATGCATCTGGCCAAAAAAACGTGACTCCCTTTTTCATCATCCCTAAAATAGGTTCTTCTAGAAGGGGTTGTCCTAGATAAAGAGATGATAATAACCAGGTAAACCATGAGATCTATGAATTTTGAAGATGTTATTGGGATTCTCCTAAGATAACAAATAAAAAAACTAATTGTTTAATGACACTCCTACCATTTATATCTTAAGGCCCATGAAGTAGACTTTATCAATCCTGATACTGCATTTTGTTGGATTGGTAGAAATCTGATTCGCTCTCAATATACTCAATACAATGTCATGATTTGGGGCATGATCGTCTTCTCAATGAGATTACAGAAGATGTTATCGTAAAAAAAAAACAAAAACTAATCAAGATGAGGATGAAATATACTATTCATAAAGGTCAAGAATACCATTGATGCATTCGTAAAACCAAATGAAATCACAATGAAATCACAAAACTCACGCATTCCCCTAAATGCAATCTGAGGTAAGACCACTGGTTTCACCCTCAATTGAGGGTATAACAATCTAAAATCGATATTGGAGTATCTCTTGGATCCTCTCAGCTAATTAAAGATATTTTCTATGCATGAAAGTGGAAACAAGTTAATTACCATCATCTAGTTCAATCTCTAATAATCCGCACACAAGCACAAATTCTAATCATCCTTATTGGTGAGGAGAATTGGGGAAACCATTGGAGATGTACTATTGACATATGAAACCATTAGTTTATTGATAAAAAATGGAACATCAACTCTATAATCTCCATTATAACCATTATATATGACAGGATAAAAACTAGCTTGGTTACTATCACAAACTCAATCTTGAACTTGATCTCTCACTCGAGCAGTAAGCTGTAGAACACATTAAGAAATACATCTTAAAAATAGTCTACCGCTAGAGTAAAGTAATCCTAGTACATTAAAAAATTATCTTGTGAATGACTAGATATTTGTGTTATGATACCATCCAATCTGTAATAAATTTGTTTTACAAAGATTGATTGATGATTCCACTACCCATGGTGCGAATAACTTCTTCCTTTTAGATATAAAAATTTCATTATAGTCTAGTAATAGTTGATATGAGTGTGGTATAAAACTAAAAAATAAATTCCAAGAAAAAAAATGAATCCAGTAATTCTTAAATGGAATTGTGCCCAAAAGAAACGATAATCACCGATCTCTAGAGAACACGCCTTCCAACATTTGATATTCTATATCCATACTCCCATTGGTGTGTTGTTAGTTACAAAACATATAATCATTACACATTCAACCCCAACCCATTTAATCTATATATATATATATATATTAATATGATTCTCAGGTTAAAAACAAAAAAATTGATTGGGTAGAAGATACAATAATCTAACCTCTAATAGTAGACAGTCCTACATCAGCAATAGTCGAAGTAGTTTGTATAACGTGCAGTAGACTAGCACCTTTCCCTTGGGATCCAGCCTAACTCCACTATAATATAACATCTTCCAAATAATTTTATTCCAAAACAAGGGTACAACATCCATATCATCAACTAGAACATCAGGTTGAACTCCATATACCCATCTACTGAGGAGTAGTTGAGTCTTTTCCAAACAATGGTGTCAGTCCTATTCCGCTACATTTTCTCTACTACTTCATTCCCATAAAAAAACATTTTAGGTTTCCCAATAATTCTCAATAATGACACTCAATTGTGGGGTTTAGACACTATGCCCTTTTATGGATCATCTGACCACACTGATACTACTGTAGCTAATCATGATCTAGAGATGGATATAATAAAAACCCTACTTTTTAATACACACTTAAACATTATTTTTTACATAAAACATTCACTTGATAGAAAATATAATATTGAAAGGTATAGTGTCGTTAGGGATTAGGAAAATTAAATAACAACTTAAAACATAGAATTCAACATATTAAAGAAATCATTCATTACATGACCACTACATTTCCTCGTACATAGCATTGCATGGGATTACCTGAGGACATGCATAAGAAAATGGTGAGCTATAAATCCCAGTAATAGAGTAAAAAAGGTATAACATGAAGATTACAATACATGTTAGGAAATAAGAATATAAATGGAGTAAAAAATAAATATGAACATAAATACATGATATATAATGATTATCAAAACATGGAAATGTGGAAACAACACTTAACATGGTATTAACATAAGCTATGGATCATTGCACTTAGAGCATGAGTAAACCCTCATTTAAATTGAATTAAAATTATTAAACATTCATTTAACATGAATTATAATGATCAAACCCTCATTTCAGATCACATATCATGATATTAATCTTTACCCAATGCATTGGAGCACTATCAAGGCACACCCATCTTAGACATTTCACTTCATGCATAATTGTGCCACATGGATCATACAACATAGATTAATTAAACATAATAATTTAATACAAAATAAAGGTATGTGGAATTATTATATAGAATTATATAATCAATAAGTAAATGTTCATAGAGTTGAATACCCTTGATAGAGAAATGGTCTTGGGATTCCCTACACAATCACTTTGGCTGGGAAAATCGCAGTACAATTTCAACCGCATATCAATGTGAAATAAAAAATCCATAAAAATGGTTGATGAGAGAGAAATGGGTACCTCCTAATATATAATTTAAATTTATAGTTAGGGGGATCATATATATACATTTCCCAAAAAGTGTAATAAAATTTATATTCATAATACAAAATAATAGCTTGAATGTAAATGGGGAGAGATAATTTCCTTACAGAATTTTGGAATGGTAACAGGTGTACATTGGATTCATTAATGGGAGAAAAATGGGTCACTCATAATTAATACATAAAGTTTTCAGTATGGGGGAGGAGTAAAATAATACCCCAACATTTTTAATTGAAAATAAAGAGGCATAACAACTTAATAAAAATTGGACAAAAATGAGAAAGGAAGAAATCCCTTACTTTGATGTGTGATCCCAAAGGCATGGGATTGGAATGAGAGTGGATTCTTGGGAGATTGGGTCACCTTGGTAATAATCTAGAGAGATAAGGGAATATTTTAGACAAACTCTAAAGGCTTTGAGTGAATTGGAAGTGGGATCTTGGGTGGGTTTATATAGAAAAGTGGAGGGAATTATTTTTTATTTAGGATTGTGACACCACACAGTAAACTAATCAAAAAAAAACAAACCAATATTTAGTTTATACACATGGTTTTTTCCAAAGTAACTTGGAGTAAAATATATTTTATATGTCCAATATCCAAACTTCTTAAAATAATAGTGTTGATTATTTGGAGGTGATTCACACTCTCATAGAAATAAATTTAAAATGCTAAAAATATTTATAAGCCTTGGAGGGTCCACTAAAGCATTTTAAAATAAATCAAAATAACCTAAAATCACATTATTTTAATGGTAAAACATATATTGTCATAACATAATGTTTATAGTATTTTATTACATAACAATTAGGTAATTATGATGTCATAAAACACAATATATATTTAAACGGTATTTAATTTTTACCCAAAAATTCAACTGTCTCGCAAAATTATGAAAAAATAACCATTGAATAATTTCGAAATCATCATTCCAAGAATAATATTCATTTAATCAAAATAATTTTCTAAATATTGGAATTTTAACATTTAAAATGAAAACCAACATTTATCATAAATTCATGGGTTTTGACAAAAACAACTTTCAAACCTTAATAAATAATACAATTGTATTCCTAAAAATTATATGATCATTTATATTTAATAAATATTAAATTATTAATAATATTTTATTAAAATATTATTTAATTAAAAAATCCATTAAATCATAAAAATTGATTTCATAATTGAATAATAACTAAAAATACTATGTCTGATTTAAAAACTATTTACAATGTAACAATAATAAAATCAATGTATATTCATTATTATATACAAAAATAATGAACATAATCATTGTGATAAGGTCATGTTACATAACTTCTTATAATACCTGTATAGAAATGAAGGTTATGTTGTGCGATGGTGAAATTCTCTTGGGGTGGCTTGGATAACATCGCTCGGGGGGTAATCTCTTTCAACATCCACTTCTCTTGTAGGTAGTTATCTTTGAGATTAATGTATTTAAGCAAGGATTGGGCTTCGTTATGAGCGAAGTAAAATGATACCACCTACTTTTTGAGCTCCAAAAAATGGGCATCGTACCAGGAACGTCTATTGGATGAGGTCAACGCTTCCTTTGTCTGAGTAATTGAATTTTTAAAGACCCATATTTATTCTAATCATGTGATCACTGTTTAATAGATATATTAGAAAAAATCACAATTCTTAACAGTGTTTTAAAAATCACAAAAGATAAAACCAAGGAAGTTCATATGTTATATAACCGTCTAACATAATAATACATTTAATTATATCAGGATGAATTTTCATTAATAAAAGTTTGGGTCATTATAATCTTCCACCCATAAGATATTTTTCCCTTCAAATTTTATTTTTCCTACATTGAAACATATATGGGTAACTCTGCTTCATCACTTCCTCCGATTACCATGTCGATTTTTCAATATTTTTGTTTCACCACAACACCTTTATGAGGGGCATTGTCGTTTTCATATATCTTTTTCTCTACGATCTAAGATCTCCAATGGTTTCTCCTCGTATGAAATATCATCATATAATTGTACAACCTCTAAATAGAGTACATGCAAATGGTATGGTATGTACATTTATAATAGGGATACATGAAAGACATCATGTACTTTGGCTATGGTAGGTTGAAGTGCTAGTCGATAGGCCACAACCCCAACATGATAAAGAATCTAGAAGGGGACGATATACCTTGGAAATAAGATTATTTTCTTTACAAACCTCATGACCTTATTCCATGAATGTATTCATAGATATACCATGTCTCCAACATTGATCTCAAGGTATCATAGACTGTTTTCTGCATAACTCATAGATATACCATGTCCCATCCTTCTTTGAAGTCCATAGAACATGATCATAACATATCTTACAGTTTATGAATTGTTCGATCAGTTTGGCCATCAGTTTAAGGATGTTAGGCCATACTGAAGTCCAATTCAATGCCTATAGAATGTTGAATACTTTTACAGAAGATCGAGGTGAATCTTGGATCACAATCAGATACAATAGATAGTGGTACTCCAAGTATCCATACCACTTCTTTGATGTAAATCTGTGCAAGTTGATCCAATAAGAAGTCCTCTCAAATTGTGATAAAGTGAGATGTCTTCGTAAGATGGTCCACAATGAACCATATATCATTGTTTCTTCTAGATGTCCTTTGATGTCTAGTTACAAGGTCAATAAGAATGTTTTCGCACTTTTATGTTGGTATGGGTAGCAGTTGCATCATGCCCTTGTACATTTACCTCAAATCCTTCACATGCTGACATACCAGACACTTTGTAGTATATTCAGCAATATCTGTTTACATATTGTCCCACCAAATGTTTTCCCAAAGATATCAATACATCTTTGTGCTCCCCGGGTGAATAGAGAAGGTTGATCTATATGCGTCATTTAGAATCTCTTTCTTTATCTCTGGTTCAGATGGTACACATAATCGTCACACATATCTCACAATTCTATCCTTTTCAGCCATGAAATTTGAGGATTTCCCATTTCTGATAGCTTCCACACATTTCAGAATTTACACATCCTTTCTTTGAGCATCCTTTATTTTCTCCATGAGGGACAGTTGAGCAATCATTTGAGAAAGTATTGATGATGTTATTCCCTTAATGATTCCAATGTTCATCCATTTTAATTCTATAAAGATTGGATCCATTTCAGTTATCATCATGGATAAAGATATAGGATCTTTTCTACTTAGAGCATCTGCCACATTGTTCACCTTACCGGGATGGTACCGGATTGAGGATTCATAATCCTTTATGAGTTCTATTTTTTTAGTTGGTTCATATTAATCTCTTTTTGTGTGAATATATATTTGAGTCTCTTGTGATCAGTATATATCTCACACATCTCTCCATAGATATAATACCGCAAGATTTTTAATGAACAGTTCACCACTGCAACCTCTAGATCATGTGTAGGATAGTTTTTCTTATGGATTTTCAGCTTCCTTGAAGCATAGTCTATCACTTTATCATTCTTCGTTAACACACAACCCCAGACCTTCTTCTAAGAATCACTCAATACCACAAATATTTATCCACCAGTGGCTAATGTGAGAACATGCACTATGATAAGCCTCCTACTCAACTCCTTTAACCATTCTTCGCATTCACCACTCTATGAAAAAATGAATCCCTTCAGAGTTGGCTTGGTAAGAGGGTTTGAAAATTGTGAGAAATTTCTCGCAAATTGTTGATAATACCCTGCTAACCCAAAATTCTATGCATATCCATTACCGATGTTGGAAATGACGATCCCTCAATTGATATTTTCATTCTTGTATCCACAGATATCCCATTTCTTATGATGATATGACCCAAGTATGAGACATCATTCAAAAATAACTCACACTTGTTGTACTTTGAATAGTGATTCTCCTTTTGTAAGGTCTCTAGTAAGGTTCATAGATGCTTCTCTTGATCCTCCTTAGTTTTGGATTATATTAGAATATCAGCTATATAGATTTCCTCAAATTTTTCTAGGTAATATATAAAGACAATTTTCCTCAAGTACATGAAGATTGATGGTCCATTAGTGAGTCCGAAAAGAATTATTGTGAATTCTAAGTGTCTTTTGGTTGTAAGAAATGTTGCCTTGGGGATAACTTTCTTCTTCACCCTTACATGATAATATCATGACCACAACCTGACTTGGAGAGTTATTGTGCTCCATAATACTAATCGAACAAGTCATAATGTCATGATTGAGGATACTTGTTCTTTATTGTTATTTTTTTAATCTCACGATAATCAGTTCAAAGGTCCATTGACCTAACATTATTCTTGACAAAGAGTACTGGTGCACCCCATGGTGATGCACTTGGGCATATAAACCCTTTATAAAGAATCTCATGTTTTTGTTTCTTCAGCTCTTCATGCTCCATAACAACCATTATATATAGAGTCTTGGATTTTTGAAACTCCCAGGTATAATATCAATTAATAATTCAACATCTTTTCTAAAAGGAAAACCTGACAATTCCATGGGAAACACTTCTGCGAATTCAATCACAATAGGAATGTCTTCAAGGATGGTTTCCTCCTTGGTCTCAATCATCTGATCTAGATATTCATGCTCATAGGGAAGTAATATCCATTCTTGAGATGATTTTTCCACATTCATATTCCTCTTGCACATTTATAAAATCTGCGGTAGATTCCCCAAATTTATAGTGATTTCCCTCTCACTTCAATTTATACTGGCTCTATATAAGGAAAGTAAATCCATACCTATAATTTAATAAAATTACACCATAGGGATTATGGTGATGTTTCATAGGAATTTCAATCCACTGATTATGATAGGGTGGGAGTTATAGTCATGGGCTGAAATGATTTCCCCATTTTCCGTACTCACTAAAATCTTTACATCCCTGATTTGTTATGTTGTTGGGATTGTTCTACTAAACATTTGAAACATAAAAGAATCCATAGAACTAGAATAAAAAATTTCATTCTCTATTCTTTATTGAATAACTAGCATACATATCACCACTTCATTGTTGGGGTTCACTTCAGTGGTAGTGATGTAAAAATCTCTCCCTTTCTACCTTAGAGGATGATTCTTGCCTCTGAAAACCATTGAATTAGGAAAATGATTTGTAAGGTTCCCTGGTTATATGTAGTTGAAGCAATGAACAACGTGTTGAGGTCTGAATGGATCATTCCTCTCCTATATTGAAACCATGGGGTTTTCTTGTCGGCAGTTCATGGATACATACCCTTGTCTTCCACACCTAATGAATTTTCTCATCCCCTTCAGATAATTTCTGAGGTTATTCTTTCCATACCTTTATAAAGTGGGTTGCTATTTTTTATCACCATTATATTTATCCATAAAATTACCAAAATAAAAGTCCACAAAACGATTCTTATCCCCATCATGCCCTTGATATTCCCCAATCTGTATTTTGACCTTCATGGAACATCGGACAATTTCATCCTAGTTGTCAAAGTCACAGATCGTCAGGGCTTTCCACATTCTAGGATTTATCCCACCAAAGATGTGGTCAAACGTGAATTCAGGGGTAATGACAAAGCTGGAGGCATATTGTGAAATCCTTTTGATGTTTTCTATGTATGCTCCGATGGAATTTTCACCTTTTTGATTGAGGGAAAAGAAGTCCCTTTCCATCATAATCTAGAGAGTGTGAGGAAAATATTTATAGAAAAACATTTTCCAGAAATATTTACATTCAAATGCCTCGATCTACTCATTAGGATTCATATTTAGGATCAATTAACACTATTGATCAGCTTCACCCTTCATATGATAAGCATCCAGAAGAACCTTCTCTTGTTCAGAACATTGAAGGATGGAGACTATTTTTTCAATAGAGTTGATCCATTGTTCAGTGATTGAGGGATCATATGGTCCATTAAAAGTGGAGTCCTTTGTCTTATGAAGCACTCGATAGTGACTTGTTCATTCTTGTGGGGGGGGGGGGGTCAAACGTCCTCTTGAACCATGTTTCTATTCAAGTCATGAGTTAAATAACAGAGTATCATGAAAAAGTTAGCAATTCTGTCTCCCATCAGAATGGGAATATCATTATAATAGTCATCACATTTTTCTTTGCATCGGTTGATTGCATGAGTCCTCATATAACCGGTCATTGGATGGAATAAAATGAATTAAAGGGGTTACACATAAAGGGAAATCAAATGAAAAAATAGATGACTTATAAATAGCTTTTATTTCCTTAAAATATGAATCTAGAGGCTTATGTCTTTGTTATTCATGATATAATTTCTAACATATATTTATATGGGAATTATTTTTATTCCCTTAATAATGGTTCATTCTATGCTTGTGAATTTACCAAAGCAGATCCCCAGGGAATTTTGTAACCAAGAGTACATCAAGGCCTGTTGTTCCATATCGGTCTTTACCTACTAGTATCCAGACAAGGATGTAATTTCATGATAAACCACTTAATCAATGCTTACCAAAACATAGGTATGTTTTTATTATACTTATTCTTATCCCTATGTCTTTCACTAGGTTTTTCTAATCCTAATTTAAAAAAAACTAAACCTATCCTCTGATAATAACAATAACAGACCTACATTTTATTACACACTTAAACATGATTTATTACATAAAACATCACATGATAAAACATAGTAGATTGAGAGGTCTAGTGTCTTTGTTGATTAGGAATATTATATAAAAACATAAAACTAGAACTCAACATCTTATTGAGAACATCCATTACCTGACCATTACATTGACTCATAAATAGCATTGCATGGGATTACCTAAGGACATGTATAAGAAAAGGGTGAGATATAAAGCCCTGTAAGGGAGTAAAAAAGATATTACATGAAGATTAAAATAATGTTAGTAAATAGGTATATCAATGGAGTGCAAGGTAAACATGATCATAAAGTCATGATGTAGCATGATTATCATAACATGGAAATGTGGAAACAGCACTTAACATGGTATTAGGACGAGCCAAGGCTCATTACACATGGGGAATGAGTAAACCCTAATATCACTTGAATTAGCATGAGTAAACAATAATTTCACATGAATTATCATGAGTAAAACCTCATTTCACATGACGTATCATGATAGAAATATTTACCCAATGAGTTGAGGTGATATTAGGGTGCACCCTTCATAAACATTTCATTTCATGCATAAGTGTGCCACATGGATAATACAACATAGATTCATTAAACATAAGAATTTATTCCATGATAAAGTAATGTGGAATTAGTACATGGAACTCTATAATCAATATGTAAATGTTTATAAAGGTGAATACCCTTGATAGGTAAATGGGATTGGTAATCACTACACAATGTCTTTGGCTTGGAAAATCATGGGGCAATTTCAACAGCATATCAGCTGGATATAAAAATTCATCAAAATGGTTGATGGGAGAGAAATGGGTGTCTCATAAAATGTAAAGGAAATGGAATGTAAGTTGGATCATATAGATTCATTTCCCAATAAGTGTATTGGAATTTAGAATCATAATACTAAAGAATTGCATGAATGATAATTTGGAGAGAGAAATTCCTTATGGAATTTCAGCACGGTAACGAGTGTACATTGGAGGAATTAATGAGAGAGAAAGGGTTATCTCATAGTTAAAACATAAAGGGGGAAGTATGGGGGAAGATATAAATTGTTCCCAAACATTTTTAATTAAATATAAAAGGGCATAACAACTTAAAGAAAATTGGAGAAAAATGAGAAAGGAAAAAAATCCCTTACGTGGAAGTGTGATCCCAAAGGCTTAGAATAGGCTTGGGAGAGGATTATTGGGAGATCGGGGAACCTTTAGAGGTTTATATTGAGATGAGGAAAGATTATGTAAGAAAATAAAAGGATTTTATTGAAGACTAAGTGGGATCATGGGTGGGATTATATAAGAAAGGGGAGGGAATTTATTATTATTTAGTTTGGGACACCACACATTAAACAAATCAAAACCACAAACCAGTACATATTTTTCCCATTGTTTTTTCAAAAAGGGATTGAAAAGAATTATTTGATACAGAAAATGGCTGAAAATTTTAAAATAATAGGGTTTCTTATGTAGAGGTGAGTCACACTCTCAAGGAAATCAATTTAAAAACCTTAAATGTTTTATAAGCCTTAGAGGGTCCACTAAAGCTTTGTAAGTTAAATCAAACAAACCTAAAATCACATTATATTATTGGTAAAGTATATATTTGATGAAAATAATGTTCATAGTATTTTATTAGATAACTATTGGGTCATTATGATGTCATTAAACACATTATATATTTAAACGGTATTTATTTATTCCCAAAAATGAAACTATCTCAGAAAATTATGAAAAATTCATTATTGGATAATTTTGACATCCTCAGTCCATAAACAATATTCATTTTATCTAAATAGTTTTCTAAACATGTGAAATTTTAATTTTAAAATAAAAACTGACATTTTTCGAAAATTCATGGGTTTTGACAAAAATTGCTTTCAAACAATAATAAATATTACAATTGTATATCTAAAAATTATAAGATCGTATATATTTAAGAAAATGAAATATAGTAATAATATATTATTAAAATATTATTTAAATAAAAAATCAATTAACTTTTCAAAATAGATTTCATAATTTAAGATTAACTAAAGATATTATTTGTCCTTTAAAAACTATTTATAATGTAACAATAATGAAATGAATTTATATTCTTTATTATATACAAAAATAATGCACATAATCATAGTGCTAAGGTCTTGTTTCATAACCCCTTATAACACCCACATATAATGAAGGGTAAGGTGTGTGATTGTGATAGAATCTTGGGGTGGATTGGATAACATCAATCGGGTGGTAATTTTTTCAACTTCCACTTCTCCCCTAGGCGGTTTTGTTTCAGTTTAACATGTTGAAGCTCATCTTGGGATTGATCAAGAGAGAATCCCAAGGATGTTTACACATTTTCAGGCTTCGTTAAATGGGCTTAGTATGGGGAAAGGCTACTGGATGAGGTCATTGCTTCCTTTAACTAAGTAAATTGGATTGTTAAAGCCTTGTATTTATACTAATCATGTGATCACTATTCAACGACTATATTAGCAACGGTCACAATTCTTAACGGTGTTTTAAAAGTCCAAAAACATAAAACCAAGGAAGTGCATAAGTTATTTAACCATCACACTTATTAATACATTTTATTATATCAAGAGGAATTTCCAATTTTAAATGTTTGGGTCATTACAGATACCCACTTTCCTGACTTCTTTTCCAATTGTAGTCTTGGTAAAAACATTCCTATCAATGATTATTTATACTAGAAGAATAATTAAAAATCACCCATATTGAATGATTATGTCTAATTCGCAGGGCCTCACTTAGATTCTCATCAATAATGAGTTCTTGATTTGTCACATTTTTCTAACTACATAAAAGGAACACATTCACCTATGACCCAATCTAATAGTGAAGATCATCATGAAAACATCTCATCCTTGATATTTTAGTAGCTTCTAAAGGTGGTTCAAAGAACTATAGGTCTGTGAAATTATTATCATAGTAAAACACTAACACGACATCATATGGTAGGTTCATGAACTCAATAAAATTATCATACCTCAACATATTTGAATAGAAGTGTCTCAAGAGAATTATCTGGATGTATATCAATGATAATTACTTTTGCTGCCCTACCTTCTCCATCATATCCCACCAATGTATGGATGGTCAGTAATTTATATAAGCCGCAAGAATCACCCTCTTACCTGTGGGTGTCTCAATCTAATTAATGATCATCTATATAAAATCAATATAGAACTCAAATGGCTACAGATTAAAACACTACCGAATATAGGATAATGTTGCAACCCAAAATCTCTCATCAACTAAAAAATCGATGGAACAGTATAAATAGTCTCACATTCAATGGATATCATGATCATCAAGAAGCCGTTACAATACATAACATCCATATGATCCTCAGGTACTTCAAAAATATATGGTTTATCTTTATTATGAGAATGTTGGTTTTTACTCTTCTAACCCTCAAGTAAATGATGAGGAGGAGTAAATTTTTATATGAGATAAACACAATACATAGAGCCCTATCTATCAACAAGTTCAACCAGAAAAGGTGAAAAAAATAGAGAACCACTGAATCAAAGTCTCTGTAGAACTATATTACAAGTGTTTTAGAATGACATAATTGTTCATTTATCTCATTGCATTTAACAGATAAGTCATGTATATTATTCAATATTTCAAAAGGAAATTATATATCCCACCAAATAAATGTGTCCCTATCATGAACAATTACTGTTAATATATATCCCTATTTACCTACCATGATGCATGAGTATATATATCTCACACCTTATTGGGACATGGGTATAATATCAAAAATCAATAATATCATAAAATAATAACACCCTAGAACATATTATTCACCCAATATTAAAAAAACATCAACTATGACATGTAAACATCACGAACCAAAATTCTATCCCTAGGCACTTAAATATTTCCCCATACATGGATTATCTACTCCCATGAACAAGATCATTACCATGTTGTAACACATATTAGTATCCTTTCTACATTTTTCAAATAGAAAAAGGACTGACTAACTCAAAACTACCTTGTTCCAAACCCCTTGTCGGTCCCGTATCCAAACACTATCACATCTTGCCAGAAAATAATCAATAACATGGTCCTTTATTAAATCCTATATCCATGTAATATTCTAGGGTACCAAACGATGACCCAAATAGGGTTTGAGTATAAGTCGGAATGACCACACCATTGTGTCTAAAAATATAAAGTATGAAAATAAGTGCATAAAATAATGCGATAAAAAATATATTAAATAATTAAGGAATTAAATTAATACCACATCAACCTGCTTCAGCTCCATGAAAGAATATATCTAAAAATATCTCATGATCGTGCCAACCATAACCATATAATAATAGAATAACATAACTTAGCTCAGCATCATACCAGAATGTCTCTGAAAATATATTATGACCATGAGAACCATTACCTTATAACTAATGTACAAATTTCAGGAATTCGGCTAAAACCCACTATATAAGAATCTAAACATTTAATTACAATTGAGAACAGTATATAAAAATAATAATAGGAAGTATAAGGGAAAATCACAACATATATGAATTTTCAAATGTTTCATGTAATAGCATAGTGTATAAGAATTACAGCATGTATCAGGGCATAAAACTGTATTTATAATTTTATCCTATATGAGGGAATATCTTGATATGTTATAATTATATAATTTCTTAAGGAATATCACAGTATAGAAACATTTCATCATATAATCATAGATAATTCTCTATATAATCATTACAACTAGTAAACTCACAACACATGTCATATAAACAAGGAGATCACAAAATAACATCATAAAACTCATTTGTTAGTTATAAAAATTACTATTTATCTTCAAATTTCACATATTACTAATCATTCAAACCTAACCAAATAAAAATAAAATCATTTCAATAATTAAGAAATACATGTAGTTATTTTTAGATGAATATGAAAAATAAACTATCACCTCAACATAATATTTAATTATCCAAAAAAATTAATCCACATGTGATTAGTTCTTGACTTGTAACCACTTCATCACATGATTTAGTTCATGACATCAATCTGTTGTTTTTACACATCATATAACACATTTTCACGGTGTTTGAATTTCCTCTATATAGTTTTTAACCCATTTTCCTTTATAAATATAAATCAACCCGCCATTTAGGATTCTATACCTACAAGAAACTCTTGATTTCACAAGACCCATTTATAGAAAGACTCCATTATTTCAAATAATAATACACCTCTGGACCATAATTTATTTTCCTCAATAAAGGATCTTTTTGTGGATCCTATTCAGTTTTATCAAGATTTTTTCACAACCCTTGTCTAAATTTAATCAGTAAAATATACATCCATAATGAAACATGACCATCATAGTATAAATATGTGTAAAAAATAAATAGAAATAAGACTAACAAAAAACTTATAGATTAATGTACCTTGTAAAAATGTGAGATCTTACAAATACTATCAAATAGGTCATTATTTAAACATATAATATTAGTAATGAAATTATTATTAGTTTTTATTTATAATTTATAATTTTAAAAAAATTATGTAATATGGTCAGGAAACATGTACTATGATATAATCATCTATATGGTATGTCGTATATATGCATGAGTAATATTTCCATTTTGGAATGATCATTATATAAATTGGTAATGAGTTACTATATATTTATATAATAATCATAATATGATAAAAAAATATATTATTTTTTTAATATACATATATATACCCAAAATGAATTGTGGTAAAGAAAAAAGTATCACATAAATTCATAATGGTAGTAGTCAAAATAAAAGCACAAAGGACAATATCATTTTTTAGTGAGTGGATAGGTAAGAAAGAATATTATATATTACATTTTTTTGGAGGTTAAATATTTCATCAATATCAAAAATATTTCAAAAATAGAGCATTTATAAGTTTATATTATACTTATTACCTTTTGTGAAAAGTGTTAGTGAAAAAGGAATCACATAGTTTCTTGAGGAAGTAATCTTCCTTACACACGACTGACATTACCATTTCCACCAAGGAATGCATAAAAAGAAGCTATATGTCATTATAATTAAAATTGTATAATTATGTAAAAAATATCATACAAATTATTTAAATTTATTACTTTAACAATCCATGAAAGGTGATGATGAGAAATGAATGAAATCAGTTTGTAAGTTAGTATATCGTTATACACATGACTAAAGATATAGTTTACAATTTGATAGAAGATTATATGGATTTCGGTTATTCCATTAAAAATTACAACTCATTATATGGGTGATAATGGTTTTATTGTATCCGTGTTATTGAATTTGATTTAAAGAGGTGGAAGAAGGAAAAAATGCTCTATCAAGAATGACAACTCTTCATCAGAGAAATCATTATTAGGTTAGATTTGTGATAAAACCTGGGGTCATTAGTCAAAGGTTTGGAATTCTGGATGATATATGGGAATTTAATGGTTGATGTAATGTGTTTCAAGGTTTTTGGAGGAGGGGACTGTGGGTGGCCTTTTATAAGTTAGGTGAGTGGTACACTTGTAATGTTTGAAATTAAAACGTATTATCTAAAATGATTATATAGAAAGGTTGAAAATTGGATAATAAGAAATAATTAGACATGATGTGTTTTAAATATGGGTTGGAAATATAATTTATAAATATTTTTCCATCATTTTATCAATTATATATTTCTTTTAAAGCTTCGTAAATCTATTTCTTCTTCGATTGTGCTAATAGTTGTTACTATTTTCAGTATTCATTATGAAAAAATTTATGTTGTACTTATTAGATAATATAATTTATTATAATTCCATATATGGAATGAATTTTGAAAAATTAAATTCACACAAGTGGAAAAATATATTCTAAAATTAAACATGCACATGTGATGGTAATAATTGTGTTTCAAGAAGTTTATTTTCCAACATAAGATGATTAATATTAACTCTATGAAAAGTAATAATCATTGTGTGGATTTAAATTAATATGTATAGATATATAATCTATTAATTTAAGTTAAATAATTCAAAAAAAATTGTTACTATAATTAATTGAAATTGAGAAACATAATCTACATTAAATTAGTTTTGAGGAAAACACAATGTTTATAAAAAAATAGTCTTTTTTTATAAAATTCAATATAATGATGATTCAAATATAATTAAATAGTTTAAATATTAATAAAAAAATATTTTTTATTTAAAAAAATATTTTAAAAAATAATATTTTAATTTTATTATTTTATTGAAAATAAATAACATTTTTTAAAATATCAATATTTTTCACCCTTCTACGAAAAACTATATATTTAGAAAACCCAAAAATTTCACCATTAGTTAATTATGATCTTATTATTTTAAAAATAAACTTATTTTTATCAATTTAAAATTTTATAATTTATAAATTAATCTTGTAAATAAAACCATATATGAAATGAGTTTAATTTAAACTAATTGAAATTTTAATAATTACTTAATATTTTTATTATGAGTATAAAAATTTGATTTATATTATTAATGATAAAAATTATTTGTAATATCATTATCTACATTCATAAATTATTCCCCTTTGGTAAATTTCATCCTCGCACTTTTATTCACGTATTATTCAAGTGGGGATATCCATTCCTCATAGTATTTTTAGTTTCCCATGTTTCTTCTTCAACCATATAAGGTTTCCATAAAATGATAACTTTATTAATTAACTTGTTTCAAAATAATTATCTTTATGTTTTACAATATTAATATCATAAAACTCATCTGATATAATCTCTTCCAACTGAAATACTTCAACGATCAATATATGAGATGAATATAACACATATTTTCTTAATCTTGAAACATGAAATATGATTCACCTAGGATAAACTAAATGGAAAATCCACTTGGAATGAAATTAATCCATCCTTATCTATTATTTTGTACTATCCAATAAATTTTGGAATTAACTTTATGTTTTTTGCAAAATTCATCACACTTTTCCATGCAGCTAATTTGAGAAAAATGGGATCACCTACCACAAAAGAATGATATTTCGTGAAATTATTTTCATAACTATTAAACCATCTTTGTGACACCCTTTTATTTTTCTGAATTAGTTGCACCATCTTATCCATTACCACTACAAAATATTTTTTGATTAACTTACTTATGATAATTAACCCTAGAAATTGGTCTTCCTACTCCATTGTTCATATAATGCCTCAAATGTCACCATCAGAATATGAGAATGAAAATTATATTATTTGAAATAAAAATCCAACAAAATATAATGATTTGAATATCCTTAGATATCCATTATATAATAATGATGCATATTATACAATTTATGTATCATTCACTCATACTATCCATCGTAATAAGGATGAAATGTTTTAATAAATTATATTTAATTCATAATGATATTTTATTCCATTCAAAAGTTTCTATATGAAACAAAGACCACGATCTGATACAATAGAGAGAGGAACTCTATATAATCTAACTATCTCATTGAGATAAAATTGAGAATCTACATCAAAATACATAGTATCTTTAGTGGGAAGGAAGTCAATGGATTTATTTTATCAACAAATAATATCCCAAATCACATTGTTACATCAGATGTATTTGGAAATAAAACCATGAAATCTATATATATATTTTACCATTTCCACTCCATCACTGGAAAAGGATGATATATTCCCTTCATAAATTTTTATTTTACTTTTACCAACTAATAGGTCAATCATTTCATGATAAATTCTAAAATATCAATTTTCATACCTTCTCACAAATAATACTCCTAATGGTATTTTTACATCATAGTTCTACCAGGATAAACCCTAAATGAAGAATTTTATTCTACATTCAACAAATCTCTATCAATTTGGAACCATAAGACACATGTTATAAATTTCAAAAAATGATAATAAAGTATTCATTAACATTATAATCATAAAACATTCCATTATTACTGGATTATTCCTTTTCTTGAAAAGAATGACACACTTTCTAATCACTCATAATTCTTTGTTAAAGAGATAATTTCACTCATACCTCAAATAAAATATATGGTGTTCTAGCATCTATATCATTTAGAATATAATTAAAAAGTCACTAATAAAAGGGTAATGTTTTAAAAATAATGTGGTAAATATAGCATTACTTTTCCAAGTCATGGCATCATTTAATTTTTTATGTTTTATAATATGATAAGAAATCATGAGATCATAATCCTTTTTCTTATCCAACCATCTTATCTACCTCGGGTTTATCTCTTTATGAGTAAATATATACATTAAAATTTTTATGATCAATATAAATTTTTCACATTACTCGATAAAAATTATCCCACCAAATTTTTAATGTAAAAACTATAATAGGAAATTACATTTCATTTTTAGTGAAATTTAACTCATGCGGTTTTGGTTTCTATGAAGCATAAGTTATTAAATAATCTTTATGAATTAGGAAAACCCCATTTTTAATTAATTAATTGTTATAGTATATGAAAAATTCACCATTTGTGGATAGAAATCTCAAAATTTAATCATAACCCAATATTCTTTTTAGTTTCAGAAGAAAAGCATCAAATTGTCTTACTAAGATGAATATATCTCCATTTTGAGCTAACACAGTCAATGGGTTAGACAAATGGTCAATGATTTCAATAACCCCCGTCGTAAGCTACGAAACTAAGAAAAATATGAATCTCCAAGACATTTCTAGGTATTTTCCATTGTTCAATGAAATTAGTTTCAATAGGGATAATAATTAATCTATCATTAGAAAAACTATAATCATGAAAAGGGTTTATTATAACCAAAATTCACACATACTAAACTTTCTATATAGTTTATTTTATTTTAATGTCTAAAAAAATACTTATATGTGTCTCATGATACTCACGAAATTAAGAATATAAAAATATATCATCAACAAACAAAACTGTAAAATTAAATAAATAGTCACGGACACTCTATTCACTTGATCTATTAATTCAGTTAGTTCATTGGAAAACCCAAAGGGCATAAATACAAACTCCAAATGTCTATGTCTTTTCGAAAATACTATGTTCAGAATTTCAACCTCTATCATCATCTGATGGTACCTAAACACCATATGAACATTAGAAAAATAATAATCTCCTTAGCATAGTAATAAAATCATTGATATGAGAAAAATGATACTTTCTCTCAAGGTGACATTATTTCGAGATGTATAATCAATGAAAACACTATTAAAAAATATTTCATTTTAAAATGGAAAATAGGAGAATCCCTCAGTGAAATTATATGGTGAATGAACCCTTAATCTAATAACTCTATCAATTTCTATTTCAATTCATAAATTTTTACATGATCCATTAGAGAAGAGGTTTTTGAAATTGGATTAGCATCATGAATTAAGGAAACATTAAATTAAACCTCTCGACCTGAAATAACACTACAAAAATATTTTTGAAATACAACTTTGTAATCATTTACTAGAGGAACACAACAAATTTAAAAACATTTATTACATTCAATAATATCAGATAAATAAATTTATCTTCTATCTATAACTAAATTCTAGTCAAATTTTTATGTTATTAATGTTCTAAAATCAATGAATAAAACATTAAAATATAAGAAACATTTCTTATCAAAATAAACTAAAATCTAATCTAAATGGAAAATGATTAAAACACATCCATGATCATTTACACATGATTTATTGGAAAAGTCATTCCACTAATAAAAAATGATAATTCTTATAAATCTTAATTACATTGATATTTCTACATAAATTTTTCACCAAATGTCCTAGCCACTTCCCATGTGGTGATATTACGAGTTTAATTTAAAATTAATATATAATGAATGAATGAGAATATCTAGAGTCAAATATAGTATATGAATAATTTGGATAAACCTATTATCATATATATCACCACGTCATTTGATAGCCCAATATCATCCATAATTTTAGAAAAATACTTTTACAAACCCTTTTTCATTCAATCATACTGATTTCAACGATGAGTAACCATATTTGGAAAATAAATGGCATAATTCTTTAACTCAATGCAATTAAAACATCATATAATTGAATTTTTATTACCTTTATGGTCATTTTACTTGAATTCATGTTCCACATTACCTTTCTTATGATATCTAAATCACATCCCATACATTTTAATACATTCCCCATAGTTCTTTTTTACATATCAAAATATTGGAATATTATTTTCTTATATATAGACTTCCATGATAAATACATCCCATTTTCCTTTATCCTAGATCGCTTTTTCTGGTTTCTTTAATGGAATACCTGATCATCAAAAAATTACATGTCTAATATCTTAATAATTTGAAAGAATTTGTCACAAATTTTTAATTTATAGGAAGATAATTAAATCCTATATATTTGATTCATTCCTGAGTAAAACCAACTAATATTTCCACCAATATCCCATAAAGAATATGGTAGTTACCTATCCATATTTATAAAATATAAACTATAAATAGTTATAGAATCATCTTATATTTTTCCTGAATTACAAAAACTTTTTCAACATCATATGTTCAACAACCTTAGTGAAATATTTCTAAGGGAAGATATTCTTATATGTGTCCAATTACATGGAATCAATATCATATATCTCTTTGGTATTCTTAAATAATCATAAATTGGTCAAATTCAAATTCAATATGATAAATATAAAGGGTTAACTAATGACACTCAAAACACCCCCATAACATAATATATGTTCTCTAGGTGACTGATCCATCAATCAACTAGAAATGTGTAAGAAGTTACAATGACTGATCGAGGGTATTTTCAAATAAAATTATCTAATATAGAGTTTATCCTCTCAAAAATGTCTCACTTATCTTGATAATTAACTCAACCACCAGTTATAACTTGCATCAACTAATTGAATAACACAACAAACTATTCTGTTTTAATTCTAACCATATCTGTATGCTGACTAAGGATGATATATTCTTCTTGGTTCCTTCCCACTAATGCTATACTATTTCCTCTATGGAAAACCATAACGAAGAGATATATTTTTGAAATATAAACATAGGATTATACAATTTTTATATACTTTATATTTAAATATAAAGTTAAATATATCTATTTTTATGTTAATATTATCCTACCTTATACAATTATATAAACATACTCATATTCCAACAATATGTTACTTTACCATAAAAATTATAAATCCAAGTGACTTTAAAATAGAATTAACTTTTATAAATTCTGAATGATATTCTAGGTTTGTAAATTTAGAGTTTTAGGTTAAAAGTTTTACATAACAAACCTATATATATAGAGTAGAAACATTAAATCAGTATCCATTTTTCAAAAAAATATTAACATTTAGTTATAAAAAATCAGTTCTCTTCTTGATAGATTTCACAAGAATAAACATGACTAATTGAATTACCTTTCAAAACCTTATTCCCTACGAATAAAAATTTAAAATGTTTTATGAGAAAGAAAATATCAGAAATGGGTATAATAGAATGAAAGAAAACCCATTAATCTATGATTAATTATTAAAATTTTCCTTCTCAAACAATGCTTTGACTTCAATAAATATATTTTCTTAGCCCATAAATAACATTTATTTCCCCAATAATTTCATAAAAAATTAGATAAGAAATAAAATAAATAAAACACATAATGGTTTCCTTGAAAACCTATTTAACTTCTAAAATATTTTTTAGAATGTTATAATTTTCAACATTTTGAATTATAAAAAGATTTATTTTAAAAATAAGCTCATGTATTACCTTTTTATCAATTTTTATTTTACAATAAACTCCTAAAAATAATTGATTAAACATAATGGGTTCATGGGAATCATTTTCTGTATCCCTCTTATAAATTTTAATAACCATATTATCGACTTCTATACCCAATGCATTTTAGGGATATCATGGACCCACCCCTCCTTGGTTTATAACACAATCTTCCATCCTTGGATTATAACATAACCACCAGTCCTTGGATATCATAGAACCACTATAATTTGTTTATTACAAAGTCACTATTAAATATATTTATTTATAAGAATCAAAACATTGTCATGATCCATAAATTTTTTTTAAATTGACACACTGCACTCAAAAAATATTCTTTTTATCCATAAGAAAACATTACCTAATATTAAAATGTACAACCCATTTAAAACAACATTTTCAACAACAAAATGCAAAAAAAGTGGAAATATGGTTTTTATTTGATTGAATGAAGAACTCTTGCAAGAGTTTCCAAACAAAAAATAATTGTTAATGTGATCTGAAATTTTTCCATAATATATGATAAAATAGAACTTTTGGGGTTTTTTTCATAAAATTCCATATAAAAATAAAAGAAAGATTCATTTTGAACACCTCTTGAAATAAAGAAAAAATTTAATGATACTTTTCTTTATAAATATTTTTTCCATATAAAAATATCCATAAATAAATTTATAAAATATGGCTATCTATGTAAATGTTTTGAAAAATAAAATATTAAGTTTTTAAAAAAAATTACTCTGCCGATTTTGAAAAATATCTTTTATAAGTACAATGATAAAGATTAATTAAAAAATGATTAAATATCACTATAATATAAAATTTATTGAAATAACATCTCAATGAGAATTTATATATACCTCATTAAATATTATAAGTTTGTAAGATAAAAATATGCCTCATGAAAAGGAAATATAAATAAAGTCCCTAGCCTTGATTTCAATTCATAATGTACATTATTTACATTATTAAATAATAATATGATCATAATTAAATAATTATATATTTTTTAATGTTTATTTATCAATTTTCATTCAATTATTACAATTTTATAAACATTTACAAAAATCAAATATTATTATGTTAAATGTTCTGATGATATTTAACTTTTGTTTCAAAAATGACATTTTTAGGTTGACAATGGTCAATAAAGACATTATTTAAATATGTTATGAATAATAATATTGACATAATTATCATTTTTCAAAATTCTATTTATTCCTTTAAAATCAATTGTGAATTTTTTTATATGAAAAATGAACCACTTTACACTCATGGTGATAGTACGTCATACACACGCATGAACGACATTTTCATTATGGAATGATTTTTAAAGAAGAGAGTTATGTATTATAATACATTTAAAGAATTATCATAATATGAAAAATTTTCTATTATCTCATTAATTATACTAAGATAAATAATTCATGTGTTTTGGCGATGGAAAATGAATCACATCACTTCCTTGAAGCAATTGTCAACACGCATCAATGAACAACATTATTAACTTTTATCGAGTACAAAGTTAAGCCTAAAAAAGACTAATTATATCATTATACTGATAAATATTTCACTAATATCATAATTATTACATATATATCATATATATTCATTGATTTTATACATACTTCTTTCCATGTGAAGCTTCATTGAAAAACGAATAACAATGATTTGCGAGGCAGTACTCTGCCATACATTCGAGCAACGTTATCACTCCCTGCATGGAATGGGAAGAAAATAGTTATATGTAATAAAATATTAATATAAATAAAATTATGTTTAATATATATATACTCTAAATTCATAATTATAAAAATCCATGAGAGGTGATTTGGAAAACTGAATGATAATAGTTTTTGAGGCAGTGGGCTTCCATAAACATGAATACTGACTTCATTTCCCATTTGATGGAAGAGGTGGGGGAATTAGTTTATTCTATTAACATGATAGCATCTCAACATATGGGAGATAATGGTTATTTTATATCAAAATAGTATAATAATATTTTTTGGAGGTGGAATAAAAAATAAAATAAAAATTCTCGGTTAACCAAGATAACTCATTATAAAAACATATTCTTAGGTAGCACCAAAATCTTTCATAGAATGCCTTTTAGATAAAAATTGTGGTTCTAGGACCCATGGTATAAATAAGGGATGATATATAAGAAAGAAGGCGTAGATTCAAAGTGTTTTATAGTGTGATGAGGAGGAGAGGGGTGTTTCATTCTATAATAGACATTTATAGAACAATTGTAATTTTTTTAAAGAAAAAGAGAACCCCCATTTTTCACAGTCCAAAATGATTAAAAATGAAACATAATTGATAATTATATATTATAATGATTAAATATATTTTTTAAATATATTTTATAAAATATTTATGTTATTTTAACATTTAGGTTTTAGTTTAACCTCTAAGAATATCTGTTTTAACTATTTGAGTGGTATTTTATTTCTTTTTTATTATTCCTTGTGATAAAAAATTAGTTTGAACTTACTATAAAATATATATTAATAAGATTAAAAATATTTATTCTATTTTATCATATTATATTCATATAAAGAGTATAGTTTAATTTAATATTAATTGTAAAGACCTAACAATATGGTTTTTTCATAATTGTATTTTTCTTGAAAAAGATGATTTAATATTTAATATATGAATAATAATAATTATTTCATTAATTTTCATTGTTTTTTATTTAAATATAGTTGATATATTTAATGGTAAAATTCCTTATTTTGTGTTGTATTAAATAATTATAATAGATAAAATTATACATTTTAGAATAGTTTTCCCAAAAACCCTGTTTAAGAAATAAATAAACATATTATGAAATTCAATATGAAGATAATTATACTATAATTAAGTTCGATAAATATAAATAAATAAAAATTATGATTTTTAAATCATATATATAACATAATTAGTGTTCTAAATTATGTAATTTTCTTGAATAGAAATTTAATTTTTATAAAATTAATTATTTTTTTAGTATTCACTAAAAAATAAATATGGTTTGAAAATACCCAAAATATCACCATATGTTAAATTTTAAATTCTTATTGAAAATTTTAAAATCATTATTTATCATTATAATTATATAATATATTAATGTCCCTTTAAAAAACATTGAAGAATAAGGTTTCATTTAAACTATTTCATTTTTGATTTAAATATTAAATAATATTTTATATGGAATATAATTATCAAATTCATATTAATAATCATGATAATTATTTGTTATATCATTAATTGAGTTCTTACAAGTCTATGTGGAATGTTGTTTTAGGATTTTTTTTATTTTGTTATGAGTTGGTTTTATGACATAACTTTTTGGAGAAGCTAATGGTTGTCTAACTCAATCAACGATTTCATTTTTGGAACTATCAATGATTTCTAGAAGAAGAACATGATATAATGGATTCAATTAAACATGAATAAGATTAATTAATGGTTTAAATATGTTTTATAAATTTAATTTTAAATTAAAATGAACACATAAGGCTGGACACTATGAAATGTATATATATATATATATATAATAGAGTGTTGAATATTGTGTGTGTTACTTTGTTGAATATCTATAAAAAATATTGATGTAGGGAGACTTGACAGTAATCTTTTTTATTATTTCTATATTTCAAACTAAGTTAATACATCTCGTTACTTTTTTATGCAATAATATTTCATAATAATGATGTTGACGAAGAGGTGCAATGCAGAAATTGGTTTTTCAGTGAATAAGAAGAATTTTTACCATTAATTAAAGAAAGGAAGTGATATTACTTACTTCTATAAAGAGAATATTTTGGTTATTTTTCATTTCCATATATGATAAGTTTTCATCGAATATTACTACAAATTTTGATGAAGTTTAATAATAATAAGAATGGAATAAATATCATCAACAACCTTGAAGTAGTTCTACAGATGACTTGTTTTTTATTATCTCTACAAATATGAAATAATAGGGAAAATAATATAATGATGTAGATAGATTCTGTAGATATTAGGATACACCAAACATGGGTACATTGATAATCATTTCTTGCAATATTCAATGGTTGATACTGGTTGATCATATGGTCTTCGTGAAATCTATATTATACAAAGGACTTTCATCTTAATAGTGGAACTTCTAAATCTTAATGTCACATATATGTTTGTTTAGTTGTGTTTCTTGAATGAAAAAAGAAAAAGGTATAAGGGGATCGATAGATAGAGAAAGGGTTAATTATATAATCATTAGCTGATAGTAAAAGTGGTAAAAGAATGAAGAAGGTACTGAATTGGAGATAACCAGATACCTATACCAATTCACAAATCCCAATATATAAATGTACCAAGGCATTCCTCTCATTGAGTTATTCAATTAACATGGTAATGGAAATTTAAATAACGTATTGAGGGAAAAATTAAAATGTTTTTTTATGAACTTATATTTAATTTTCCATAAAGAAATAATGGATTTATATTATTTTTTGTTGCATAAATGAATGTATTGGGTTGTATCCACATGTATAAAGATAGATTAGTTTCTCATGAATAATGAAAATTCAATATCCACATACAAAATTATCCTACTGATGATATTGAGTTAGTTATTTTAATATATGGAATAAGGATATGAACAAACTCTATCTAAATTGAAATACATAACTTATATATATCCAATATAACATTTAATCATATATTCGTATTTAAATATCTCATTGTGGGAGTAATGATAATGTTTGTAGTACTCAAAGTCTCTGATTTCTTAGTAAACTACAACCTTGGGTATGAAATAAAGGTAGTTGATGCATTGAGTATGGTGAAACCAATAATTATGATAATGAAGAGGAATAAAAATTATCTGATATTGAGATATTAATTATCGTTTGAAATCATAATTTTTAGGCATAGGGAAACATCATTACTTTTCAAAGAAATTTATAAAATATATTTGATGAAAATTCCAGTTATTTTTGCGTATTATGATAAGGATATAAAAAGTCATATTGAATCACTAAAAGATATGAAATTAGTATACATTATTGATAAATATGGAGTTTTGTTTCATTGAAATAAGTTGTGTGTTCTATTATTACAACACTACTGGAAAAACAGGTATTTGCGACGGGCTATTTGCGACGGGATCCCGTCGCAAATAGCCATTTGCGACGGGTTCCCGTCGCAAATAGCCCGTTGCGGAAAACGCCGTCGCAACTAAACTTATTTGCGACGGGACCGTCGCTAAAGCCCTTTTTTGCGACGGGCATTCTCCCCGTCGCAAATAGTATTCCGTATTTTTGTAAAAAACTTTTTAAACAGTTATTGCGACGGGCCCGTCGCAAATACCTTTTGCGACGGGACCCGTCGCAAATAGTTTTTGCGACGGGCCCGTCGCAATAACGTTTTTTTTTTTAAAATAAAAAAATTAATAATACTAGTATTTGCGACGGGAACCGGGACCCGCCGCAAATACTATTCATAGTAATTGCGACGGGACCCGTCGCAAATACTCTTTTTAAAAAAAAATAAAAAAATATTAATAATACTAGTATTTGCGACGGGCATAGTATCCCGTCGCAAATACTATAAAAAAAATAAAAAAAATAAATTATTAATAAATTATTTTAATTAATATAATAATAGAATTATAATTTACAAATGAAAATAATAAATTATTTTAATTACTATAATAATAGTAGAATTATAATTCAAAAATAAAAATAATAGAATACTAATAAATAATTTAATTAATATAATAATATTATAATTATAATTCATAAATAAAAAAAATATTAATAAGTTATTTTAATTAATATAAAAATAATAGAATTATTTTACATTCAAATATTAAAATAATTCAAGTATTACAAAAAAATAATTAAATTATAATATTATAAAATTTTAATATATATATAAAATTTTAATATATATATAAAATTTTAATATATATATAAAATTTAATATTATAAAATATAAATATTATTATTATTCATATTAATATTGTTATTTAAAAATATAATATTATTAATATTTTATAATGAGACAGAAACTACGAATAGAAAAAAAAAATATTTTGATTTCACAAATTTTATAACAGAAATACAAACTCTAATCTGTAGGAGGGGGGGAGGTGGGGGATCTGCAGATGGTGGTGGAGGAAACTCCATCCCTAAAGCATGAGTGAGTCGGCGCATGTACTCCATCTGCTCCTGATGCTGCTGCTGCCACCGACTCGTCTGCTCCTCGTACAGCTGCTGCTGGCGTCGACGCTCCTCCTCATGCTGCTGACGTATCTGCTCCTGCTCCTGTCGGAGACTCTCTATCTGTGCAGTCTGAGATCGCAACTGCTCCTCATACTGTGTAGAAGAAGATGCACGAGCTCCCCTCGAGCTGGACGCCGACATCGCAGCACTGCCATAATAATCTCCGGGAGTTAGTCGAGAGCCGATACCAACTACCCGGCCCTTCTCGAAGGCATACTGGGTGGCCTGCATCCATGCCGCCTCATCAAACTGACGGGCAGTGGTCTGATCTGATGACTCGGCCTGACTCTCAGGCCGGGCCTGTGCCGCTGCGGCCTCATATGACTCCTATAGTTGCAATTTAAAATTAAAATTGTGAATATATTATATGCAGTTAATTTTTAAACTTGAAAACAAATAATACTGACCACGATGTGATGCTGACGATCACCTCTGAGCTCCCCAGTAGCAGGATCACTATACATCCTCCGATATACGTCGTACTCTGTAATATCGGGGTGCTCGACAGCCTATAAGAATAAAAAATAAACTGTTAATATTTATAGTTATATAAAATATTTATAAATAATGTACGTACCAGATGCTGTCTATGAGTACTGAAAGAACGACTCCCAGCTCGATGAGTCACCTCCTGCCTCCCCCGATTCTGCCTCCCCACCGATGATCTCCTCTGAAAGGCACCACTCAACCAGTGCGCACATAATCCATCCCATACATGGGATGAAATGTACTCTGGTCGGTGTGCTCTACATGACTCCTCAAAATCTGACACTCCTGCTTTCTTCATCGCAGTTTTTCTTAAATTGTGCAAAAACTGACGAAGGCGATCACGCATGGCCACCTCCCATGCCTCGTGGATGGCGTCACGCATGGTATCCTCGATCGGATACCATAAACCCTACAAATAAATCAAAATATCAAGTTAGAAATGAAATAATTTTCAAAATAAATTTAATTCATCAATCAATGGCTTCAAATAAACATCAATATTTTTCTTCGGATGTCCTGGAATTAGTAAAGTCAAAAAGATATATGGCTCCTTCATCAACATCCATGGAGGTAAATTATACGGAGTTAAAAAAACAGGCCAACATGAATATTGACTACCATAAGATCCAAACGGACAGAAACCATCAGTGGAAAGGCCCAGTCGAACATTTCTAGCTTCTAAAGCAAATGATGGATGCACTCTATCAAAATGTTTCCATGAATCACCATCGGCTGGATGATTCAAGATTTTATCGGTTGAAATATTCTCTTTATGTCATGACATCATTGTCGCTGTATTCTTAGACATGAATAAACGCTGAAGTCTGGATGTAAGCGGAAAATATCTCAACTGTTTTACAGGAATCAAACCAGACTTCCCGTGTTGTCCTTCTTTATATCTCTGTTGCCCACATGTGGGACAACTATCCAACGACTCATTTTCCCCTGAATATAAAATGCAGTCATTTGAACATGCATGAATCTTCTGACAAGTAAGTCCCAAATTTCGAACCAACCTCTTACTTTCATAGTAATTTGCAGGTAAAACATTTCCTTCGGGTAACAGTGTTTTCAGCAAAGAAAATATCTGGTCAAAACATGTGTTTGACATTCCGTTATCTGATTTGATAGCCATAAATTTTGCAACTGCTTCTAATTTGCTCATCTTGCAGCCAGGATATAATGCATCCTCAGCAGACTTCAACAACTCATAAAATTCAGACGGTCCCAACTCAGGATTTGAAGCTATATCAGCCGGAGTTTCTGTATGTTGAACAGATGAACCTGCAACATCATGTACTAAATCTTGAAACTGGGATGGATCCGGAATCAAGTTGGTATCATCTGCTCTGGAACTGCGTTCACCGTGTTGATACCAAAAAACATAATCTGCTTGAAAACCAAAACGCAAGAGATGTTCCCCCACTTTGTCAAACGTGTCAAACGTTCTCAATGCACATTTTCTGCAAGGGCATTTTATCTTTCCTTCTGAAACAAATTCTGAATTTGATGCCGCAAATGATAAAAAAATCTCCACACCCTCTATATATACTGGATTTAAACCAGAACCATTTGGATTTCTACGTTGATTTATCCATATGCGGTTATCTAATAATGACTGTTGACGACCTCGCTGTTCCATATTTTTCTATAAAATATAAAAGCATTACTGGTTTTGAATAATTTGTTAGAAAAAACACTCAAGCAAGGATTACTAATTATTACAATTTATTACTAATTATTACAATTTATTGCTAATTATTACTATTTATTACTAATTTAGCAATACTTAGCAATACTTAGCAAAAGGAAAACTGCTTGAATAATGAAAGGAAATTTGATAATCATCGTTGTGGAGATAGTTATAAATTTTCCCTTCATTATCCAAGCAGATTTCGTTTACTAATTATTAGTAATAAAAAAATATTATCAATATTTACGAAAAAACAATATTAATATTATTAAAATAATAAAAAAAATTAAAAAATATTAAAATTATCAATATTCAGAACAAACTTTGTTCTATTATTAACATGTTCAAATCTTAAAGGGTCGTCAATTGTCAGGTCATGCGCAATAAAAAGTTTGTGTCAGCCATGTCTAATGTAAACTCTATAATTGTCCTTGCATGGTTGATCACTTCGCAAGTAATGTTGCAATCAGACAAACCAAGTCATTCCCTTCTTAACTATAAGAATTATCTCACATGAACCTTTACATAGATCATTCTTCCTTAAAAATTTGAGGGGATATCATTATTTTTCCCTTAAATTTTCAAGGAAGACTGGTCTATGTAAAGGTTCATGTGAGATGATTCTTATAGATAAGAAGGGAATGACTTGGTTTGTCTGATTGCAACATTACTTTTGAAGTGATCGACCATGCAAGGACAATTATAGAGTTTACATTGGACATGGCTGACAGAAACTTTTTATTGCGCATGACCTGACAATTAGCGACCCTTTAAGATTTGAACATGTTAAGAATAGAGCAAAATCTGTTGTAAATATTGATAATTTTAATATTTTATAAATTTTTATTATTTTAATAATATTAATATTTTTTTCATAAATATTGATAATATAATTTTTTTTGCTAAGTGTTCTTGAGTATTCCTGAGTATTCCTGAGTATTCCTGATTATTTGTGAGTATTCGTGAGTATTCGTGATTATTCGTGAGTATTCGTGATTATTCGTGAGTATTCGTGAGTATTCGTGAGTATTCGTGAGTATTCCTGAGTATTCCTGAGTATTCCTGATTATTCCTAATTATTCCTAATTATTTGCAATTATTCCTAATTATTTGCAATTATTGGTAATTATTGGCAACTATTGGTCATTATTGGCAATTATTACTAATTATTCCTAATTAATCCTACTTATTCCTAATTATTCCTAATTATTACTAATTATTCCTAATTATTGCTAATTATTACTAATTATTGCTAATTATTTCAAATTATTGCTAATTATTTCTAATTATTGCTAATTATTTCTAATTATTGCTAATTATTTCTAATTATTGCTAATTATTGCTAATTATTGGTAATTATTTCTAATTATTTCTAATTATTCGTAATTATTACTAATTATTTCTAATTATTTCTAATTATTCGTAATTATTACTAATTATTGGTAATTAATACTAATTATTGGTAATTATTGCTAATTATTGGTAATTATTGCTAATTATTGGTAATTATTGCTAATTATTGGTAATTAATGCTAATTATTGGTAATTAATACTAATTATTGGTAATTATTACTAATTATTGGTAATTATTACTAATTATTGGTAATTATTACTAATTATTCGTAATTAATACTAATTATTCCTAATTAATACTAATTATTCCTAATTACTGTTAATTATTCCTAATTATTACTAATTATTGTTAATTATTCCTAATTATTACTAATTATTGTTAATTATTCCTAATTATTACTAATTATTGGTAATTAATACTAATTATTGGTAATTAATACTAATTATTGGTAATTAATACTAATTATTGGTAATTATTACTAATTATTCCTAATTAGTACTAATTATTGGTAATTATTACTATTTATTCCTAATTAATACTAATTATTACTAATTATTGTTAATTATTCCTAATTATTACTAATTATTGTTAATTATTCCTAATTATTACTAATTATTGTTAATTATTCCTAATTAATACTAATTATTGGTAATTAATACTAATTATTGGTAATTAATACTAATTATTGGTAATTAATACTAATTATTGGTAATTAATACTAATTATTCCTAATTAATACTAATTATTGGTAATTATTACTAATTATTCCTAATTAATACTAATTATTCGTAATTATTCCTACTTATTGTTAATTATTCCTAATTATTACTAATTATTGTTAATTATTCCTAATTATTACTAATTATTGTTAATTATTCCTAATTATTACTAATTATTGGTAATTAATACTAATTATTGGTAATTAATACTAATTATTGGTAATTAATACTAATTATTGGTAATTAATACTAATTATTCCTAATTAATACTAATTATTCCTAATTAATACTAATTATTGGTAATTATTACTAATTATTCCTAATTAATACTAATTATTCCTAATTATTACTAATTATTGTTAATTATTCCTAATTATTACTAATTATTGTTAATTATTCCTAATTAATACTAATTATTGGTAATTAATACTAATTATTGGTAATTAATACTAATTATTGGTAATTAATACTAATTATTGGTAATTAAGACTAATTATTGGTAATTAATACTAATTATTTGTAATTAATACTAATTATTTGTAATTAATACTAATTATTCCTAATTAATACTAATTATTGGTAATTAATACTAATTATTCCTAATTAATACTAATTATTCCTAATTATTCCTAATTATTCCTAATTATTACTAATTATTCCTAATTATTACTAATTATTCCTAATTATTCCTAATTATTACTAATTATTCCTAATTATTGTTAATTATTCCTAATTATTACTAATTATTGTTAATTATTCCTAATTATTACGAATTATTGGTAATTAATACTAATTATTACGAATTATTGGTAATTAATACTAATTATTGGTAATTAATACTAATTATTGGTAATTAAGACTAATTATTGGTAATTAATACTAATTATTTGTAATTAATACTAATTATTTGTAATTAATACTAATTATTCCTAATTAATACTAATTATTTGTAATTAATACTAATTATTCCTAATTATTCCTAATTATTGGTAATTATTACTAATTATTCCTAATTAATACTAATTATTCCTAATTATTCCTAATTATTACTAATTATTCCTAATTATTCCTAATTATTACTAATTATTGTTAATTATTCGTAATTATTGTTAATTATTCCTAATTATTACTAATTATTGTTAATTATTCCTAATTATTACGAATTATTGGTAATTAATACTAATTATTGGTAATTAATACTAATTATTGTTAATTATTGGTAATTATTACTAATTATTCTTAATTATTGATAATTATTAGTAATTAAATGAATAATTATCAATAATTAGAAATAATTACCAATAATTACAAATAATAACATTATTAATATATTTTATTATTAATATTAAAATAATATAATTTTCTAATTTATATACAGTTCTTTTTTCATCTGTGCGTTTTCTATCTCCACATACAAATAATACATGTGAAGACAGCAAACACACAGATGAAAAAAGAACTGTATATATATAAAAAATTATATTATTTTAATATTAATAATAAAATAAACTAATAATGTAATAATGTTCTTATTCTTAATTATTGGTATTTATTACTAGTTATTAATATTTATTCTTAATTACTAAAAATTATTACTAATTATTCCTAATTACCATATAAACAATACTTATAATTTAAATTTATTAAATAATAAAACAATGTGAACATAATTAAATTACAACTAATTAATAATAATAGAAACTAATAAGAAATTAAAAACAAATACAAAATTAAAATGAAGATAAATACCTTGAAAATAGATCTGTTCTGATCGTTCTTCAAAACTTTAATATCAGCTCCGGAGAAAAAACTTAAACTGAAGAAAAACTCAACTCTAGAAATATAATTCTGAGAGAGAGAGAAGATAAGGAATGAGAATGAAATGAAAAAAACGGATGGGGGTATTTATAGGTTAGATTATTTGCGACGGGCCCATTTGCGACGGGATTCCCGTCGCAAATAGTATTATTTGCGACGGTACCCGTCGCAAATACCTTAGCCAACATTTATTACGGTCAACCGGTAAATAGTTATTTGCGACGGGTCTCGTCGCAAATAATCCCTGCCGACATAGTATTTGCGACGGGGGAATATTCCCGTCGCAAATACCTTTTACCGCCGCCGGTTATTTGCGACGGGAATATTTCCCCGTCGCAAATAAGTTTCCCGCGATTTGGCGCGCATCGCGGGAAAACTAGTTGCGACGGGGAAAGCAATCCCGTCGCAAAAGCCTCCTTATTTGCGACGGGGAAATACCCCCGTCGCAAATAAGTTTTTAACACGACTATTTGCGACGGGAATAAATCCCGTCGCAAATAACCCGTCGCAATTGCTCATTTTTCCCGTAGTGCAATATCTAATGAGGGAGATACATGATGAAGCATATTGGTCAAAATTTACAAGAGTCCCTATTAGCTTGATGATTTATATAGATTTAATAGAATTTATTTAGGGAGATGGAATAATAAAAGAAATTTTATAATATATTTCTATATACATGGTGTGGAAGTAGTTAATGGATGATAGGCAACGTCATCAGGGAGTCATGAAACATGATCCTATTAAAATATAGATGGTAAAAAAAGATAAAATTTAAATTCTCATAAGAAATATAATTAATTCGAGGAGGAATGATTATTTATGGATCATTGAGGATCTCTATACAAGATATTTTTATTTCATGGTTTTAAGGGAACACGTACCCCTTGGGTGACATGAGAGGTTCAATATTAATAATGTTGTGAGATTTCATGGAGAACCCTTATCAATTATATCTGATGAAGAATCTGAATGGAAATTAAAATTTTAAATTAGGCTTTAAGAGTATCATAATGATGAGATACATTTGATATCCTCATATCATTTTTAAATATATTAGTTTTCCTTAATGTATATTCCAATATTAAAACACATAATAAAACCTAGTTATCTCTACTTTCATGGTATGAAATATTATTACCTACATGTAGTAAAATTTCCTTACAATAATAAAATCAATTTAGGCAACCACATAGAATCATATGAAGCATTGTATGGGAATATTATTCATAATACAACATGTTTGGGGAATTTTGGACAAAGAATCCAATAGGCCCAAATCTTATTGACTTGAAAACCATAAATCTATGGACAATTCATAGTCATGTTAAATAATTAGATTATAGAATAATGATATATGTTGATTATAAATTGATTAAATTTTAATTTCAATTGGGATATAATGTATTTAAAATTTTAAAAACCTGGTAGGGTGTGATATATATTGATAAAAGGGGATTATATTCACTGAAACATAATTCTATTTGAAATTTTTGTTATAATTATAGTTGATTCATATAGATTGGACATTTCTAAAAACATGTATGGGGTACATAATATTTGTAATGTTTAAATATTGAGGAAATAAATTCCATTAACATCTAATTTTCCCACTAATAATTAAATTTAGTTTGAACATAACTTGACAAAAAATGAATATATTATGTGGATTCTTCATAATTGATGTTAATTTTGGTGGAACCAAACAACTAATCTGGTGAATAATCATTGGAGAAATCCCTAACTGATAGAGGAAACTCATGAAATTTAATAATCTATGATGAAGGATTTCAATTTATTTTAAATAAATCATAGACCATAATTTTGATGATAAATTTACAGAAAATGTGAAGAATGTTGTAGTTGAGATAATAATTTAGTAGGAAAACAATATGTCCCTAAACCATTACCAACCATATATCATATTATTTTATACATATAAAATAAATAATCCCTTCTTAAATTTTAAAATTAAAATTTTTAAAAATAATAATTTAAATTTATAAAAATGGATATCATTTTTGTGTCTAAAAGTTTGAAATTTATTTTGTATATATTTTAATTATTTTTCTTAAATAACTGAAATTTTGGTGAATAGTGAAAAATATTGATATATTATATAATATCTTTTTAATGACATAGTTATAGTATAATTATATTATAGTGTTTAAAAAATCTGGGTAACGAAACAAATATATATTAAAAATTTAAATCAATATACTTAAAAAAATTATTTTTGTTTTAGAAAAAAATGCTTGACATTTTATGACCTATGTTAGGTTTTATTCTAATAAAATAAATATTTTGATCATTTTCAATAATTATGTAATTCCAATGATTAATTAGGTATTGATTAAATTTATATATGATTCAATCATCTTTATTTATTAATAATCTGATAATTTCCATAATAATCAAATTTATACATGATTTTGATGTACAGTCACATTTATACTTAGGAAGATATTTATTAAATTACCATTTTATTTGTGCTTTGCGTACTTATATTAGAATTAAATTTTAACACACCTAAAATTTGAATCATTTAAAAGTGATTCTATATTTGTATTTATAATTTTCAATTTTAATTAATAATATTAACAAACACTTTTTCATAATGAATAGTTACCTTGGTAGTAACTTGTCCCAACAATAAAGATTTAATGGGTTAATCTTGGATATAAGTCCTCAAATATATCTAAAACAAGAATTTATTTTGTTATTTTAGTGGATATAGAATTTTAAATTACCTATATTTTAAATTGCGATAAATTATTGCACCATTTTATTATAATGACTTTTAATAAATATAACTTATCTTAATATTTACAAGATATAAACTCCACTATCATTCAAATGGAAACCATATCTAATAAATTTTCCACACCATGTAAGTAGAAAATATAAACCAATATCAATCGAAATTCCCTCCCAATAATATTATATATTATATAGAGCCTATTTTCTTCCCCTAAATCCAATCAATGAAATCATAAGGTGTTTTTTAAAAGAGATTATCAAAGGAATAGGTATATATTCTTTCTAAGAACATTATAAATTATTTATTCTTAAACATCACAAAAATAATCTATAACCATAGAAACATAATAAAATATTAATATATAATAAATATACTTGTTTTTAGTAAAATTGCAGAACTATTTTTTCCTCAATTACATCCAATTACAAATAAAGTTGTTGCTCAAGAAAATGTATTGATTATCATATCCAGGAGAATAAATATTTTATTCATCACCAGAAACATAAATGGATAGATATAAAGGATTAGATAATAAATATAATTGATATTTATGATTTAATTATGTTTATAAATTGATAAATTACTTTCCACATTATTTTTATTTAATACATTATCAATAGAGAAGATCAAATGTGTGTACGTGTGGACTACCACATCAACAAAGAAATGAATTATGTTTCTTAGAACCACATTATGTGGAATGTTTTAAAAATATATTTGACTAATATATATTATTTTAATTATTAATATAGGTCATTCTTAATTTACATAAATAAAATAATGTCTCTTAATGATATATTAATATAACCTGTTAATATTGGTAAATTACCATAAAAACATTTTCAAAAATTGTATCTTTAAGAAGCATAAAAAAGTATCATTGAATAAAAATTGATATTAAATAATTTATGGAATTATAATATTTCACCATTTAAAATAATTTATTGATGAAAATTTTATCAAATAACATGGTTCGATGTTTCCCTAAAAAAACATGCTCAAAATAATTGAAAATCTATGACGTCCAAGAATGTTAAGAAATTAAAAATTAAAAAATGTGTAGAAAATTATTAAAATTAAAGAATAAAATTATTAATAAATATGAATATTTTTTAGAAACTATTCATTAGAATATTATTTTTATTTATTTTTTGATTAAGTATTTTTCTTGAATGTTGATATTAATATGTGAGGTTTTATTTTAAAATCTCATTTTTATTATAGATTTTTTATTTCTAAATATACATGAGGGAATTATATTGTATTTATTAAAAAAAATAAAATATTTTATTTTTATATAGTTATTATTTATTTTTATATTACTTATTCTTATTTCTTCTATTTTTTTAAAAAATATCATCCAAATGATTCTTTATAAAATAAGGTGAACTTTTTTTTCTTCTTTTGTCTGAAATATTTTTCATCCATGTCAATACTTCATAAATTGTATAAGAATTTTCATTAATAAATTCCTTTAATTATTATAGGACATATTAAACTATCTTTGATGTTTTACATAGTTTTTGAGAAGTGATTATTTTTAATATTTTCAAAAACTATCATGTTTAAATTCATTTAGAAAAATATTGATGGAGTTTATTTTAATCATTCACCGCACCCTTAAATATTAATATATTGTAATTTCCAATATTCATTAATATTATTTATTTATAATTTTATTTCGGTTTCTAAAAAAATTATATGTTCTTTCTCTCAAGATTTTTTATTATTTTTATTAATAAGTGGGGAGGATATTTATTCATGAATTCATGAAAAGAAAATATTGTTTTCTATAAAGTTTTTTCATATTGTTTTGTGTTAATTGATGTATCTTTCACATAAATGATACTATCCAAATTCATTATCTAGATGTATTATTATAGTTTATGAACCAGTAAAAATGTTGATATGTTGTATATTAGTTTTCATATATAAATTTTTATCATTTATTATGGGTGATTTTGTTTTATTTTGTTATTCATTACATTTTTTTGATGAATTCATTTTAATTCATCTATGATACATGGGGAAAAATATTAGTTGTCACCTATTTCTATTAGTAGGTTTCATGAGACAATATAAAAATGGTATTGGGTTCATGATCTTCCTCATTAATTAGGAGGACTTGGAATGAGTATTTTACGAAATTATTAGGTCGTCAGACATTTTGAATTATATAACTATGAATGATGTTTTTTTATACATGTGACTATTTTTTATTTATTCCACCAATATATTACACTTTAGTAATATCAGTTATATAAAATGTTTTTTTATTGTTAATCACTTATATATTATTAATTTATCATTAAATCTTTAATAGATTCCATTGTACACATTTCCTTAATAATCACATAATCTCTCCCTTTTAAATTGATTCTTATCCTAAGGGTATTTAAAAGTTAAAGTTTAGAGATATTAAAGATTTAATTGAATAAATAATAATGTAATGAGAAGAATCATTTTATCATATCATGATTTTGATTGTAATGTGGGAATCATGTATGTATCTAGTATCTTGATATTACTAATCTATATTATACCATGTGATGGGGTCTCTTCTATCTTATGAAAATGTTATAATATTACCCCCACCCCTGATCTAGAATATTGGAGCCAGGATATTTATAATCTTTGATATTGATGTCTCTTCTTCCACCTCATCTATAGAATATGAACCCACCAGGGGATCTTGATCAATTTCTAGGGAATTTCATCATGTGGGCTTGATCTGTAACAATAACCTCATCCTTTATAGTGTTTTGATCCTATGATTATACTATAATTATTAATACATAAGAAACTATATCCATGTTTATTGTTTGGACACCTACAATCATCACTCTATAGGTTCATAACATTCCCATTAAAACATGATATCAGAATACACTAACTAAAAAATCATCTGAAGAATATCTCTTGATATAAGATATGAATTATAAATAAGATATTGTGGTTAATAAACAAAGTCTATTTAATAAAATAATCATAGTTAATAGTACCCTTCATAGAATATGAATTTGTTCCAAGTCCATCCCCATCAACTGTGTTGACTGGTATATTAAGGGACCTTGTTATGGAAATTGTATCAACCACTATAGACCCATCACCTTAAACAAAAATCATGGTTTCAAAAGGGAAGTATGCTATACTAGATGATATTATTCGAAAATTAAAAAAATATAGAGTTATAATAAATATGATTAAGTTGAGATATGGTGATTTAGTCAACCACTGGAGGTCCATGAAATGTTAACATTGAACATCACTAACCAGTGTTAAATACTAATAAATGTTTCAATCCTATTTCATCATACATAGAAACTCATGGATGACTAGGAAGGGCATATATATATTTACCTTTCTTCCTCAAACATTTTTTTGATTGGTCTCTTCCACACAATACTCTATATATAAACTCTAATCTCCATATTTCAACCCCATGTTCAGTTATTCCTCAAATTATAATCCCTATAAAAAATAGTATCTTTGAATTAGTGATATATGAAGTTAACTTTTATCCATGATGAATTAATTAATGGGACATGAATTTTCATTCTCAACTATAACAACACAATGTATTCAATATGGGGACTTACTTAGTCCAATTTAAAGGATTTCACATGGTCCCCATTTCTACCCCTGAAGTCATTATCACAAAAATCCATTGATGTTTAATTAAATATTTTTTCCTTTATTATCATATCCATATCCAAGAATTTTTTTATAAATACACTAAAGGTGGATTTGTTTCGGGTTGTATAGGGATGTCCCTAACTATTTTAGTGTGCCATTTCATCTATCTCTAAAATATATGGAAGCCATAGATTTTAGCCATATCGAAGTCTAGCAACACTGAAAGGTTATAGTGAAATATTTCATATACACTATTCCATAACTATAAAACATGTATTTAAATTACTATATTCACTCACACGGTCTTACTGGGCTTTCCGCATGGTTTCAAACCTAGTAGCCTTGGAATTCAGTGGTACGTGTTTGGGGTGCACAGTTAGCAGTAAACATGGTCTAATTATGTTCCCTAGATAGCCTTCCCAAAAAATCAAACTTGATGAACTAACCCATTAGAGTGGTCCCAAAACATAAGAAAATATTAAAGAACTTGATTCTAATTCCATTTTTCCTTTTGATATCATCAATAATTTTTGAATCTCCAATCAAAATATGATCTATCTAGTTATTGAAAATTCAAATTGTTTATGGAATTTTTAACTCATACAGACACATGATATTAAAAACATTGAGGCATAGAACTTCTCTACCCATGGAATCTATAATGGTTATCATGATGATGCTACTAAACTACCCAGATCATGAATTATCTCTCATGTGAATGCATTCCTTATTTGAAGGCCCAACACACATCTTAACTCCAAATTACAACTATAGATCTTAATCCATCCAATCAGGATCCCTCTCTAGTAACATACACCAAGACTCTATGATAATGCTGACCCAAGCCCTTCAATATTGGTACATGGTTATGTAATCATCTCACACATCACCAATAATATTGTTCTACACACTATAGGATATAACATGATAATGTAAATTATGATACATGTTATTTTCCAACAATGGAATTCCCTACCATGACAAACCTCAAGGATAATTGTGAAATCCCTAAATGGGTGTCAACTAGCACAGTCATAATAATATGATAACACCATCTAAACATCAACACCCATTGTTATTTCAGTATCCCAAATAATTATAGATTAATCCCCATCATCCATCCTTAACCTAAGGATGACAAACCTTCAATATATAGCCCCATCCCAGTGCCAGATATACACCTTTCGTATCTCAAATGAATCACTTAGGTATTTTATTCGTAGACTATAGTAAGAATTATATAGGAATAATAGTTAAACCACTTCTCACTAAACAATCCCAAACAAACTCATCTCCATATATCGATGTGCCCCCAAAACCAAATATTGATTAATTAATACCTAGAGGGATATTGATATGGTTAATGCACACTCACCATTTCTCGTACTCTTATTCTAGGTAAAAAAATAAGATTGATAATCCACATTTTATTTCAATCAAAATTTTAATACTAAAATGACTACTTAATGAATTACCACACACCTAAGACCCTTCACATGTGATGGTCATATACTTAAGCTAATATAATGATCCCCACTTTAGGAAAATCCTTTTCATCACACAACCAAAAAACATTATATTACAATGTCTCATTCCCTTTTCATCACCAGATATAATAATTCAGTTAAAAAACATCTCCCTATGTTTTACATCATCAGATACCATCACTAAAAGTTTGTAATTCCCCAAAATTCCTGATCAATATAAACGAACCATAAGTACCATGTTTATCTATATTTTTTGTTGAAGGTCCAACCTCATGTAATATATCACACGACACTTAATAATTTACTAGAATCTCTTTTCCCAAAGATTGAAAATCCAAATCCTTGAACAATTCATATCCTATATTTCCCATAAGCATCAGATCCATATCCTCACCCCGTAGATCATCCATGAATACTCATCAATTCCAATAATAGGGTAACATTTATTGGAGTGGTAGCTATAACGATAAAAAAATTATTAACAAAAATTCCTCTTGATCAAATTAAATATATTATTACGTAAAGTGGTTATATAACATATGCACTTCTTTGGTTTTATGATTTTTTATTTTTAAAATACCGTTATGAATTGTGACTATTGCAGATATAGTTTTTTAATAGCGATCACATGATTATTATTAATATAGATCTTTAAAAATTCCAATATACTCAGACAAAGGAAGCGGTGACATCATCCAATAGACTTGGCATGTACGAAGCCCATTTTTTGGAGCTTGTAAAGGATATGGAATCATTGGGCTTCTCTCTTGACCAATACCAAGAAGTTCCTCAATATGTTATGGTCGAATAGAACTACCTACGGTATATTTGGAATTTGATGGTGATTACCACTCGAGCGATGTTATCCAAGCCACCCCAAGAGTCTTTCCCCATCGCACACCTTACCCTTCAGTCTTATGTAGTTGTTATGAGGGATTATGTAACAAGGCCTTAGCACTATGATTAAGTGAATTATTTGTTTATATAATAATTAATATACATTCATTTTTTTATTGTTAAATTTAAATAGTTTTCAATGCACAAAGAGTGTTTTTAGTTAATATTCAACTATAAGATATGTTTTGATAAATTAATAGATTTTTAAATTAAATAATATTTCAATAAAATATTATTATTATTAAATAAATTTTTTTAATTCTAAAGTATTGTATAATTTTTATAAATAAAATTGTAATTTTTATTTTGGTTTGAAAGATGTTTTTGTTAAAACCCTTGAAATTTCAAGAAAATGATAGTTTTTTTAAAAAATAAATATTCACATATTTATAAAATTATTTAGATAAAATAAATATTATTTTTAGAATCAGGATGTTTAAATTATCGGATGGTGAATTTTTCATAAATTTCTAATAAAGTCGAATTTTTGGCTAAAATTAAATACTGTTTAAATACATAATATGTTTTAGGACTTCATAATAACCAATTAGTGATTTAATAAAATACTCTAGACATCATGTTTAGCCAATATATGTTTCAAAATTAAAACAATGTGATTCTAGGTTTGTTTTATTTATTTTTCAGAGCCTTAGTGGACCCTCGATGACATAAAAACATTTTAGATTTTTAAATTGATTTCTTTGAGAGTGTGACTCACCTCAACATAAAAAATCCTATTATTTTAAGAAGTTAGTCTATTGTACTTATAAAATATTTCATTCCACTACCCTTTGTAAAAAAACAATGGGAACAAACTATCATCTGGTTTGTGGTTTTGATTAGTTTACTGTGGCGTGTCCCAAACCTAAATAATAAACAATTTTCTCTCCTTTCCTATATAAAACCACACAAGATCCCACTTCCTCTTCACTAAAAGGCTTTTTATTTCGTCCCAAATCTACCCTCCTCTCTCTAAAATCCTCCCAAGGTGCCCCAATATCCTAAAAATACTCTCTCAAGCCCCTCCCAATCCTTTGTGATCACACTTTCATGTAAGGGATTCCTTCAATTTTCATTTTATCCAAGTTTTGTAATATAGTAATGCCCTTTTATTTTGAATTATAAATGGTGAGGTATAATTTTCCACCTCTACATAATTACCTATTTATGTTTTAATGATGTTATACTCATTTATCTAACATTAATTTCTTCCATGAACTTCTGTTACCATGATGAAATTTCATAAGTAATTTCCCCTTCCACATTTATATTCAAGTAATTCTTTTGTATTATGAATCTAAAATCCATTAATTATGTTGAGAAATGTATCTTTATGACCTGATGACTTTCCATTTCATGTATATATGATTAGAAACACCTTTCTTTACCATCAACCATTTCTACGAAGTCTTATGTCATGTCGTTTTGCTGCAGAAATTGCACCACAATTTTCCAATCCAAAATCATTTTGTAGTGAATACCATGCCCATTTCTATATAAAGGGAATCCACCTTTATGAAAATTTACTTATTAATGGAATAGTTTCATGTATTAATTCCACATTCCATTATTTTTTAATAAATGATAATTTTTACTGAATCCGTTTTGTATTATATTGTGGCACACTTATGTTTGAAATGAAATGTTAAGAATGGTGCGCCCTGATAGCACTCCAATGCATTGTGTAAAGATTAGTATCATGATAAGTCAAATGAAATGAGAATTTAATCATGATAATTCAAGGTAAATTAGGATTTAATCATTTTAATTCAAGTGAAATGACGCTTTACTCATGCTCTATGTGCAATGAGCCATGGCTCATGCTAATTCCATGTTAAGTGTTGTTGCCAATTTCCATGTCATGTTAATCATGCTATATCATGCCTTTATGTTCAAGTTATTTTATGCTCCATTGATATGAATATTTCCTAACTTGTATTGTATTCTTCATTTTATTCCTTGTTTACTCCCTTACTGGTCTTTATAGCTCACCCTTTTCACATGTATTTCCCCAAGTTATACCATGCAATGCCAAGTACGATAGAATTTCATGGTTATGTAAAGGAATTTTTTTATAAATATGTAGTGTGGTTTATGTTTTAAGTTATTATGTAATATAATTAAGCCCCTACGACACTACAACTATCGATCTTCCATGTTGTATCTTGTTAAGATTTTATATAATAATTCATTTTTAAGTGTATAATGAAAAGTAGGGTTGTTATAGTTGGAATCAAAGGATATGATTAGTTATTTATGGGATTGGGATTATGAAACACTAGTGAAATCCTTAGGGGTAAGACAATGTATAATAAGAGTCTCCCTAAATTTTGGTTAGTATTGAGTAAGTGGTTTATCTATAAAATTCATCAATTCCTGGATATAAGAAGGTAGAGGCGGCACTGGCACAGATGTACCTAGGAGTGAAAACTCATACAAGGAGTTTCAGGATTGACCTGAGATATTTTAGTACATGAAAACAGGCCTTGTTGCGCTCTTGGGTACAACACTGAGGGGGATATGCTTTGGAAAATTCACAATATTAGTATGAACAATTGTTAATGGAATTAAAAAAATCATGTAATATTATATGATGGGAATTAGATCAGGGATAAAATAGATTAGTTTATCCATTTTTTTCATTGGATTCACCATTATGTGTTTAATAGTTTAAAGTACTCATCCCATGTCTATATCAGATAAGGTAGAACTCGAATCAAAAATTAAAAGGTAGGGTTATCGTTCAGGGATCTACACATTCTTCAATACTGAGAATGTTTAGTATTACAATTCCTATACCACCACAAATCATGTAAGTAAAGATGTTTATGTGTACGGAAAATGGGGAAATCACTATATCCCCTAATTATAACTACTCCCCTATCATAATTGGTGGATTGAACTTCCTAGTAAACCTCATCATACTCCCTCTAGTGTAATTTGATTCAATCCACTGCATGGATTGGATTTACTTATATAGACCCAACATAATTTCCATGAGAAGAAAATCACTCTCCATATGGAGAATCATCCTTCGATTCGATATAAGTTCAATGAGTAAGATGAATCTTTTTTAATAACCATCATATCAAACGTGGATATTACTGCCCTATGAGCATGCATATCTGGCATAGATTCGTGATTTTAAGGAAGAAATCATCTTTTAAGGCATGCCTATTGTGAGGGAATTTTCTGAAGTGTTTCTTGAGTAATTGAATGGTCTTCCAGCTAGAAGATATGCTCATTTCTCAATTGACCTTATACCATGGGCATTGCAAATATCCAAGACTCTGTATAGAATAGATGTAGTGGAGCTTGAAGAGCTGAAGAAGCAACTACAGAAGAATCTTGATAAAGGGTTTATACACCCAAGTGCTTCACCATGTGGTGCTCCAGTCCTCTTCATCAATATTATGGATGGGTCAATTCACCTTTGCATTGATTATCAAGAGCATAAAAAATCAAAATAAAGAACAAGTATCCTATTCCCCAAATTGATGACTTGTTTTGTCAGCTATTTTGAGGACAATACATCTTCAAGGTATATTTGCGGTTGGGATATTATAAAGTAAGGGTGAATAAAGAAGATATACCCCAGACTTCTTTTCATACAAGATACGGGCACTATGAATTCATAGAAATGCCTTTCAGACTCACTAATTCTCTAGATATTTTCATGGAATTGATCAATAGAGTCTTTAGAGATTACCATGAGAAATTTTTGGTAGTATTTATAGATGATATTCTAATATACTCTAAAACCAAGTAGGATCCTGAGGAGCATCAAATAACTGTATTAAATACCTTGAAAAATGAGAAGTTCTACACAATGTACAACAAGATTGTTTTCTAGTTAAATAAAGTATCATTATTTGGTGATATAATCACAAGAAATGGGATATATTTGGATCCCTCCATGTCAGCTATAATTGAGGTATGGATGAGACCAACATCAGTTACAGATATTTGTAGCTTCTTGGGGTTAGATGGATATTATCACCAATTTATGAGAAATTTCCCACAATTTTCCAACCCTCTTACTAAGCTAACTCAGAGGGAGTAATGTTTTCTTGGAGTGATAAATGTGAATAGAGTTTCATGGAATTAAAAATAATATTTATCACTATGACTATACTCACACTCTCAATAAGTGGAGAACATTTTTTCATATTTAGTGATGCTTCAAAGAAGGGCTTGGGTTGTGTGTTGATCCAAAATGGAAATTTCATTGCCTACGCTTCAAGGCAATTGAATTTCCATGAGAAAAACTATCCAACACATGATCTGAAGTTGGCTGTAGAGATCTTCACTTCAAAAAATTTGTGCATTACCTATTTGGGGAGAAGGGTGAAATATATATGGACCCCAAAATCCTCAAGTATATATTCTCACAAAAGGAGTTGAACAAGTGCCAATGAAGATGGTTAGATCTTATCAAAGACTATAAATGTTCAATCTGTGACATTCCTGGGAAAGATAACAAGGTGGTAGATGCTCTATGTATAAAATAACCATCAATTATACTATTAATTATTATTTAAAATGATCCAAAATTCATAGATTTGATGAAGATGGACATGGGAATCATAAATAAGGGAACATCATCAATCCTTTCATAGATGATTGCACATCCCTATATTTTGGAAAGGCTAAAAAATTCTCAAAAGGATTATGTGGGAATTTAGAAGAAGAGGGAAACAATAAATAAATGGAAATCCTCGGAGTTCATTGTCCAGCAAGAAGGAATTGTGAGATTTGGGTCAGGATTATGGGTTCCATCGAATCCAGAGTTAAAGAAGGAACTTTTGGATGATGCAAATGGTTCAAATTTATACATTCATCTAGGAAAAAAAAGTTGTATTGAGACATTCGAGAACATTTTTCGTGGTATATCATGAAGAAGGAGATCGATGAGTATACATAAACATTCCTTGTGTTTCATCATGTTAAGGATGAGAGACATAAGTCTAAGGGGATTATGTAACCATTACCCACACCAGCATAGAAATATGAAAAATCACCATAGTCTATGACATCAGACTTCCAAAGACATCCAATAGAAACAATTATATATGGGTTATTATGGATCATCTTATAAATACTACACACATCATTACTATTCGATATGATTTCTCAGTGTATGAACTGGAACATATATACATTAGAGACGTTGTAGGGGTTCATGGTGTACCACTATCTATTGTATCCGATCAAGATCCAAGATTCACCTCTATGTTTTAGGAGAGTCTTAAACAAGCTATAAATACAAAGTTGAACATCTGTATGGCATATCTTCCTCAAATTGATGTCCATTCTGAGTGGACTATCCAAACACTTGATGACATGTTGAGAGTGTGCTCAATGGAATTCATAGGTGTATGGGATCAACATCTCACTCTTGTTGTGTTTTCATACAAAAAAAGTTTCCACTCGATCATTTGAATGGAACCATATGAAACCCTTTTGGGGAAAAAGAGAAAAACACTGATGTGTTTGGATGATGTCGGTGAGCATAAGATGTTAGGACATGAAATGGTCGATGAAATAGTGGAGAAGGTGAAAACCATTCCATAGTACATAAAGGCCGCACAAAGATGACAGAAGCATTATGTAGATAACAATTTATGAGACCTTGAGTTAAAAGTTTGAGAAATGGTATTTCTTTGCCTATCTCTGTGGAATAAGTTCATGATGTTCTGAAACAAAGGGTTGTTATTTCCTAGGTACATTGGCCCCTTCGAGATTCATGATCATGTCGGGGCTATGTCCTATCAACTAGCACATCCACCTACCATGTCCAAAGTACATGATGTCTTTCATGTTTCCCTATTAAGGATGTACTTACCAGGCAATTCACATGTACTCTCTTCAAAGGTAGGGTAATTAGAGGATGATCTTTCTTACGAGGAGTAGTCAGTGAAGATCTTGGATTATAGTGGTAATGTTCTACATAATGAGACTACCCACCTGGTCATGGTACTATGGTGAAACCATAAGTACAAAAATTCAACATTGTAAATGGAAGAGGAAATGAAAGAAAAGTACACACACCTCTTTGGAGCATAGAATGTGAAATGAAATTTCAAGGGATAAAATTCATAAGGGTGGAATTTTGTAATGACCCTAACTGTTATTAATAGAAATTCCTCTTGATCTAATTAAATTTCTTATTATGTAAAATGGTTTTATAACATATGAACTTCATTGGTTTTATGATTTTGTATTTTTAAAATACCATTAATAATTGTAGCTATTGCTAATATAGTTGTTGAACAAAGATCCCATGATTAGTACAAATATAGGGTTTTAACAAATTCAATTTACTTAGAAAAAGGAATTGATGGCCTCATCCTGTATACTTTCCCCATATGAATCCAATTTTATGGAGCTATGAATGTATGTGGACTCATTGGGCTTCACTCTTTACAAATACCAATATGAGGTTCAACATGTTATACTCGAATGAAACCGTCTATGAGAGAAGTGGAAGTTGATAGAGATTACCAACCGAGTGATGCTATCTTAGTCACCCCAATAGTATGTCACCATCACACACCATACCCTTAAATCTTATGTGGGTGTTATAAGGGGTTATTTAACATGAATTTATCAATATGATGTTGTGGATTATTTTGGTATATAATAAATAATATACAATCATTTTTTATTTTTACATTGTAAATATTTTTTAAAGAACAAATATTTTTTTTGTTAATATTAAAATAAAGAATATATTTTGATAAATTAATATATTTTTGAATTGAGTAATATTTTAATAAAATATTATTAATATTAAATTTCTTTTTATTAAGTATAAATGATCGTATAATTTTAGTGAATACAACTGTAATTTTTATTAAGGTATGAAAGTTGTTTTGTCAAAACCCATGAATTTTTGATAAAAGATGGTTGTTATTTTAAAAGTAAAAATTAACAAATTTAGAAAATTATTTAGGTAAAAAGAATATATTTTTGGAATTAGGACATCAAAATTATCCAATAGTGAAGTTTTCAAAAAAAATTGAGCAAGCCAAAGTATTGCATAAGAAATAAATACCATTTAAATATATAATGTGTTTTATGACAACATAATTACCAAGTAGTGATGTAATAAAATAATATAAAAATTATCTTTGGCCAACATATTTATTAAAATTAAAATAATGTGATTTTAAGTTTGTTTCATTTATTTTACAAATCCTTAGTGGACCCTCCAAGACTTATAAAACATTTTATCTTTTAAAATTGATTTTCTTGAGAGTGTGACTCATCTCCAGATAATAAAACCTATTATATTAAGATGTTTGGGCATTGAAAATATAAAATATTATTTTTAACTCCCCTTTGAAAAAAACTATGGGAAAAACCATTAGATGGTTTGTGGTTTTGATTTGTTTAATGTGTGGTGTCTCAAACCAAAATAATAAAGAATTCCCTCTCCGTTCATATATAACCCCACCCATGATCCCACTTCCTCTTCACTCAAAGACATTGGAGTTCATCCATAATCTTACCGAGTCTCTCTATAATCCTCCCAAGGTTCCCCAATCTCCCAATAAGCCTATCTCAAGCCCCTCCCAAGCCTTTGGGATCACACTTCCAAGTAAGATATTCATTCCGTTCTAATTTTATCCAAGATTCATAATATTGTCATTCCCATTTATATTCAATTATTAATGTTGGGGTATGATTTATAACCTCTACCATAATTATCTATTTATGATTAAATTATGGGAAACCCATTTCTCTCTCATTAATGCCTTCCATGTACACCCCTTACCATGCTGAAATTCTATAAAAACAATTCTCTCTCCTCATTTACATTCAAGAAACTATTTTTTATTATGAAACTAAATTCCATTGATTATGTTGGGACATGTATCTATATGGCCCCTTTTCAGTCCATTTCAGATACATATGATGAGACAACCCTTTCTCTCTCATCAACCATTTACATGAAGTTTTATGTTACATTGTTATGCTGCCAAAATAGCAACGCAATTTCGGTAGCAAAAGTAATTATGTATTTAAAACCATTCCCAATTCTCTATCAAGGGTATTCATCTTTATGAACATTTACATATTGATGGAAGAGTTTCAGGTATGAATTCAAAATTCCATTATCTTGGATTAAATTATGATGTTTAATGTTTCCATGTTATATGATCTTGTGCAACACTTATGCCTGAAATGAAATGTTTAAGAAGGAAGTTCCCTGATATCCCTCCAATGCATTGAGTAAAGATTAATATCATGACACATCAAGTGAAATGTGGATTTACTAATGATAATTCAAGTGAAATGGGGATTTAATCACGCTAATTCTAGTTCAATGAGGGTTTACACGGGATTTATGTGCAATGAGTGATGGTTCATACTAATTCCATGTTAAGTGTTGTCGCCACATTTCCAAGTTATGATAATCATGCTATATCATGACTTTATGTTCATGTTCTTTTATGCTCCATTGATATGACTATTTCCTAACATGTGTTGTATTCTTCTTGTTAATCCTTGTTTACTCCCCTAATGAGTTTTATTGTTAACCCTTTTCATATGTATGTTCTCAAGTTATCCCAAGCAATTCTAAGTATGGGGGAATGTTGTGGTTATGTAAAGTATGTATTCAGTAAATATGTGTGTCATTTTTGTTTTTTGTTGTTATGTAATGTTCATAGTCCCCAAATACACTATACCACTCGATATTCCATGTTGTATCAAGTGAAGAGTTTTTGTAATAAATCATGTTTATGTGTGTAATACAAATCTGGGTTGTTATTGTACCATCCCTAACAATGATAACTGTGTTGCATTAAACATCTATATCAAACACAAAGGATTTCCATTGGATATCCTCTTGGATACCAAGAACCTCTCCAATTCCATTATCCATCAAACAATCATCCATGTCATGATTATTTTCTTACACAACAGGTTCTCATCATTGGTCTACATAATTAAAAATGCATCCATATATCCTACAACCACATGACACATTTCAAACCATGATCTTTAACCCTTTCTCTCCCCAGGATTCTAAAAGTTCACCATAAATTCAAGAATTCCAGACACCCATAAATTCATTCTCGTTAAAGTTATTCATAGAGACCATGTATTATATGTAATTCCTCTGAAATCAAAGGTATCATCTAACAGATGCAATAAACCCTAAACACCTCCCACACATATATCACATACCCAAAAGAACATAACCATACATCCACATTAATTGAAACCACCAACCTTAGCTAACACCTCTTATATCTTTCCCTCTAATGACATAAACCACTAACCCACTATAGTCAGGGTAAATATTAAGGGTCCATAGGAAACCCACAAATCCCTACCGTTTGTGTATCACATCAGTGTCCACTAGTCTAACCACATATCCAAAATGTCCAACCACGAGCCAAGGTATCATCTCGTGCTATGTCCTACACACTCCCATTCCATTCACATGACATAATCATGAACAAAGACTCAATCAAAAGGTCTCATATATAAAAACAAAATACTCCAAGAACCCACCTCTACATGTACACCCATTCACATTTTCATCCACATACTAGGCTTCTCCCTTGATGATAACGAATCATTATACACTAGGTATACAGAAAAACTCATTGTTCCAAAAGGCCCATTCAAAAAAATATTATGTAACAATGTTTGTTTAATTATTATTTCATTAAAATATATATTTTTAAACAACATACATGTTGTTACTAAAACATGAAATAGACAATCTAAAATAAAAATACCCTCATAAGGGTTTCAAAATTTTGAATACAATTCCATGAAGATCCACTAAGGTCACTACACCTCTTTTATATACGATTCAATATAGTCATCTTTATAGAAAACATCCACTTGTAGATCTACATGACCATCCATCAAAAAGAAATATATATAAACATTTTCTGGAATGAGTAGAATTATAAAAATTACTTATAATAGAAAACTCTACATGTTAATTAGTTGAAAAATTACACAACAAAGATATTATCATCGATTAAAAAAACACTAGAAATCATGTATTTCATATGAATAATATATGCTTGATATTTTGGATGAGATTTGTATTTACTCTATATGAAAAGGGTCAAATAAAAACCAATAACATATATTGAAAATGGGAAAAGAGATATAAATCCAATGTAATTAATAATCTTGAACATTTTGTGTGTCACTCAAATACAAAATCATATCCGACTATAACATCAAAAAACAAAAATGGTATTGCATTTTCCTTGAAACCTAGAACTCTTATCAAAACTGGTGTTATTTATATACTACTATGATATCCATTACAATCTCAAGAACATTCCTAAAACTCTAGTCAACCATTCAAAAAACTACAAGATAAAACAGAAGGAATTTTATAATACTACTTTATATCTTCTTGTCACCCATACCATTGATTAGTTTATAGATTTATGGTTGCCACTAAACCCAAATTACGCCTCCTAATATGTGAAATGGGGAAAATAATATTTGGTATACGGTGGTACTTTTAAGAAACTATACCCCCTATATTATAGTGTGCAATAAATATAAAAACACCAAACATAATTCATCACAAAAAATGAATGTGTAATAAGTTACTTATAAAAAATGAAAATAAATAAATAAAACCCCATAATGGAATAAACAATCATTCTATATAGATATAACCCATCAAATAATATGATTACATTTTAAAAGTATAATATGAAAAATAAAAATATTTAAACTCATTGAAATCTATAGCCTAAATGCATTCCAAGATATATGTTTACATCTAAGACATCCCAACCAATCAAACATAAGCCTTAGCCAAGCATGTTCCAGCAATGAAGAGAAATTCTTTGTATGTATGCATGTGTATTTTTTTCCAAATTGGTTTAGTTTATAATATTTAGTTGGGGACTAAAACTATAGCTTCTACTAACTAGTATATGTTATGATATGTTAATGTTACGTGCTCACCTAAAATAAAAAAATAAACTATACCATTTATCAATTTTTATATGATCCAGATATACCATAAATAATTCTATATGAAACCTTCCCTAATGAAATATATAATATTGATTTTTTATTCATGAATACACTTTCGTACATTTTTAGAGCATTATGATTTATATTTTTTGGGAATTAGGACATAACTCTTACTCAATAATCTCATATATTATAAAGTGTAAAATTATACTCTTTATATATTTCACCATAAATATAAAACATTTAAAACAAAATAAATGTCGGTTTTGTGAAAAATCAATAAAAAATAAATATAAATTTTTATTTATTCTTTTTCATTCATAAAACCTGTGAAAATGACCTAAAAACATGGAATGAGAACAAAAATATTAGTAAAGGATAGAAAATAAGGACATATACTTGAATAGAGAAATGAATGGAAACCCATAATTTTTACCCTTATAATAATATTTCATATGAATATATAATAATTCAAATTCATATGAAAAAACTATTTCTCCAATGAAATCCTTTAAAATGTATAGAATGAAAGAAAGAAACCCCTTTAAAAACATAGAGTATTATATTAAAAAATTTTGTTATAAATAAATATAGTCGTCTTAAATCCATAAGTGAAACCTCTTCAGTTAACTACCTCATTATTGAATTTCATGATAAATAATATTACCCAATTTATAGGAGAGCTATATTGGTCTCACTTGCTTTATAAGTTATATTATGATCAGTTTTAATATACGATATATCAGGCTCACCCATCGTATAAACTGTATCCAAATCACCCATTTTTAATTCTATATGAGGTTAATTCATTATCATATATTACTCTCAAGTGATATATCATGAATAGAACAATTTAATATTCCACCTTTTAATTATAAAACCCTTTAAAAACATTTTTGACCAGATATACAATAAATTTTTAAATATCAAAATTCCATTTCCTTATAAAAATAATTTCACAACTAAAAAATCATGAAAAAGGGAATATGGGATTTTATATAAATAAAACATGGTAATTTTGTGTAATAAACCTTAAAATTAGGGTTTTAATGTAAGTAAAATTTGTTGATGCAATATCTGATTAAATATAACATTATTTTTCATTTTTTAATGAAATTCATAACATTCTTTAAAAGGAATCAATTTAAAAACCATTTAGTAAAAGTTTATTGTCACATAAAATGTCATATACTCTTCATTTATATACAATTAAATACATCTATAAAATATTTTTGCGAACACATACATGGATGATGGGATTTATAAAAAAACCATTTAAAATATTTAAAATTAGGTTTTATGTAATTTCACCCCTTACCATGTGTTCAACTCATAAGATACATTACCTAGCTTATAAAATAATTATAATATTTCAATTACTTTCATAATTAAGAATAATTTTATTTTCTATTATTACTTTTATTTTATCTATTATAATTGTATATATAACAAATTTATCAAATATGTTCTAATTAAATGTTTTGATGATATTCCCCACATATGTGTAAAAATAAATTAGTATGTTGACTATGTTCATTGAAGTAATTTTTCCATAATCTATTGAATAAAAATATTATACATATAAATTTTATATTTCAATTATAAAAAATTACAACCATGATAGATTTTAAGGAAAATAAACTTTTCTATAATAAGAGAAAAGGTATGTTGTGCCCAAATATGAGTAACATTTAAATTTTTCAATGATCATAATGGAAGAAAATTATGTACTATTTTAAATTTCTAGACATAGTATTATATACTCATTATTATATTTACTACATAAATAAATATATATATATATACATCATACATGTAATGTGGTGATGTGAATAGAATAAAATTTCTTCACCGATGTGGTAGTCTACATGTTTGCAAGAACGAAGTTATAATTTCTCAATGGATGGATAGGTAAGAAAGATGATATATATAATCACTTAATAATTCTAATTAGTTAATTAATATTTTATGAATTTATTATTTAAATCCTTATATATAGTTATGAGAGGTGAGGACAGAAAACAAAATGAATCATTTCAAGGAGGTGGTAAATCACACACACAAAGGAGCGATGTTTTAATTTCACATAGGATAGAAAATTTGAAGAAAAAGGGTTATAACATAATTGAAATAACATAAAGATATATTTATGATATAGATATTATTTTTCACAATGGTTAAATAATATTTTATGGAGGTGGAATAATAATAAACATGAAATAGGTTGTTTAAGACTTATTTCTCCTCAAGAAACCTCCCATTAAGCCACCTATATAAAGTAATTTAGTGAGATAAGGACCTCTAATATGTGGTAATTGATTTCAGTGATAGAAATAGGTTGGTTATAGATGAACTATAATTTTTAAAAGGATTGAGGAAGAGACATGAGGAGGTTCTACTTTATACATTATGGGTGGGGCACTCTTAGAATTACATATTGTATTAATTTAATATTAATTAATATTATTGGATAATGGTTTAAAATTGATATAATTCTACAATATAATTATTATGTGTTGTAAATACAAAATCCAATTAAATTCATAAAAATTTATATGTTATTTTCACACTTGTCTTTATGTTGTAACACGTTGTTATCCATTTTGACGATTACTGTGATATTGAAGACTTTTTACACTATAGGGGTAATGAAAGATACTGTAAGAGGGAAGGATTACCATAAATTTACCAGGGTTGAGATTAAGAATAATATAATATTTATTTGGCTTATTATATTAATTTTGTAATTTTTAAATCAGTTAATAAATTTTTTTGATTATAAAATATCATTAATCGAAATTGTTTTACTATTTATTAACGATTACCTTAATAGAATCAACATAGTAATTGAATCCGAATAGAAACATTTAAAAAAATTGAAATATTCTATACTGATATTTAATATTATTGGGATAATTTATCTTACCAAAAAATAATTACTTTTAGAGTTTTTAAAAAAATTACATATTTTTTCTATAGTTAGAATGAGCACTGTGTTGGTGTTGTGTAAGAAATTTAGGTAATTATTAAATTTCTAAGAACTATAAGTAAATTACATGACAGAAAGAAACATTAATATTTTCAATTTAATGAAGATAAAAAAATTAATAGATTTTTTTTTCACATTGAAATACTTATTTATAAAAAAATAAAGAGAGAGACATTTTGTTATTATACAATATTTTACATATAATATAGGTCATTATTAAAGGAATATGGTGATAAATAGGAAAATTATAGAAACTTTTATGTTAATTGTAAAATAAAACATAAAAATTTAAATATTTTCATGCGTTTGAATTATTTTTATGCCTTATAACATTATATTAAGCCTTAATTACAAAATTTAATAATAATGAGGCGATAAATAATGCCTAAATATCATTTTCCAACTGAAAATAATAATAGGGTCTTGTTATCATAATTTTGACTTATTAATTACCAATAAAGATTATAATTTTCATGATTCAATTTATATATGTGGGTGAATTTAATTTAATTTTTAAATTCAAAACCTAATGATAAACTTGTTTTTACAAAAATCTATTTTTAAGCAAAAAAAATAACCATTAACAAAATAAGATATAATTTACATTCACATTTAATTAATTATATTATTATTATATTAATTTATTATCAATAAAATTGATATTACATAAGTTAATGAAAATAAATAACTTTTCTAGAAATATAAATATTTTTCACTATTTCGTGAAACTATATTTTAAGAAAAATAAAACAATTCACAAAATAATAATATTCATATTATAATTTGAAAATTTAAGTTCATTTTTTTTAAAATAATAAATCTAAAATTTTTAAATTATAATTGCAACACCCTGAGATTTTTTGAAATATTTTTTTTCAAAATAGTTTAATATTTTTTATATTTTTTCTTTTCACGCAGTACTAAATATAGTTTTTTAATGTACTATGTTTTTCATTTGTAATAGATTACACAAAGTCAATCATAAAAAATATTCAAAACTAATATTATCTTTTAGTGCATTAAAAATATTTTTTGTCTTGTATTACAAAAAATAATGAGTCACTTTGATAGTTTTTTCTACACAGAAGGTCTATTTTTACATAACTACAATATACTATTAATATTAATATTAAAATATTATTATAGTTACCACCCATCCATTGGAATGGATGTTAAAAGTATGATTTAATTAATTATAAATATATAATATATTCATATATATAAAATTAATCCTTTGGTTTTCAATTTTTTAAGAATTAATGTAAGAAATTTTTGATAATTAATAAATTTCTTTTCTAGGAAAACAACTTTTTTTCTATTTATACACAATTTTATGTCAATAAATTATATAAAAACCCTATGGGTAAATTTTCTCAGTAAAATTTATATATTATATAGTTATTCAATTTTTTTATTTTCATACAGTATATTTTAAAGCTATAGGATAATAATATATCCAATCATAAGAATAAAAATATTTATTTTTATAAAAGGTAGTTTTAACAACTATTAATGGAGAACAAATTTTAAGCCATATTTTTTAGGATTTTATAATATTTTCATGAAAATATAAACCTCATTATTGTAATAGGCACATAAAAAATAGATTATAGTGAATTAATGTTTTTTTATGTGAAGTTTCATTTTTTGATAAATAGTGAATAACAGTAAATTTTAATTCAAAATTGACTTTTTTTCTAATTTAATTATAAGGTGAAATTAGGTTCATAGTTGGTTTTAAAGATAAATTATATCAAATATAGATAAACTAATCCAAATTATGTCATTTCTAACCAATTCCACTTTAAAATTTAAAATAAAAACTCATCAAACATTTGATCATTTTTACATTAAAAGCTGACATTGTCATTCCATCTGCGAGATTAAATTTAAATTAATTTCTACAACTTTTACTATATTAATTTTTAAAAATTTATTCCATGTTTGGAATCATAATAAATTACAATTACTATGAAATAAAAATCTATTTCTTTACCAAAAAATCTAATGAAATTGATTTAAATTAATTAGAGTGATATAGAAAAAAATTCTTAATAGGGGAACAAACCAAAAACATAGGGGCCAAAATTACCTATATACTTGTCAAAAGAAATTAGATAGGTGTATTTAGACCCTATAATACTTTTTATATAATGTGGTTTCTTATTGGATCCATAATTCATAAGAAAAGTTTGGTGGAAATTTTTTTCTTGAATTTTATAGAATTCCACTCCTTATCCACTATAAAAAGACTCAACCCTATGACTTATTCACACCTCCCAACCACTTTGGATCACCCAATATATTCTCAAATACGTTCCTACAATACCTAAACTCATTATATGAGACTCCCTTTTGGAATAAATCCATCTAACAAATCTAGTTGATTAAAATAAATATGACTTGCCAAAAGAGGAGGAGGTTTGAACATGTACAAAGAAAGTCTTGAGTTAAGGTATGGTTTTTATTGGATCACATAAATTTTTTTGAGACTTATAGATTATTAACCACTAATTTAATTTTAATTTTATATATACATCCCATTAATTTATTCTATTATTCTTATAATTAAATATAAGGGTATTTATATATCTATTTTGTAATCTTTCTATCATGGGGTTTGTGATTCAATAGTTTCCAAATTGATAAATTAATTTTTTTTCTCAATTTTTTTCTTTGATATAAATGCCATGGAATACACCTATATTTTTCAATGGGGTTTATATAATTCCATTTTACATGTTATATCAGGAATATACTACTTTCATGATATTTTAAAAATATGGTAATGTTATTCGATCTTGTATATTATGACTCTGAATACCCAATGCGGTGATAGTTTGTTGCTAATATATCATCATTTATAGAGATTTTTTATGATATTATATAGATGAATTATTATAATTTATAACTAAAAATAACCCAATAGGATTCTTCTCTTTTGTTTATTCATGATATCTTCATGTTTTGTTACCATTTTTCTACTCTTTGGTACATAAGATAATTAAGGAAGAATTTTTAAGAAAACTCATCTTTAACTCTCCCTTTTGTCCGAAATATGTATTATTTTAAAAAAAAATTCTAAAAATGATTTCAATTTTTTAAAAAATCTAATGATTTTTACTCGTTTTCATTAATATTTTATGCTTTTTCAAGGATTTTTTTTTCAAAATGTTCTCAAGCATTTTTTTAACTTTTTCCAAGATTATTTTATAAGAAAAAATGTGTTTAGAATTTTTTATGATAAAAACAAGTTTTCAAAGAGGAAATGATATTTTACTAAAGAAATTTTTTAATATTTTTAATTATTCCATTACATGTTTTCAATTGTTTTTTCATGAAAATGGATTTTGAAAATGTCATATGTTTTCAAAAGTGATATTAATGAAATTTTATATTTCATGTGATCATTAAAAATCCTTCTTCATATAATATTACATACATTGTAATAGTTTATGACCAATTTATATATGATACAAGAATACCATTAATATTCATTTATTAATTTTTTTGGTTTTAATGGAATGATTTTGATGAAACTCATTTCTCTTCCATTGGTTATATTCTTTTGAACTCAAATTCTTTTTTTGGTTTATGGTTTGATGGAATAATTATTAGACTGATCTATTTATCATATGTTATGATATATTGAATGGTTTATGATGTTTATTTCATTTTATGGGTAATGATAAGATTAATTTTTATTATCTTGTGTTGCATGTATTTTTGAATTTATTTTGAGATGGGTGGGACCTATATAACCCTCGTAATGCACTGGGTAATGATGGATGAGTCCTGAGTATTTACCTTATGCATGAACCTTATTAAATGTTCAAAAAGTTAAACATGAACCTGATTACATGTTCGAAATTTTTTTCAAGGACCAGGTTGTATCTTATTATATTTATCTGTGTTCCCAATTACATGTTCACAATGTTATTACTGATCCTTATTAAATGTTTGTGATGTTATGATTGAACCAGATAATATGTTCAGAAAGTTATGCATCAACCTGGATTCACTTCCTTCAGTTTCTATGTTATCCAGATTACATTTTCACAATGTTCTGTGTGGACCTGGTTTCATTTCAATAATTTCATGAGTGCACCCAATTACATGTTCACAAAATTATTAGTAGACATGTTTTCATGTCCATAACATAATTAGAGGGACATAGGTCATGTCCCTAACTTAATGAGTGATCAGGTTTCAACTTATACATTCTCACAATGTTATATATTGATGTGTATGCCACATTTCCATGACTTAATCCTATATTATTATTTGATGTCTTCTACTCGTCATTCTGTTATGATTTTTGTTTTATGAACTACCAACACTTATGAAATGATCCTTTTCATGATATTGTTTTTGAATTTCATGATCATAAAATGTTATTATCATGTTCTCATACCCTTATGTTCATGATTTTGATAACATATCTCCATTTTTTACCTTTACTAAAAATATGATATCACCCATTTCTTGTTATTTCATTTCCCCATGTTATAAATAATTGTTCTAGGTTGGTGTAATAAAGGGGAATATCTTTATAGAAACAATTGAATACTTAAAACCAGATTTTTTGTTTATATTCCATTTTTTCATTGGAACGAAAATAATATGTTCTTAGGAATCTGTTTGTGTAATATATTAAGTATTCACCAAAAATTATGCAATGATAATGTATCAAAATTGTGTGTCTATATAGTTGGTATCATAGAAATCATTTTTCATCCTTCTAAAACTAGGATTGTAAAAATTTATTGAGATCCCTAGTAATAGTTTATGGATATTTCGATGGATGCCAATCCGGATAAGTTTAAGGATGATAAAATGTACGTGAAAATATACTTGAATTGTAGTAAAGGGTAAGTGGAGTGGTTTCGTGCAATCATTTACCTTATTGATGATACAAGTGGATGTGGCTCTGGCACAAATATACCTAGAGTTAAAAACTCTAAAATGGCATGGCTGTCTTGATTCGAGTGTGACCTAGTACACGACAATGGGTATTGCTGCACTATTGGTTAGACACTCTTGGGGGGATATTAATAGAGATTACAATACTATTTAAAAGATATAATTAATAGTTTAAGTGTAATATGAATACGAATAAAAAAGTATATAAAAATGTTTTAATATATTAAATATTTAGGATCCATGATTTATACATCCTATATTTTTTATTCATGATAATGTGGTTCTCCATTATGATAAAATGTTTCTCACACAATGATTTCTGTTTTTATTCAATAGTAGGAACTAGAAGGAAGATGAATAGAACTGGATGTATTAAATATAGAAAGTGTGGGATTTATGAAAATCCACTTCTTGAGTGGAAATATCATGAATATAATCAGGAAGATAGTATGATTATTTGTTATACTGATAAAGATAATGTGATTGTAACTGACATTTGAAAGGTCTGGGATGTTCTTCTAGTACTATTTATATTAAATGTATAGGCATGATTATATTGAGGTTAAGGATCCCTAAAAAATTATTCATATTTCATATTAAATGAAATATGTATTGTGGAATATGTTTTTGATTTCTGAGTAATGGTTTATGAAAAAACATGGATGATTAAATTGAATATGTATATAAATTCAAGAATTATGTTATATGTATCATGAAGAATATGTTTTCAATTAACTAATTGTAAAAAATATACTAAATGGAGTTTCTAAAATAGAAAATGGATTGAACAGAATTGTGATATTTTGATTAAGTGAATGTAACCCAAAATGTGTCCCTAAAGGTGAGAAAATCGCATTTCTCTTGGGTAATGAGATGATTTATATGGATAATGTAAATTAGATAGTATAGATTACCCTGGAAATGATAATTTATTTATTTTAAATGTGGAATATGTCATCATAGATGATGTTTTCAACTTATTATATTTAGGAAATATATCATGTAATATTTGGGGGGAAAGGAATCATGAATTTTTTCCAAAAGGATTTATGGTAATTCAGGTATTTTCCATGTTTCAAGAGAATATAAGATGAGGTTATTCACATGTCTGAAATTTAACAACCAAGAGATACATTGTGATAGATGGGGGATCACTTTTATGATTATTTTATGAGGTTATTTCGAATGTTTTGGATTTTCATCTTTGGTTGCATTAGAATGTTAACTATTTATGGAATGGTCTATGTTAAACCAAAAAAGAGTTTTTAGAGATTAAAATATTATCTCACCACATGAGTATTTATTAATATTGGATAACGTCTAATAACTATTTTTCTGTGATTTTAACTAATGAATTATCACATAACTTATCTTTCTCCTTATAAACATCATGATCATTCAGTTATTCAGGATTGAAAAATTCACCATCCTTCACCGGAGTAAGAGATGAAGTGGGAGTTGATCAAGTAATAACTGTAGGATGTTATTGCTCATATGGAATGGTATAAAATAAATTATGTATATCTTCTTTAGTAAAGGGTGTAGAAAAAATTCCCATTATCATCATTTTGGATGATATCAAAGACCTATTTCACAATTCTTCACTTTATGGTTTTTTTATTTTTATCTTTATATGTACTACCACTTTCTTATGATCAGTGATCTATATCACTCTTTATGAAAAACTGTAATTTTTAGTCATGTCCACTTTTTCACTTCACACATTTTCCCTATTATGTGGGATTCCAATTATATTCTTCATTTGGTAAACATTGTGTTTTTTATTTTCCCTTTTAAATGATGTTTTATTATTCATTTTTAAGATGTGGGTTTTTTTCAATTGAAAATATCAATTATTAATCCATTGATTACCAAGATTAATTTTTATGGAAATTTTAATTTTATGGGGGGTAGAATTTAACACCCTATGATATTTTTATTTTTTAAATTAATTTACACTTTTTGAAAAATTCCATTTCCCACAACCATAAATATAGTTTTCCAAATAACTATGTTATGCTTGGATCATATGCAACACCATGTTAATCCTCAACTACATGGATGACATGATTATCTTATTCTACACATGATGACTATGTTTATCTTTTATTGAACACAATATCAAGTCCATTTGATAGCTTTTGTTACATATAAGGTCGAGTTTTATAGAATTGTATTACACTATTAATAATAATATTAAAATATTATTACAGATACTGAGTAGTCTTTGTAATGGAAGTTACAAATAATATTAACTAAATTGTTAAAATATGATCTATACATGTATATATAATTATGCCTTTAGTTATTAATTAGTTAGAAATGATATTAATAACTAGTTGAGAATGATGAAATTACTTTTTAAAGAAAACTAATTTTCAATATATAAACAAAATTTTATCTCCATAAATAAAACAAACCACCTTTGATTAGTAGTTTCAATAAAATTTATATATTATATAATTAATCAATATTTATAAGACTTATTAAATAATTTTTATAGTTAAAAATTAAAAAAATTCCAATTCTAGGAATAAAAAGTTGTATTCATCTAAAAATTAATTTTTCATCCTTTTAATAGAGAACCCATTTTAAATATGATTTTAATGATTTTAAAATTTTTAATTGACAATGTAAACATAATTTATGATAGTTTAAAAAAATTATATTTCAGTGTTTTTTGGAATTTTTCTATGATGTTTAATTTTTTAATATATAGGGAATAATACAGAAATTTTATTTTGGGATTCTTTTGAGTATAATATATTTATATGGATAAATTAGGGTTTTAATTATTTTTATTATTAAATTATATCTAATATAGATCAATTATTTTAATTTAGGCTATTGGAAAAAAATTACATTGAAATTGGATTTAAAAACATATCAAATTTTTAAAAAAATTTAATTTAAAAACTTGTTTGTCATCCCATCATTGGGATTAACATTAAACTAATTTCAAACAATTATGTGATTGGAATTCAGAAAAATTTATTATATTTTTGGAATCATAATATAATATAACTTCAAAAAAGTAAAATTTATTTTTTAAACATAAATATCAGTTAACATCATTGAAATTAATTTCAGTGATTAAGAAAAATATTATCATAACAAGGGACTAAACCTTAAACATAAGGGACAAAAGGATTCAGAAACTTGTCCAAAATCCATTTTATGGACATATATTGACCCTGTAATCCCTTTTATAGAATTTTATTTATTAATGTATCCACATTTAGGAGGAAATAATGTGAGAAAAATTACTTTTTATAAAATTTACAAAATTGTCCAACCTCTTCCACTATAAAAAGGCACTCACCCTTCGCACTAATAAACACATATAATTCCATTTTTCTTAACCAAAATATGCTCAAATAATCCCAAAACATATATACCCTTATTATAGAAACCTCATTTTGGGAATAAATCTATCCAATAATTCCCGTTATTGAAATCCAAGAGGAATTACATAAATAATAAGTGGTTCTAACATGTAAGAATAATGTGAAGACTTAATGTAAGGGTTTTATCATCGCACTTTATATTATGTGACAATTATGCCTCGTTCACCACTCAATTATTTTTTTATGGTAGATAATTCTAATTAATGTATTCTATGAATCTTATACTTAAATCTATGGGTATATATATATATATATCAATTTTATGATCTTTTATTCATGGGTTTTATGGTTGAAAAGTTAATAAATTGGTAAAGTAAATTTTTTTATCAGTTTTCCTTCTTTGAGTTACATCCAATTTTATGCAACAATATTTCCATATGGGATGTATATACTACCCATTTATATGATATACCTTAAATCACCTTCTTTATTTAAATTTTATGCTTCATTTAATGTTATTATCTCTTGTGTATAACGAGTCAAAGTCCCCAAAGTGGTGATATTTTATTTCTGAAATCTAATCATTTAGTGGTATTGATCATTATTATGATTCCATTGATAAAATGTTTTGAAAAAAAACTCAAGAACACTAATTAATTTTATTCTCTTTTATTATTTGTGATATCTTCTTATTTGGTACTATATTCCCACTTTTTGGTACTTAGGATAATTACATAAACCTTTTCTGTAAACCCCACTTCATCCCTCTTTTTAGGTCATAAATTGGTCTTTCCTAAGAACAATATTTTCTAAAATGGATTTTAAATTTTTTTATGATTAAGAATTATTTTAATTGGTTTCAATCACATTTTATAATTTTCAAGGAAAATGTTTTAAAAATATTTCCACGCATTATTTTTATGTTTTTCAAGTTATTTTCAAAGTAAAAATGTTTCAAAAACATTTTTCATTTTAAATACTTTTTCAAAGTGGATAGTAAATTTTTTATCAAGAAATGTTTTACATGAGTTTTGATGATTCCTTAATATTTTAATAATGTGGGTTTCTATGAAATGGATTTTGAAAATGCTATATGTTTTAAAAAGTGATTTAAAATGAAAAAAATTGTTCCAAGTGATATTTAAGAATACTTCTACATTTAAGGTGAAATAATTTGTTATAATTTTTTATTTACATGTGATATGATCCCAGAATACTATTCATATTATTTCTTAAAATGATTATGTTTTGATTGAAGGAACTTTATGAAACTCATTTCTCTTCCACATGTTATATGTTTTTTAAATCCACTTCTTTTTGTGAGTTATGATTTTATGAAATTATTGGGAGAACTATATCTTTTCTATAGATAATTAAGTGATTAAATTTATATGATACACACATAATTTAATGTTTTTTAATATGATTATTTTTTATAATCTTATGTCACACATATTCATGATTTTATTTAGTGTAGTTTAGTACCTATATATCCCTCCAATTACTTGGGTAATGATGGATGAATCTTGAGTAATTATGTTATGAATGAACCTGATTTTATTTTCACAATGTTATGTGTGAACCGCATTATATGTTCGAAATATTATGTGTGAACCTTATTAGAAGTAAAAAATGTCATTTTTGGACCTGGTTTCATGTCTATAAGTTTATATGTGATCCGGATTACATGTTCACAATGTTATTAGTGAACCTTATTTGGTGTTCAAAATGTTATGTGTTAAAAGATTACATGTTCAAAAATTTATGTATATACATGGGTTCATGCCCCTCAATTTATGTGTGAGATGGATTAGATATTTCCAATGTAATGCATCGACATAGTTTTATGTTCATATATATATGTATGAGAAGGATTACATGTTCACAATATTTCATGTGGGCCTCATTGCATTACATAAGTTAATGTGAGGGACTGATTTTATGTCCTAATTTTAAGGGGTGAAATTGTTTATAAATGTTCAGAATGTTATAAATTGATGTGTATGAAATAATTCCATGACATATTCCTTTATTTTTAATTCATGGATTATAATCTCGATTCCCTTGTGATTCATTTATTATGATCTTCCAATATTTATTCCATGATTCATGTTAATGATCATTGATTTCTAGGGTATGATAATGTATTATTATTCTCATGTTTTCATAACCTTATGTTGCTGACTATTCTTTAATATCTTTTTTGTTTACCCATACTAACCATTAATACTCACCCATTTATTTTTCCCATGGTTATAAATAATGATTTTAGCTAATAGTAATAATGGGAAGATATGTGTGGAAAACATTGAATATCATTCACAACACATGAAGTTTATGTTCCATGATTCCAAAGGCAGTAAACTAATATAGTCATTGGCCCTCATTTTTTGTAATGCATTAAGTATTACCCAAAATTGATGTAATGTTAATGTATGAAATGCTTGGAAATCTATAACAATTTCAAATAATACCTTATAATATTGAAAATGAATTCTATTAGAATAAAAATATTTCCATTTTGATTTATTATTATTTTAATATAGATATAATAATTAGAGAAAATATTATTCATGAATACTAATAAGTCATGAAATTGATTTTCTTTTAAATAAAATATGTTGTTATAGATTTATCTATATGTTAATGTTTCATTCATCATGTCCTAAAATCATTCTTACCATATCTTTGTAGACTATCCATAGGGTGAATTCCAAAATTGCATCATACACATACCATATGTGATTATTCTATAGTCATAAAAGTCATCCCTTATTACATGTTTCCCACCTAGGTATAAATTAATATTATCACAGACCCGAAGCCAAGATCACCCCTATACACAAGACCAGACACACCACAATTTCTATATGGATCTCAGTAGATTGAAGGAAATAATTCCACATTGAAAGACACTCTTTGTGATATAAAATGTTGGTCCTGCAGATTATCCCTCCTCCAAATCCATGGTATTTCAATTATTTATTTGGTCTCACATTATGGTAGCTCCATCTATGTCTAACCCCAAATAAATGATAGCCCATCCTATATCTCATACCTCCATAATGAGAGTTTTCTCATCCATGGAAGAATCTGTATAGAAATCACATCTGACCCCCACTTTGGGAGTTTCCAAAATATAGAAAATGACATATAATCATTTCAACCACATCCCCTATTTGAGTTCCCATAAAACCCCATGAATCCCTTGATTAAATACCATATCAAAAATCATATTAATGTTATAAATGATTGTGTCCATATTCCCCACCAATAATTAAACCCATTTTCAGACTACCCACATCACAAAAAGATCACCATAGCCGAAACATGAACGAAACATCAATACTAATTATAAAGTAACAACCATGATTATGACAACCCTTAGTTATAACAACTCTTTCAATAGGTTATATATTTACAACTTACATACCAGGATCCCTTCAGTATTAGTGTGATAGAGAAACCATCACATGGTTCTATAGTCTAATTAATAGTCTCAAAACATCACCTGATACCCTTGGATGATTTTTTATTCAATATAACCTAGAAGGCAGAACATATTAACAAGATGCATGGGGTATCACCAAAATGGTAACAACCATGAAATGACCCCCACACCCATCTTGGTCCTCCATGTCAATCTAGGTCTGTCCACTAAACCAATCCAAATTTTTTATACCTATATTTGGTTCACTTAGTCTCGATATCATCATATTGGAGAGGAAATTTCATTTCAGTTTCTTCTTGATAGAAATGATCATATATAAGAATAACTGGATCGTCTAATTCTTATATGACATAGAATATCTATTTCTCCCCCACAACCATCATGGAGGTAACTGAAGCCACTACAAAAGGGATTATAGATCTGATCTAGTATTAATTTCCCTCTCTTGAGGGTTGGAGGCCACCTATTATGAAAAATATCCCCACCTTGGCCATCATGGGACTAGGCATCAAGCCAGCAAAAAAGGGTTTTTATTGACCATTCTTAGTAATCCAATTTGATTACACCAATTATTATAATAAATAAATTATATTTAAATATGTTGATATGGTAAAGACCATCATGTAATTCTAAAGAACACATATACACATAAGAAGCATAAATTCCATTGGGAAATCAAGTGTCACCAACTAACGTTTACTAAATCTTTACAAACATTTTGAAGTGATGAAAATAGTTGGTGAGGCATGTCCATACCCTCCCAATATCATCCATGATATATGAGGCCCTATCTCACAAACTGAATACCCAAATTTATTAAATATTTCCACATTATAATCAATAAATTAATATAAAAACGTTATTATTATTTAAAATATTTTTATAATGATGCATAATACCATAAAAATAAACTGATGATATCATTATTACAGAACCATACCAATCTAATAACAAACAAACAATTTTATTTTCCCAACTTCCAAATGAGAGAAATATTAATTAAATGACATGAAAAAGTTATTACACTAATTTAATTTGACCTCAAATTATTTGAAAAATCATTATAGTGAAGTGAAGATGAAATCTCTAGTCTCGCTTTCCTAAGGAAAAGTAAAATACTATTCATGATTCACCAATTCCAGAATGATTTTGTGGAATTAGAAACAAATACAAAAAAAGAGAAATTAAAAATAATAATATGGATGAAAATAAGAATAATATAGCTTTTCATATTAAAATTCACTTCTCAAAAAACTGAAAAATGATTTTTGAAACCACCCTAAATAAGGGAAAAAGAAACCCAAATGGGTTGGATCTATTTTTACACCCATGTGAGTTGGTGGAAAATTATGGATATGGCGTCTTAAAATCGGAAGGTACAAATTTCCATTTCCCCTACTTTTAAAGAGACACCGAGTTGTTTAGTATGGTTTTCTAAACCATGCACCCAATGCGCATCCATCACAGTTCAAGGCTAGCTAGCTTTCTTCGGTTAAAAACATAGTAAAAAATATGATCTAGTTGTGTTATATGTATAAACATTACTACAATCATTGAAAAGGTCTTCCAGGGCCAACCACATGGTTTTAGAAACCATCGACCTATTCATTTTGGGATATATGATTTGGTTTCATAATTATCACCAACCATTCATTAACCATACTCCTTGGGATACCATTTTAAACTTCAAGCTCTAAGAACTAAATCCATGTGAAAATTCTAAAAACTATAAAATATATGATGAACATAATTATAAGTACAAATAGTTCATTATAAGGTGTTCTAACCCTCATAATTTCCACTCAAATCTATGAAAAAATTCAACCCATTTAGTATTTGAAAATTAAAATTCCTTATAAAATTTTCAACTCATGCTAATAAATGATTATTTAGGTTATTGGCACACAACATACAAAATTAAGATAAATTATACAATAGGGATTCATGAGAACCCATTTTTTAAAATGTATTAATTTTCATTTTAAGAGTAATGTTTTCATATTCACATGAAAAAACAATTTAGTGTTTCTATGTGTTATCTTTTTTCTATCCACAATTGGCATTCATTTGGGAAAATTGTGTTTCCAAATCTTGAATTCAAGTAAAATATATTAAAAAGTTGAAACTACCTTTATCCCCTATAAGTTAATACCACTTGGCCACACCACTTATATCTATTTATGAGAACATATATACATGTGTATCTCCCCCTTCAATTACTCTTATTTACTTTTTGATTTTATGAAATTTTTAGATGTCTAATGGAATATTATTCAAGGAAATGTCAATTTAAATCCATCCTCACAACTGATTATTCCATTTCAATCATCTTCTCCAATAGTATTATAGTTGAAGAGTCATAGGGTTCTTGTTAGCTTAATTATATTCAGTTTTTTTTATTGGGTAGTGATTTTTTTATCTTCTATGAAATTCTTGACCTTGTTGAGGTGGATACATATTGTACATTTCAAAAGACACATGTATAATATAGATTTATAAATCATTTATCCTTTAATATAAACTAATTGGTTGATTTTTTGTCTCTAACATTCATTACAAGCATTGATAAATTAATATGAATCAATATAATTATTTTTTCTAAAATGTTTTTTTTTTGTTCCTGATTTTTTAATATCCAAGAAACAGTTATCACACATATTTTGATGATAAAACCCATTTTACTATAAACTATTTAGCATTAGGTTATGAGATAGTTCATTATATTCCTATTTTAAAATGCATTTTTTTCATAAATGTGTTAAATAGAACTTTGGTCAAGAAACATGTCGAATAAGGGTTTTCATTGTATTTTTAAAAGGAATTAAAAAAATTACTCTATTTCATGTTTTTAATGAAATTATATAATGTTTAAAATATATAAAAATTTGATTTTTAATGGTTTATTTTAAAATAATTATTTTAAATTGAATTTCAAATTAGAAAATGAATTTTCATTCTTAGTTTGTGGCTCTTGAGTCCTAGTTAACATTTTAAAAGTTTGAGATACTTGGAATATGTGACAACCCACTCCTCTTACCCATATTTTTGCATTTGTGTGACCATTTCATAATATGGGATACTACATTTTACTGTTGTTTTTATTATATTAAAAGAGGTTTTTTTATCCATAGTTTTTTAGATTAGGTGAGATTAATTATTCCATTTTTTATATTTATTGAAATATAGCAAATATTTAATTATCACCTCCATCAAGAAATTTTATAGAAACCCTATGTAATATGTAGATGATATGAATGAGTACATTTATAGAAGGTATTACATTATATTTTAATCCAATGATATGTGTTTTTTAATAGGGGTTACCTCTTAATGAGTCAATATGGTTAATCCATAGTTGAGATCAGTTATGTTCACCTAGGGTCCACTAATTCAATTTAGTTGTCTTGTTATCTATGTTCTCTATTTTTTCTCCTTATATCACGTGTGTTTTCAATGATACCTATTCTTTTTTGATGCCTCTGTTTTGAATTTACCATCCCATCCCTTGATTTAATGATCATACCCTTTTTGGGTTGAGTAAAACTATTTTTTCAATTCTATTTACATTACAACTCGTTATATGAGGGTACATAGTTTCATTTTATATTCCATATTAAATTGATCACTATTCTAAATTTGGTTTAAGTGGATTTTTATAAATATTTTCATGTAATGGGAATTATTTATGGTTCATATAAATTTATTTCCTCTATCATTATTTGGTCAAAATGATTATTCTTCATAAATGGTGTGTACTACACACTATTAGAATATGGATCATAAAATGGAAATTCTCAATTTTATAAATGTAAATTATTTAAATGTCATGTTATTAGTTTTTGATAAACGTTCAAATTTTATTTATATATATATTTTATAAAATATAATAAAATGTGTTTTTTAATGACTATGTAATGGTTTTGGGGATGATATCTCCTTGGGATATTTTATAACACCCATAGTTACATGTTTAATGTGGGTTTTTTTACATTTTCATTATCTTGTTTGTTTTGGTGCAATCTTGTTGGTGGAATCAAGTTTCAGTGAATCCCGTGAATAATATAGACATTATTCAATGGTGTGGTTTACTTTAGTTAGTATCTTCATAAATTGTGTATTGTTCGATGTTCGTATTCCCAATCTACACTTCTTATTTGTGTAGTTGTATTATTAACTGAATTTTAATTTCATTTTAGGATATATTTTCACATTCTATTTTATTTTTTACTTATGGGTTATGGTTATATCATTTACATGAATTATTACTAATTATTAGATTTTATTTCATTTGTTATGAATGAAATAATAAAAATTATAGTTCATCCATAAATTATTTTTTAGGTGTAACTCATTTTCTATTTATTACTTTTTTGGTCAAATCATTCCCAAGTGTGATCTTCTAGTACCTATGTACATTTTTCAAACCCTTGGTGATAAAGATAATAATTTTATCCTATTGGTTATTGAAGATAGATTATTTATTAGTTAATCCTAACATTTTTCATTATATGACGTGTATCCACTAGAATTTAATCCCTGGCATTCCATTAAATCATAATTATATATTGATTATATAAGGACCAAGACTTAAACATTACATAATATTTAATTAAATGAATAATCAACATTAAGGATCATTTCAGTTTTAGATTATTAGAGAATTAGTCCCTGACTATTACATTAAAACTCAAAAATTACGAGGTAGACACTTATACTCAGTTTCCATTTTATTCATAAAATAAAAACTCTTGAAAAAAAGAGTCGTGTCGAGCCCCATGTTTTTTAAACCATGACTTTTCCTTGATCTCATTTTTGACCCTATTCATCTTTATGTCCTGTGAAAAACATTTCAAAACTTGGGATAAGAATAAAATGATCAGTAAGGGTTATAAAACAATGGAAAAAAACATTAGTTCATCATTTCATACATAAAATAAGTTCTTTAAAATACCTCATGAAATCAATAAACTTAGTAATCACACATAGAAAACATAAATCATAAAGGTATCTTGTGGCATTCATATCATACTTACATTGTTGCTATCACAGCTACGTATGGAGTTACATTTGAAATACCCATCGCAGTATATTACCTAAATCTCATAGTAGAAACATTCAAATTTACCTCCTTCACGTTACTGAATGAATTGGAGAGCTATTTGAGGCTCGCCTACCCTAGGTTTATCATGGGACCATCCGTATATGTAAACAATGCCCAAGAACCATAACATATTCATAACATATAAAGCAAACATACTGGAAAGATAACATTTCTAAATTTCAATCATAATATATCATTTTAATATATTGAAAAATGAAATCCATTACCAAAACCATTTTCAATACCAAAATACGTAAAAGTGTATATGGTATTTATTTTTTAAAAAAACATTACGCCTTGTTAGGAATGCCATAGATCAAAAAATACACGCGGTGGCGGAAAGGTCATTGTCATCTCGTACGTTAAAAGAAACTTGATTTTTGATGTTAAGTAAAATTATTAGTATGGTAAATATTCCTTTGTAATAAAAGTAAAATTCAAAGGGGTTTATAAACCATATAAAATAATTTCGTGTATAAAATAAAATATTCCTCAATGAAAGGAGATTGAGACAATGTCTCTTACCTCATGCCTGACTTGACATGTTCGTTCTTTAATCTCATAAATAATAAAGTAAATTTAATTTCTAGTTTCTTAAGATCATTTTTCAAGTTTATTATTCCATTTATATCACTTATTACCATGTTAAAAACATTATGTAATCATTTAAGTTAATAACAGTTGTTTTGTCGATATTAGGTACTTAAATAGAAAATGGACTTATTATAATTACTTGTTGTTCATGTGGTAAAAATTTCATTATATCCAGAATTATATTCATTACTTAGATATTATATATATATATATTATATATCATGTATATATATGTTTTTATTACAGTACATAACATTTTGAGGTAAGAAATGAATTTCACTGTTCATGTAGATGGTAAGTCGTACGTACGCATGAATGATACCTTCATTTCTATTTCATATTTTAATGGAATTAAAATATAATGATACATAGATATATTATTTTTACAGTATAATATCATATATATAATATCATTAAATCCATCCTATATATGTCCCACATATGGCATTATGGAGTCATATCACTTGGAGGGGTCGGTAGTCCGCACTTCCTAAAATGAAATTATCGCGTTTACCCATAATGGAAGCCAAGAATTTATGTGATAAATGAAAAAATATAGAAGCATAAAGAAATACTATATATAATATGTATCATATAAAATTACAGTGCCATCTTAATGGCCACCATGAGAGGCGGTATGAGATAATTGAATAATCATCGTCTTGTGAGGCGTTGATTTTCCATCCACAGAAGTAGTATGTTCTTTAACTATTAGAAGGAGGTGTGTGTAAGTGTAGATAAAATATTTATCATAACAACAACCTAGTATATTAAGAATAATTTTTTTGTTATAAAAAAGGAATAAAAAGTGTTTAGGGGTTGGATATGTAAAATAAATGAAAATAATTGAAGGGAAACTATTACCCTTAATTACGGTAACTCCGTTTGGTTTGAAAAAAAATGATTTCTTGAAGTGTCATATACCTATGTTAAGGATTCTAGAAGGGATAATGGGATATTTAGAGATTATTTGGGCAGGGTTTGGACAAGACAAGGGGCATGATAGGTGTGAAGAATGGGTTATAGGTGAGAGCATTTTATAAATTAGAGAAGGGGATCTTTAGAAAAGTGTGGAAAATTATTTTATTATATAATGAATTTCGGTTTCTAAAGGTCCAAAATTCTTTAAAGATGAATATAAGATGACTCGTGGTCTAAATAAAATCATACAATAAGAACTCGATAGGTTTTGGACATTATTTTAATCTTTATAATATTATTTATTTAAATCATTTATTAAGGAGGTAAAGACTTCATCATTATTTTGTCATAAATAATATTATTTATATGATTTATAAAAAATAAAAAAATAATATATCATTATGTAGGAAATACTTTTAGATTTCCAAGGAATATTTATAGTTGAACAGATGGCTTATATAACTCCATGTAAAAATTTATTTACTAAAAGATATTTTTACTTCATTTTTGTCTTTAATTTAAATTAATTAATATAAAGTGTCATTATCACTCTTAAGTGGATCTATGGGGTCCCAAAATAGATCCAAGGATTCCCATTGATGTACATGACTCATCCAATAAGGTTAGGACAAGTGTTAAGGTAATTTTGTATTATTATAATATTCTTTTGACCTTAAATTCCCCTATTTACTTTTAATAATGGAAAATAAAAGTCAAAAGTTACAATTCATCAAAAATATTCATTTTATTGAACCAAATTATACTTGAAAATAAAAACCATATATGTCGTATTTTCTAAATTCAATTCACAAAAGTGGTAAAATTTTATTTAAATGAAAAAGTCAATTTTTAACTACTACTTAGTGGTTTCACAATTAAAAAAAAATTGATGTTTTTTTAGAAAACTAGCACAAATTCCCCCTAAGATATATTTGATATTCCAAATTAAAAAATGATGTCTATTTTAACAAATTAAATACATAGAATTCAGATTAATTAATTTAAAATTAATTTATATTGACAAAACAGAAAGCGTGTTTTTAAGAAATATTAACTATCAAAAGATTGACTCTTATTTATGTCCAGTTTCAAAGTGAAAATAATTACAATTACCAAAATTGTATTAAATGGTAAAAATATAATATAATTACACTTTAAATAAATTAAAAAAATACTCTAACCACATAAAAAATTAGATAAAAATGCGGTTTTGAATTAAAATAAATTATTTTTCACTATTCATAAAAAAATGAATGTTATAAGAAAAATACCAAAAATTTACCCAAAGTAAATTTTTATGTCCTGTTTATAAATAATAAATTTATTTGGTCAAATAGAACATATACAACTGACCAAAACTATGTTTAATGAAGGTTCTCAATAAAAAGGCAGTAAACCAACCTTTTAATGTAAATTATGCTTAAAATTAGATTCATTCACATTTTAAAACTGTAACTATTATTGGATAAAATTAAATAAATTTAAAAAAGCATATATAATCATATTGTAGTTAATTCTTTTAATTCCTACCAATACAATGTCTAGGTGTTAACTACCATTTAAAATAATAATATTATTATTTTTTTATTTTTTTATGACTCAGCCTTGTGTGCAACGTAAGATTTTAAAGAAACCTGTTGTTGCGTATCGGATACACAATTGAACATAGAAACCCCTTTAAATAAAATTAAAATTTAATTCAATAAATATTAATCAATATACAAATGTATTATTTCTTTATTTTCCGAGAATGTTACATCCTTCCCCCCTTTTAGAAATTATATCCTCGTAATTTTATTCCCTTATCAAATAAATGGGGGTATTTATCCCTCATATAATTTTCAGTTTCCCACGCTGCCTCTTCAACTATATGGTTTTTTCAAAAACCCTTTACCTGGTGAATCACCTTATTCTGTAACACTTGCTCTCTATGGTCAAGAATCTGGACTAATTGTTCCTCATAAGAGAAATTATCTTCCAAATGAACTACCTATGGACTTAAAACAAGATATGGATCTAGTATATACTTTTTCAACCTTATAACATGAGAAAAATTATGTACCTTGGAAAAAGTTGGAGGTAAATCCACTTTGTATGCAACTGATCTGACTTTCTCAAATATTTCATAAGGTCCAATGAACCTCGGACTCAAATTTCATTTCATAACAAAACGCATCACACTCTTCCATGGAGAAACTTTGAAAAAGACATGATCACCTACCTCAAAAAGAAATATCATTCATCCAGTTATCCACATAACTTTTCTACCTACTCTGAGCTGTTCTCATATGCTTCTGAATCAACTAAACTTTTTCTGTCATCTCTTCAACCAATTTTGGTTCCATCAACTTCCGTTCACCTACATCATCCCAAAAAGCTAGAGTTTGACACCGCTTCACATATAATGACTCAAATGGATCCTTCTTTTTACTAGAATAAAAAATTTTATTATAATAAAATTCAACCAAAGAAATAAGTTGGTCCCAACTTCCCTGGTAATCCAGTGAAAAGGCACAGTGCATATCACCTAAGTTCTTACTCTTTTGTTCTGACTTCCTATCTAGTTGAGGATAAAAATTTGTACTAAAATTTAATTCAGTACACAATGACTTATGAAGGCCTTTCCAAAAGATAGAAGTAAACCTGGGATCGTGATCAGATACAATAAAGAGGGGAACACTGTTCAACCAAGCTATCTCTTTAACATACAACTGAGAAAGTTAATCTGTAGAAAAAGTATCTCGAATAGGAAGGAAATGAGAATATTTAGTCAATTGATCAACAATAACCCAAATTTCATTATTACCTCTGTATGTCTTCAGTAATCACACAATGAAGTCCATGGATATATTTTACCCATTTCCACTCTCGCATTGATAAAGATTGAAGCATCCCTTTTGGTAATTGTTGCTCTGCTTTAACCTTTTGAAAAGTCAAACACATCATAGTAAAATATGAAACATCTCTTTTCATTCCATCCCACCAATAATACTCCCAAAAATCACTATAAATATTTGTACTACTAGGATGAACTGAAAACGGGGAACTATGTGTTTCACATAATAACTCTTTCTTCAACTTTTAATCACAAGGCACACATATGCTCTTCACAAACCTCAAAACACAATCATTATCAACATTAAAATATGGCAACTTACCCTTATAAACCAACTCTAACTTTTTCTACAACTCACTATCTTCCTTATACGCTTTCTTAATTCTATTTGATAGTGATGATTTCAGTGACACTTAAAACAAAATAGAAGAATTTCATGCACCAAAAACTTCTCTGCCATAGTTCATCAAATAAAAAACCAAAGGATCTCATTCCAAACATTTCATGGTTAATGAATCATTAATTTTTTTTATTCAAAGCATCAGCCACTTTATATGCTTTTCCTAGATGGTAAAGGATTGTGTAATCAGAACCCTTGATTACTTCCAGCCATCTTCTCTGTCTCATGTTCAATTCTTTCTGAGTGAATATATACTTTAAACATTTATGGTCAGTATATATTTCACATATTACTCAATAAAAATTATGCCTCCAAATTGTTAAAGTAAAAACAAGAGAAGCTAATTCCAAATCTTCTATAGGGTAATTTAACTCATTAGGTTTCAACTGATATGAAGCATAAGAAATTACCTGATTATTATATATAAGGACGAAAACAATTCCTTTCAATGAAGCATCACTATTGAAAACAAACTCACAATTTTTGGAAGGTAGTTCCAAAACTATAGAATACACTATTCATTATTTTAATTCCTGAAAACAATCATTACAATCTTTTGTCCAAATAAAATTAACACCTTTTCAAGTTAACTTAGTTAGTGGACTAGATAACCGTGAAATATTTTCAAAAAACCATTGGTAATGACCTTCCAAACAATGAAAACTACGGATCTCGGTTATATTTTTGTGTCTTCGTCATTCTTCAATGACTTTTGTTTTAGCAGGATCAACAGTTATACCATTTTTTGAAACAATGTCACCAAGGAAATAAATTTACTGTAACCAAAACTCACACTTTATGAATTTCTTAAATAGATTATTTTCTTTTAAGGTTTTCAAGAAAACCCTTAGATGACTTGAATGCTCTTCTTTACTTTTAGAATAAACCAAAATATTATCAATGAACACAACCACAAACTTATCTATAAACTCATGGAAAATTATATTCATAAGATCCATGAATACAGAAGCTGCATTGGTTAAACCAAAAGGCACAACTAGAAATTCATAATGGCCATATCCACTATGAAACGTGGTCTTCGGAATGTCTTCATCCTTAAATATCAACTAATGGTACGCCAACCTCATGTCAATCTCTGAAAAAATAGAGCTCCCTTGAGCTGATGAAACAAATCATGGATATGAGGAAAAAGATACATGTTATTAACAGTGATGTTATGCAATGCTCTATAATCAATGCAAATTATCATTGAAACATCGTGATTTTTAACAAACAAGACAGGATCACCCCATGGTGATGTGCTAGTTCAAATGAAACCTTTATCAAATAAATCCATTAATTGATTATTTAACTCTAAATGTTTAATTCGAGTCATTTGATAAGGTGGTTTTGAAATTTTCTTAGCATCAGGAACTACATCAACTGTAAATTCAACTTCACTATCGGGTATAATTTCAGGAAACTCATCAGGAAAAACATCAAGGTACTCATTTACCACTGACACATCATTAATCTGAATAGTTCCTTTGTTTTCAAAAATATGTTCAAGGTAACATTCATTTCCATATTTTACATGTTTCTCAGCTTCCTGATAGGTTATCAAATGTAAGGGTTCATTATTGAACACAAACTGAAAATCATTCTTAAAATAAATCTCTTTAACTCTGCGGTAAATAATAGCATGATAAAAATAATCCAATCCATACCTAAAAAACATCAAACTCTACTACAGGAAATACAATAAGGTTTTTAGGTATATTCCTTCCACACACAAGGACATGAAGGCTCTTATAATTTCCTTTTGTCTTAACATTTCCTCAAGGTGTTTTTACCATAATTCAAGGATTCATAACATGATATGTAATTCCCAATTTACTAGAAAACGTCTCAGAAATGAAAGAATGTGTAGATCTTGAAGGTAACAAATCATTGGCATAATCTGAACAAACAAACAGTATACCTGATACTACTTCATTTGAGGGCCCAACATCTACTGAAGTAGTTGCAAAGGAATTCACCACCCCTTTATGTCTTTGGTCTAGTTGTTTTCCCTCAGTTGAGTTCATCAATGGACACTCATTATCATAATGACCCAATTCATTGCACTTAAAACATTTTACTAATTGTAAATCAAATTTATTCTTACCATTACACTGCTCTTTTTCAGTGAAATTACATGCTTTATGTCCCATTTTACCACATTGATACCCCTTACGAGAATTCAAAAGATAGTCCCCAGTATGCTTTTTAACACAATTTTCATAAAATATAAAAATAAGTTTCTTACCATCATACTTTTTTGAAGAGTTTTTCCCTTTCTCTTGCCACCTTGACATCTTATTCTGTTATTTGTCAAAGAATATCTGATCATCAACAAAATCTATTTCCACCTTATCCGTACATCAAACCTGTTTTTCATAACTTTTGAACTCAAGAGAAGCTAAAGCCCTTTGATACAGTGGCTTTAATCCTGACTAAAACCACTTTATTTTATTATCATGATCTCCAATGAAATTAGGAGCATACCCTGCCAGTCAAGTGAGTTTTTCATCTTATGTTTCCACTGATTCATCTGCATGCCTCAACTCCAGGAATTGTTTTTCCATACTAGGACGAACCACCTTATGAAAATATTTCCATGAAAAATGTAAGAACCTGGTTTTTTCTACCAAATACTTTGGAATATTCTTGATGATATTCCAGAGCAGAGCTTTCAGACGGCGTGCGATTCCGAGCCCCGGAGTGGCCGGAATTAAATTTTCAGTGTGTTCACACTGGAAACGCCAAATAAATGGAATAACTCCTAATCGGAGTTCCGGATCAGAGATCTGAGTGTACGGATGGGTCCGGAATGGGGTTTTTACCCTAGGAATGACATAAAACTTTTCGGCGTGGGACGTTTGGACCCCTCGCCCACTTCTGGAATGTTAAACGGTTAAATTATTTAATTAATTTATTCGTTTAATGGTGAAACTCAAGTACCTCTTAAACTGTGGCACGAATTGAAAAACCGAGGGCACCGTTATGTTCAGAGCGTGCCGTTTACCCTAGTAGGGGTATATGTTTCGCTGGTGCGGTCCGTTTGTGAAAAATGGCTCCAGGGGCGTTTTCCTAATTTAGCGGCTTCGGACATTAAATTTTATAACTTTTGAACGGGGTCTCTGATTAAAATTCCAAGACCACGGTTGTGCTCGGGAGGTGGTGTTTTCCCTAGGGGAGGCTCAACCTCGACCCTGTCGAGAGTTTCGGGCGCGGGATAAATTGGGGGCTAAATTAATTAAATTTTAGTTAATTTATTCCTTATTTAAACCCTAACACCACCCCTCTCCTTCCCCTACCCCCTGGCAGCCCCTCCTCTCCATATCCTCCTCCATCTCCGGCGAGACGGTCCGGCGAGGCGACTCCGGCAAGGTGCGGTGATGTCGGCAAATCGACGTGAAGCTCCGGGCAAAGTCCAGCGAGGTAGGAGGTTGTGTTGCGTTTTCATTTCCGAACCGCCCTTTGAATTCAAATTTATGCGTCGATTTGATGTTTGATCTTCAAACAACGCCCGTATATGCGTAGTACATTTTCTGTTCTTCCCATCGCTTCTTTGGGATCAAAAATCCGAGTTCGAACATAGTCGCAAACTCCCGCCGAAGTTTGCGGGTTTTGGGATTTTGCGACAGCAGCGTGGTGGTCCGGGGAGCTCCGGGGCGGCGCGGCTTCGGTTCCAGGCGGTGGCGCTGTGAGCAGGCGGCGGCGCGGTGAGTAGGCGGAGGCGCGGCGCTTCGGTCGGGAGAGTGGCCAGCAGCGCGGCCGACTGCGGACGGCGGTGAGGCGGGCTCTCGGCGGCTTCGGGCGAGCGCGACGGAGGGCAGCAGCGGTTGGCCGGGGCGCGCAGTCGGCGAGCGGGGCACCAGCGGGGTCGTCGGCCACTGGCGGCGACGCGGGGCAGCAAGGACCCGCATATTGTGGGTCCTGTTGGCGCGACGCGGAGACCGGCATCGGCCGGTATTCTAGGAATAAAACCGGACCCGAGGCGGGTCTGGTTCGGCTGGAGTGGGTCGCGGCGAGCTGGCCGCGGCGGTTCGGACCGGGCCGGCCGGGGTGAACCGGCCCGGTTCGCCCCCTTATATTCGGGGGGCCGTAACATCCCAACGGCGCGTCCGTTTGATGCGCCGTCTGCGGCAGTAGATCTGTATCTAGGAGACGGTCTTTGGGAGATGGTTTCAGGAATTTTTAATTGCCGAAACAAGGGGCTTCGGTAGCACGACTTGTGCGTTAAGTTAGTTTGGCGTGTTTTCGGGGGTCTTGTTTTGAGCGGCGCGGACGCGTCCGACGTCCGATTTAAGCACCGTCAGCGGCATTGCAACCCTGACACTGAGGCGAAGGTTTCCAGGGAGGTTTCGGGCGTTGGGACTGGATTTGAGGCGTGGGACCCATGGCTCGTCTTTCGAGCCGCGTGCAGCGTTTCACGCCTTTTCCTTGGACGTCCGTTTGGGGCGTGCGAGCAGTCGATGTTGGGTGTTTTTCCAAGGGCATCGCGTTGGCGCAGTCTTCCCGCTGTAATTCCGCACGATGGTGCGGGGCCCATGAGGGTCGTTTCAGGAGTTGACGGTGATTTCCAGCTTTATCATCGGGTGACCGTTTTGGACAAGTGAATAGTCCATCTTGTGAGCTTTTTCGAGAGGATCGCAACGGTGCGATCCGTTCGTGGAGTTTTGGGACCGGGTTGCGGGTCCCATGAAGCACCGCTCAAATGCGGTGCGCCGGAATGCATCTTTTCCTCCGGATATCTGTTGCACTCATGCGAGTAGTGCTTTTGACATGTTTTCCCTAGGGGATCGCAATGGTGTGATGCGCCCGACTGTTTTTGGGGCCGAGGCTCGGGATCACGGGACGTCGTTCGGGCGTGAGGCTGTGTTGGCGACTTTTCTGTCGGATATCCGTTGGAGGCGACTAAATAGTCGATCTCATGTGTTTTTCCACGAGGATTACAACGGTGCGATCCGTTTGGCCGTGCGGAGCCTTATATGCGATCTTATTAAATGTGGAAGCATAAAAGGTGCTCCAGTGGTGGTGCGTCCTACCATGTTGGTAGCGGACCCTTGGCATGTGATCGCGCACTCTTGGGAGAGTGATATAAATGGTTCACAAGATGTGGTTGGACGTGCCTGGGCCTTTGAGTTGGAGATGTTACATCACACCTTCGCGTTGACGCTGGGTGCCGTGTGCACGATAGCCTTTGGGCTGGAACGTGGTATACTCTGGGAGTATACGGGGGATGCTTAAAGGTACATGTGGTTGTCTGTACCTGAGAACGTTTGGGTGCTTGGTTGGGGTTGCGATGGGGCCACACGTTGTGTGGGCCCCATGTGCGTGTCGGATTCTACTTTATGTACTTTGACCTCTCACGACGTAGAGGGTCCCTCTGTGTGATTGTTTGACTAACAGGGGTGAAGTTCTTCCCCTGGCTCTGTGCTCGTTTGTGACCAGTAGGGTTGAGTGGTCTCCCCCTGGTTTCATTCTCGATGGATTGGCCAATAGCGTTGCTAGTGGCACCTAGTGATGGAACAGGCGCTGATCCCCTTGGGGTGAGTTGTGCTGGAGTTGGGTGGTTGCGCAATACTCACTCCGTGTTCGGTTGGCCAGTGTTGTTCCCTCCAGTGGAGATGGCTAGAGCAGTTCTGACTTCTACCCTCCAGCGGGGCTGGGCAGTGGGTTACTCATCGACTTCTTCGGGTTTACGCTATAGTGGGGCTGGGAAGTGGGTTGCCCAATGAATTTTAGGGTTTACCCTCCAGTGGAGACTGGGCAGTGGGTCACCCGATACTCTTAGGGTCTACCCTCCAGTAGAGACTGGGCAGTGGGTCACCCGATGCTCTTAGGGTCTACCCTCCAGCAGAGACTGGGCAGTGGGTCACCCGATGCCATTAGGGTCTACCCTCTAGCAGGGCTGGGCAGTGGGTCACCCGACGACCTCTTAGGGCCTACCCTCTAGCAGGGTTGGGCAGTGGGTCGCCCATCGTCTAGTTCTAGGTCTACCCACCAGCAAGGCTGGGCAGTGGCCCGCCTGTCGACTTATGTTAAGTTCTACCCTCCAGTAGGGCTGGGAAGTGGGCCGCCTGATGATATGTTAAGGTCTACCATCCAGCCGGGTTGGGCAGTGGGTCGCCTGATGATGTGTTATGGTTTACCCTCCAACAGGGCTGGGCAGTGGGTCACCCGATATCTGGTTATGAATTACCCTCCAGCGGGCTAGGCAATGGGGACACCAGTTGGCATTCCAGGATCAGTCCTTCTGCTAGGCTAGTCTGTGGCTTTCCTCCATGGTTACCGGAGCGGGACCCTTGGTTGTACGGGTTGGTGTTGTGACGTCTTGACTTTGAGGAGACCTCTCGACTGCAGGGCAGTGACGAGGTGTGGTTTGAATTTCCCTAGAGCTCTCAAGTACAAGGGGCACTTTCCCCACTGATACGCGTTCTTGTGACGTGATCTAAAACCGTGCGGGCGAGTCAGTGTTTCCCAAAGCGGATAGTGTCATGGTGCCGTGATTAAGCCCCTTGGCTTGCGGTTCAGGGCAGATGTGCGGGATGCTGGGCATCGATGATTGTGTTACCTCTGGGACTGTTGGCTACTCTTTTCTTGGGCTGAGCTACGGGACGGAGATCCCCTTACGATCTTGTTTGGGCTACTTGGCAGAGCATATATATGTATATACCTTGTTTTCGAGTACCCACTCTTGGGTTTTGGCTACTCTCCTTCCGGGAGAGGCGAAGACGCGCTGGGTATGCCACGTGCTTTCCGAGTTTAGCTTCTCGTGGTTGGATGAGTCTACTCTCCTGCCATAGGTAGCAAAGACTCGACGAGAAGTTCATCTTCTCACCATTTCTATCTCCTTGTGTCTGGATGAGTCTACCTTCTTTCCTCTTGTTGGGTTGAGCTGGGCTCTCTACTGTTACTCTACTGCACTCCTTGTTGTACTCCTCTACTTTTTCTGTTCGCTCTACTTCTCTTCCTTCGGTACCTCCTTTGTTGCTCCCTCGAGCCATCGGGGTATCCTATTGAGTATTTTTATACTCACCCCTACTTGGGCTTTGCCCGCACTTGGTTTGCCCTTACAGAAGACGGACAGGTGGAGCATGACTTCAGTGGAGCGTAGGAGCTTGGGAGCTTGGACTGCGTGCAGTGGTCGTGGTCGGGTTCTAGGTGGCAGACACGTCAGTTGTTTCTTTTCGTTTACCTGTTGCCAGGTTGTGGCACTTTTTGGTTGGGCGCGTGTTTTACCCCTTTTCTTTTCAGTTTGTACTTTGTACTTGTAGAGGTCAATGCGCTCTGTGGTTTATATATAGCAGTTGTTCTTTTTACTCTTCTTGTTCTTTCTTTTTACTCTGCACTTTTGCATTGAGTGTGCTGCATGTGGGTGTGTACAGGTACTTAGGCAAAGGCCTCCCGGAGTTGTTGTGCCTTGGGTGTTGGTCGCCAGCCCCTGGCCTATGGAAGTGGGCTTGGGGTAGTTGCGGCTCGAGCCCGAGTAGGGTCGGGTCGTGACAAAAAATACCTTTGAATTCATCCCAATCATGTGCAATAATCTCTTCACTGTCCTTGATATTTTTCACCATCGACCACCACTGACCAGCTTCACCTTCAAAACGGTGAATATCAAGACTAAAATTTTGACGTTCTAAAAACCCCATAGCATCGAAAATCTTCTCCAGTTCTTTAATCCACCCTTTAGCTAGCACAGGTTTAGATGATACCCTGAAAGATGGGGGATGTTGCCTCATGAAATGCTCCACTACTGACATGTTCCTCTATGATTGATCTAGCTGATCTCATGCAAAGATTCTACCACCATTTATAGATTGAGTAAATTGTTCCATCACTGAAACAAATAGATCTGTTCCAATTCTGACCTCCTCAGGTTGCTGATTTGGAAGGTTATCTTTCTCTTGATGTCGTCCCAACATAGTTGTACTGTTTCTGTTGCAGAAAACAAATCTGAACACAGAGATATCATATGTGAAGCAACATGCTAATCTATAAATGCTATCAATTCAATATTAACATAAATTAATATATGGATTTTAATTTAACAATTCCCTAACTCCTAAAGTTATCTAAACCCCCCAATGATACCAACTATAATGACATAACCTTAAACATTACACATTCTAGAATTAAATAAATTATTCACATTTAGGATATTTTTAGGTTTAGTATTTTAGAGAATTAGGCCATAACTATTACATAACATCTCAAAAATTACATGGTAGACACTTCTTATCACTTTCCATTTTATCATAAAATAAAAAACTCAGGAAAAAAGAGTCATTTATAGCCCCATGTTTTAGACAACATGTCTTTTCATTGATCTCATCCTTGGCCATATTCAACGTTATGTCATGTGAAAAACATTTCAAAACATGGGATGAGCATAAAAAGATCAGTAAGGGTTATAAAAAAAAGAAAGAAAACATTAGTTAAGCATTGAATACATAACATAATCTCTTTAAAATACCTCATGAAATCATAAGATTTATGAATCACACATAGAAAAGATAAATCATAAAGGTAACTTGTGGCATCTATATCATACTTACATTGTAGCTATAATAGCTAATTAGGGAGTTACATTTGGAATACCCATCACAGTATATTCCCTTAATCTATTATGATAAACATTCACATTTACCTCAGTCACATTAACAAATTCATTGGAGAGCTATCTCGGGCTCACCCGCCCAAGGATAATCACAGAACCACCCGTATATGTAAAAAATTTCAAAGAACCATAACATATTATTAACATATAAACCAAAAATAAGGGAAAGATAAAATTACTAAATTTCAATCAAAATATATCATTTAAATATATTGACATGTGGAATCCATTATCAAAACCATTTTCAATACCAAAATATGAAAAATAGTATATGGTGTTTATTTTCCATTTAAAACATTATGGCTTGTTAAATATTCCATAGATCAATAATACTTGCAGCGGCGGAAAGGTCTTTGTCCCAAAGTATGTTAAAAGAAACATTATTTTTTGTCGTTTAGTAAAAGTATTAATAGATAAAAGATTTATTTTTAAAAAAATTAAATTTTAAATGGGTTTATACACCGTATAAAACAAAGTCGTGTATAAAACAAAATATGACTCAATGAAAAGAGATTGAGATGGATTCCCTTACCTCATTTCCAAATTGACCCATTCGTTCATTAATCTCTTGAATAATAAACTAAAGTTAATTTATACTTTCTTAAGATCCTTTTTCAAGTTTATTATTCCTTTTATATCACTTATTTCTATGTTATAAACATTATGTAATCATTTAATCTAATAATGGTTGTTTTGTCAATATTTGGTACTTGAGTCAAAAATGGAATTATTATAATTAAAAGTTGTTCACGTTGTCAAAATTTCATTATATATCGACTTATATTCATTATGTATATCTCATATATATCTTATATATCTAATATATTTATGTATTTATAACCGTACATAACATTTGGAGGAATGAAATGAAATGCACCGTTCATGGAGATGGTAAGTCGTACGTACACATGAACACTACTTTTATTTCTATTTATTATTTTAATGAAAATAAAACATAATGATACATAGGTAAATTATATTTATGGTATAATATCATTTATAATATCTTTAAATCCATCCTTTATATGTCCCACATATGGCATTAATGAGTCATATCACTTTCAGTGGGCGGTAGTCCGCACTTCCTAAAATGAAATTATCGCCTTTACCCATAATGAAAACCATAAAGGTGTGATTTAAATGAAAAATAAAGAAGCATAAAGAAAACATAAACATAATATGTATCATATATAAATAAAGTTCCATATTAATGGCCACCATGAGAGGTGGTAGGAGATAATTGAACAGTAATCGTTTCGTGAGGCGTTAGTTTTTCATCCATAGAAATAGTATGTTCTTTACCAATTAGATGGAAGTGTGTGTACGTTTAGTTATAATACTTTTCATTAAAACGTCCTAGTATATTAATAATACTGTTTTTTTATAAATAAGGAATAAGAAATGTGTAGGGGTTTTATAAGTAAAATAAAAAAATGAATTTAAGAGAAATGGTTACCTTTAATTCGGGTGACTGCCTTGGGTTTGAACCAAAAAGAATTATTGAAGTTCCTTCTGACTAATTTAAGGCCTCTTGGTTGAATATAGGGATCTTGAGAGATTATTTGGTAAGGGTTTGGATGAGCCAAGGTTCATGGGATGTGTCTGGAATGGGTTAGAGGTGAGGAGTTTTTGTAAGGGTGAGGAGGGCTCTTTAGAAAAGTTTGAAAATATTATTTTATTATATAATTATTTTCAGTTTATAAAGGTCAAAAAATTATACATTAGAAGATAAAAGGAATTTTGGTCAAAATAAAATCATCCAATAATAATTGTACTGTTTTTGGATTTTTTTTAATCTTTATAATATTATTTATTTAAATAAAATATTAATGAGTTAAACACTACATCATTATTGTGACATAAATAATTTTTTTATATGATGTCTAAAGATTATAAAATAAATACCACAATGTAGGAAATATTTTTATCTCCCTAAATAATATTTATAGTTTATGATATAAGTTATATAACCAGATGTAAAAAGTTATTTACTAAAAGATATTTGTTTATGTCATTTTTGTCTTTACTTTAAATTAATTCATATAAAGTGTCATTATCACACTTAAGTGGCTCCATGGGTTCAAAACATTTACTCAAGTATTCCCATGGTCGTCCATGACTCATCAAATAAGGTTAGGATAAATGTTAAGGTAATTTTTTATTATTATAATATTCCTTTTACCTTCAATTACCCTATTTAACTTTAACCGCGGTAAATAAAAGTCAAAGGTTACAATTCACCAACAATTATTTTAATCTTATTGAACAATAAAATACTTACTAATAGAAACCATGTATGATGGATTTTCAAAATTCAATTCCATGATGTAGTAAAATTTCATTTAAATAAAAAAGTTAGTTTTTAACAACTACTTAGTGGTTTCATTATTCATCAAAAATTGATGTTTTTCAGAAAACTACCAAATATTCAGCATAATCTATATTTGATATTTTGAATTAAAAAATAATCTATATTTTAACAAATTTAAAACATATAATTGGGATTAATTAATTAAAAATTAATTCCCATTGTCAATCCAGAAAGCGTTTTTTTAAGAAATATTATCTATCAAAAGATTTACACTTGATTATGTCCAATTTCAAAGTGAAATTAACTCAAATGACCAAAATTGGATTAAATGGTAAAAATATATTCTAATTATACTTTAAAACAAATTAAAAAGATAATCTAACCATATAAATAAATTATATTAAAAAGCCGTTTTGAATTAAAATATAGTATTTTTATCTATCCATCAAAAATGAAATTTATCCGAAAAATACCCAAAATTTACCCAAAGTAAATTTTGATATCCCGATTCTAAAAAAGAATTTTATTTGGTCAAATAGAACATATAAAAGTGACCAAAAATCGATTTAAAGAGGATTTTCCATAAAAAGGTGGTACATCAACCATTCAAAGACAATTATTCTTAAAATTAGATTCATTCACATTTTAAGCCTCGAAATTTTATTGAAAAAAAGTAAAAACATTTAAAAAACATGTATTATCATATTGTAGTTAGTTCAATTCATTACCTTCAATACAACAGATAGGTACTAACTACCATTTAAGATAATAATATTATATTATATTTTTTAGTATGACTCAGCCTTGTGTGCAACAGAATATTTCAAAGAACCCCATTGTTGTGTATCGGCTACACCACCAAACATAGAAACCCCTTTAAAGTAAAATTAATATTTAATTCACAAAATATTAATCCAAATAAAAATTTATTTTTTATTTCTTTACCTGGGATGTTACAGATTCTCACTTATGTGATGAGAACAAGATGTCATATTTTACTAGCTAAGGAAAACCACTCATGATGCATCCAAAACCCTGCCCTTGGAGATGATATTTGGGATCCTATGTTGATGATGGTATGATTAAATATATAATTAGAATTATAAGTCAATTTAATGTACATATAGCATGACTACCACCTCTTTTAGTTTATGAGAGTATGGATAATTAAATATTTGATAGTAACCATATTCCTTATACAATCATAATAAAAAAAACCCATGTAACAGGAATATGATCTTATTTTTATTCCATTTTCTAAAAAAAATATTATTAACCTATTATTGAAGTGATGAGTAAGGTATTACTTTTTGGATAAGCACATGTTTTATTTGGTGATGAGCTAGGTAAGCCTTGGTCAACAATCCAATGATTACATATGTGAATTTCACAAAATACCACACAATATGAACATGAGTTCCTAAAATACATGATCCTAGAATACCGTTATAGATGTTACCTTGGGGCGTTATATGATGTGTATAGTTTTTATTTTTTTATTATTATATGATTACTCATGTCATAAAACCAAAATAACCAATTTTATAAGTCGAGGGTTGCCGCAAAGTCCATATTAAACATCATATTTCCTAATTCACAACATATCAATCAATGTTTTAACATTTCCAAAAGACACAACACCAAAAATAAGTTGTTCACCTTACCATGGATGTTAGTGATGCATTATAATTTATCAATATGATTATGGAACCAAGATTGTTATCAATGGGATAACATAAACATATATAGGATACCCATACTTGGAAATGAACTCTAATGAGGAATCAATAGGAATGAAGGATTTTCATCTAGTAATCCCATTCATATCATGTAGTTATGGACACTATCACTGGTGGTGATAGGTTGTTATCTCATATAAAGATATTATTCATGACTAAAGTACGATGACAATCTGAGATACACTCCAATGATGTTATAGAGGTGGATATGAAAAAATAACCATAAAACATTTACAAAAAACATTAAATTAAGATAATTGGATGAATACATTAAGAGTTAGGATATATATATATACCTATTACCAAATAATAAATTTTGATAATTCATGTATATGATGAATAATAATACTTTAAATTTCTATACAAATTCATGAATGATAGTGTTTAAAAGACATTCATGGTTGGTGGATCAAAAATTCAAGATTATATATAATTTTATAAAAAAATTGAAATTACCAAATGATTAAAAAAGTAAAATTAATTAAGAGTCATATCACTCAATAAGGTGTTCTTTATAGGTGTATAAGAGACTATACATACATATTATAGAGTTATAATATATATTCTAATAATTTTTACCAATTGTTATTTGAAATTCCAAAATTATCATTATTCCCTTATCTATAAAGTATATTTCATTCATTTAAACATGTTTACAAATCATAAAATGTGTGAAAGGAAGAGTGAAATAATTTATAATTAATTAGTGTATTGATAAACAAAATACACTCAAATATTCAACAAATAAATTATTTTCTTTGGATGAAATGGAATCCTTCTAATTGTCATAATAATCTTGGAGATGAATATAATTGATGAAATACAGATTATTGTCCACCATACAAGAAAAACAATTATTAATTTGAATGAACAATGAATTAAAAAATGGTGACATGTAAACTAGATATATATAATTTATTAAATGTTATACTTCATTATAGTGGGATATAAAAATATGTTTGATAGTACAAAAAAAATTATTTTGAAATACTCTATAGAATGATAAATAAGAAAATAATATATTTCTTCTAGAATTTCCCCTTTTTTGAAATAATATATAGTTAATGAATTCCCTATTCAACAAGTAAATTTGGCTCATTCAGAAGGAGTCTACTTTATAAAACCCATAAAAGAACTATTCAAATCACAATATATTTTAATATTTATTGAATAAATGTCGAAATGGATAGATATTGAGATATAAATGAAAATAAAACAATAAATGTTGTGATAATGGTTTTTAAATAAAAATGGTTTAATATTTTTTTGAGTACATAACTTGTCTATTGGTTATTGGAAACCAATTTAATTAATATCCCATAATAATTATTAATAGAAAAATATAATTTTTACTGTTATATAGAAACTAGGTAACACACATAAAAAGGGTAAAATGATGAAATCTAAAACATATAATATTTTGAAATCTTAGACAATATAGTGAACTATATATATATTGTTAAGAAATTTTTTTATGGATTATTTTATGAATATAAAAAATAATTTAAAACAATAATTGGACTCTTAGAATTTAGGTTCTAATATACTAATATAGGTTCTACTTAAATTGATATAGAACAAAAATAATATTTTTCCTTTTATATATACATCATTGATATCAAGGTTGTCACGAACCAACCTGTGTTGACCCTGAACTCGTCACTGATACCGGTCTGCGGTATGGATCGAGGGTCATTCTTGATCCCTACGGGCTGGAAACCAGTGCCAAGAATCAAATGTTAATCACTAGGAATGATTTGTCCCATGAAGATAAACAAATAAACAAGAAGAAACAAACAATAAAACAGAAATCTAGCGGCCGAAAAAAAATAAGCAGAACAACTCAACATACCTCCACATGACCTTCTAGGTCAGCTCCCAACAAAAGTCCAACCTTACCAAATAATGATAAATCTAGACAAGAGATCTCAAGAAAAGGGAATTTGAAACTGGAATGATAAAATAGGCATGATCAAAACAATTCTCAGTAGGGTTGCCATGAAAAACCAAAAAATCCAATGTCTCCTTTCCTGAAACCATCCATTAACAAAAGTTTTTAATACACCTATAAAATTAGGGTTTTCACATTTAAAAATAAGAAACATATTTTTCCAATTTAAAAATCCAACACACATGACATACCAATTCCAAAACTATTTTTCATTTCAAAAACAAAACCCAAAACAAGAGATATCAAAGTTGGGATAAAGTAGGACATGGAAAAAGTGCAAGATGGAAATAAAATAGTGTCACATAAAGTAAAAAAACATAGAAAATAATCAAGTAACCATGGGTAATCAAAAACATCCCTCAAAGACACCTGGGCATACTCAGTTTTGGAATTACCATATGACGTATGGTGTAGCTCCCAAGTCTATAACCAACTGGCCGCCTTAAAGTGACCAATCCAGTGGCAAAGCCTTCCTGGCCTAACAACCAATCCATGGGTAATCACCCATCTAATTAGGGTTGGTTAGAAACCGCCACTAGATCATCTAAAAGAAACCCAGGAACCCATGGTGGTTTTAATGATGTTGTGTATGTTAAAGGCCCTCGTATGCGTGACTCATCTCACCACACTTGCCTACCCAAAACATGGACATCGATATACGATAACCCTCATGGGATATACCTCCTATAAAGGTGCCTCATATTTATATTCATACATTTTATATCACAAGAAGGTTCCAACTGAGCCACCATGCCATCTAACATTTAAACCATTTCATAAAACTCTCAATGTTCCCAACTGGGCATACACTCTCACCAAAACACACTCATTTAAAAGTTATTACAAACATTACCCTGGGGTTAAAAATGAAAAATAGGCATTCACATCACATCAGTCTGAAACCATTATTTTCTAAAAACATGTTAAAGCCTCAACCAGACACATAGAATTTTAAAAACCACATCCCTTAATAAAATCTTAGTAAAAAATATATTTTTATGTTCAATGTTCCAAACGGGCCCTTGGATACCAACCACACTCGAACTTTCATATTTTCTAAATAGGCCCTTATCTGTTCTAGAAACACACCAATGAATGTTTCAAGGCCAAACAACCAAGCATTATGGAATAAATTTAAAACCATATTAAGAACCACACAGAAGACCCAACCTCATTTGGAAGGAATGAACCATTTAGAAAACCAAAATTTCAAGGAAATTCAAATTTAAAACACCAACTTTATTTGACGACACATACATGTTTGAACCTAGTGAAACAATTCATATTCCAACATATAGTGGCACCCCAAACATCCAAAGTGAAAATAAGATGCTATTTACACAGAACCCCATTGCCTTTCACCTATAACTGACCAAACAGTTTGTAAATAACTTCATATACAATCCAAGAAGTATATAAATGATTTTATAAACAAGCTAAATAGTTTGTAAAAAAATCTATGAATAATCCAACCAATTTATAAACACTTTCATAAACAATCTAGACAATTTTATAGGAAGACTAAAAAATTTATAAACAACTTTATAAATTGACCAAACAATTTAGTGGAAACTCCAAATCCAACTTTGAAGAACAAAATCAATTAAAATAGAAATCTTATGTATCTTAATTTGAGAAATTTAAACAATACCCTAGAATACTCATTTTTAGTAAATTATAACTAGAAAAAAGACTAATTACATCAAACCATAGATATAATAGAGGTTTAATTAACCTTGAAAAAGCAATTGAGAACTTGAAAGTTCCAATGAATCATTTTCGAAAGGAAGGATTAGAGACTCATACCTCAAAGGTGTGAAAATGTGATGCGACTTCCATGAAAGGTATAATCGATCCTCGTGGTCCCTTAGAACACCTCAAAACAACAACAAAAAATGCACAATTCGACACTCAAGATGTTAGGGTTTGGAAAAAATAAATAAAAGCACTAAAGGTAAAAAGAAGAGCACCCGAGGTGATGTTGTCAGGCTGCTAGATCATGTGCGCACAAGGAAGTTGTCGGACGATTTCCTGCCAAAAGAAGGTGGATGGATTTGACGGATTCTATCCAAGAATGGGGGTGTCACACTACTAGAACATGACAGATAGAGGCGAAGTGGGGTGCGCCATTGTCCAGAGAAAAACGAAGGCAGAATCGAGGGAGAAATGTGGGCAGGCTGAGAGTAGATGGTGCAAAACTAGCCGACGCAAGCCAAAGGTGAACCGAGGTCCTGTGGGTGAGAGGTGTGGTTGGTGTGAAGCTATTTGAGGGGGAGGTCATGGTTCTATTGGGGGGAGGGGTGCTTCTAGCCGCATCTGGATGGATCCAGGAGGGTGGGGTGTCGCAATTCCGGAGGGAAGTGGGTGGTTTGGGGCGATGCAAGGTGGATGAGTCAATGGGGAACCGAGGGTTGGGGTGCTAGAGGGAGGGGGATACTATTAGTGAGTGTTGATGGGGATAGTGGCAAGGGTGAGGTATGTGGGGTCCCGTGGTGAGAGGTGGGGTGTAGAATGGAGGTCTGGTGTGCATAGGTGGTCAAAGGAGGTGGGGCAGGATCATGGGAGGCTGTTGCCGCTCGATCAAGAGGAGGGGAACAAGGTGAGATGTGGAGAATGGATGGGGTGAGGAGGGTAGGAGGCAAATGGGAGGCTAGAATAAGATCTCCTAGGCGTGGTTGATTCATGCTCAAATTTACCCAAGAGATGAAGGTAGAACGGTCCTTGTAGTTTAGCTTGGTTTATCGAATCCTCAGAGACCTAAGAAGTACCTACAGACACGTACATTCTATGGATTGTTTTTGGCTATGAAGTGGACAACTTCGGTTGATTTTAGATGGGTTTAAGGTATCACTAATATTTTTATGTTAATTCAAATTAAGGTAATGCGTTGATCCTAGGTTATCGTTCGAGGTGGATTGGATGAATTCCTTTTTTAATGATTTCAATTTCTTATATTTGAGATGATTTCATTTAATAAGATAAAACAACATCATCAATTACTGGTTTAATTCCTAAACCCTTTAATAATAATCACTTATAAACTTTAAGGATCAAGGTTTTGATCACTTCAAGTTTAAGGTTCGTATTAGCACTTGAAGTGTGTGGCCTTAAATTCAACAAGGACGATAGAGTTTAAAAATAATCAAATAAAAATATCAATTAAAGAAGTGATTATACATTAATGAGGTGATAAATAACATCCAATACAGCCCCTTGCTACTCCTTTGGATCAACCCACAAGTGGGTTATCCCTCCATTGATTCTATTGTTTCAATGGAAGTGGAAAGTAGACTCATGAGGGAAGAAATGGAGAAGTAAAAAAACACAATAAAATAACAATCACTCCACCATTGTGTGATAATATCACAAGGTTTGGAGTGAAAAAGATCACAATTTGAACCAAAGTTATAAAATTGATAAGTATAGGAACAGAATAATAAGAAAAGAAGAACTTTTATTAAGAAACAATTATGAATTAAAACAACTTACACGTGGAAGACAAATTTGAGACAACAAAATTGCAGCATAACATTACAATTGAACAAAGAACCAAAGATTCTAAATTCCTCCAACACCACTACCTTAGATAGGCATTTTGTGAGCCTTGGGTCGAGCCTCCAACAGAACAAAGCTTCCTAATTGAGTATGGTAGGTCTAGGGTGGTGGAAATTTTTTGGAAAGAAGACTTTCCACCCTTGACCCGAAAAGGCATCCATCTTGCATCCACCAAACAGAGGCGCATGAAACACCTTCTAGATGGCAGAATTTGGGTTGTCAATATAATACTTAAATTAATATCAGGATTTCCCCTAACATCCTGTAAAATATCAGCCAAAAAGGAGTTATGGTTTTTGAGATATGGTTTAATTGGTTGGATGTTTTTCGGGTCTGCAGATTCTGGCCCAGATTTTGATATACTATTTGGGCCGCCTAAATGAGCACAATGGAAGAATAATTATCACAGGATTATGCACAATTATTTGTTCCACTATATTTCTTATAGATTCCCACCAAATTTGGGCTTCATTGGGACTGTATTTTGGGTCCCAAAGTCTCATCAGTGGGCTGGTGTCCAATCTGACTTCTCCAGAATTTTTTTCTTTTCATCACAAAATATCCCCATCTTCATCCATGAATAATCCATTGATCTCTCAATGAAAAATGTTCATATTGAAGTTTAGATAAATTTCCCAAAATATAAAATAAAAATATAGATAATTAAATTCTTTAAAACCAGATGAATCATTGGTTACTTTAAATGATGTTAAAAAAATGTACCACAAAATAGTGCATTTTAAGAATGTTTTACAATCATAATGTGAAATGATGTTCAAAGTGTAAAATGAACTAAAATGGTGTTTGTGAATAATAAATAACATGAATATTATATATATTAACAAGGAATATTAGACTCATTTAGTGTCTAATCAGTGGTCAACTGGAAAGGTGAAGGTGACGCTGCAAAGGAAACTAGGGGAAGGGGGTGCACCGGGTAGAAAACGGTTTTGGGTATTTTTTTCATTAATTTTATTTGGTAATAATATTAATAATAATATAAAGGATGATAATAATAATAATAATAATATAAATAATATAAAGACAAAAGACAAAAATAATAATAATGACAATAACAACAATAAAAATATTAATAATAATAAGAAATTGCATGACACCCGGGTCGGCTACGTGGCAACCGCCAACCTCGTGGTGACTTCACATGGGTCCAAAATGAACTAAAATCATTAAATGTTGAATATTTTTTAACTAAGATCAACTAAAGTATCGACGATAGAACACAAAGACATGAAATATAAAAATAAAAGTAAACTTGAAAGTTGGGGTGTTACTATTCTCTCGACTATAGACACTTTCTTCCCTCGGAAAGTCACCCAATCAAAAAATAAACAAAATAAGAATCCATAACTGATTGAAACAGAAAAACCCACAATTCAAGGGAATGGGAGAACATGATAGGGTTATCGCCACCAAAAAAACTCAACTGATACATAATATTAACACCCAAGCATACCACCCCAAGATGGTGGGCCGATGTGGGAACCCCCTAACCGATTCAAATTAACTTCTATAGCACAGAATAATCACTACTCAGCTGAAATGTGGAATTTTTGAACAAGACCAAAAACTCTAAATACTGGAGAAAGACCCCTAAGTAGTACATAACTCAAACAATGAAACTGATCATAACCACAAATATGAACTACTTCATAGGCACTTACATATCGAAATGAACACAGCAAAACCCGGATCAATCCTCACAATGTACCAAAACCCTTTTAAGAAAATCACACGATTCAGAAACCCATGATCAGACAAACGAGACTGTTGAATTACAATTTAACATGTCTTTTATAACTCCATGATGAAACAATGAAATTATAATGAAGTCAAAACTATAATGGAAGAAAAACAATTATGAAAAGACATTAAATGTTTCACTACCATCATGGAACACAAAACCCAAAATGAGGATTCACATCCCTAAAAATCTCCTGACATTGCACGAGCTTCACCACAAGATATTTGTTTGGGAATCTGATGTCCGAAGTATCTCCTGCCTCACAATCAGGCACTGGAATCCTCTAGTCAAAACATTTTCCTCTACTGACACTTCTTGCAAAACTTCTCTAGATGGCCCTGACAGCTGCAATGATGACAAGTCTTCGAAGGGATGCAACATGATGGCTTCACGTGCACAAACCAGACACACTAGCAGAACACTACTGACGGTATGAAGAACTGGAATCCAGAGCTACAGTAGAGGACTCTTTAGAAACAGGTCCCTCTAGCACACCCTTCTCGCTAGATGGGGAACCTTTACAAGCAATTGGATATGCTGGATTTCCCACACCATCTGCACTCTGGAGACCAACTCAGCTAGGAATGCCTCATCCAACAAATTCTCGAAATGATGTTCCATAGAAGGGAGTACATGCTCCTTGATCTTTGGAAGAAGACCCCCAATGAATAGAGAAGTCTTCATCAAATAATGTGATGATACCTCTATATAAAAAGAAACAAGTTCCTTGAAATGGTCAACATATGATATCACCGCCCATTGGCCTTATTGAATGAGCATTAGATCATTCATTCCCTTCATCTTCACCTCTTTAGGTATAAACCATTGAATGAAGACATATTTAAAGACATTTCATGTCATTCCAATTTGCATTGATGGTGGGGGCAACCAACTCCCATTCATCCAGAGCTAGATCATTGAACAAACACAAAAAAACATGCACTCTGACATCATTGGGAGTTTCCAATATCCTGAAGACATGTTCGACCTCTTCAAGCCACTTTGCTGACTCTAACGGACCCTGATCACCGTGAAGGATAAGCAATGTCCGAGAAGGGACAAATACCAGGTATGACAAATTAAAAATCATGGGGACCTTCCATGGATGAATTTTCTGAACAACATGTAAACCATAGAGACAAAACAAATATCAAGTCGAAGAAATATCATTTAAAGTACTTTCATAAAAAACAGCCAGTTCGAAATCCAAATAAATGAAAAGACAACAGAAAATTACCTTTTCAAAATCCCCTTTTCATTTTAAATTTCAATACCACATTATTTCAAGGCCACTTTACAAATACCAAACCCAAATTTCAAACCAAATTCAATTTTCAAAAATCATTTCCTCTTATTAAAATCACTATAGAAAAACATGGTCAAGCCTTTAGTTCTAAATACACACTCCAGCAATCCCAAGAAACGTTGCACATGCCTCAATCCGCTTTCATCCATGCGCACTAACACACACTTCCCATGTATTCCCTCACATGTGAAAATTTTCATAAAGAGTACCCGAGGATGCACCCAAACCATATCTATACTGGTTCCAAGAAAACACTATATTTTTTTCGACCAAGAGCTTTCGGTTTTAAAATACCATTTCAAAAATTTCAATCCATTTTAAAGAAATAATTGTCATTCCAAAATCCTAATTTCATTTCAAAAAGGGAATTTTCACCAACCAAAACCAAAAAAACACTCAACTTGTATCAAACTATCGAAGGGAGGGACTAGTGGACATGCTTAACCTGGTGATATGGTAGTGGGTAATGCCCCAAATATGCGTCAATGACTAGGAGGAACTTAAACATTGTATGCAGACTCCACTTGGGTCAGTACTCCATGGGAAATCATGATGTAACATTGTCTTACCTCTGTTTTCATCACTCAATTTAAAATAAACCAGAACGAAACAAGTACCCATCTCCCATACTATACCTGGCGACTCGAGGTTCAGAATGGGCGAGGGTTCATGACAACATTCATGTACCTACATCTCAAGTCCCAACAATCTTAGTCTCCATCAACTGAACCCCCCAAATAACAAGGGCTCCACTGATACCATTTTGTTATGAACCAACTTGAGTCGACCCTAAAACGATCAACCTAGATGGTCTAAAACATGTCCTGAGAGGCATTCCTGATCCCCATGGGCTGGAAACCAGTGTTAGACAACAAAATTTAATCAATGGTAATGGTTTTTCCCATGAAGATCATTAAATAAACAAGAATAAACAAAACAATAAAACTGAACTATATTAGTGGAAAGGAAATAAGCAGAACAACTCAACCTACCTCCACATGACCTTCTAGGTCACCTCCCAACCAAAGGCCAACCTTTCCCTAATAATGAGAAATCTAGCCAAGAGAACCCGAGCAAAGGGAACTGACAACTAGAATGCTAAAATAGGCATGAGCATTAAAAATTCTCAGTAGGGTAGCCAAGATAAGCCACAGAATCCAACGTCTCCTTGCCTGAAACCATCCATAAACACAAGTTTGAAATACAACAATAAAATTAGGGTTTTCACATTTTAAAATAGGCAACAAGTTTTTAACATTTAAAAATCCAACACACAAGACATACCATTTCAAAAACCATTTTTCATTTCAAAAAAAACAAAGCAAAAGATACCAGAGCTGGGATAAAGTAAGATTGGGAAAAAGTGCATGTTGGAAATGAACTAGTGTAATAGAATGTTAAAAAACAATGTAAATAATCAAGTAACCATGGGTAAACCTAAAAATCCTTACAAGACCCCAAGGTGTACTTGATTACAGAACCATCTGTCAGCGTATGGTGTTGCTCTTATGTCTATAACCCACTGGCCACCCTAAACTGAAAAATCTGGTGGCAAAGCCCGTCGGGCCTAACAATAAATCCATGGGTACCAACCCATCAAATTGTGGTTGATCAGAAACCGTCAATCGATCATCTAAAATATGCCCAAGAACCTATGTTGGTTTTAATGATACTATGTAACTAGGAGGCCCTCACAGGCATGACTCAGCTCACCAAACTTTCCTACCCCAAACACGGACACCAATATACGATAACCCTCATTAGATATCCCTCCTAAAAAGGTTTCACATATTTATATACATAAATTTCATATCACATGAAGGTGACAATCGGGCCGCCATAACATCTAACATTTAAACCATTTCATAAAATGCTCAATGTTTCCAACTGGACATACACTCTCACAAAAACACAATTTACTTGAAAATTTAGTAAAAAAATACCCTTGGGTTAAAAATTCCAAATAATCCTTCACGCCGCATCATGAAAAACCCATTTTTTTCTAAAAACAATTTAAATCTCTGACCTGACACACACAATTTTACAAACCACATCCCTTATTAATATTTTAGTCAACAATCACCTTTTAGGTTCAATGTTCCAAATGGGCCCTTGGATACAAATCAAACTCAAATGTTTCATATTTTCCAAACGGGCCCTTATCCATTTCTGACACACACCAAAGAATGATTCAAGGCCAAACCACCAAACATTAAGGTATAAATTTAAAACCATTTTAAGAACCAAACAAAAAACCCAACCTCAACTAGAAGGCATGAACCCTTTAGAAAACCAAACATTCCAGGTAATGACAATTTAAAACACCTCCTTCATTTGATGACACATCCTTGGGTGCACCTAGTGCACCCATGTATTTTCCAACATCTAGTTGCACCCCAAACATCCAAAGAGATAAATGGATTCAATTTCCACAAAACACCAATTTACATGAACCCATAACTGACCAAACAATTGGTAAATAATTTCATAAACAAACCAAGTAGTAAATAAATGATTTTTTAAAAAATCCAACTAGTTTATACAAAATTATTTGAACAATCCAACCAATTTATAAAAACAATCATAAATACCCATACCATAATTATTCCCGAAAGGAGGAGGTTGGGTTTGCTGGAGGCTAGTCCGGAAGGTGGGGTGTCTCCCTTCTGGAACAGGCTATATGGAGGGGGAAGTAGGGTGCACCACTGGATGGAGAAAACTGTAGGCCAACCGAGGGAGAGGCAAGGGCTGGGCGTGAGCAGAAGGTGCGCTGTTGGCCGGTGCAAGGCGGAGGTGAACCGATGTCCTGCGGGCAAGAGGTGTGGCCGGCATGAAGCTGGGTGAGGGAAAGGCCAAGGATCTGTGAGGCTGCTAGTCACGTCGGGAGGAAGACAAAGGGGTTGGAGGGGTTGGGATTCAGGGGGAAAGGGGGTGGCGCTAGGCGATGCATGGTGGCAAAGGCAAAGGGGAACCGGGAGTCGGGGCGTGAGCGTAAAGGGGCTGCAGCCAGGGCTTGTCGAGGCGAGGGTGGAAAGGGGAGTTTTTTTTTTTTTTACGTTTTTCTGAAAAAAATTTTCTGAAAAACGGCCTAGGTCAAAAATTTTTTTAAAAATACGCTACAAAGGCGGCATCTGCGATGCCGCCTTTGTATTAGCGCACAAAGGCGGCATCTGCGATGCCGCCTTTGCTCCCCCGCGCCGCCTTTGGCCCGGATCGATGACATGGCAAAGGCGGCCGGGAGGAGGCCGCCTTTCGGCTCAGGGTAAGGCGAAAGGCGGCATCGCCGAAGCCGCCTTTGGCCATACGCAGAGGCGAAAGGCGGCTTCCGCGATGCCGCCTTTGCCTGAACTCCCTATAAAAGGGCGGCCACCCCCCCCCCCCCCCCTCTCCTCACTTCTTCATTGCAACCTCTCTCTCCAATTTGCTCTCTCTCTCTCTAAATTTTTTTTTTGCTGTGCGAGCTTTTACGAAGCTTCATTTAGAGGTATGTTTCTTTATTTAATTTAATGTTTTTATTTAATTAATTTAATTTTGTTTAGTTTTAAATCTTTCATTTGTTAAGCAGTTTAGGTAATTCTTAATATTTAGTTATTTAGTTTTTGTAATTAGTTATATATAGTTTTAAATAATTACTGTTAGGTAGTATAGATTAACTTAAGATTAACTTAAGATTAAGTATTTAGAAATTTTGGTAGCTTAAAGATTATGTGGTTATCTACGCAATTAAATTCCTGTCTGGATACAAACAAGTGGATGTGGCTCTGGCACAGATGTACATAGGGGTAAAACCCGAAAACACCGCTTCGAGCTAGACTCGAACGGGAACTGGTGCACGATAACGGGCCTTGCTGCATCCTGGTTTGACACTCCCGGGGAATATGCTTAAGATGATTCATATTTTCTTTATAAACTACTAAAATTTCTAAGAGAAGAAAAAACAAATCAGTATATTTATCAATGATAAATGATAAATATAATTTTATAGAATGAAATAAGGATATAAGAATTAACGAATTAAAGTTATTATTAGTTAATTATAAAATAATAGAATAAATAATGATTAGTTGTTATTAGTTAATTTTAGAATAATTAATAAATAACATAGGATTAAAACATGAATTAATATAATGATTAGCTAACGATACTAATGATCTGTATATTTATCAATGATAAATGATAAGTATAATGTTATAGAACCAAATAAGGACATAAGAATTAACAAATTAAAGTTATTATTAGTTAATTATAGAATAATAGAATAATTAACGATTAGTTATTATTAGTTAATTTTAGAATAATTAATAAATAACATAGGATTAAAACATGAATTCATATAATGATTAACTAACGATACTAATGAACATATAAAGTGAAATGAAGAAGAACAAACAAACTAAATAAAAAGGCGCTCTAAAATTACATTCTAATAAATATCATATGGTGAAACATCAGTAGCATAGTTTATGGTATAGAAAGGCGCAATAAAATTACATTATAATAAACATCATATCGTCGAACATAATTGTTAATATTTTGTTATACTATCATAATTTTGATGAAAGAACACATTTTTGACGTAGAGAGCCATGTATGCCTGTGTGTACTGTTATGGGGAGATTATTCAAACTGAGCAAGGAGCTTCTTACAGTACACAACCAATTACGGTGGTTAGTACAGTGGATTGTGTTACCATAAGTGACCTTCAAGAGAGAATTCATGTTTCCTTAAATTTGGGACCCGATCAAGAGATAATGTCTATGAGCTATAGACATTTGCAATTTCCAACAACAATGTGGCATATAGCTTGTCCATTGGTTGCTGATGCGCAGTGGGTCCAAGCAGTTAATTTATTTTCTCAACGGTTAGATGGTACCATGATGGAGTTATACGTTGTTGTTGCTACTGTACAACAACAACGTCCATTTGTACAAAGACGTAGAAATACAAGAGTTGTTGAAGACAGTCTACCTCATGACATTGAGCCTATTCCAAATGATGCAGCAGAAGAGGACAACCTAAATGATCTTCCGGATATACATGTCAATCCGACTTCTGATGAGGAGTTTCGTAATGATGGATCGGATGGCGACAACAGTGCTGATGAGGAGGGACCAACAAAAGATAGAGAGGAGGTTTTGAGAAATGCAGTTGTTGTACATCAACCTCGGTCAATAAATCATCCACCATTATTTTCATCTTGGTCAGAAGCAATGACACGTGTGCCTGAATTCGATAATACTGTTCTCACACCGGCAACTGAGTTCCCTGGAGTTGTACCAGATAGGTTTAGTGAGGTGGACAAAACCTTATATATTGGAAGGAATTTTCCCAGTAAAGATGCCTTAAAAAGCACGTTAAAGAGATTTCATATTGAGAGAAACTTCAACTATGTAGTTCACGAATCATGCCGTAGTAAATATGTTATACGGTGCGTGAAGTATGGGGATGATTGTAGATTTCGCTTAAGGGCTATTCCAGACATTACCTTTGGAGGTTGGAGAATCTCAAGGATTGAGGCGGCTCATAGTTGCGTTCAGCCAAGTCTCACACAAGATCATACTTCATTGGATGCAGAATTTGTGTCATCTATTGTTGTTGAGATGATTAGGACATGCCAAGATGTTCCAATATCCCTTGTGCAAGAGAGGATTCTACAGACATTCGGTTATAAGATTTCCTATAATAAGGCATGGATGGCGAAACAGAAGGCAATTGTGAAGGTATATGGTGATTGGGATGACTCATATCGAGTATTGCCGCAATTGCTAGCCATACTGAGGCATCATAACCAAGTTGTCTTCCATCTGGATACGAACGAACATGTGTCTCCTGATAATCGACTTGATCCATCTCGTGTTCAATTTCATCGGTTGTTCTGGGCATTCCTTCCTTGTATCTCTGCATTTCGTTTTTGCAAACAATTTATTCAGATTGATGGAACATTTCTGTATGGAAAATACAAGGGCGTATTGTTGATTGCGGCAACCCAAGATGGAAACCGTTCACCTCTTCCGCTTGCCTTTGCCATTGTAGAGAAAGAAAACTATGAATCATGGAGTTGGTTTCTGGCATGTATCAGCAACCATTTCACCAACATTCAGGGAGTTTGTTTGATATCTGATCGTCATCGAGCAATTAATGAGGCAATCAATGCAGATCCTGATACATGGAGATACCCAAATGCACATCATCGGTTCTGCATTAGACACATTGCTAGCAATGTACATAAAAAATTCCACAACGAACCGATGAAGAAGGCAATCACGAGGCTTGGTACGTATTTTATTCATTCTGTTTTACTGTTTCAATATAAATATAAAATCAATTTATGTGAAATATCATCTACGTGTTGTAGCATATGAGTCGGACCAACGACGATTTGAAGAACGTTTTGAACAAATTCGTCAGGCTAATCAAGAAGTTTATGATTATATGATGCGGATTCCAAAAGAGAAATGGACATTGGCATACGACGGGGGAAAGAGGTACGGACACATGACGACAAACATTGTGGAGTGCATCAATGGTATCTTCAAAGGACTTCGCAAGCTACCTATAACCGCATTAGTTCAGGAGACATTATATCGATGCGTGAAGTACTTTGTGGATAGACAAAAACTAGCATCAGACAGAATACATCAAGGGATAAGATATGGAATACACTTTCAACGAGAGATTGAAAAAAATATTGAAGAAGCTTCTGGTTATCACGTATGTCTATTTCGAAGAGAAGATTCCCGATTTGAAGTTCAAGAGCGTTCAGACCCCATCACAAATCACGTCGGTGAAAAAATGGTGGTATTACTGGAAACAAGGCAATGTCAATGTGGAAAATTTCAGGCCTTACGGTTTCCATGTACACACGTCATCGCAGCATGTGCCTCTGTGAACATCTCATGGGAAGCATATGTTGATCCAGTGTACCAGATGGATATCATTGCCAACTGTTATGCTGCACCATGGACACCTATTGGGGAGTATCGTTATTTCCCAATGCCTGAAGGCCAGCCGATAGTGATACCTGACATGAATCGGTTACGTCCTCGTGGGAGACCAAAGGCGAGTAGGATGCGTAATGAGATGGACTGGCCTCAAGAACAAGGGCAGAGTTTGCGATGCACAATATGTCATAAAGAAGGTCATAACCGGAAGCGATGCCCTAACGTTGTTGGGTCGACTTCACAGTCTCATTCATAATGATGTATTGTCTTCATTGTGACATTCTCATATTGTGAACTAAATGTTGTTATCTCTTTTTTAGAAAACTGTTCTATAAGAAATTTATAATATCATAATAATTAGCATAAGATATTGAATACATAAAATTTGATAAATTCTAAAAACATCATTACTAATTGACATGGTTTATCTTAATCCAATCCATAAGTAGTTAATCACAAAGCTCCCCCAAAATATGTGTAACCAAATTCAAGACTCAATATTTTAGATAACATAACTTATTTCATATTAATATTCATGCTTTCAAGAAATAACTTTGAATATGAAATAATAGAATTTATTTCAAAACTCCGAAAGCGGAACACTTAACCCATATTGAAATGTGTATGTCAGTTAACCCATTAATGTTATATTTACATTTTACACTTACGACTCATTTTCTTTGTTTATATGCAGATGGATGATACCATACTACTCACTCAGCAGCCTACCCATATTTCGCAGGCCGTGTTAGAGGGTCATCCAGATCGATTTGTGAAGGTGCGTCGAGCGCACCATTTTCATCACATGGAGCCTCCACATGCCATTAGACCTTACTTGCGCCGTGCTGGCTTCTATGGCCTTGCCGTATCAGATTTCACATTTGTAGATCATTACCTACTTGCTGCCCTCGTTGAGAGATGGAGACCAGAGACACACACATTCCACTTGCCTGAGGGGGAGATGACCATCACCCTCGAGGATGTCGCAGTTCTTCTCGGTCTTCCTATCCAGGGGAGACCCGTTATTGGACCCACTCGTGCAGCTTGGCCAGACCTTGCTCAACGCTTGTTAGGCGTTGATATTTTGTCCGACCGTAGGGCTACAGATGGATCGTCCATATCTATGCGTTGGTTGGAGTCGCAGATTCCACATTTACAGGATGATGATGATGAGCAGACCGTCATGCGTTACGCCCGTGCATATATCTTACGACTCATTGGTGGGACCATGTGTACTGATCACTCGGGGATGCACGTGCATATGATGTATCTACCCCTACTAGAGGACTTTGATCGGGCTGGGACGTACAGTTGGGGATCAGCCTGCTTGGCATACACGTACAGATCATTATGCAGACTATCCCATAGGGACCGTACAGGTCTTGGAGGATGCGTCATCCTTATTCAGATGTGGGCATGGGAGCGCATCCCATCATTCCGCCCTGACCTTGCTGGTCCACCGGTCGAGATGGAGGTGCTGCATGACGCTCCGCGTGGACGCTGGTATGATAAGTCATTTCTATTGGTTTTTTATTCTACTATGAGTTATTGACTATAATTTCTCATTATTTGTCATTATCGTTGTATTTTACAGGTGGTGTCAGCGACACAATTTCGACGTGGTTCCGAGACAGCATTTGGGCGTATATCGGCTACAGTTGGACTGTCTCTTACCTGATCAGGTATGTATATACAATCTATCACTGTCTAACATTTTTAATAATAACATCAATTTTGGTTTTTAGTTGGGTGTTTTTTTTGACAAAATCACTTGTCATTTCAGATTTCATGGCTTCCATACTGGAGTATTATGGACCAGTTGCCAGCATACTGCACTGTTGGTCTTGAGGATGCTATGGCTGTAGTGCCCCTCATTCACTTTCATATTATTGAGTGGCAGCAGCCTGACAGGGTCATGCGCCAATTTTTTCGTACTCAGCCGATTCCATTACCATCTAGACAGACAGACAAGCTTCATGGGATGAAGCTGACAGGGAGGCAGGATGATGACTGGTCCCAAGTACATGCGAGTTTTATCGACTGCTGGCACAGACGTGCAGAGTTACGTATTCAAGGTGTTCCTACAAATCGATTCTCTCTTTCAGAGCAGGTTGACTATGCGCCCTGGTATAGACTAAAATCTATACTGTATCTTACCCAAGCTGGCATAGAGATGCAGAGGATGGTAAGTTAATAAATTCCTATTACTTTGTTTATTGAATTATTTTCTAATTCCATTTGAATCTATTTACAGGGAAGTCACACAGAGCAGCTTGTTCGCATGAGCGATGAAGAGGAGGAGGGGGTCTTTAGCCGGGCAGCCGTCCATGCTACAGCGCTGGAGGCGAGGGCATCTTTTCATGCATTTTCCGAGAGCATCTTCACGCGTCTGGCTCGGAGACAGGAGGTTCCTGCCCCAGAGGAACATCCTCCAGCTGCTGCTGGTGCTGAGGAGCCACGACCACGGCGACGTAGACAGCGTCGTGCTGCACGTGAGGCATCGCCTGTTCCACAGGCAGAGGTCGGGCCTCTAGTAGTCCAGGATCAGCCTATTCAGGATGTGCCTCAGGTGGCATGGGATCCGTCTTTCCTGACAGGATATCCGCAGTTCTCTCCATCTTGGGTTCCAGATCCTTCCCAGCCTTGGATTCTAGAGCCGTCGTCGTCTTGGGGTATAGCTCCATCACAGGCTTCGTTCCCCTCTGCGATGGAGGCAGGTCCTTCTACCACCCTAGTGGGAGAAGGATCTGGATGGCAGTACGAGATGCAGTTGACAGCTCCTCCAACTGACACACAGATGGAGGATGCGACAGTCGACGTTTCAGTGCCCGAGGATCAGCCTTCTCCAGGTCATCAGACTCCACTGCGCACTCGACGCGGACGTCCTATTCGCAGACCACCATGTGGGACAGAATCTCCTCGCCACAGACATATGCATTGATTGTACATTATTGTTTACATGTTTTATGTGTACTGAAATCAAAATACTATTTTTACTTGTTGGTCAGAGTGGAATCTCAGGAGGGGGTAAATTAGGTTTTATTTATATATATTTATATAACCATACGAACATAATAATAAAACATTAATAATTACTAATTACCTAATTACAGATTATATAATTAATAATTCTATTACTAATTAACTATTTAATTAGTATATAATTAATATTTACAAAAAAATGTTAATGAAAAATAATTTATAAGCTTTCAAAACCGCCTACTTGAAACTTAAAAATGTTTCAAGTACGTGACTTTGAAAGACTGTAAAATATAAACTATAAAACGAATATAATTGAAACTTTAAACATTGATTAAACATATAATAAATAGTTGAAAACAAAAGAAATTTCTAAAAAAAAGTTGATGAAAAGAAATTTATAAGCTTTCAAAACCGCATACTTGAAACTTAAAATTTTTCAAGTACGTGACTTTGAAAGACCATAAAACATAAAATAGAAGACCAATATAAATGAAACTTAAAACATGGATTAAACATATAAAAAATAGTTTAAAACAAAAGCAATTTACAAAAAAATGTTAATGAAAAATAATTTATAAGCTTTCAAAACCGCCTACTTGAAACTTAAAAATGTTTCAAGTACGTGACTTTGAAAGACTGTAAAATATAAACTATAAAACGAATATAATTGAAACTTTAAACATTGATTAAACATATAATAAATAGTTGAAAACAAAAGAAATTTCTAAAAAAAAGTTGATGAAAAGAAATTTATAAGCTTTCAAAACCGCATACTTGAAACTTAAAATTTTTCAAGTACGTGACTTTGAAAGACCATAAAACATAAAATAGAAGACCAATATAAATGAAACTTAAAACATGGATTAAACATATAAAAAATAGTTTAAAACAAAAGCAATTTACAAAAAAATGTTAATGAAAAATAATTTATAAGCTTTCAAAACCGCCTACTTGAAACTTAAAAATGTTTCAAGTACGTGACTTTGAAAGATTGTAAAATATAAACTATAAAACGAATATAATTGAAACTTTAAACATTGATTAAACATATAATAAATAGTTGAAAACAAAAGAAATTTCTAAAAAAAAGTTGATGAAAAGAAATTTATAAGCTTTCAAAACCGCATACTTGAAACTTAAAATTTTTCAAGTACGTGACTTTGAAAGACCATAAAACATAAAATAGAAGACCAATATAAATGAAACTTAAAACATGGATTAAACATATAAAAAATAGTTTAAAACAAAAGCAATTTACAAAAAAATGTTAATGAAAAATAATTTATAAGCTTTCAAAACCGCCTACTTGAAACTTAAAAAATGTTTCAAGTATGTGACTTTGAAAGATTATAATTATATTACTAATTAACTAATTAATTATTATATAATTAATAGTTATATTAATAATTAACTAATTAATTATTATATAAGTAATAATTAATGAGTAATAATTAATAATTAATAATTTAATGAATAGTTATAATTAATATTTATATTACTAATTAACTAATTAATAATTACTAATTACTTATTAATAATTATTAATTACTAATTACTAATTATAATGAATAATTATAATAAATATTTATATTACTAATTAGCTAATTAATAATTAATAATTACTAATTAATTAGTTAGAATTATTAATTGTATTTCTAATTAACTAAATATTTATTATATATGTAATAATTATATTAATAATTAATTATTATATAATTAATGATAATATTACTAATTAACTAATTAATTATGACATATTTAATTATTAATAATTACTAATTAATAATTAAAAATTATAATGAATAAATGTAATTAAAAATTATAATGAATAAATGTAATTAAAAAATAAAAATATATATTTTTAAGAGAAAGGCGGCATCCGCGATGCCGCCTTTCACCCGCAGCGCAAAGGCGGCATCGCAGATGCCGCCTTGCCCCGAAATGCAAAGGCGGCATCCCGGATGCCGCCTTTGAGGTGCAGTTTTAAAATTTGTTTTGCCGGAACCGTTTTCTGGCAAATTTTTTTTTTTAAAAACGTAAACAAAAGGTAGGGTCTTGCGGCGATAGGTGGGGCACATGCAGAAGGTAGGGTGTGCGGAAAGGCCCAGAGGTGGCGGGGCGGGATAGTGGGATGCCGGTGCGGCTCGAGCAGTAGGAGGGAAACGGGGCGAGAGGCGGAGCACGGCAGGGGCCCGGAGGGCAGGAGGTAGATGGGATGCTAGAGGAAGAGTTTCTGGGTGTAGTCGACAGGAAATGTGATGGCGGCGCTGTGCAGGAAACCGGGGGAAAGGTGGGTTGTGGGTGCGTAGAATAGGGTTTTGGGTATTTTTTTCATTCATTTTATAATGTAATAATAATAATAATAATACAAATAATAATATTAAAAATATTATAAAGTATGGTAATAATAATAATATAAATAATAAAAAAATAGAAAAAATAATAATATAATGAATAATGACAATAAAAAATTGACAACAACAACAACATTAATAATAATAATAAGCAATTGCACGACACCAGGGTCGGTTGGGTGGCTATCGCCAACCGCGCGGTGATCGCCCACGAGTCCGAAACACAGTAAAATCATTAAACAACGATATTTTTTTACCCACACTCAACTCATGTCTCGACGAGAGAACCCAAAGCCCAGAAATATTAAAATAAATGTAATCATAAAAGTTGGGGTTTGACAAAGGTACTGGTTAAAAAATATCACTAAAACAATATGTGCATAAATTTATATTGGGGGACACTTATAAAAATTAATAGTATTTAATTTTTCAGAAAATCTAGTTCAATTCCCAAAAAATTCATATGATGTAAAAGAATTATATAAAATTCATAAAAATATTTATTTTAATGATGGTTTCTTATAATGTAAAAATGTTTTTTATGAATATAATTTTGTATCAAAATTTGGTTTCAATGTTAATTTATTTAAATATATATAGATAAATTATAATCTCATTAGGATAATAGAATATTACTTATGATCTACATAGTATAATATTAGTTCGGATACGTCATATCCATGTAATATCATGAATGATGAAATGAAATAAAAAAATATATAATTACAATAATTCACTAGGAATGATGGATCATTGACATCCTCTATTAAAATAATAAATTCTTCATTAAACTTAAGGGTTCACAAGTTATAGTTTGATTTGATTAATAATATCATTCATTAGATCACTATCATGATAAATTGAACTAGTAAATTATAATTTTCATAAATTATTTTTTGAGAAATATTAATGAAAAAATTATAATAGGTGGGAGTATAAAAGGAAAAAATAGAAAATTACATCGAAAATAAAATAACCCAATATTTATCTAAACGGGACACCGATTATTTATCAAATTCCATCTTGTAGAACTGTAAATACTATCATAGATACCCATACCATAATTATTTTATATAATATTATTTGAGTGATTAATTTCACCAAAAAAACTTTTTTTCTATTTTAAATAATATTTTCTTATCATGGAGTAAAAGTACTACATTTTTGCATGCATTTACCTGAAAAAATATATAAACCCACAGGGGTTACAATTAAAATTCCTTATATAATGAAATAATTTATTTAAATTATTGTAAAAACATTCTCTAAATTCCATTATTCTATATAAAAAATAAATATTTTCCACCAAAAAAGAATACATATCAATCCATCAATTTCACAAAAACTAAAAAACAAATATTATAATAAATTTTTTATAATAAAGATAAATAAAATTATTTCCTAAAAATCTAAACCATAAGACATACCCTAGACTAAAATATAATTAACTTTCAATTTTAATGTTATAGAACTATATTCATACTAGTGGAATAAAGGGTAATTATTCCTCCGATTATATAAAATTATTCACCACATGATAAATTTCAAAAAGAATAACTTATTATAAATATTAATCCATGCATACAAGAAAATATCCAAAATGATTTCATCAATATGTAAAGAAACCATGATACTTTATCCTTGTCTAAGTGTAATTACCCTTCCTAAACCACTAGGTCTGATATAGATAACTATAAGTAATCATTTGTTCCTCCCAATTCATAAGAGGCATCTAACTAGAAGTGAGCATATGAAGACTAATATTCGAGAGACTGTAGCTTCAGTGTCATGTCCATGGATAGAAAACATAAAAACAAAATATCAACTCTTAGTAATCAATAAAATTTAGATAATAGAAAATGGAAAACATGTCATACAATAAATAGTGGTATCCATATGTCGCATTCCAAACAAAAGTGTATAAATATTATGTAATAAAATAAATAAAATAAGGGTATCCTTTAGAGTATGTACCAGTACCACTCATACATCTATTATCCCTGGATGAATCACATTTCTTCGTCCCGTTTCCTAATCATGGATCCCTATTCATGATGTATGTACATGCATCGGAATACCTATATTGGGTGTGAGTAGTAAAACATAGTAGGAGACTACAATGGTATCCTTAAAAGTAATTCTTATATTAAAAAATTGTATCCCATGGTAACAATAAATAAAAAATAAAGAACAAAAATCCCTTACCTTGAACCCATGTTCTATCCAAGACATAAAAAATACATGTATCTACCTTCTTTGGATATATTCAAGAAGGATGATCATTGATTTTAGAAGTAATATTTAACTATCCCCAAGGTCGGGGACATGAAACTGAATGTCTATAACTCATTGAGGCTGATGTTAGAATAGAAATCTAACTAGTGAACATGAAATTTGTATCTTGAAGGCATTTTGTTTTTTCTATTTTACTTTGTTTCTACAAAGACTCATTTTAGTAGATGATCCACTTTTCAATCATTCTTCTACCCCATGTATGAATTCACCATCATCAATATTTCTATGTTATACATACTCCCCATGTATGGGTAATTCGTAAAATGACTTCACAACTATCATTAATACAATGAAAACTGTCAATGTAACAGTTACACTCGTAACATGAAATAGAATAATAAGGAAATAATTGTACATCATCATTATAAAATATTATCAATCATATATTAACATTTTTTCACAAAAAATATATTAAAGAACCTACAAAAAAATCACAAGGAATCATTTTTATAAAAAAAGTCATAAGCAACAAAGAAAGCCACATGTGATCACACTCCAAGATTTAGAGTAACAAGACTATATAATAATAATAACATGAAAAATCCTATATAAGATCCCCAAATGCTATGAAATGTTCTACCACATGGTTTGTGATGAATAACAATAAATTTCATTAGGATAAAATACTAAATATGTCACACACCCACGGAGAATGAGGGAACACTTGAAGGGAAGCCTATATCGGGTTTCGATTTGTCATAAAATAGTATTTGAATAAAATCTCAATATTATTCCATGTCAACATGGATGGTTTGAGAATCACATAACATAAAGAGTCTATATACCTAACCAATTATGAAATTTTTCGAATTATGGGGTGGAAATTCACTGGATATGTTATTGATTCGTGAATGGGATTTTAATTCCACTCAAATTCTAATAGAGAGCCTCAGTACAAGATAAGGATCACCAGTTCATCAATAATTTTCTACTAAGAAACAAAATCAAAAAGAGATTCTAGAAGAATATGATTTCTTTACAATAACTATGTGAATTTTTTAGAAACTTTCACCATTCATGATTATTCTAACTATGTTGAAAGAGGGGTAATCATTGAGTAGTTTAATCCTCGACTAATCAGATAAGGAATTCTAAATTAATTAAGGATTCATAATTATATTTTCATTAAAAATATATTAATAAATATGATTCATAATGAACATTCTCATTGAATATTCACATTCGATTAAAAATCATTGATTGATTAAGAAAATACATAATATTTCTAGAAACACCATCATTCTATGAATGTAAGAAAAAAATATCATTAAATTTTCCTATAATTAAAATATACTATATATATACATTCACCTGTCTCAAGGATAATTAATTATTTTGAAGAACCCATTTTTTGTATGGATTGTTTTTGTTAAAAAATGAACATTGATGTAAATATGATGATGAATATACAAAATTAATTGATCTTGGAATAAGTGATCAAGTCTTATATATTTACGAAACATGTGAATGGTTTTAACGCATTGAGATTCATGGTGATGATTGGAAATTGTTTTGGACTCATAGCTTTGGATTCCATGCTTGAGAAATTCACCATGTTTGGAAATCAGGAAATTGTTGAATTGATTATAATATTTAAATACAAGTATAAAATGTGAAAAATTGATTAAAACAATGAATATGGTTGAACTATCATCAATTTGGGGATGAATAAGTTCATTGGAATTTATATATCAAAAAATAATATAAGGAGAGTAATTATGGTTGAATATGAAGATTCGTGGAATTCTATGTGTGGAGGTGGCCATAAATTTCATATTTAATTACATTATATACATGGGTTTTAACTAAGTATTTTAATAGTGTTTATATAAAAAAAAGCTATCCAACTAAGATGAACAGCCAGTGTCAACTAAGGTTATATGCATGACACTAGGTCAACCACACCTAAGGGAATCTAGGAAATCCAGCTTTCATTCCAAATGCATTCCATGTATAAGACTATAGGAGCACATAGGTGAACCCATTCATAGGTTGGACAATGTCCTGAAGAGAGGTGCGTGTAGAGTGCACCTATAGAACCTATATGAGGCAGTACCAGGAGGGAGAGCAGATATTTCTAAATCTCCACCCAATAGTTCTTGATTTATAAAGAATAGAGAAAGTAACCAAGTGATGATGATGTTTATGGAAGAACAAATAAGTATTATGTCATTAAAAGGTCATAATAAGTTGAAGAACATATTGTTGTTACAACCCTTATAAATAAGGAAAAGTTAGTCTTGGGTGGAATTATAAAGATCCAGCCATGTGTTTCAAAACACACACTATTGGATTTCTTTTATAGATCCACATAATATCCTCCTTATTGTTACCACATTAAATGTATTGTTTTATTGGGGTTGTGTGGTCATTATTATTTCCAACCATTCTATGTATGTAGCTAATATTTTTAAGCTGTGAAATCTATAAAAATATCTTGTTCTATCATTAATTATTTCATATACTAGCATAATATAGGGAAAAGTGAGTAAGAGAATCCAGAACCATAAATGTCTAATAGGTATAGGGATAAAAAGATTAAATTTGATTAAAAATCTCCCAACACTGATTAACCTCCCTCTCAGTGATAGGAATATCCCAAACTAGTCTATATAATTAGTATTAGGGGAAGGTTCACGTCTGGTAGATTTTTTTACAATAAATCTATTCTCTTTTGAAGACTTGAGTTTCATTCCATACTCAACAATGAAGTTAAGTTTTTGTGAATATTTTGTAACCTCAGAGAATAAGTCTATATCAACCAAGATAATGATGAACATGAAAAGGAAATAGATGAAAAATATGAAAATAATTCATGGCTATCTAAAGAAGAGAAAGTATTTTTTTTCTCTCTATAACTTATTGATAATGATGAAAAATTAGTTATAGAATGTAATGAGTAGGTTTCTCATTTTTTCCCCCTGATAATGGATAGGAATCCAACACATAGTGATCATTATTTAAGTGTTATTGTATTTAAAAACATTCCCCAATATGAAAATGTTAGCACACGTGGTGGTGATGATCTATCTACAAATTCTCATCAATTACTGGTTGATAGATTAAGATTTATTCTTCTTGGTACTCTTGAATAATATGCATCCCTTGTTTGTGGAGAGTTTTAATGCATATAGGAAGATATCAACCAACTGAAATAAGAAACTAGTGTTTTGGAGAAGGGCTTGAAAACAAAAATTATAGAATGCTTAAAGCTCTCTAGACATGTTGGAGGCCATGAAGAAATAACTAGGGAACTCAAAATGAGTTCCTCAAAATGGAACAATGATATTTAATAGAAAGATAGAGTCAATGAGACTCTGAAAAGAAATATCCTTGCACTTGAGGATTAGTTAATGAAGAGAACTGCTGTCCAGAGTTTATATTTGGAAGAAGCTTCTAATAATATCAATGAACATTAAAATTTTTGGAAATTAAGAACGGTGTTGAAGAGAATATGATTATGATTGAATATCTGAAAATTAGCCTAAATATGAAATGTATACAATTGGAAGCTCAATTGGCCTATCATGAGAACACCCATATTGACACATTAGAACATAAAAATAGTATCTATAGGTAATAAATGATCATTACAGGATTTTAATTTTAAAATAACTCTAACAAGTAATAATATGATCATGAATTATTTCAAAGGTATATCACAAGAAGTTGATAAAGAAAAGGTATAATCTACACTATCTTATATGCATGTTTCAAAATATTATTGAAGAATCAGTGCAGGTTGGAAGAAAATTTTTAAAAACAAATGGATGATGAAATTCTATAATATACTTGCCACCATGGAAAGGGTATATTAGATAAAGAGTATGGAAGATATTTCCACACAGAGAACATAACACATGTTTATGAATACCCCCAAAACATATACATAATGTATCAATAAATGATGATTTTTTTTTTCAATGTTGGTGCTGCAATTTTTTTTGACATTTTTTATTAAATTGTTGGCACAATCTTCAACATATAAAATCACAAAGGAATACTATTTCAAGAGGAAGAAAGAAAAAGAGGAGGAATAAACATATATAGGTTCAGAAGCATCAGTAAACTAAAAATTGATTTGAAACTCTTGACAACATTTTTTGTGTATTCCATGGGAGTTCTCACAAGTTTGTTACTGTTAATATCAATATGTATCCAATGTTGATAAGAAAAGGAGATTAGAAAATCTTTCTAAGAAAGGAAACTCATCATTATGAATTAATCCGAATAATGTTGTAAAAAAATTTCTTGAGATGGATCGATGAAGAAAAGGAGATAAGGCATCAAATTATAAATCCATGAAGTTAAAAGGTAGTTCATCCCAAAGAGATACAATGAAGCATGAAACTCTGAATAATCTATCTATAAAATGAAAACATTCCACTAGAGATCATTGTAATATGTTAGTTATTCGTCCTTAAGAATTGGAAATAATGAGGATAATTAAAGATGCACAAGATAAGGATAGTAAAAATGTAAATGAAAACATTCACCATGATGTATAAAAAGTGAATGAGAGTTTTCAAACAAAAGTAAAATCATGTGTTCAGGAAGTCTTGTGTGAGAGTTGCAAGAAATATGGTAACATTGAAAATGGCCTTTGACCTTATTACCAGAACAAGAAGAAATCCAAAAAGTAAGTAATGATTTATCATCCATAATGGCTATTAAGAAGAAATTTTGTCCAACAAAAGAAGAATAGAATGTGATGATATCAATACATCCTCATTATATATTAGAAAAAAAATTCATGATGTGTAAGCATGATTACAAGATCAAATAGAGAATCTTTTTTGTGGAAAACATCCCATCCTTGTTGTTCTTATTGATTATACAAGGAGGGTCCACCTTATTCTGTTAAAACATTTGGGATTTTTTTTATAATATAGGAAATTGAATTTGAAGGTTGTTTTCTGTGGGATAACATGAAAAGTAGATCTTATTTGAAAAAGATGAAGATTGTGACATACTATTCAATATATCTTGGATAAAAGAGATTTTATCTTGGTTTGATCTTATTTCATGAAATCCATTCATGATGAGATTACCTTTTATGAAGATGATGAGGAGTGATTTACATTAAGGGTAGAAAAATGAATAACCATGAAGAATTATTTTTTCAATTAGTATCAAATCAGATTATTCATGAAATTGCTAGATGATCATGTCATTAGAAAAGGTATGTCTCTCTTAATATCTCAACCATGGTTATTAAAAATGAATAAAAATTTTCAAAGGTTGAGAAACTTAATTATTCAATGACATTAGAATAATGGAAGTTCCCCAAGGACAATTATCCTTTTTTATTTCTCTTGAATTATTTGGATCTATTAGTTAAAGTTAGTGTCGAAGTTTCAAGTCGATTGTTCTTAAAAATATTCATTTCACTTCTAGTAATTTTATTATAGAATAATTATGAAAAATCATTTAATAAAAGTATATGATATCTAATTCCATAAGGTATCATGATTAGTTGGTAATTGATAGCTTATTTTTCTAAATCAAATCCTCTTTTTTTACACAGAACAAAAATCAAGTACACATAGTGTGAATCGATGGATGGAATATTTCATGAGTATGAACCGATACCCGTTTCTGATGAACATTTTATTTATGGTTAATAATTGTGTGAGAGAGTGAAATTAATTTCTTAAAATTGAATGGGAGAGTTATGATAATAGTTACACATACTGACATGTTCATTAGGTAATAATTTTGTAGTCATTGTCAGCAAATCCAAAGGGGGAGATTGAAGAGACCATTTTTTGTATGGATTGTCTCTATTGTCAAATGAACATTGATGTAAATTCAATGAATCATATCCAAATTTAATTGAGCTTGGAAGAAGATATCATGTCTTATACATTTATGAAACATGTGAATAGTTTGGAGACATTGAGTTTCATGGTGATTCCTAGAGAATTGTTATGGATTCATGGTCTTTCCTGGAGAATTGTTATGAATTCACATTATTGGGTTATATAATTTAGAAATTCTCCATGATGGGAAATTAGTAAATTGTTGAACATGTTCGATGCTCATATACATGAATCAAATGTGATAAATTGTTTATAAAGTGAACATAGTTGAAGTATCATCCATTTGTGGATGAATAAGTTCATTAGAATTCACATTTCAAAAATAATAGAAGTGGTATGATGGTTTAAGATAAGTATTCTTAGAGTTCTATGTGTGGAGGTGGCCATGCCATTTATATTTAATTACATTATATACATGGGGTTTAACTATGTATTTTCATGGGGTTTTTTTAAAAATAAAGTCTAGAAAACTAAGATATCCTACTCATCCAAATCAAGGGCATATGCAGGACAGTAGGTTGACCACACCCAATGGCATCTATCCAAGACAGCCTGTAGGCATCCTTCAGAACATGTGCAAGACCATAAGAACTCATGGGTGAGCCCGTGCATTGGTTGGTCTGAGGGCTCGTAGAGAGGTTGGTGCAGAGGGTGACTGCAAAACTTGCACAACGTGGTACAAGGAGGAGAGAGTGGATTTCTGAACCTCCCACCACAACACATGATTTATAATGTGTGGAGAAATAGTGATTCATTTCGATGTGGGCTGTGTTTTTTTAATAATGTTGAGAACATGGCCGCTCATCTAATCTTTTGTTCCGCATGTTTAATCATATCCAACCATCCTTCTATGGCCTTTGTATCACCCAGTTCCATCATCTTCGTCCCTCCACTTCTCAACACTGCCACTATCTCACCATATAAGAAGTCCAAACCCCAATTTCTGACTTGAGGCTATTATATGAGGATCATAATGACAGTGTGAGACAAATTGCATTGAAATATTTCATTCATGAAAATAAAATAATCTAATAAATCATGAAATGTCATTTATATGATTTTTTTTATTCATCCAAACTACAAATAATGTTGAGGGAGGCTCTTCAAACATGCTATTTAAATAGATTAAGATCAGATGTTTGGAAATTGCATTTTCATGGAATTATCCTCGCATTAATGTGATCAGTTCAATGAAAATAATAAACTTTATCTCAAATGGGAAACACCCTATTTCTCAGTGTATCTTTAACCAGTTTGGACTATTTGAAAATTCAAGGATCATATATATTCAATTGAATGATTAAAACAATGTATCATGCAGTGATTTGAAGGTGGTGAAAAGTTTGTGATCTTCTCTTATAAAATGTGACGTCCCATGGCCCATTGAGGTTTCTACCATTCACATACCCGATTGATCTGGTTTCAAAGAAAATAAAACCCAAACCTTTGTTTCATAAAGGGAAATCAAGATCTATGATCCATAAAAGAATAATGAATAGAGAATTCATATGGGCCTTCAACACCTCAAAATCCACCTCTAAGTGTCTTCATGAAGAGAGGAGTTGCATGAACCATTATTGTTTTACAATGGATATCTGTACACCCTATCTGAAGAAATTACGTGGACAAGGAAGAGGTATTTAAACACCCCTGTTGTGCATCAAAAAAGAATATGTTCCATGCATAAACCCTTATAAGAATAAACTATCAATAAAGAAGGAACAAACTATATAGTTTGTTTTTGAAAATATGAAGAGGAGGAACCCATAATATTTGGGTGTTTCATGCATTAATCACATTCACTCATGTGAATTATATAAAGATACGTAGATATCATGTTCATTCAAAGAAGAGATAAAGAAGATGATGTGGTAGATTGTGTGTGTGTGATAAGAAACACAAATTGTATTGTGGGATACAAAAATAACCCATTACTTCCTTCCATGAACATTTATAGATCTATTGGAGACCCAAATAATTGTTGTGAAAAGATACAAATAGGATGAAAACATTGAGTATATGATTGCATGAAAACATGAAGACTCATACATAGAAAAATGGTTAAGAATTTGGGATATGAAAACCATATTTAAACATTACAATACACTATGTAATGTGAAAATGTGTTAATAGTATTGAATAAATAATTGAATGAATGATGTGCACATGATCTAATGCGTATATATTTTGAAAAGGGAAGAAGGATAAAAATTTAGTATTCCTAACTAAAGGATGATTATTATTTTCGGAATATTAATTGTGAAGATGCTAAGCTGAGATGTTCCTCATTTATATATGATAATCACAATGGAAGTCTGTGATTATATAAAGGATATGAAGTAATCATATTGAGGTTTTTTTAATGATATAGAAATTAAGAAGAAATAGAGAAGAAGAAGAGAGTGAACCATTATGTTTTCTACTAGGATGAAGTATGATGAGTTTCATGCATGTTGCAAGCCATGTAATAAAATGAATAAGAAGGTTGGGGAAGAACAATAAAGTAATGTTGTATCAATATGTCTCAACACGTGGAAAAAATTAATGGTGTTACCAACCATTATCAACAAGGATAAGACTTTCTTAGGAGGAAATATGAAGATCAATCCAAATGATGTAAACTACACTCTATTGGATTGTTTTCATAGTACCACATGATTGTAAGAGAATATCCCACTCATTGTATAGACATTCAAGGTATTGTTTCATAGTTTTTATGTGGTTAGGATTATTTTTGACCATGCCAAGGATGTAGATAACATCATTGAGTTGTGAACCTTATAAAAATATCATGTCTTATCTATAATTCTTCAATATACTTGCATGCAATAGGGAAAAAAGAATAAGAGAATCTAAATCCTAATTGTTTTAAGGGTTATATTGATAAAACGAGTAAATAGGAATAAAAAGTACAAAAAACTATTCACCCCCCCTCAGTGCTAAGAATATTCCAAATTGGTCAACACATATTCAAATGTATGGAAAGAAAAAGGCAATGGTTTTTCTTGTATCGAGTGGTGAAAAGTTGGAAGGTAAAGGTAAGATGAAAGGGATAGAATTAATGTAAGGAAGAATAATAAAAATTTCATTAGTGATGAGGTTTTTTAATGAATATTAATTTAGTTAGGGAAATGTGTGGAATTAAGACTCATGGGGTGTATTTAATGTACCCAAACATCTAGTATGGTGGCTACCTAGTGGGCCCCACCATTAAGTTGGTGATTCTAGTAGTACCACCTCGTTCATATGATATTATTTGGTTGGTCGATGGGGTCTTCTTAAACCAGAAAGAATATTGAAACCTCATTAGCTAGTCCTTGGGATCCACCTTCAATCTAGTGTTTTTTCATTCCCACAAGGCTGATCCATAAAAAATATTCAAACTATCTTTGAATTAACAAATTCTACTAAATACCAACCTCTAAAGAACCCATATAAATAAAATTAACAAGAGGAATATAAATTTTATAATCACAACATATATTACGTTAATCACAAAGTAATAATGTTATAATTATCCCCTGATATTAACTAATAGTCCCAAAGAAGTACATTCAATGTAACTAGACAAATATATATAATGAGTCCAAACATAATTACTTCTCTCCCAAGTTTCCCCCTAGAGCGATCTATGATGTAGTAGAATCCAAAAATGATGTACTTTATTTAATCAAAATAAATTCCTTCTGTTATCTAGAACTTCTACACGATGCTCAACATATGATATGTATGGATTTAGCTCAAAATATTCATATTTAATGAGATACATAATGCTGAGAATGAACATTTTAAGTTGATACACAAGATACATGTTTTTAATACCTTGGTAGTGATATGTTATATCTATAGAATACACCATTGTCCCCAAAAAATGATGATCTCATGTGGTAAAAAATAACAAAATACTATCTTCCAGTTATTCTTCATTCATTGGTATCATATCCAAATAGTAACTTTTAAAAAAATCTATGTTTTTATAGAGAAATATGAAAATATATTCCTATGGTGTGAATATGAATTTTACCGTATCTGAGTTATTAAGAATCTCTTCAATATTATATACACTTTCGCATAGGTATCAGTTACCATATTGGCCCCAAAAATCACTACTTCACCAGCCCTAATCCAGAAAAATAGTGAACAAACCAACTTAAAGAAGATATCATAATAGATTTACAAAAAAATTTAATATCAATAGATATTAATTTTTGTGAACCCAACCAAGGCCATATGATCATTCCTATATTTTTTGTGGTTAAGAGTGAAATAAAAAAAATATTTTACTCAATTATTTGATTCACCTAATTTGATTGTCCACCTATATGGGGAAAGTAAAAAATGCACAATCATAGTTTAGTTCCTAACGGTTTATATAATAACTTCAAAAATCAAAACATTAAATAGGTGCCTCTGTCAGATACGGTACTCAATGTAACATCATGTAAGCATTTAGTTCCACACACACAAAAAATTCCAAGATCGTATACTGAGTTTGTCTCAAAAATTGATATGAAATTAGAAACTTTTTTTAATTTCGTGAAATCACTCAGAATGTATATAATATCCTTTTTTGACTAGGTAATGATATAAAAAATACCATCATGAAGTCAACCCACTTCAACTTGTGCACTATAAGTGGATGAATCAAATCACCAAGAATATGGTTATTGAACATATTTTTCTAACATGAAAGGCATGTGAAACAAAACTACTAGTGTACGTCTTCATTCTAGACCACTAAAACTACCACATAATGACATTGTATATATTTGTTACCTTGGATGTAATCGTCTCCTTGGTATTGTGAGTCTCCCATTATCTCTTATTTTAAGGAAAGTGGGACGAAAAATACCCTCTATATAAGGATCACATAATCATCATCTAATGACATACCATGTATCATGTCACTAAATTTCATCGCTCTATGCATTGAAAAACAATCACAATTGGATTCTTAAAAAACCATAACATGGTACCATAAAGATGATATTATCAGAAATGAAGGACATCCCAATAATCCATTGTTATTAAAAGTATCAATCCACAAACCAGCCAATAAAATCATGAGGAAGCACTATTCTTTTAATATATGTTAACCAATTACTAATAAACCAACCTGTTATCACTATGATAATCGACAATGACATTGAAATTAGGAAATTAATACACCACATTGGAAATGAATGTCAATTGATAGTATACCTGGTTCCTATTACATAACCATACGTCGTTCAATTTAAATATATAGAGAAGGATCATATGTTATGTGTAGACAAAAAACTTATCTCTAAAGAGATATTATCAGCAACACATAAAATCATAGACTAGGAATTCCAAAAATAGGTAATGGGTACGATAGTTATACATGGGGGTTGTAGATAAAATGAACCATAAAATACTTCCTTTCCCCTATACAATAGTTTTTCTACCAAAAGAACACCTTATTAATCATATTATTCAAATAACCAAACCCTCACTATAGAAGTATCATCATTGGATATGTGTTCAGTCTCATTTTTGGAATTTTAGACTTCTATTCACACTTTTTTGGCCACTATGGAAACACTCTTTTAATTATTACCAGAGTTATGGGAAATAAAAAGAAACATGGATGGATATAATGTTATTATTATCCTATTAAACCAATAATTCACCTCATCTAAATTATGATTAGATATTGTTTCTGATAAATCACTACCTTATTTTTCTCCAGGTCCACTAATATACTTTTATCAAAAAAATTCCATAATAATTTCACCTCGTAAATCCAAATGTTAAAATTCAATATCATAGCCTGAAACTAATTTACTTGATGTATTTTCAATACCATCTCAAGATCCCTATCATTCATCTCTAGTGTTTTTGAGTATATGTGGGTTTCATATATATACACTACAATGAATGAGTCATGTTACTGGTGTATGATCTTATTCACGAGGGAGATTAAAATTAATAGTGGATTAATCATTCCAAATAACATCATCATATACTTATATATCCAATATATTCTTGGAAACTATGCATATGGTATTTCACCATCTCTAACTCTCAACTAGTGATATCATCATTTGAGATCAATACTAAAGATCTACTAGGACCCCAAGAATTGATTTAAAAGATAATAAATCATTGTAAAAGAAAATATATTCTTCCCTATAAAATGATTTGACATTTAGAAATTCGTTTACAGTTTAAGAGTATAATTCCTCTATAAGAAAAATCGGTTCTCCCAATGTTTAAGTAATCCTCCTAAAAAATCACTTATATTCCATGTTCTTGAGACGTGCCTTCATCTCCCTCAACTCAACTATATCCAAATTATAAGGGGTATCCAAATGATAAATGATTCTATAATGAGGGCTCAATTAATTTCAGATCCTATATGAGCCGAATTTCTTATGAATTATTGTTGAAATACAAATTAATATGCCTCCACAATTGGAGGAATATCTATGCTGATTTCCACTAATCCTGATGAAATATACATGACTAAAATATGTGTATGATGAAAAATGTATGAATCATGTCTATAGAAACCTTACCTTCATCCATTTCCCAATATCCAATTATCATGTACATCTCTCTGCTAACATTTTTGTGGAGACTGGATCATTGAAAAGTCCCTACTGATTCATATTTATAGGTTTGTGGTATTTCTATTTATTCTATTTGTATTCTCTGTCATTAACATTGGGAGGACTTGGATAAACTATTTCTGAGTTTCTCTATAGCAGCCTATATGTGGAAGGAAATTTATGATATTTTTGAGGATCAAATACATAATGTTTCTTTTGTCCAATACATTATTGATGGTATGTTATTTTTTCATTTATCTCTTATGTTGTTGATTATTTTCTAGTTTTTTGTTGCTGAAAAAGTTCATACCCAATGGTTGGTGAGAAATAAGGGTTTTCATGTTGGAGTTGGTTTCAATACTCAGGCTTTCCTTACTGGAATTTTTTCAGTACAAAAAAATGTAAACCTTCTTCACAATGTTTATTATCACAACTCGGTGCATGATTTTTCAGTTCTTAGGAATATCAAGGTTAAAGGTAATTTTAAGTGTCGTGTGGGTACTATGGAAGTTTTTTTGGCATCCTACTTTTTTGGGTTGAATTAAAATTAATACTGATGGATATTCTAGAGGAAATATGGGTCCTTCGGGTAATGATTTTGTTTTCAAGAATAGCATTGGTGATGTTTTGGGTTTCTCCTTTTGCTCTTGTGGTATTTCCTCTTCTATTGAGGCTGACATAGCATGGAGTCAATTCTGCTCTGCATTTTGCTAAGCAGATGGGTTTGAATAGGATATGGTTGGAGTGTGATTCCACCCTGGTTGTTCATGAAATCAGAACATTTTCTACTCATATCCTTTGGAGGCTTATAAATATATAGATTAATAGTATGCGGTTTTTCTCATCTATTGAATTTATTATTACCCATTTTTTCAGGGAGGGAAATTCTCCCACTAATAGTTTGGATAAAAAAAGGAGAAGATGGGGGGAAATTTTCTTGGTCTGATCAAATTTCAGAGGATGTCATCTCTATTTTTTAATGGGAAAAATGCAGTTTTTCTTCATTTAGAATGTATTGATTTGTTTCCATTTTTGAAATGATTCAGTTTTTCTAGTTCTTGACTAGTATATTTTTCAATTTTTATCTGATTTATATTGTTTTTATGGGATTTTGTGGTTTAGTTCTTGCGGAATTTCTCTTGGATCATAGTCGAGAGATGCTACTAAAAGTCATGATGGTGTCATGGATTAATCAACTAGTTTATCTCTGGCTGTTCGATTGACCTGGGATGTATTTGAGTGGTTGTTAGGGGAATCAAAAATTTAGGATGGTAGATAGTGGTCTTTTTTCATTATTGTTCTCTGCCCCATGGTGGTGAGGTTTTCCTCCCTCATCCACATGGCCTTGAGATGCATGAGCATGTGTGCTCCCTCAAGCCTCTGTTTTTCTATGCACTGCTTCTACTTAGCTGTGGTGTGGTTTTTTCATTTAAAATTTTCTTTATAAGTTTTGGATCTTTTTGGTTTTGGGTCTTTTATGTTAATGATTTTTGTGCCTTGGGTTTTTGGTCTTAGCTGGGTTCTCCCCATACCCATTACCTAAAAAAGGTGTTCATTTTTTTACTTAAAAAAGGGGTTTTCCCCATATTTTCAAAAAAATTAAATGATTACCATATTTTATAGTAATTAATATGATATTGGAAACTAAGCGACCAATATTTATTGAGAATCCCATATAATATTATCATCTCTAGAATTATGATGTCCCCTGACTTCCATAACAAAAAATTCATGTAAGAGAATTCAATAATTATTTTATATGGAACCATTTCATTCCCAGTAGTGTATCATGAGATATAAACATATAATAATGTTTTTAGAGTATGTGATGTCCTTAAATATGTTGTGTATAGATAATGGAATGGGAAGAAACAATATAAAAATGTTTTAGACAACAAAAATGTAACTAAAACCAAAACATGAAGAATAAATGTTCCATCACCAAAATCATCTAGAGTATGGTCTACATTCTAATCTCATTCTTACATAGCTCTATGATCTTATCCATGGGATTTTTTCTACTCTTAATGTTCATCATTTTAGAATGCAGTTGAGGGCCTCAGATGGATCCTATGGTCATAGATCCTGTCTGTTCCCCAACCTTATATAACCACATGTTAACAACCCCAAACCCAGTAGACCATAGTCAGTTGTTATTTCATTTCAAAATCATATATATATATATAGGAGATCACATCCCCAAAGATCTATCATTTTATCATTCATAAATAACTAGATACATAAATGGTTCCCTTATTACATTGGTAATTAATCATTGAACACTAAAAAGGGAAAAAAATTGATTCCATGACATGTATAAAAATATTTCTTCTTAATAACATAGGAAGGATTGAAAATAAAAGTGTCATATCAAACACTCAGTTAGGGTTACTTGAGTAAATAATTATTGAGGAAAATTTAAAAAGGAAAATTCATTATGGGAAGGTAAAAAACTAAAAAACTTATGCCATCAATTAAATGAGAATCAAAATGAATCCCTATATTTTTTCACATTGAAAATTTCATGAAAAATATTTATTGAATATTGAATAAATAAAATTATTATTTATAAGATGTAATTTATCTATAAAATTAACCATTATACCATCAAGAAATATTTTTTTGTAGGTAGAAACTAGTTTGATTCTTCATGGAAACAAACATAAAGGCTTTTCTACCATCAGTTTGGTCTCACAAGGATTTTAAATTAATCAAGGGGTTATATAATTCTAGGCCCCAACCATAAATACAATTACAGATAATTGTTAACATATATATTTAATTTAAGAACAATATGTATTATTAAAATATCTACATTTATTAGAGGGTACATATTTATCAATAATTCCCCAGTTAAAAAAATTAATAGTAAACACCATTAGTAAATATTGTATATTTCCTAGACAATAATCATATCCATTATACAAGAACTATGAATATTCAAGTGTAATGTAATTGAAATTGAATAATAAACTCAATTTTATAGTATATACACAACCTAAAAAATATTAAGATTACAATACCATGTGTGTCTTAATAAAATGGAAATTGATAAGAAGTCCCTTAACACATGAACGAAATAATTTTCCACATGTATGTAATATATTAGATAATAAACTCTAATTCATTAAATACATAATTCAAAAACTTGTTTAGAACTATTTTCTTTTTTTACAATTTTATTAATTAAAAGTACGACCTCTTGATGAATTATAATATTGAATTTCATCATTCTAGTAGTGATCGATACCCTAGGTTTTGATGACCAGTTTTGTTGTATAAAATTTTGGATGTTCATACAAAATAGAAATAGTTTTATAAAAGTTAAATTATATATTATTAGGGAACATAATTAGTTTGAAATTATATTATTTATAATTTGGTTATATTTACATGAATGAATCATTAGACAAGACTTCAATGAAATTAATTTAATTTGTTAGACCATCACAATATCATATCATTTTATTTAATATCATGTATGTATATATTAGATCCATAACTTTATATAAAATATAATATTTATAATGAAATATTATATAACCATAATATTGGTTTTATGACCATCCTAGAAGGCATTAATGGAAAATGAACATACATTATACAAGGTGGAAGTAAATCAAAACATCACAGATGATTTTTCATTTTTTTAAATAAAAGGGATAGGGTAAGAGGTTTGACGAGGGATATTAAATTGAAATAAAAAAATTATAGTATATATATAATATTGGTTTTATTATTCAAGTTTGGATAGATTCCATAAGGAAATGATGTGAATGGAAAATAAATTAAAATAATTTAAAAATATACTGAAAGAGGATCTTACTTTTGGTAATGAATCTAGTTATGAACCTCCTTACGGAACTTCTGATTAGGCTTTTTATTGTAACATCAATACTAAAAAGTGGATAAAATTCTTGATAGAGTAATTGAGTATAATTTTAGAAATATATAAGGCGTATAATGTGTGAGCATAATAGGTGGTGAGGGGGTGGTATTTAGGGTAGAGTAGAATGGTGTTCTTTGATTATTTTATTAATTTTTTATTATTATGGCTCTAGAATATCAATAGTGATGATTCTTCTGACCAATTATACTAAATAGTTTATTTTACTTCTAAATAATAGTTCTAAAAACTTTAATATGTCATCCATGAATCAATAATTCAAGTATTTCTCTAGTACCGTAAATTATAATATTTCCCAATTCACCATAAATTTAATTATTTTAGATAAATCCCAAAATTCACTCGATTTTTTTTTATGTGTATAATTCTGAAAATGGACTCCCTTTTATGAATATAATTTTATAAATAGTAGAAATATAATTTTTAATTTAAAATAGTATTTATTTGGAAAATAATGATCTTTATATTTTAACTGATTTGATCATATTTTAGGACATTAATTATGGTCTCATAAAAATATATTATAACCATAATAAAACAGAAAACATAATTTATGAATATATATTATGAAAACAAATATTTTATTTAAATATAATATTTATAAAATTGTAAATAAAAAATTATGATTTAGAAAAATTACAAAACATAATTTATCATTTTTAAAAAATTTATTTACTTATTCCATGATATAAATATATCATATTTTTTACTTATGAGATAGAAAAACAATATTTTTACTTTTATACATTAGGTTATCATATTAATGGGAACATTACTATTCCTAGCAGTCCCATTACTATTTCAACAGTCACATTAATATTTATTAGTATATCACTGTATGTTTAAGCAGGGTGTTGTGAAAATGTAATATATAGAATGAATTGAATTTTTTAATAAGATTAATGACATAAAATATTTGGGAGTTATACTCAAAAAAATATATTTATGAGAAAACACTAGAATATCCCTATATTTGTACACCATCGACATGAGGTATAAGGTATTATGAATAATATTCAATAATGATTGAAAATCCCATTGTTGAAATATTATCAAAATTAAACCGAGTGGGATGAATAATCCACACTATACTCCCACTACATACCAATACTTTTTTATATTTCCATGGTTTTTGAATTAGTGATACTATGAGAGGATCTAATCATAGAAGTATGGGTTCCACCGTTCTAATCACTTAATTCTAAATGAAAACCAACTACTTGATTCTCTTATAGACCCTTATTGTTTTTCAAGTCCATTTATAGATTCTTACAGTATATCACTAGATTAAAGAGATTGACCTATCAAATTATGTTAGTATAAAGTCTAATATCAAAATTCAGAGCCTTATAACCGTCAAGTTTTCAAAAGGGTAGTGAAACACAATGTAGCTTATTGAAATGGGAGAGTATGAAGATACCAACTAGGAACCCTTCTCTAGGATAATGATCTCTAACACATGGTCAATCATTAACGTATTGGAAATGAATTCCCCCAGAAAACATTTCCCTAATGTTCTCCTACTAGAGACCGTCAGGTATGATAATCTATATCACCCTTCCCCATAATCTCTCGATGGGTGCCTATAACATAAAAACTGAAAGCATCACTATAATATCCATGGTTTCCTTAATGAAGTCAAGTAGACACTTGATGGTGGGGAATACCCCTTGTGGGAGTATCCCAACCAATATTGGAAGGCGGTCCCACCAATCTCCATTAATAAGGAATCCTCTAAAAATTAATGGAAACATTTTTAAAAAATAAAGTTATTATGATATGTACCATTAGGCCTATGTGATCAAAAAAATTCTCCCTAGAATCTAAAATTGTCCAATGGAAGATACCTCATGACACTGACCAAAGCCTCAATCATTATTCATTATTCATAGTCACATATATAAAAAAACAAAACAACATTATCTTGTCAAAATAGTTAATTTTATCATAGATGTATCCCATAATCATGTAAATAGATATACCACAATGAAAAAGAATTGTATTTTATTTCTAATAGATTGAACACATTGAGTCATTAAAAAAACTATTATCCAAAAAAATGGTTATATAAGTTCCATGTTATCCTACATTGCTAGTCATGATTAATGAACTCAACTAAAATATTATTAACTAGAATAGTAGTCATGTCAATGGTAACTTGAATTTCCATTACACATGTGATAGCTAGGAATGTTGAAACTCTACTACCTATGTCTTGTATATACAATTTCCATTCCATCATGTTCCATGTCAATAAAAATGAAAATAATAATATTGTGCTTTGATACCTTTTTATAACACCATGACACAAACCTCAGGGTCTAAGAGTGCTAAAATATCAAATGTGTACCACCCCTACACAAAAAAATACCACCAATTAGCAATGGATTGAACAACATTAGTGTTGATACTATGCTCTTAGTATGAAAACCTTTCCCAAATATTATTAAAATATTATAAAAATTCATATTAATAAAACAATGGTATAATAAAATTGAACCCAAATCATAAAAAAAAATCAGATACCTCTTTCAAATGTGAAATTATTTTATATAGATTTCAATTAGTAAAAAATAAATCTACACTGTCCTTTAGAGAATGTCAGAGTAGCACACATAGATATATTTTTTTAAATCCCATCCTTTTTCTAAATTCACCATTATATTTCATGGATCCCTATACATGATGTTTTCATAGGAATTGAAATTAAAATACAAGATGTGAGTAGTAAAACATCATAGGAGATGACTAACAAGTTTTTATCCAATGTGATCATTTAAAATAGGTGTATATCTTGATAATAATAAACGTACAAGAAACAATAACAATAACTTTCCAAGAACATGTCTTCTAACCAATCCACTAGGACCCCTGACCATACCATCTTTATCTCCATTCCAGATGGATGATCAAATATTGTAGCTGTAATCAATAAATTAGTCAGGGTCATTGACATGATACTCTATATCCGCAAGGCATCATGTCTTGAGTCTCTCCACAAGGATGACTAGAGAACATATACTCTGTATCCACAAGTCATTGAATTATATCTTTTCCAATTGGTATATTTATGGAATGTATTTTGATGATGATTCATATGTATAACATGATACTACCACTAGTATGGGTCCACCATCGTTAATCACTCTATATTATTCACACTTCCCCACTATGAGGAAATCATACCATAATAGTCCCCATTTCTTGAATACAAATAATAACCCCCAACAAAATAGTAAAAAAAATTACAATGTACAAAATAATAAATAATGAAAGGCATGTTATCATGAGAATATATTAGAAAACCAATATTAACATGCCTTTATCATCAAATATAGAAGCAATTTTCCTAAGAAAACAGAAGTCACCATTCCTCATAAATGGATTTGATAGGCTACACACACCCACATGATATCACACTCATCTATATAAAGAAAAAAGAAAAGAAAATAATCATCACATGTAAATATGATTATAAAATATTCCAAAAAGATAAGGATAGTTATACCACCATGTTTTGGATGAATAAAATCATGCTACATCATTGAATGAATATCGAAAATATCACACATCTATGGAGAACGAGATCACACATTTGGGGATGTGTAACTCATGTTATAGTTATTCAAGAAGGAATTTTGAAAAAAAAAACTCAATATTATTAAATGTTAATAATGATGGATTTATAATAAAATACCTTTGGTAGTGTGTCAATAGAATAAAATCTGATAATTTTTTTGGAGGGGTTATTGATTCACTAGATGCATTGATATTTCAAGAATGGTTTATGAATTCATCAAAAATTAGAGAAGGATTCATAGAGTCAGGATAATAATCATTGATCCATGATCAATCAATCAAGGGAAAATAGAATCTTCTAGATATTCAATATGAATAAGATCTCATAATGATCATTATATGATGACATACTTAGAAACATTCACTGATAATGAAATTCATAACTCTGTTTATAGTGGGGATATTATTGACACATTTAATCCTATACCATGCATTTCAATGAATCATAATATAATTGATTTATTATCAATTTTCAATGGAGAAGTGTTTCATGATGTTTAATCATAAACACATACATGTTGAAAACTCTTTATCAATGGTAGATCTCATTTGGATCATGAAATGATGTAAACATACTAGATCATCAACTAATCCTTCAATAAAGAAAGAAAACATACTTTGATACTAATATTTTTAATAGATAATTCATATATACAAGAGAATATATAATGGAGGAATAATTATTTGACATGGATGTAATGAAAAATCACCATTCTTTCTTTATTAGACCAATCAACATTTGGAGATATAAGTGGAGGAGAATTGGAGAGTCTTAGTACAAGCAAAAAACTATAAAATTTACATTAGTTCTAGGGGTTGTTCATTTAGATATTCATTTAGGTTAAGATATAAGTAGAATATAAATTATAAGAGTTCATTTACTGAACCCTCACTAGGCGCACCGATAACTCGATGGGTCTTTCTAAGGAGACATGGGTACATTCAACTAGTTAGTATGCCTAGTAGAACAACCAATGTTCTACTATGTTCCCTAATGGGATAATGGTACCCTATTAAACAACCCATGGGGTCTATTTAATCAATTAGAGCTATGAGACTCCAGTAGGATGGATAGTGGATTCCATTAATAAATTAGATGTTATTTTCCTACCACCCCATGGGGGATTTTCAAACAATAATTCCAAGAATCAGTTTCTATACCCTTGCACACAAAATGAAACTAATAATAGTAATTTTAGAGAGAGAGGAGAAAATAGGAACAAAATTATATAAACATATCATATCATTCATTTAAAAATAGAGGATGCTACATTAGGTTATTTCATGGATAAAATAGAATAGAAGGAAACAATTTTATATTCCATGTACCAAAACATGAAAGACATCATTTTCCCAAAAGCATACTAAACCCTTATATGCACCCCAATTTAGCTGAGTCACTTCTCTGAGATACCATTATCCAATAAAATAGAAACACATGGCCTAATAAAATTACTAATGTTTTTGGAAAAAAATTCATGAAATTTGATTTTGCAAGAAACCCTCTAAACTGATATTAAACACTAATATTCACAACATTGTTTTATGATTACAAGGCATATTGTCCATTATTAACGAAAATTAACATTTATAATAAAAACTATTTTTACATACCTAAAAGAAGAAAAATCATATTACTAAAATTAATAAAATTTTTTAGAAAATAAATTTTTTTATTAAAAATTAAATGACCGCATGAAAATTTTTAGGTTCAATATATTTTATATTACATGATTCATTATATATGGTAATAATTATTCAATTATGTCCAATTATAGAGGATTGTAAACCCTCTAAAAAATAATAAAACACTAATTTTTGTAACAACAACATTACAAATATAACGTTTAGCCTTGTAATACCCATAAATTTTATTCATTAATTAAAATAATACAAATAATCCCTTATAATATTCAATCTGTTCTTAAAACTATAGATTTAATGAAAACCCATAAATTTTAAAAAAATTACATTATATAAGGACTATATTGATCAATATTATTTTGATTCTTCCTAACATTTCAATGTGCATGTAAGAAATTATACATTCTAAACAAATAGTGTTTCTATAACCCAAATAACTTGGCCACTCATAATTAAATTAGAGTGAATAAAATTATATATGTAAATAAATAATATATACATATTCCATGTTTTAATCATTCAAGATGTGTGAGCTTGAAAAATATCAATAATATGTACCTAATGGGATCCTTCCACCACATTATTTCCAACTACCCAGAAATTATAAAAAGACATTCAAAGTTCTCTATTATTGGTGGTATTCTTGTAAAATTACTATTGTAGATTCGAGAAAATATAATTCAAATTTTACATTGATCTTAATACTGATTGGATTGTTTCATTGAGGTGTATCTTAAGTTATTTAATATGGATTTTATAGGATTTCCAAAATATTTATAGAAGAATATTAAAAACCCTATATGCCCAAATTATCCATAATATATTCACCATGCATGGAAATTGAAGAACATTTTATACATGTTTCATGGTTGAAGAATTCTCTATCTCAAATGATAAATCATGACGATTCTCACTAAAGAGACAAAAAATGTTTTTTTCTTCTTTGGGATAACAAGGATTATTGGAACAATGATGATATAATTATGATTCCCATATGTCTAGAGGGGTTTCTACACCTCCACATTTTCATGGATCAATGCTATAAAAACTAATAGATCATCAAATATCAGTTAATCCAATTGATGATCATAATAACCAATAATCAAAAGGGATCACATTTATTTATATAATCATCATCAAATCTATAAAGTTAGTAAATACATGTCATCCATAAATAACATATCGAGTACTATAATATTCATTAAATCCAATTAAATAATCTATTAAAAAACCTCAATTAAATTAAATCCATGTTTAAAAAAATATAATTTTCTATAATCTAATGAAAACAACATTTAAGGGATATAGTTGATACATGATGTTATATTGTTGGGGATAGATTATTCTCATGTTGCATCATTGGCATCAAACAAAATATGGTACCAATATATTCTTAGTCTCTTACTTTTTGATACATTGCAAGAAATGAATTTTAATATATATGGATCACATAAGTATTTTTTTACTATCCACCAAATAATCAATCATTTACATAGAATATTTTATGGGCAGTATTCAAAGTGTCACAATTCTGTGTCAATCCTTTCCATCTTATTCCGATAGTGTTTATAAATCTCTTTAACACATTGTAAAAAAATCATCCGAAACATAGTCATTTTATAAGTGGATATTTTCACAAAACATTGAATAATGTCTAGTGAATCTCATATTTATGAGGTATTAATGTTTATTTAATCCAAAGAGGAATAGAAAATCAGTACCCAATATGAAAAAATAAGATTCTATCATTGACACATGGAGAATTTTTTTATGCTTTCTAAATTATTAGAAGGATAAAAAATATTCTTAATATTGAAAAAAATTTAAATAGGTAAAGACAAATTATTCACATTTTCCATTTCAAACAACATTCTTAATCTTCCAATATAAATATCCTAATTGAGTCTAAGTAGACATAATTGTAACTCCACAAAATAAAAAGAATGTATATTATATTTCATAGTGTTTATGACACAAAACAAAAAGCGTAAAATGGAATATCACATCCCAAGATAGTAAAATAAATTTAATTTATTATGTCACGGCCCGTCCCCTGGGGCCTGTATCATGACTACCCCAAACACGCCTTCCATAGGCCAGTGGCTGGCGACTTTCACTAAAGACGCAATTCCCTAAAACTAGGAAGGCTTTGCCTTTATAAATCGTAATCACACACAACTAGAGTACAAGCGGAAGCAAACACTATCTAAAATCTGTATAAAAATTGTACTGAAAGAATAAGGGGGCTAGAATACAAGCCCAAATATAAAGTAAAAATACAACTAAAAACAAGTATAACTGAAAAGGGATAAATAGCTGAAAGGTGAAAGCAGCTCCTGGATCGTCCTCCAGGGTTCCTACCTAAAGGGTAGGTACAGATGGCCTCCTCAGCACTCCACGTTCGTCAGACTCCACTGTGTATTGATACGTCATAAGGTCCTCCTCTGGGTACCGTCCAGTCCAGGCCCTCTCAGACCCCATCAAAGCTGTCTGTCATCTGCATCCAACACAACAAGGTGCGGGCATAGCCCGTGCAAGGGTGAGTATAACGATACTCCGTAAGGACCCTGAGACCCTCAAGGTCTCACAAAATCCATCACGGATAAACCAAAAATTATGAAATCAACGGATAACCATTACTTAGGTATATGCCCATACATATACCTATGTTATCAGGTAACCCATCTCAACCATGAGGAAAAAACAAAGGTCATTGACTCTGCTCAAACCAGGATTTTCATTATTGAAACCATGACTACTGGAGAACTCCTGCTCTGTTGAGTACAGTGGGAAGGTTGTGACTCCGAGGCGCTTCTCACTAACCTTGGACTACTGAGGTTCTCCTCCTATCGAGTACCGCGAGTCTGCTGCAAACTACCAGGCACTCCGTCTGCTATGGTTATGCAACAAAATTCCAGGTGCTCCCCCAGATAGCCTACAGAGGTACTCCTCCTGTCGAGTACCATGGGTCTACTGCCAACTACCAGGTGCTCCGTCCTCCATGGGTCTGCCTCCAAATACCGAGCGCTCCCCACTGGTCTAGTCGAATCACTCTGAGTAGAATCGGTCAAGCAGTCATCAGGTATACAGCTACTAGGTCTCCGCACTCTGTCTGCTCGTCACCAGAAGGATCATCTCTACGAGCTACTGGTCGATACTCCAAGGGTCACGATGTCTCACTTAGAAGTATCTCAATGGACCACCATGTCATAGGGGTCTCAACGCAACAGACGACACGTCAATCAGACGCCCGGTGTGTGAGTTATTAGCATTTGAGTCCTGGGGCCCGGTTGGATTTGTGTACGAACCAACCTGAACGTGACTAAACTATACCCCAAACATCAGTGGGGTATACTTCAAGGGACATCTATGCTCCAAGAATACCGGCGCCACTAACGGTTCATCAAACGGACGTCTGGTTCCAAAGATATGGCCCAAGATGGTAATGGGTCAGTAATGGGCTCCGGTCCGATCTAACCCGGTCAGACCGACTTGGCCCAACCCTGTCTGGGCCGACCCAGTCTGGGTCACCCGGTCAGACTCACTAGGTCTGAACCGACCCATTGGGCGGGTCAGCCCGATATGTTTTGACCCGATCCGATGGGCCCGGACCAATGAACCGCGAGGGCAGTTTGGCCTGGTTGACGCCATGTAGGCGACTCGGTAACTCGGCCCGGGAGATCGGGCCGGTTCAGCCAGCGACACCGCGGGGGACACCGTGGGTCGGCTTGAGAGGCCAGTGGCTGGGTGGATAGCGGGATGGCCGAGCGGGGCACGGGCAGACCGGCTGGGCACCGACAAGCTGCAGGTGTACTGGGAATGGCGCGACAGGCCTCGGCAGGGCGTGGGGGCGTCGGGCAGGGGGCGGGGGCACCGGGCAGTGAGCGGGGGCACCGAGAAGGACACTAGCAAGGTGCAGGGCGCCGGGCAGTCCACAACAGTACACGGGGCCTGACAGGTTTCCGGCAGTGGCGTGGGGGCATCGGGCATGTTGCCGGCAGGGCACAGTGCACCGACAGGGCAGGCCAGCGCGTCTGGGGCGTGGTCTGCATGCCGGCAGGGCCGGGCAGCGCGGTCAGCGTGCCTACGGGGCCGGGCAGCTTGGTGTAGGGGTGCGGGCAGCGGGCCGGTGGGGCACGAGCAGTGCACTAGGGGTGGGCAGTGCTCGGGTAGGCGTTTTGGGAACCTCTTGGCCGACGATGTTTGGCCAAGAACACCGGTGCGCCACAGGGGCAGCGCGATTCGTGGAGGCCGCGGGTAGCGTGGTCTCGTCATTGCCGCCTTTGTTTCCTAGACGTAGAATTCCACAAAATAGAAGAAAATTGACGGAAGATATTGGGCCGTGATAGGTCACCCTGAATCCTCCATGTTTAAGGTGATAACAAACGGATCATTAGTATGAAGCACAACTACCACTGTTCTTCATTTTGAGGGAAAGGAAGAACATGGGGAAAAGTTCGTACTTTACATAAAAATAAAACCCTTACCTTGCTTGACGATTGTTCATTGACGAAGTCATGGGAAAAGGAGGTGTCATTTTGTTGTTGTCAGAAAAAGAAGAAGCCGAGGATGGCATCGACATTCTTCGTGGGTGAGGCTTCCCATTCTTTCCCCGATCGAAGAAGAAGAAGAAGTTCGTCGACGTTCTTCGCATTCTTTGTGTTCATCGTTTGAAGAATGGTTCTCCATTGAGATCTTTTTGTAACCATATCATAGGAAGAGAAATTCCAACCCCAAATAAAATTATAGTCTACCTATTATTTAATGTGTTGATAGGTATTTCAAAAGGTTGAATTAAAAACCCGGATCCACCCAATTAAATCATGTGTGTTGGCACAAGTTAATTAGGGGGGGGGGGTGGTTCGATAAGGTGTGGAGAGGTGGAGAGTCTCTCCCACATTAATGAGGGAGATTTGAGATGTTAAGATCTCCTCCCATTGATGAGGGGTTGGGTGGACTCGTGTGGTCCCCACCACAATTAACCTCACATGGGAGGTTGGGTTCGGGTAGGCCCCACCACCATAACCACTCATGGGAAGTTAGGGTGTGGCGGTCCCACCACAAAATCTCATGTGGAGGTTCCAACTACCTGCACTCACATGGAGGCTGGAATAAAATAAAGTGTGGCTACACTTTATTTTATAATTTTGTTTTTTAAAAATCCAAAAAACTTACTTTTATTCCTGACCATCCGCCATTGAGGTTAAAGTATTCTTAAGTGAAAACTTGTACTGTGAGTTCAATGGTGCCCTCGAATTTCAATTTTGAGCACCGGTTCAAAAGTTATAAAAACCCGCTCGTACGTTTACTGAACGTACGCGAAAAAAACTTCAAAAATTTATTCCAAACACACCGGGCCTCAGAATCAATCGACACCAAGAAACTGTGGACTTGTAAAATTCCCATGTATTTAAAAAAAATTCCATGGGAATTATGGGTCTTTAAATTCTAGCCACCTCAGGGATTTACGTCCCCATAAGCTAAAACTCGAACTAAGGGAACAAAAGGGGGTACTGAGCCCTCATATGTGCCTCCCGCTCCCATGTGCTCTCCTAGAGGTTCCCGTGCTGCCAATGAACGTACAACAAAGGTGAGTCCCGTAAGAAGACGTGGTTGCCATCCTCAAATTCTAGAGATCTCCATCTCCTGTCAGCATACGATTTGTGCCTGCTCTGTGTAGGCTTCATCCACTCCTGGATGATCTGCACCTTCTCAGTGGTAGCCCATACAATCTCTGGTCCCACTAGTGGTGACTCCCCTTGGTCTGTCCAGCACAGTGGCAATCTGCAAGGTTATATGTACAAGTCCTCAAAAGGTGCCATACCAATTGTGGAGTGAGAGATGTTGTTGTAGGAAAACTCTACCAAAGGTAGGTGATCCTCCCAGCTACGACCGAAGTTGAGGACAAATGCACATAGCATGTCCTTAAGGATCTAGATGGTTCTCTCGGTCTGACCATCAGTCTAAGGATGGAAGGCGATGCTCAGAAGAAGCTGTGTCTCGAAATCCACCGGCAACCCCTTCCATAGCCGGGAAGTGAAGAGCGTGTCACGGTCAGAGACAATAGAATAAGGTACTCCTTGAGAACACACTACCTCCTACACATAGAGGCATTCCAAGCTCTCAACTGAGCCCTGATCTCTAATCAGTAGGAAGTGGGCCGACTTGGTGAGTCGGTCGATGATCACCCATATCAAATCCCGACACCTAGATGTACGTGGAAGACCTATCACGAAGTCCATGGATATCTCATCCCACTCCCACTCTGGGACCTCTAAGGGTTGAAACAAGCCTCCTGGTACCTGGTGATCTGCCTTCACTTGTTGAAAAGTGTGGCATCGTGAGACAAACATTGATATCACTATCTTCATACCTGGCCACCAGTGTTTTCATCAAAGGTCCTAGTACATATTCTCCACTACTGGATGTACCACTAGAGGGGAAGTGTCGAAGTCTCTCAACACTTCCTTCTGAAGTGCAACTGGTACCATGGTACGTTCTCTGAATAGGATGACATTCTCCCCAGCTTCAGAAAATCCATCAGGTGCAAGCCCTTTGGATATCTGAGCACATCGCGTCTCGCAGTCAGCGTCCCCATGATGTGCCTCCCTGAATCGCTGACAAAGTTGGGGAGTGACTGTAAGATACTGTAGATAGGATGCTCCATCTTTATCCACAAAAGATATCTGTGAGGCATCCAGCTGCTCTGTCGCCTCACCAAGAAGTTGTATACCAGTCCTCCTGCTGAGGGAATCTGCAACAATGTTCCCCTTCCCAAGAGTATAGACTATCTCGAAGTCATAGTCATGGATGAACTCAAGCCATCATCACTGTCTCAGGTTCAGGCCCTTTTGAGAGAAGATATACCTGAGACTCTTGTGGTCGGAGTACACGGTAAAACGTTCGCCCATCAGATAGTGCAACCACATCATCAAGGCGAAGACCACTACATCTAACTTCAAGTCATTGGTAGTGTAGTTCTGCTAGTTCAGCTCATGCTATCACAGCTACTGAGAACTATATGTGATCACTTATCGCTCCTGCATCGGGACACACCTGAGTCTAGTCCCTAATGCATCGCAGTAGACTACGTACCCTATGCCTTTCTTTGGAAGCCTCAAGATGGGGGCACTAGTCAGGTTCTTCCTCAACTTTGGAAATCTCTACTGGCATCTCTATGACAACACAAAGGGTTTCCCCTTCTTCATCAAGGATGATAGCGGTGCTGCAACTCTGGAGAAATCTATAATGAATCTCCGGTAGTATCTAGTGAAGAATAGGAAACTCTGAACCTCCATTACACTCATGGGTGGTTCCCAAGAAAGTACCGCTTGAATTTTTGCTGGATCCACTACCACTACAGCCGCTGATAAGACATGTCCCAAAAAGTGAACCTCTCGAATCCAAAAATGGCACTTCGTGAGCTTACCACAAAATTGGTTCTCTCGGAGTGTGTCCAGTACTACCTGCAAATAGTAGGCATGCTCTTCCTCAGTAGTCAAGTAGATTAGTATGTTGTCGATGAAAACTTTGACAAAGCGATCAAGGTATGGTGGGAAGATCCTATTCATGAGACTCATGAACACTGTAGGAGTGTTGGTTACGCCGAAAGGCATAACGAAGAACTCTTAGTGGCCGTAACGACACCTGAAGGCCATATTCTGCACATCCATATCTTGAAATCTGAGCTGGTGATAGCCTGATCTGAGATCTATCTTCTAGAACCATCGTCCTCCCTTGAGCTGATTAAGGAGGTCGTCAATCCTCGAGAGTGGGTACTTGTTCTTCACGGTCACCTAGTTCAGGTGACGGTAGTCAACACAGAGCCTCAAGCTCCCATCCACCTTCTAGGCAAACAGAATCCGGGTTGCCCAGAGAGAAACATTGGGCCAGAAGAATCCCTTCCCATGTAAGTCCTCCAGCTATACCCTCAGCTCGCGAAGCTCACGGGAGACATCCGATATGATGGAGTAAATATAGGTGCCGTCTTGAGGGTACAAGTTAATGTAGAAGTCCACCTATCTATGAGGAGGTAGTCCTGGAACATAATCAGGGAAAACATCTGCGTACTGGTCCACCACTAAAGGATAAGTAAGACTCTCCTCATCAACTGCGCCTAGGGTAATGCAAGCCAACTGGTGTGTGATCGGTTGCACCCTCTTCCGAGTAAGTCTATCCTGTGCTTCAATGGTTCCCTTCTCACCGATGAAGGTGAACCTAGTCTCATCCGTGTGGACACACCACACTTTTCACCTAATACAGTTGATTAGACATGGACTGTAGATTACCAGTACACACCCAAGATGACGTCGTAAGGCCTCGACGCCACTACGAGGAGATCCCAGATGAAGCTATCGTCTCCTAGAGTAATCTCACACTACCGGAACCAGTGTGTAATCGTCGAGTCTGCTCCCATAGGAGTCTCTAGACATAAGGATCAATCCAACGGCTCCGTCAGAATCTCCGAACGAGATTAGTGTCAATGAAAGAGTGACTGGAACCTGTGTCTATAGGAACTAAAACTATGGTGGAATAGAAAAAGATAGTACCTCGTATCATATCTGGAGCACCATGGTCATATGATTTAGCTACCTGAAGCTAAGTTCTCCCCTGCCTGCCAGATCCATGTGGTTGGGGTGGTCCTCCTAGTAGTGGTGGCGGTAGCACCTCGTAACGTTGGCTGCCGCCAGCTGCTCGACCAGCTCCTCTACCACATCCTCATACACCCTTCAGACTGCCTTGATTGAACCTATGCCTCTGCCTGGGAGGTCCCTCAACTATCTGCTGATCATTAGAGTGGCGGGTCGGACAGTCACGAGCCATGTGAACAAGCCCGTCGTAGGGGTAAAACTGTCCGCTCCTGGCATGACTGGCTCTGTATACACTCTAGGTGCCCCGCACAACCGATCCCGAGTCGTGCGGTTGGACACCTGTAGGTATTTCCCTCTTGGACCTCAGCATCATCTGTCTACTGCCAGCTGTAGAAGAACCCACTGCAAGACGACTAGTGGTGGGTCTCGCTGCTGGAGACTGCTCAACAAGGAAACTTTCCACTAGGAGGGATCGCTCCAAAACTACTGTCTGTGTCAGGATGCTATGGGTGATAACTAAAGATCTAATATATCTTATGAGTCCCTATTCAAAGGTCCGGGCCTTGAAGAGTGTGCCCCATACCATATCAGTGGAGTAGAATGAGAGTTCTATGAACCTCGTTCAGTACGGTGCCACCGTCATGCTACCCTGATGTAGATGAAGTTGCTCATGTATACGCAACGCTCGAAGGATGGCTGGTACAAACTTTGCCAAAATTAGGCTCTCTAAGTCTGCCCATAGAAGTGTCGTCTCATAATGCATCTGGAGCATCAGGCTCCACCATCTGCCTACTGCTGCCTGGAGGAGGCTGGATGCAAGGATCACCATGAAGTCAGCTGGTGTCCCTACCAGTCTGAAGACTATCACCACAGCCTTCAGCCAATCCTCAGCCGCCTGTGCGTCCGTCTCTCCCTTGAACCTGGGTGGCCTCTGGCGTAGGAACTCGTGCAGTGTGCTCAAGCGGCGTGCACACTCTACTACTGGGGATGGTTGAATCGGTTGACAACCGATGAGTAGTACCACTGCTGCCTCAATTGGATGAGGTCCCTGTACTGAGGCCTCATAATTCAGTGGGTTGTCAATACGTACAACTCTCGGGGATCTAGCAGGTCATCCATGAGGAGGCATCCTGAAAGAAATAGATGCAACACGTTCAAAAGACTAAACCTGGTGAGCTGACCTGGTTTGAGATGACTTAAAGAAAACTTTTGAAAACACACATGCAATCATTTTTTTCATATACTAAGTCATAAATCAGTAGTCAGGGTCCAGGTGTATGGATACGTCGGCCACCCATTCTAACACTAGACACCCTGAACTGAAAACCACACATAGTTCCCTTTACACTATTGCTTCACAGAGAAGAAATATTAGAGTCCTAAGTTCTGCAGTAGAACCAAAATCCTCTGATTCCAATTTGTCATGACCCGTCCTCCGGGGCCCGTATCATGACTACCCCATGCCCGGATTCCACAGGCCAGGGGCTGGCGACTAGCAACAAATGCACAATTCCCTAAAACTGGGAAAGATTTACCATTATAAATCGTAAACACACAAAACCAGAGTACAAGAGAAAGAAAACACTGAGTAAAATCTGTATAACAAGAGTACTGAAAGTAAAAGGGGGGCCAAAATACTACCCCAATTGTAAAGTACAAATACAACAAAAAACAAGTACAACTAAAAAAGGGAAAAGCTGCTGAAAGGTGAAAGTAGCTCCTAGATCGTCCTACAGGGTTCCTAACTGAATGGTAGGTACATATGGCCTCTTTAGCACTCCACGTCCATCCAAATCCACCGTATACTGATACGCCGTAAGGTCCACCTCCGGGTACCGTCCAGTCCAGGTGCTCTCAGCTTCTGTCACCGCTGTCCATCATCTGCATCCAACACAGCAAGGTACAGGCCTAGCCCGTGTAGAGGTGAGTATAACGATACTCAGTAGGGACCCTGAGACCCTCAAGGTCTGACAAAATCCATCAAGGATGAACAACAAAGTATGAAGTCAATGGATAGCCATTATATAGGTATATTCCCATACATATTCCTAAGTTATCAAGTAACACATCTCAATCATGAGAAAAACACAAAGGTCATTGACTCATCTCAAACCAAGATATTTAGTATCGAAACCACAACTACTGGAGAACTCCTTCTATATCGAGTACAGTGGGCCTATCGCAACTTCAAGGCGCTTCTCACTAACCTTGGACTGCTGAGGTACTCGTCCTGTCGATTACAACATGTCTACTTCCAACTACTAGGTGCTCCATCCGCTATGGGTCTGCTGCCAAATACTAGGAACTCCCCCTAATAGCCTACAGAGTTACTTATCCTGTCGAGTACCGAGGGTCTACTACCAAATAATAGGTGCTCCACCCACCATGGGTCTACCACCAAATACTGGGTGCTCCCTACGGGGCTAGTCGAATCACTCAGAGTCGAATCGGTCAAGCTGTCGTTAGGTCTACAGCTACTAGGTCTCTGCACTCTGTCTGCTCGTCACCGGAAGGATCCACTCCACGAGCTACTGGTCGATACTCCAAGTGTCACGAAGTATCACGTAAAAGTATCTCAAAGGACCTCCATGTAAAAGGGGTCTCAACACAACAGATAATGTGTCAGTCGGACGCCCGGTCTATGTGTTATTAACATTTTAGTCCAGGGGGCCCGGTTGGATTCGTGTACGAACTAACCTGACTGTGACTCAACTATACACTGAACTCTAGTAGGGTATACTCAATGGGACGACTATGCTCTAATAATACCAGCACCGCTGACGATTCTTCAAATGGACGTCAGGTGCCAAAGATATGGCCCAAGAAGTTAATCGGTCAGAAATGGGCCCGGGTCCGGTCTGACCCGGTCAGACCGACTCGTCCCAACCCAGTCTGGGCTGACCCAGTCTCGGTTGACCTGGTCGGACTCACTAGGCCTGAACTAGCCCATTGGGAAGGTCAGCCCGCTATGTTTTGACCCAGTCCGATGGACCCAACCCAACGGACCGCGAGGGCGGTTCGGCTTAGTAGTCGCCACGAAGGCGACTCAGTAACTCGGCCGAGGAGACCGGGCCGGTTCGGCCAGTGACACCACAGGGGACGCTGCGGGGCGACACGGGAGGCCGGTGGCCGGGAGGCCAGTAGGTAGACCGTGTGGGGCACGGGTAGGCCGGTGGGTCACCGGTAGGCCGCGGGTGCACCGGGCTGAACACGGTAGGGCGCGGGGGCACCGGGCAGCGCTTCGGGGGCGTGGGAAGCATGCCGGTGGGGCCATGTAGCATGCTGGAGGGGTGCATGAAGTGTGCCAGCGGGGCACAGGCAGCGCGCTTGTGGCGTGGGTAGCACCTGGTGGCTCCGTGGGCAGGCGGGTCGAGCGACGCTGGACCGGCGATGTTTGGCCGGGAGCACCGGCGCGCTTCGGGGGCGGTGCAATTCGCGGAGGCCACGGGTAGAACGACCTCATTTTTCCACCTTTTTCACCTTTCCATAGAACACCCTAAAAGATATGAAAATCGACGGAGGATGTCAGGCCATGTTAGGTCAGCCTGAATCCTCCGCGTTTATGGCAATAACAAACGACTTGCTAGTATGAAGCACAACTACCACCGTTCTTCATTTTGAGAGAATGGAAGAACATGTGGAAAAGTTTGTACTTTTAATAAAAATAAAACCCCTACCATTCCTAAAGATTTTTCATTGAAGAAGTTGCAGGAATAGGTGGTGTCATTTCGTAGTTGTCGGGGAAGAAGAAGTCGAGGATGGTGTCAGCGTTCTTCATGGGTGACACTTCCCTTTCTTGCCCCGGTCGAAGAAGGAAGAAGAATTTCATCGACGTTCTTCGCGTTCTTAGTCAGAAGAACGGTTCTACATTGAGATCTTTTCCCAAAAATCTCATAGGAAGATAAATTCCAACACTAAATAATATAATATTTTGCCTATTATTTTTAGTGTTGGCATGTAATTCCAAAGGGTGAGTTAATAACCCAGTTCCACCCAATTAAACCACGTGAGTTGACACAAATTAATTAGGGGGGTTTGGTTCATTAAGGTGGGGAAATTTGGAGAGTCCCTACCTCATTAATGAGGGATAGTTGAGATGTTAAGGTCTCCTCCCATTAATGAGGGGTCGAGCGGCCTCGTGTGGTCCCCACCATAATTAACCTCACAAGAGAGGTTGGTTTCAGGTAGGTCCCACCACCATAACCTCTCATGGGAGGTTAGAGTGAGGCTGTCCCACCACCAACACACAAGTGGAGGTTCCAACTACCTGCACTCACATGGTGGCTAAAATGAAATAAAGTGTGGCTACACTTTATTTTATTTTTTATTTATAAAAAGCCAAAAACTAACTTTTATTCCCGACCATCTGTCGTCGAGGTGAAAGTCTTCCTAACTAAAAACCAACACTATGGGTTCAACGGTGCCCTCAGATTTTAATTCCGATCACCAGTTCAAAAGTTATAAAAACCCGCTCACAAGTTTTCTGAACGTATCCGAACAAAACATCAAAAATTGATTCCGGACACACCAGGCCTCAGAATCAAGTACCGTCAGAAACTACAGACTCATAAAATTACCATATATTTGAATAAAAATTCCACTGGAATTTCAGGTCATTTTATATTATATAGTGTTAAATGAATGCAGTAACGAGTCATCTAGTATAATCAATAATAATGACTTTCTTTGATAGCTTATGTTCATGAAAAATTGAGTTTTACAAAACAACAATATGTTATTAAAATATTTTTTTACATAATAAGATACAACCTAAAAATTACATTTATTTTTATGAGTAGTATTAGAAAAATTATACAAATATGTTTTTCAATTAAATGTATACCAATTAACAAGAAAATAATATAAAATCCAATTTAATATAAAGGACATGTTTTTAAGAAAATTTATTTTTATGCCTACCAAGGCATTTTACCAAAATAAATTTATTTAATTTAAATTAGTGAAAGATATTAATTAAATATATATTATATATTTTATAATGTATTTAATATATTCTTCTTTTAGATTTGATAAAAAAATATAATAATAAATCATGTTTTATGCATAAAAATAGAATTTTTATAAAAATAAAATGTCGTTCCATTTTTGTAGAACAACTATTCTAAAACATAATGTTGAAAAATTTATAAAATAAATTAATCAAAATAAATTTAAATTTTCAAGGGTAATGTTAAAATTATCTTAGGATGAATTTTTGGTATTTTTATATGAAATTTCATTATTTGATGAATAATCAAAAATACTGCATTTTTGTTGAAAACAACCATTTAATTTCATAAATTATTGTTGTTATAGTATATTGTGAATTCATTTTAATGATTAATTAGGTTAATTGTATATATATTATTCCAATTAATGAAATTTGGATAAAATTAATATTTTAGAAGGATATAATATCTTTTCAAACGATTGAAAATTTTCAATTTAAAACCCCGCATTCCATCACATCTACATGATTAATATTAAATTATGTTTCAACATTATGTGATTTTAATTTGAAAAAAAGGATCAAATATTTGGAATGATAAAAATTTAAAATTCATAGTAGGATAAACATAGTTTTTGTCCAAAAATATTTGTAATATCAATAAAACATAATAAAATTGATTAATGTGAAAATGAGTTAACAGAATCATTTAAAAATAATCTTAATGGGATAAATGACCTAGAAAAGTGTCCAAAAAAAATAGTGTGTCCTTAATTATAACATAAAATCTATTTAATTTAACACGTACTACTAATTTCGGCATATTATGTTAGGGATACCACTGAAAAATGTTTTACTTTTTATATTTACAAGGATGTTGCTCCTCCTCTGCTATAAAAATGTCCCTCACCTGCACACTTATTCACACATATCAACCACTTTTTTATCATAAAAAAATTTCAAAAATAATCTATAAAAATACCTATCCATATCCGAGAATCCTACATTCTACAAGAAGTAAAAAAATGTATTATTTCTACTATAAACCAAATAGAGTTCCCCGAAAAATAGGTAATGTTATGGATCAATTTTGATTGATTTCGTTATTAAAAAATAAAATTATTCTTAAATTTGATTATATGAGAGCATCAATATACTTAACACACTAAAATGTTTCCATATTAATGTTATGAGCTAAAGCTTCAGAAAAATTTATCAAATGGGATATGAAATAATCATCGTGTGTATGATGGACTACCACCTCACGAACCAATGATGCTCATTGTTCCATTAATACTATACAAGGGTGGAAATAATGACAAAAGTTGTGGGTTATGGTCTAGTTAATGATTGATCTTCTTTGCATCAGTAGTTTCATGGGATGAATTCTGTTGGGAAACCCATTCATTTTTTACCTGTATGTTTCAATAAATCTTGTAAAAGGTCTTGACATTAGATTTAAGGTTTTACAAACCAAATAGGTTTACAAATTGTATATTTTAAGACATATTATAAAATTTATTGATGGTAATGGTTTATTGTACCTATGAATGATGGTATATAATAAATAAGCCCTTCCTTTATTTTATTCATTATTATCATGAGGATTTACACTATGAATAAAAATATATGGATGCACTTAATTATCAGTTTATTGATTTAATAGAACTTTTGTTTCAGTTATTTACCTTTCCATATTTTTTAATCAGTTCATTCCAAGTTATAGAACTCAGGGAACATTATATTTGTAATTTACCTTCCTATATTAATTATTATCATTTATTTATTATTATAGTCATTGTACCATAACCATAATGAGAATTTGAGCACACCTATATTAAATTTCCTCTACCAAGTATTTATTGATGTATAATAAGGATGATATGAAAGGATATACTAGATCTAATAAAGTTATTATCAAATAAATCTTGTTGTGATTTTTTTATTAATTTGTATTGCAAGGATTTTTTCTATATCTAGATTAACAAGACCACTAAATTATTAAATATATTGGGATAAAATTTACTTGTATCTTTTGGAAATTTCATGGTTGTCGGAACTACATTCATGCTACTAGGGCCGAGTTTCTAGAGTTTGTATCGTAGAATGTTTAGTAGCAAACTTGGTTTATAAATATAATAAATAAAATATTAGGGAATATAACACTATGATAGAAATTTAGGATTGTTGTATAAGAACAAAAGTATTCATTAACATATTATTTAGGGATATTATCATTGGATTCTGAGTTTATGGTTGATCATATGTTGAAAGTCATAATCATCTTTTTAGGTTTTATGCAATGTGATTCTACTAAGATAAAAAAAAATTTGGAAGAAATTTATGGCAATAAATATCCTTGTCTAAGTACATGATTGAGTGGAAATGTTATTTGAGTAATAAAGCCTTTAAATTTCAATTTAGTTAGATTAAAGGTATTTATAATATTTGTGGTTAATGTAAAACAATATTATTATATATTGTAAAAAAATATTTTGTATTCAAAACCGTAATAAAAATCTTATGTAATGATTATTTACATTTCATGGTTTTTGCAACATGATTTTGGTAAAATTAGAGGAATTATATTAATGTAATTTAGATAATGTAAAATACACATTCATGGAGAAAACACGTTTCATTCTTTAAGGTAGTAGGGATTGAACCCATAACCAAATGGATGATAAGGGTTTTATGCCTACCATTTGCCTATGTGATGTCTTGGTTAATTTTTCTTTATTTTTAGTATAAAAATTTGAAAATTAAATATAAATTATTAAACAATGATTTTATTTTTTTGTTTATATGTTAAGTAATTTACCATATTTTTTTGGAATATAGTTAGAAAGAGATATTATAATTGGTTTTATGTATCTTATAAATTGTTAAAAGAGAATTTCAATGCTTCAAAGAAATATTGATGGATATTTATTTCTTGATGTAATGATTTAGTTTTAAATTGATTAAAGAACAACCAATATGTGAAATTTTGTTTATATTAATACATTATTAATGTATATATTTTTTATTTTATTAGGCACAATATAATTACTCAACATTTTTAAAATGATATTTAAATAAAAAGTTATCTTAATACCTTAAATTTTGTTGAACCTATAGAATTTTAAATCTCCATTGTGTAATGTTTTTGAAGCCCACAACTTTTCAGTGATCATTTACTTGTTTGTGATCAATGACAATAATCACTCTATAAAAATATTTATTCTTTTTCGCAATGTCCATATCTTCCACATTATTTTTTTATCCTACATGGGAACCAAGTTACATGAGCTTTTTACATACCATTATATCTTATCAAGAGGATATTGTATTAAAAATTTTACTATGTGGGATTTAATATATGGAATTTTAAAATATAAGACCTTATATTACCAATACACTGTTTTAATTATGAAGATTCAACTGAAGTATGGTAGGGAGAGTGTATCAACCCAAAATAATAAAATAAGGATAATTTTTTTCTAAGAATGTTTGCAAACAAAACACCGAAAGTAGAAGGGAATATAAAATCATGGAAATATAATATATATATAATCTATTATATAGCATATGATGAAGGGAATATTGTGTTAACTTGTGTCACAAGAAATGAATATTTTCTTCAATAGTTTTTGTGAGACATAAGATTGAGTTTTTTAAAAAACAGTATTATTAATATATTAAAATTTAATATAATAATATAATTTATCATCATTTTGTTTATGTTTTGGATTATAATCAACTATTTTATAATAATATATGGTTGAATTCACTAGTTACCAAATATTTATAAATATAAATAAAATGCAATTGATTATTAAAGATGTGTATTTATGAAAAATTATGTTTATACCCACCAAGGAATTTTACCATAATAAATTAAATTAGTTACTATTAGTGAAGTATTTTAATGAAATATATATATATATTTTATATTAAATAAAATAATTTCTTCATATAATTTATCATATAGTCATACGATTAGAGTAAATCTAGTTTTATCCTTAAAATTTTTATTTTTATAAAATAGAAGTTTTTCCTCATATTAATATAACATGTAGTTTAAAAAAATATTGAATATTTGATAATTTTTATTTATCAATATAAAACTCATTTGTTAAATATGACCTTTAAAATCATCTTATGGTTATTGTTTGGTATTTTTATTAGAAATTATTTTATGAATTTTATAAATACTGTATTTTAGTTGAAAGATCTCTTTTTGTTTCAATAGTTATTAATATAAATATAAATATTTAATTTTTTTTCAATTTAATTATATTATTTTTAAATCTATTAACCCCATTTATTTCATTAGGATCAATTTTATATTGAATTTGGGTGTAAAAATATTTCAATATTTTTAATAGTTTCACTTTAAAAACTTGTTTTCCATCACATCTATTGAATAAATTTTAAATTAAGTTCTTATGATTATGTGATTTAAATTTATAAAAATGAATTTCATTTTTGAAATAATAACATTTTATTATTTCTAGTGAGTTAATCATTGTTCTTGAATAAAAATATTAGTGAATGGAATTGATATTAATTATAGTGATTAAGATGAAAATGAGTTTTCTTAGTGGCTAAAAATTAATCTTCTGGCTCCAAATGACATAAAACCATATAAAATATGCATTTAATGTTAATATTTATACAATATCATGCCTTGTATATATAATTTACAACTATAGGTGGAACATGATGTAAGTTAGACCTCTCAATAATCTTAACATTTTTATATTTATAAGAATTCCACTCCTCATCTACTATAAAATGGAACTCACTAACCTCACTTATTCACACCATCTACCAATTTGGATCATAAAAAACATATAAAATAAGATCCCATCCTATCTAACCACATCATAGAATACACTTTTTTAGAATGAAAATGTAACGCCCTGACCCTAGTTACCCAGAGTCGGTGCATTATTACGTAACCTTAGAATGATCATAAAAGATCAAGTCTCGAAAGACCGATTAGTTTAGTAGCCTTGGAAACACTAGATACTTTCATAAATGTTACAATACATCATAAAGTGAAAATCTTAAATAACATAGTCTCCATAGTCCACACTCATATCCCATTCAGACTATCCCTGCAGGTCAATCATAAAATATTTCATCACATCCTGGGAAAATAAAACATATAAAGGGGTGAGCTTAGATGCTCAGTAAAGATAACAATATAGCAGAAACTTTCATAAATAAACATAAAGATTTTAGGCAATGTATAACTAAAAAAAAAGCCTTTTAAACTTGAACATCAGTATAATATGGAAAAAATAAAATGAAATAATTCCATTTACTTATTCACATGGATATTTTACTAGTCGAATAATCACATGCCATATCAATAACCACTTTAATAATGATGAAATACATAATGACAGACTATCATAACCACGTAGCCAAGGCCTCGTGCCAAGACTACAAATAATATTTTGTCAAGGCCTCATGCCCAGACCCTAGTTTGTCTCATGATAGCTATCGATTCATCGAGGAGTTATAGCGGGCTCCACCCATCACTTATTAAGTCCAATGCATTCCTCATATGAACAGGTTTAAACATAACATCAACATTTTTATTAAAACTAGAATACAAAATTTCAATACTTTCTCCATAAACCATGAATGGTATTAAAATAAAACATCCACAGTCATACATATCACAAAACCTTAAATACAATATTGAAGTTTTTAATCATAAAAAATCAACTTCAAATAAGCTTAAAATCCATCAAACGATGTTGACAAAGATGAAATCAAAACTATTTGAGAGAAATATCTTTTTTGAAATAATTTAAAAGTCACATAATTGTGAAAGAAAACATTTATTTTGAAGATATTATTTTAATATTGCATGGGAAGTTTCAACGATTTTATAACGGCGAAAAATAGCCGCACCCGCCGTATAAGATAAAAAAACATTCTTACTTTAATTTTGTCGAATATGTCAAAAAGTACCTTGTTTGGAAAATGACTGAAAGATTCCTTTCAAAAACATATAAGGTCAAATAAGTTTATAAATGAATTTAAACCATTTTCTATTAAATAGTAAAAATGTTTTGAAAGACAATTTTAAGGAACATGGATGTGGATGATAAATATGTCCCAGTAGATAATTACATATGAACAACCTTGAATAATGAAGAGGTTGTAGAATTTACCCTTACCTCATGTCCGACTTGACTCGACCATTCATTAATCTCCTGAATAATAAAACAGAGTTAATCTCTAATTGCTTAAGAACCCTTTTCAAGTTCTTTATTCCTTTTATATCACTTATTACCATGTTATGAACATTATGTAGTCATTAAAGTTAATAACGGTCATTTTTTCGATCTTTGGTACTTGAGTCAACAATAAACTTCTTATAATTACAAGTTGTTCATGTCGTAAAATATCCATTATCTCCAAAATTATATTCACGATCTAGATATCATATATATCATATATATCAAGTATATACATGAATTTATAATATTACATAACATTTAGAGGTAAAAAATGAAATGCATCGTTCATGGAGACGGTAAGTCGTACGTACGCATGAACGCAACATTAATTTCTATTTCATATTTAATGGAATGAAATAATAATTATATAAAGGTATATTATAATTCTGATATGATATATAATATCGTTTAACTTCTTCATTTATGGCATTAACGATTCAAATCATTTTGAGGGGGCGGTAGTCCGTACTTACTAAAATTAAATTATCGTATTTAACAATAATGGAAACCATAAAGGTATTCCACAAATGAAAAATACATAAGCATAAGAAAAACATAAAAATAATATATTTCATATATAAATATAGTGACATATTAATGACCACCATGAAAGGTGTTAAAAGAAGATTGAACAGTCATCGTTTCATGAGGCAGTAATTCACCACCCACAGAAACAATATGTTCTTTAACCGTTAGACGGAGGTGTGTGTAAGTTTAAATAAAATTCTTCTCATAAAAACATACTAGTATATTTAATATACTATTGTTATTACAAAATAATGGAATAAAAAGTGGTTAAGTGGTTGGAGAAGAAAAATAAAACAAAAGAACATAAGAGAATACATTACTTTAAAATCAGGTAACTCTTTTTTATTTGAGCCAAAGTCTTACTTGGTAATACTTATGCCCAAAGTGAGGCATCTAGGAGTAAGAGAGGGAATTTTATAGAGTATTTGGGAATATTTTGGCCCAGACAAATGGCTTGGAAGGTGTGAATAAGGTTGTAGAGGTGGGGGCCTTTTATAAGAGGAGAGGAGGGGCTCTTTTGGAATGATTGAAATGTTACTTTATTATGAAATGATATTAAGATTTTGAAGGTCCCACAATGATATATTTCAAGGATAAGGTGATAATTGTTAGAAATCCACCGATCGAATAGGCTTTAGACAAGTTTAAGCCTTATATTTTACCTTATCTTTTCATTTTATTGAAATCGTTCATTAATGAGCTAATCACTACATCATCATGGTGTCATAAATAAATTTATTTATTTAATGTACAAAAATTATAAAAAAATATCATGATGTATTAAATCATTTTATCCTTCCAATTACTATTTATAGTCTAATATATCATTTATGTAGACAAAATTAAAATTGTTTTACTTAGGTGCTATATACTTTTGTTATATTTTCCTTTCTTTAAAAAATAAAATGATAAAATGTCACTATCACAAAAAAGTGATTCCATGGGGTCCCTAAGTTGGCACAAGGAATTTAATGGTATTACATGACACAAAAAATATCATTAGGAAACATTTTGGGGTCATTTTATATTATTTTGATATTATTTCATTACCCTTAACTACCCGATTACTAATTAATCATGATAATTAAAGATAATTGTCGTCCTTATTATTCATATTGTCCAAAAACAAAAGAGTCCTAATTACATATTTAAAACTTCTGATTCCAAATATGGAATAAATTTTGCCAAATTATAAAAACAGAAATTGCAGTAATTAATTTAAAAACTATTCCCGCTGCCAAAACAAATAGCGTGTTTTTTTAAAAATATCTATCAAAAGATTGACAATTGTTTATGTCCAATTTCAATGTGAAATTAATTATAATGACAACCATTGGAATAAATGGTGAAAATATATTCTAATTATACTTTAAAACCACTCAATATTATAATTTATCACTATAAATTAATTTTATTAAAAAAGTTGTTTTTAAGTATTTTTTTACTATTCATCGAAAATTGAAAGTTTCTCAGAAAAAGACCAAAAATTTAACTTAGGATAATTATGATATCCCAAATCAAAAAATAAAGTCCATTTTGAAATATAAAATTCATATAATTTTAAAAAGTGGGTATTACTACTCATAACTACTATTTTGATTGGTCGCGGTGTGTTATAATCTCGGACTTGCGTACAATGCAAGCCATTACATTATTGAAAGAGAAGCATAACGTGGAACCTTGGGGTGTTATATTCTACCCTCCTTCAATAAATTTCACCCTCACAATTTTAAATTTTTCTTAGAAAATAAAATATTGAAAATAGAAAATACCTTTGTGGAAAACCCACATCGGAAATAAGGCTGATAAAATTTAGCCTTAATAAGAGGGAAAGGGAAATGAAAAAGTCACCACCAAATTTTAATCTCTATTAGGAGAACATTGGTGGAAATTAGAGACATATAATTGGATAAAAAATATAAATATTTGTAGGGAGTTATTGAGGTTATCAATCACAAACAAGTGTAAAATTGAGGGCCTCAAAGCCTTTAATCCATGTTGATTTAAAATATCATCAGTTCAACAAAACATAAGGTATTAGGATAACAAATTTTTTGTTTTAATATACCTTTCCTAAAGTTTAAGAATTAATTTATTCATTGAATAATAGATAGGTATATATATATATATATACTTAACAAGTAGAGTTTCAACCTTCAACTAATTTCTACCACATACTCATCTTTCACTAAAAAAGATAACAGATCTCAAAAATATTATATTTATCCTAATCGTGCTAGTTTCAAAATATTAACACTTACCATTTAGATTAGGAAAACTATTTTGTAATAACTAGAGACTTCCTGTAGGCTAGTGGTAGGTAATAAAGGCCTGTCACACTATGGTTTTGGGTTCGATTCCTACAGCTTTGTCTAACGCGACGGGTTATCCCCTGACTTGCAGGTTGTACTTTTCCTAAAACTATAGTATTATGATATTCCAAAAATAATATTCATAAATGTTTTAATCATAAAAAATACTATCCAAAGTTAAACTTAATCCTTTCCAACCTTTATATTCATCCGAAATACCTATGTCCAGACTTTCCTTAAAAGGTATCTAAATTCCAAAATCAATTCATCAGATTCCCCAAACAAATTAATGTTTCTCTTATTGTCACATACTAAAAATATGATTACCTTTATCATATTAAAACCTTAATGAAAACAATAAGTACTTCAGTACAATCCTTATATATATCACATTATTCTTATAACTATAATATAGTTCTTGGGTCCAAAAACCCAAATACAATAATTTTTCCACTTCATCTGTAGTAACAGCATAAGCTTGGCCTTTCTCCCTTCGACTTTTCTGAGGTAAGTTTCCTTGGTGCTTAAGGAATTCATTTTCATAATGCCCCATTTCTCAACAATTGTAGCATTCAAAATTGACAACCTCTTTCTTTCCCTTGCAATCACGAGCCTGGTGACCTTTTTATCCACATTTATAACAAACTCCCATTCCTTTTTGGCAAGTACCGAGGTGATTTTTCCCACAATTATCACATAATGGAAAATTCGTCTTTCACTTTTTTCTTTTTATCTATTTCTTGTTCCACTATTCTCTTCTTCTTTTGCTTTACATTATTGTCATAAGATTTAGAGAATTCCTTTTCTGTCTTGATAGAACACGGGAATATATCTTCATACGTTGAGAAAGATTGTGATATTAATGGTCAACAGATAAATGGTTTTAACCCATCAAAGAAATGATCAATATTACATCTTGGGTTACGTATATAATCTAAAGCATGCCTTGCTAACCTTGTAAAGTTAGACCCATACTTTGCAACATTCTCATCCTCCTTTTTCTTCAGACTCAGAAATTGTCTTTCTATATCCGCTCAATGGTCACGAGGAAAGTATTTTTCTAAGAAAATCACTTTAAACTCTCTCCATTAAAAACTTGATACTTCTTCATCTTCCTTTGTATTTTGAATCAATGACCACCTTTGATCAATATCTCATGTGAGGCGGTAAACTGCCATGACAACCTTTTCAATTTCACTACTTCCTAAAGCCTGAAATATTTTCTCTACAGAATTTATCCATTGCTCAGATACTAATGGATTTGTACCCCCATTAAATGTTGGTGGTTGTTTCCTCCTGAAGTAATCTAACATTGATCCTCCACTCTATGGATCAGGGATCTCTATATGGGTAAAGATATTATTCATAACCTGAGTGAGTTTTCCTAGTATGGTGATTAGCTGATCAGCACCAGTTGCATCACCATATCCACTATAATTATCTTAAGCAGGAGGGAAATCCCTACATGGAGTGTGTGCGTTGATACGGTTTCCATTCCTTACACTAGGCACCATTTTTAAACAATGTCCTAAACTAGATAATTTTATGATTCAAAATACATAATTCCATTCTTGTAAAAAACATAACTTAAATTGAATAGTTTATGAATATAATCCATAATCATAAAAAAAAAATTCTTTGAGGAAGTATATACTCATAAACCCTTTATAATGGTTTGTAATGAAAATTAGAATTATCCTAAGCATATCCCCTAGGAGTGTCATAACAAAGAGTGCAGCAAGGCCTGTTGTCGTGCACCAGTTCCCGTTCGAGTCTAGCTTAAAGCAGAGTTTTTCGGTTTTACACCTAGGTAAATTTGTTCCAGAGCCACCTCTACCTGCTCGTATCCAGACAGGGATTTATTTCTCAGAAAACCCACAAAATCTCTACAATAACAAAATTCTAGGAAGATCTTCTATACTAGTCCTCAAATTCTATCTTAGGGATATGTGCTCTAATCAGAGTTTATGTAAATCTAACATGCAAGGTTAGTACTAAAATATCTCTGATACCAACTGTAATGTCCCGAACCCAATTACCCTGAGTTGGTGCACTATTATGTAACACTTTCATGATCACAAAAGATCACGTCTCAAATGACCGATTAGTTTAGTAGCCTTGGAAACACTAGATACTTTCATAAATGTTACATTACATCAGAAAGTAAAAAACTACAATAACATAGTCTCCATAGTCCACACTCATATCCCCTTCGGACTATCCCTATAGGTCATTCATAAAATATTTCTTTACACCCTAGGTAAAATAAAACATATAAAGAGGTGAGCTCAGATGCTCAGTAAGGATAACAATATAATTGAAACTTTCATAAATAAACATAAACATTTAAGGCAATGTATAACTTTAAAAAAACTTTTAAACTTGAACTTCAGCCTAATATGGAAAAAATAAAATGAAATAATGCCAATTACTTATTCACATGGATATTTTACTAGTAGAATAAACACATGAAATATAAATAACCACTTTCATAATGATGGAATGCATAATTCCAGACTATCATAACCACGTAGCCAAGGCCTCGTGCCAAGACTACAAATAAATTTTTTTCAAGGCCTCATGGAAAGACACTTGTTTGTCTCATGAGACCTACCGATGAATCAAGGAGCTATAGCGGGCTCCACCTATCACTTATTAAGTCCAATGCATTCCTCAAATTAACAATTTTATACATAACATAAACATTCGTATTAAAACAAGCATAAAAAATGTCAATACTTTCTCCATAAACCATGAATGGTATAAAAATAACACATCTATAGACAATAATATCACAAAACCTTCAATACAATATGGAAATTTTGAATCATAATAAATCAACTTCAAATAAGCATAAAATCCATCAAAGGATGTTGTCATAGATGAAATCAAAACTATTTGAGAGAAATATCTTTTTTGAAATCATTTAAAATTCACATAATTGTAAAAGAAAACATTTAATTTGAAAATATTCTTATAATATTTTAAGGGAAGCTTCAACGATTTTATAACGTCAGAAAATAGCCTCACCCACCGTATAAGTTAAAAAAACATTCTTATCTTTAATTTTGTCGAAAATGTCAAAAAGAACCTAGTTTGGAAAATGAAGGAAAGATTCCTTTCAAAAACATATAAGGTCAAATAAGGGTATAAATTAAATTAACCCATTATCTAATAAATAGTAATAATGTTTTGAAACAAATTTTTATGAAACATGGATGTGGATGATAAAGAGTTCCTAGTAGATAATTACATATAAACAACCTTGAATAATGAAGAGGTTGTAGAATTAACCCTTACCTCCTGTCCGACTTGACTCGATTGTTATTTAATCTCCTTAATAATAAACTAGAGTTAATAATTACTTGATTAAGAACCTTTTTCATTTTCATTATTCCTTTTATATCACTTATTACCATGTTATGAACATTATGTAGTCATTTAAGTTAATAATGGTCGTTTTGTCGATCTTTGGTACTTGAGTCAACAGTAAACTTCTTATAATTACATGTTGTTCATGTGGTAAAATATCCATTATCTCCAGAATTATATTCATGATTTAGATATCATATATATCATATATATCTAGTATATACATGTATTTATAATATTACATAACATTTTGAGGTATGAAATGAAATGCATCGTTCATGAAGACGGTAAGCCATACGTACGCATGAACGCCAATTTCATTTCTATTTCATATTTAATGGAATGAAATAATAATGATATAAATATATATTATAATTCAAATATGACATATAATATCATTTTACTCCTTCCTTTATGGCATTAATGATTCAAATCACTTTGAGGGGATGATAGTCCGCACATCGAAAAATGAAATTATCATGTTTACCCATAATGGAAACCATAAAGGTATTCCATAAATGAAAAATACAAAAGCATAAGGAAAACATAAAAATAATATATATCATATATAAATATAGTGACATCATAATGGCCACCAAGAAATGTGTGAAAAGAATATCGAACAATCATCATTTCGTGAGGCAGTAATTCGCCACCCACAGAAACAGTATGTTATTTAACCATTAGACGGAGGTGAGTGTAAGTGTAAATCAAATAATTCTCATACAAAAATCCTAGTATATTGAATATACTGGATTTATTACAAATTAATGGAATAAAAATAGTTTAAGGGGTTGGAGAAGCAAAATAAAACAAAAGGCCATAAGAGAAGACATTACCTTGAAATCAGGTAACTCTTTTTGATTTGAGGTAAAGGCTTCCTTGGGAAGACTTATGCCCAAAGTTAGGCTTCTAGGAATAATTTAAGGAAGTTGAGAGAGTATTTGGGTAGAGTTTGTCTGAGCCAAATGACTTTGAAAGTGTAAATAAGGTGGTAGAGGTTGGGGCCTTTTATAATAGGAGAGGAGGGGCTCTTTTGAAACGATTGAAATGTTACTTTATTATAAAATGCTTTTAGGATTATAAAGGTCCCACAATGATATATTTCTAGGATAAGGTGATAAGGGTTATAAATAAACCCATCAAATAAGATTTATACAAGTGTAAGGCTTAGATTTTACCTTATCTTTTCATTTTATTTAAATTGTTTATTAATGAGGTAATCACTGCATCATCATGGTGTCATAAATAAATTTATTTATTTAATGTCTAAAAAATATAAAACAAATACCATGATGTAGGAATTTTTTTTTATTTCCAATGACTATTTATAGTATAATAGATCATTTATGTAGACAAAATTAAAGGTTTTTTACTTAGGTGTCACATACTTTTGTTATATTTTCTATTCTTTAAAAAATAAAATGATAAAATGTCACTATCACAAAAAAGTGATTCCATGAGGTCCCTATGTTGGAACAAGGCATCCTCTGGTCGGCCATGACACAACCAATAGCATTAAGACTTATGTTAGGGGTCATTTTATATTAATATGATATTATTTCATTACCCTTAACTACCCGATTACTAATTAATAATGATAATTAAAGATAATTGTCGTCGTTACTATTCATAATTTCCAAATAAAAAAAGTATTAATTAAATAATTTGGACCTTATAATTCCAAATATGGAATCCATTTTACCAAATTCTTAACACAGAAATTGCAATAATTAATTTAAAAATTATTCCAGCTGTCAAAACAAATAGCGTGTTTTTAAGAAACAATATCTATCAAAAGATTGACAATTATTTATGTTCAATTTCAAATTGAAATTAATTATAATGACCACCATTGGAATAAATGGTAAAAATATATTCAAATTATAATTTAAAACCACTAAATAGTATAATTTATCACTATAATTTATTTTGATTAAAACAGTTTTTTATGTATTTTTTTAGTATTCATCGAAAATTGGAAGTTTTTTAGAAAAATACCAAAAATTAAACATGGGATAATTAAAATTTCCCGAATCCAAAAATGAAGTCCATTTTGAAATATAAAATTCATATAATTTCAAAAAGTGGGTATTACTATTCATAACATCTACTTCGATTGGTCGCGGTGTGTTAGAATCTCGAACTTACGTACAATGTAGGACATTGTATTATTGAAAGAGAATCGTACCGTGGAAGCTCGGGGTGTTACAGAAAACCATGTATGATTTTTGGTATAAACCCAAATAAGTTTCCTGGAAAAGAGGTGACGCTCCTCATTGACCACTTTTGTTTTATATCTATATTCAAAAATTAGGTAATTTTTATTTATTTATTATATAATAAAAATATTATACAAAATATATTGGGATTTCTTTGTATTAATGTTGTGACCTACATATTAAAACACATCCCTCAAAACAGTTACACATTCATCTTTCAGTTGTACAGTGGGCTACTGCCTTGCAAACCAATGTCATTCGTTCACCCATCAACACCTTTTATGGTTTGAAATAAAGAAGTATTTTTATTTTATATATTTTAGTTATGATATTTTTAATGTATTTAAACTTCTGTAAATATTTTATAATACATATTATCAGGATCTCCCATTTGTGGGAATACGATAACTTCATTTGTGGACATGTGAACTATCACATCCTTAAAGTGATGTGATTCATTCACACATTAAAAAAGTTGTATTAAACACCGTAGAATAAATTAATATTATTTATATGAACAAAATATTGTAATTTAATTATAATATACATATATATAATTTAATTTAAATTATTCTAATACAATAAGGAAATAAAATCAGCATTCATGTGTTTGTACAACCTATTATCTACATGAACGACATATTCCATTTCCAATCACTAGAAATTATGGTTCCATATAAATACACATATAATAAATATATATCATATAAATGAAATAATTATGATATTTATTAAAAAATTACATATCTGGTAAAAAAATATATCATTTTTTTATTACCCTTTCACACACTGAAAATGTGATAACGTAGTTTATGAACGTGTCGACTACTACCACCTCAAAGTGATGTGATTCCATTTTGATAAAAATATTTATATAGAAAATTTTACCTTATTAAATTATAAGGTATTTAATATATTATTATAATTCTAGAAATAAAATATTTACTTATATTTTTTCAATAAAAATATATAAAAAATGGAAACATTACTCATGCATATGTATGACATACCATCTCCATGATCGTAACATTAGTTAATTTTTCATAACCATCTTGTATGATTAGATATAAAAGTAAATTTATATATATTATTATTATTCTAATATTATTAATGTTTTGATGTTTACATAATGATCCCTTTAAACATATTTTACCTATCAATGTTGTTCTTACACAAAAACAAAATATGTTCAAAACGTCAAAGTAAAAATTAATTGATTAAGTAAATGTATATTACATGTTAATATGTGTAATAAAAGTAATAATGAAACTAATATTTTCTGAAAAAATAGATAACTAAAATATTTGTATTATTTAGGAAGATAATGACACACATGACATGTTTGATTCACGGTAAGGGACTTTCATCTCACATTTTTACATCAATGATATAAATATAATATTCACCAATTACTTCTTTTGTGTGGAGTATCTACATTTCATTTTGATATATAATATCATTAATATTTTTTTATTTATGTCATTTAATGTTTTAAGTTGTATAATATCATCATAGGGGCTTAAACATAATAAATTAAAAATGGGTAAATGTTATATTGTAATTTCCAACTCTTTTTTCATTGTTACCATATTATTAAAAAATCACTTTATCAAAATCAGATTCATTAAAAAATATATTTCTTTGTGATATCCATATTCTTGTATCATGGATAGGATTATTCCCTAAACTATATATTATTTAAATACATTTTTACATTGGAAGTTTATTTGATTCAATATAGAAATATTTATAAATATGTACCATTTACATTATATATATATATATATATATATATATATTTGATAAGGCATTTTTGTTATGAATTTGAATCGATTATTTGATATATTTGAAATTATTAAGATCTACGAGACCCATTTTTTTAATTAGTTAATGGAAGCCCCTTAATGCATAAGTAGTCTCATGGGATGAATTTTGTTTGAAAAACAATTCATGTTTATAACTTTTATGTTTTAAATTGTATTGTGAAATGTCTTGAAAGTAAAGTTGTGGTTGGAAAAACAAAATTTTCTTGTAATTAGTATGTTTCTATCAATCTTTTATATGGTATTTATGGTAATTTTTATTTTTACCTAGGAAACATAGTGTCTCATTATTATGAATTTATTTCTATTATGTGATTATTATCTAGAGAATTTTTACTACGAACAAATATAAGAATGAATTCCAATCTAATTTTATTGATTTAATGGAATGTTTTTTCTGCCATTTACCATTCCATATTTTTTACTCACTTCATTCATAGTTATTGATTACATTTAATATGTTACCAGTTATTTACATTTCTATATTGATTATTCTGATTGATTTATTATTGGGTTTTGTGTACTTTACCTTTACTGAGCATTTGAGCTCACCTTTATTTTGTTTTCTTTCCCCAAGATCCCATGAATAGTACTAAGAATGATATTCAAGGATATAAAATATGGAATAAATTTATTAATAAAATAATTCATTTTTAAATTTGTGTATTCATTTTTGTATCTTGTCTTCCTAAGACATCTAAATTGTTTAGTCCCTCATGATGAGATTTACTTATACCTTATTCCAATTTAATGGTAGCAGGAACTAGCTCTGACTTAATGGGGTTGGGTAAATAAAATATATATATTTTTCTATATAAATTCATAACTAATATGTCAAAATATTCACTATTTATTTCATTGAGAATAAATTACCGATACACATAATCATAGAGTGATGTTTAGTTATGTAATTTCCAAGAAGTATTTTTTTCACGAGCATAAAAAATAATAAACACCACTAAATTATTTTTTACCCACTAATTTCCACATATTAATCCAAATTCATTATGAAACCAATATCATGGATTACCTAATCATATATTATATTCCAAAATAGAGAATCTTTCTTCATCCCATTAATATAACATTGAAAATTTCATACCGTAGAATGCTTATTATGTTATTTATAACCATAAGAATTCATTAAATATATATCATCAAATAAATTCAAATTATTAAAATAGTTTGAAATTCTATTAGATATATCTAAAAATAAAAATGGCCTTCAATTATTAGAATTAAATGAATTTATAATATCATTATAAAAATGTGGAAAAGACTCTTCAACACCAATACAAATAATTTTGTTTTATCCCCTTTATACGATTTATTATATAATAGTAGACCGATAACCTTTTTTTCCATGTTTCATGCAGGAAAAAAACTTTCTACCTATAGATCTAACTCTATCATGTTTTTTTACCATGTTACTAACATGGTTAATGTACATGGATTCTATTTATATAGTATTTGTTTAAATAATTTCTATGTATTTAAATAGTCAATGGCCTCATCATAGGATTTAAGTTCTTCTCATGTCATGTTATCATCAATATTATTGACCAAAAAAGATAAATATCTATTGGGATACTGATGAATGAAAATATATAATCAAGATTCTTATGTGATTTGAGTTTCTTATAATTTTAGAACTCATTGTGGAATTAGTATTATAGTCATATCTAGAACATACACATTTGGGAAAGATATTAAATTTTCTCATATTCTCATCCACTGAATCATTTAATTATAGATTCCTTCTCATTTTATACACCAATTTTATCCACAACTGAATTATGTTTTGTAGGGTTATCAATATAATACCCCATGATCTCTTTGTGACAATAAATAAATATTTAGAGTTATTATTTTCTACTATTATTATTATAATTAAATCATTTCAAGAGTTACTCAAAGCCCAATATCTTTATGAATTACATTTTCTGGAATTTACAACATCACATTCATATTGTTACTTCATGACTTATTTATATAGAATGTAGTTATGTAAGATGGTGGTAGTATCTAGAGTATAACCCATGAATAAAATTGGAATTCTATAACACCTAAGTCATATACTCCAAGATCATAAGGTAAAATATTAATCATTACATGCTGGATTTAACAGGAAAAAGGAACATAAATTTATCTCCCTTTATTATAATATAAATAATAAAATTCAATTCACTTACATATCCATGAAATTTTTCGATTTAATATTTTGATAATTTGGAAAACACATTAACAAAACCCATATATTTCTAATCAGATTGTAATTTTTCCAATTAATCCATAATATTATATTATAAGTCTCTAACTTCACCCATAATAATATCTAAACATAATAAACTTTAAAAAAAATCATATATAAAACTCCACTTTATATCAATGGAAAATGTAATCTGTAGAAGAGAGAGATAAAAGCACGTGCGGGTATATATAAATAACATGTATTTAAGACCATAAGTGAGAATAAGATGATCATTTGGGAATGAAAATAAAATCAATGGAATTATGAAATAATACCAAATAAATCAATATTTGAATCATCTATTTTAGTAAGAATATTTTCCTAAGAGATGAGTAAAAGAAGTGGGAATGCATGATTATTCAATCATAATCCATCAAAATATAACATATATAAAATAAAATATTACCATTCAATAATTTTATAGAAAAATATTTTAAAAATAAAAAATAAAAAATAGTAATCACAATTCGTTCTTGAAACATCAAAAACACATCACTCATGAAAAGACACATACAATGTAATTCCATTAAAAGATAATTTAATCATAACTCCCCCCAAAGAATAAATCAATACCTAATTAATCATATAAATATAATAAATCCCACAAAAATCATATATGAAGTCCAAAAACCATAACATGAGTAAAATAGATATGATTTTACAGTATTATAATTGAAATCATTAAAATATTTATCATTTGTTCATACCATAAATGACATGTGAAAACGAAAAGGTTTTCATGAAAAAATACTTAAAACATTATCATAGACCATCAATGAAAAAATATTTTATGGAATAATAAGAATATATCCATAGTAATGATGATAATTAATTAAATAATGTTGATAAATATGATTTTTTATAATTTATATTGAAATATTATTATAAAGAGGAGAAGAAATGTCCCTAGAATTTAGAAAATATTAGACAAACTTTGAAATTCACCCAAAAACGGGAATATGATTATAATTTAAAATCAAATAGGATGGGTAATGATTCTTGATGGTGAAGATAATACATAATGATGGTAACTTTTTTCTTAGAGATAACTGCTAAAAATATTCATTTCACATCATTATAAATAAATTCAATAATAACACAAATAGAAAATAATAAAATATTACATTTCAAAACATTGTAAAAAAACAAAATATAGATGAAAATATATTAAAATAGGGGTTTTAAAACCTATTCGGTTTAGGTACTATAAAATTAATGGAGTGTATTATAGTAATGGTTAAACTATTGAATGACAACAATGTAATAGCGGAGGGTGCCACTACAACAGCGACAAGTACTTTAGTGAGTAATACAACAGTGGGGAGACTATAGTGGTACTGTAGTAGTTGGGGTACTATTTATTAAGTGATCCTTGGGTTAAATACATTAGGGATAAGATCCATGTAAGGGGATTTATGCCCACTCCTCCTTCGGGCCAAAAAATATATTACGTAATAAAGCAGATAGTTTGGTGGGTTTTCCCTTAGGAGGACTATGACCTGCCATTTAGGCATGTGTGTGCGTGGTTTGTGTGTTTATAATGTAATTTTACCCCCATGAACCTAATATATAAACTAAAAAATTAAGAAAATATTCGGAATACAATTCTCCAAAACTATACAATGAATATATATATATATATATAGATGTAAAATATTACTTTAAAATTCTGTAAAACATCAATAGAAACAATTTTAATCATTATTTTTAAATCTTGTTCTTCGTTTTAGGAATTTTGGTGCCTATGTGTTTTTATTTTTTTAATTATTTCTAAAATTTTGATGTAATGGAAATTATGGTTTTGATATTAATCTAGTGTCCCATTTCCAATTTATTGGAATTATTTTCTTATGTTACATATAAATCTTAAAAAGCTAATTTTTCTCGGATTACTGAGATATCATTATAATTGAATTTATTTGTAAATATACTTTAAAAATTACCATAATAAAATAAATATAATATAATTATTCATTATTAATATTTATTATTATTCTTATTTTTGTTCTCTTAGTCCCTTATAAGACTAATATTTATAAAATGTCTATGTACGTGGTAAAACCAAACAAAGAAATAAAAATTTTATAATTTTTATTTAGTTAGTGACCATTATTTTGTAGTGATAAGGAAAATTTTACGAACACATAATTATGTAGAAATCTATTTTTAAAAATTAATTTTCAATTTCCAAAGAAGAATATGAATATCCCAAATGAAAGATAATTTAATGAAGTTATTAAATATAAATTGTCAAAGTATTATTAGTTAAGGATGATAAATTTTGTGATGGATTTTTTTAATATTTTTAAAATAATTACAATATTATATTTACATAACATTAATAATGTTATAAATATAACATTTAATTATTATATTCATTTTTAGAACTGTCTCTGTAAGTTATTGAATATGATTTAAATATTACATTCATTGAGGTGACAATCCCTTAGAAACATGGGCATCCAAAATTATCAACCCATAAATAGAATATCAATAACACATATTATGTCTCATAAAACCCATGAATTTTTAGATTTGGTGTTTGACAATGTCAAGAAAACTGTTTAATAAAGACCATATCATTTTTATCATGTTTATGTTTTTTCAATTATACTATGATTTTATTATTACATAATATGTCCCCAATTTCTCTGAAAAATTAATAATGACATGAAACCATTATATTGAAACTATACTTAATACTCCTCTCTATATCATTGAAAAAAATAAATTAATTATGGGTGAGATGAAATGCTCGATATGTGTTAGCGTAACCAATATCAATTAAATTTCATAGGTTATTATAAGATGACCGTGTCAGTATGAGAATATAACCAAGGTTCCAGATTATATAATGAATAAATTATACCCAATAAACATGGATGATAATCATGAGTCATACAAATAGATATGGAATAAGAAATGAAAAAATAGACTCGATATTCTTTGGTCATTAATCATGAGATATTGACACATAAAATTGACAAAGATATTACTTAATGTTATAGAAATTATTTTATTAAAATCTCAAAATAACGAATAATAGAAAATTAATATCCATGATGGTTACATTGGACATTATATTCATATCCCAATTATATTCACAATAAAAATGGAATAACATTACTATTTAATTCAAATATAATTTTTACAATTAATAAACCATTACCTAATTCATAAGATGGATATAACTGATCAACATATTAATATATATAATTTTTTAAAAATTAAAATAAATTAAGAAATAATGGATTTTAATTTTATTATAAAACTCATAAAAACAATAATAATTCTGTCATGCATTAAATAAAGAATATTAAAGAAATGGGTTTCAAAAATACATACAAAAAAATAATAAAAATGAATACATAATAGGTATGTTTATGAAATAATTATAATATATCACAAGTTAATCGTAATATTATTTTAATGAAGTTTGCATGGTTTTAATATACATTAATAAAAGTATAAGATACATGATTTCAAAAATAAGAAGAAATTGAATTTTAATTTTTTAACTTAAAAAAACAAATTATAAAATAATAAAAATGGTATTTTATTTGAAGAACCATGGAAGCATATAAAATGTTATTGAAAAAAATAATAGATATAATGACAGGGAAAGGAAATCAAGACATAAAATTAAAAAAAATTCAATTTTATAATGATTGTCAAAAATTACATGTTGATAAAACACTAATTGATTACTTTTGAAATAATTATATAAAAGTAAAAGATATATACAAATGAACATAATAATTCAAATACATATATATATATATAAGAAAATATTTTCAAAAAATATGATAATTGTTTACATTGATGAAATATAGTTTGGTGAATGACTTCACAACATACAATGTAATGCTTTTAAAGAAACAACATATGAATATTTAAATTAAAATCATTTTTCTGGAAGAAAATTAAAATGAGAAATTAAATAAAATTAATAAAGGAAAAATTGTAATAATATATCAATGAGAATGTATAAACACTCAATAAATAATATATGATTAAAAAATGAAACGTGTATAAAAAACATACATTTTTCTTCAGAAATCATTATAGATTTGGAAAACATTGAAACCAATCTACTGGGATTATATAACCTAAAATTAAAAACTAAACATCATTAGTAATTATTGAATCAATATATAAAAATTAAAATTGTTATTTTATAAAAAATAAAAAAAATTGTTGCATATTGAAAAAATTTCTCAGAGAAGAAAATTAAAGATGAATACCAAATGTTATTTGTATTTCACCTAAATCAAAATCCCATTAATTAAATAATTTATTAAATTATTAATTAATATTAAACAGATAAAAATATTTTATAATTCATTCATATGTATTATAATCTATTGTATACCATTTAAAAGAAAACTGTACACAATATGAAACATGAGAAGTAATTGAAATTGACACCAACAACCCTTGCCATAGATATCTACTTTTTTAGACATGCTCTAACATCAATGAATAATAAATTGTGATTTATTATGTAAATCAAAATTAATAATAATATGGTTTAGTATACTTCATATCATCCATAAAAAATTTCACATTACCGGTATATTAATGGTTTATTGTCTAAATTATCTATTTGATGTTAATTGTTCCAATTCGATTACTAGTTTTGGTATGGATATTTCTATCTAAAAATAATTTTAATATGTTATTTCAATATAAAATGTTTATTATATGTTAATTCATGTGGATTATTTTATTTTTATTACCACATATATATCAGGGAATTTTAATTGATGGTATTCATGGAATTCATTAAAATTATTTTCATGGTGATTATTTATTTCAAAGAAAGTGAATTTATTCATAAATATTTTATTGAATAATATCACTCCAAAAATTGGTAATATATAGAATTAATAATTATTACATATAATAATTTTTTATGTTTTCTTTGAAATTCATATAACAAAAATGATAATAAATTTTAACTTAGTGGATAAAACAAACAAAAACAAAAACAATTTTTGCAGTTGGTTAGCTAAAACAAGTTAATTTATAGTGATAATATACTATTTAAACAATATTAATGGATTCCAAAAATATTTATTAGGGTAAAAAATAATTTTTATGATTTAGATGAACAAAATAATTGAAATATAATGGTTAGAAGATATTACTAAAAAAATTTCGAAATTTTTTTTGATACTGAATTTTATGATGGACATTTACTCATAATATTAATAATAAAAAATAAATTTTAACTTTTTATAACAGTATTTATTTTATTGAAATTATATTTATTCCATTAATTTAATTTTAGGGCCATATATGTATATATATGATGAAAATTTATAGACTTTTTTCCTATAGGTGATAATCTTCATGTTATAGGGGAGAACATTTCATATTTTAAATGAATGAGAGGGAGGTAAAAAAATTTATTCCACACTAATAATACTATTTTTTAATGACAATTATAATGTTTTTAATTATATTACTATGTTATAATATATTTTGAGTATATGTAATTAGAAATAATTAGTAAGAAATCTGTTATGAAAATTACCACCCCATGATATCTTCCTTTTGATTGAACATAAATAAACTTGAAGAGAGGTTATGGTCGAATATGAGGATTATTGATGTGACACATAAACATGTTAGAGGTATTTAGATGAATTATTCCTAAAAACTAATACCACATGTTTCATTTGAAAGGATATAATAAAATCCATTTAATAAGAAAATATATTTAGTGTTACATCAAATTTTCAATCATTGTGGCTTAATATTTTAATGTATAAATATTCCAATTTTGGAATAAATGTACCATGTATGATATTATCCAACACATCTCATCTACTTGACTAATGAATAATTTTTTAAAACAATTTATCAATATTATCATCTATAATGATTAGAAATATATTTTTATTATTATTCTATTCATAAAAACATTTTTAATAAAATATTTGGATGGGGTGAATTTTTTTAAAATAATAAATTCATAACAAAAAATAAATATATTATTCAATTAAAGAGGATAGTAAATGTATAATAATTGAACTAAGATCATTAATATTCATTAAATCCTCTAGAAACAAATTAATGGTATATTTTGGGGTTATTTTGACCTTATCCCATAATATAACCATTTTACCACATTAAACCCATACTAAGGGGACTATAATTTATGTTGAAAACATATGTATATGACTGAAAATGAAATATAACTTATTATGAAATATTTACTTGGAGATTTAAAAACATAAAGTAATTTTACAAGATTCAATTTCTAGATGTTTAAAAAATATTATTTATAATAAATGTACACTTAATGTAATAAAACCCATTTTTAGAAAAGATCATTTTCATGTATAAAAAGAAATATATAATAAAATAATGTTTAGTTTTAATTACTTGGAAATTTATGTTTTTATGATAATAAAATATAAATTATTTATGTTCTAAAAAAATCCAAAGCTGCATCATTGTTTTAGAATAATTAATTCATGTAAAAGGAGTAGAATTAATTTTTATTTGAATAAAATGTTAATTAGGTTCCAAAATTTCAAAATAGGTTTCTATGTTCAACGTAATACATATAAATTATTTATTTATATGTAAATATTTAAAATTATTCCATTATAATGTTTTAAATTTTGTTTGTAATTGTTTTATCATGCCAATGTCAAAATTTTGATATTCATAAAAACTGTATTTTCACTATTCACATTAAATTAATATTAGAAAAATTCAAAAAATTACACCTTATATAAATTTTTTATTATAAACATATAATATTTTCTTATTCATTAAACTCTAAATTCTAAAATTTTGAAAATAAAATTTTCAATTAAACCATGTGTTATATCAAAAATAGTCTATTTTCAATAAAACATATTTTATCAAAATATAAACACATATAATTTCATTATATGATAATAAAATTATTTATCAAAAAATATGTTTCATATCCATTGGTAATTTATTTTATATTTATAAATTTTTTTTATGATTTTTAAAAAATAATTATGGTTTTCAAATTTACATAACCATCAAAAAATCTATATTAGATAATGTAAGAAAATATTCTTAAATTTATTATGGGTGTATAATCAATTTTGTAATATGTTATGAGACATTATATAAATATAGGCATGTGTTAAATAAATATATATATATATATATCATGAATATTAATAAAAAATAAATGTGAAATCATGTATAAAAATTCGTGTCTTCATAATGGTAGCAATGTCTCACTACTGAACAAATAATACTAGTAGAGTAAAATTAATCTTATATCACACCCCATTACATTTGTTTGATCTAGGTGGAGTGAGTTATTTATCAATTCCATAATCTTAGACAAGTTAATTGAATTTATCTCTTATGTATTCACCCCATGATCTAATTGGATATTCTTAATACTTATTTATAGTTTTTTTGCATCATTTTTAATCACTTGAATAATTCATGTTTTCTTAGAATTCAATTTCATTAAAAAAAATATTGACTAAATTCATTAATAAAATTAACAACTTAACAAAAACTATGAATTTCTTGTGTAATCATTGGCTAAGTAACATCACTATTTAATTTATCCAAAAAAACATTATCCATTTATCCTTTTATACTAAAAGATAATTAGGCCATTTTTTTGAATTTTTTTTCGAAAATTATAAAAAAAATAAAATTATTTATACCCAAAAAACAATCCATTTAGTGGGTTTGAATGTGTTTTTAAATTAAAATATATATATATATATATAATTCAACATTTTTTTAGCTATTTGGGATTATAATCTTTCTAAACATTCATATATTTTATATATATAGATTGTAATTTTCATATCTATAATATATAAAATATTACCATATTCTCAACAACATAAATAATTTCATTTTTTTTATAGAAAACCAATTTTTCAAAATAATGAATCAATATCCCATTGATTCCAATGATAACATAGTAACATGTGTTTGTTTATGGTGAGAATATGGTAAACATTCTCCAATTCAATAGAAAATAATCTTGGTAAAATTAAATTATTTTTGATTAATTCTAATGAAAAAACATTTTCTATTACCAACATTAGGTTTTACTTCACCATTTTTGAATTCCCTCTAAAAAGAAATCATATTATTATATGAAATTTTTTTGGGATTCACATTCTTTATCCAATACCCATGATTTTGAGGTGGTGAAATTAACCTTTATAAAATTCACATCAATATTCCATGAATTATTATAATAATGAACACATCTCAACCACATATAAAAATATATAACTTTTTTATATGTCAACCCTAAAATGATTTGCAAATGATTATCATGAACTATAGAATAATCTACAAATGGTAAATATCAATGGGTTAATATTTTTATTTATATATTATCATCATGTTTTATTAATTATTATAATCATACAAAAAATGATGAAAAATATCATAAAATACATTTTTTGATCCAACATCCATATTTTATTTTGTTTTAGGTTGCTTTTTTGATTCTCCCATCACAAAACAATTTATGTTAGAAGATATCCCAATCATCATAATTATGATTCATGGATATATGATCATATAATATTTCCCCAAATCTACAATATGTATTTATTAAACTATATTTAATTTGTAACCAAATAATATTAGTGTATCCTAACCAATGTGAAAAAGTAAATGACAGAAAAAATTTAACACATGACAATACAAGGGCACAAAACATGACCATTACTTGTTGTGTTGGATAATAAAAAGTCACATAGTATTTTCTCACAAAAATAATTAATCTTCGAGTGCCCAATATTATAATGAGATACCTTATTGAATGATCATTGACATAAAATTTCAGGATAGAACTCTTAGAAACCTCTAAATATAGATCCCTAATAGACAAACAATATACCCGAATCATGTTCTTGATCAACACAAGATGGAAAGAAGTGTTAAGGAATCAAATATAAGCTCATTGGATTTATTTCTACAATGATGGAAATAAAAATGAGTTTTTCCTAGAAATATAGTGTCTTCATTCCATTTATTAATGTCCTTGAACAATAATAATATGTACTTATAAAATATAAAAAATAATTATAGCATAATGGGTATTAACAAATATATAATAAACTCAAAATAAAATAAAAACTAATTAGAATGTATATAACACCCAAATTAAAATTTCTACATTTTCAGTATATCCATAATAAAAAATAAAAACCAAACCCCCTAACAAAGACTATTTATTTCCTTTAGGGTCACTATATGTATAATAGTGTTTTTCTCCACAAGTGACCATAAATAATTCTGATAATGCAAAATATATGGGGTCTACATCAATCGAGTTTTAAATATAGGGTGTTAGCATAATATTGAATATTATTCAATCATCTAAGATTTTTTTGTATTACCCAATTTAAAATAAACCATTAATAAATGTTTAAATTATAAAACCATTTTGGGTTTTAGAAATTTATAAAATTTATGAAATAGGTAGAAATTTTTATTAAAAAATACACCTTTAAAATAAAGCTTTTAGGATTCCCAATTATATCATCCTTGAACACACACCAAGAAGACACCAGATAAACCAAAAAAACACCATCTAATTAAATGAAATCCTTCAGCATAAACATAAATATAATATATTCAAAGAATAAATAATATACATAGAAGTATTATTATAATTCTAATGAAAAAATGAAAATAAATATACAAAAATCATAAAGTATAAATATTCACCAAGAATACATAAACACCCTATAAGGTAACCAATGTAGTACTCATTTTTGAACCATATATTGGTCAATCTATGCATTGTTATATCAATATCCAGTAACTTTCAATGAACCAGACTTAGTATTTACACTCTTCTACATCCTCAAATAAAATAGTGAATCTAGTCCCTATTATAATGAAACATTATATAAAAATAACTTATCTTTATATGAGACTATTAGTGTAACACCCCGGGTACATAAAGAATATAACATCTTTATATTTATCTATATTTGTGAATCAAATATTAATATTGCTTCAAAGGGGATGTAATGCTCGATGGCGTACCCAATACGCAACAACGAGTTTCTTGGGAATCTTACGTTGCACTCTAATAATAAAATAATATTATTTTAAATGGTAGTTAACATGTAGCCGTTGTAATGGCAGGAATGGATAGAAATAACTATAATATGATTATATATGTTTTTAAATGTTTTTACATTTATCCAATAAAGGATAGAGGCTTAAAATACGGAAAGAATTCAATTTTAGGCGTATATGCCCTAGTTTTCACTAAAGGTTCACTTTTCACCTTTTGATGTTGAACCATCATTAAATATAGTTTTTTTCACTCTTAAACATTCTTTTGTACCATGTAAAACTATTATTAAGAATCGGGACATCAAAATTTACTTTGTGTAAATTTTTGGTATCTTTCCGATAAAGTTCATTTTTTTAATGAATAGTGTAAAATGTTGTATTTTAATTCAAAACCTCTTTTTAATATAATTTATTTATATGATTAGATTATCTTTTGAATTGGTTTTAAAGTGAAATTAGAACATATTTTTACCATTAAATCCAATAGTGGTCGTTGGAATTAATTTCACTTTGAAATCAGACTTAAACGAGTGTCAATCTTTTGATACTTATTGTTTCATAAAAACACGCTATTTGCTCTGACAACGGGAATTAATTATTAAATTAATTAATGTGACTTATATGTTTGGAATTTTGTAAAATAGACTTCATTTTTGAATTCGGAATATCAAATATAGCTTAGGGTGAATTTTTGGGATTTTTCTGAAAAACATCAATTTTTGATGAATAGTGACACCACTAAGTGGTACTTATAAAAACTGATTTTTTCCGTTTAAATGAAATTTTTCCATCTTTGTGTTTTGAATTTCAAAAATCCGACATACATGGTTTTCATTAAGAAGTAAAATGTGGTTCAATGGGATAAAAATATTTTTTTTGGTGAATAGTAACTTATTAAGTTTTTAATCGCGATTAGTGGTAATTAGTGTAGTTTAAGGTAAAAATAATGCTTTAATAAAATAAGATGAGATTGAAACATGTCCTACCCTCATTGGTTGTGTCATGGACGACCAAGACAAGCCATGGGTCAACTTGGGGACCCCATGGAGCCACTTTGGTTGGGAAATGACATAAATAACTTTTTATTTGATGTAAAAGTAAAAATGACACAAACATCATATGTTTTACGAAAACAATTTTTAAATGGGGTTATAAAGATCAGATTTTTAATTATAAATAGTAATTGGAAAGATAAAACGATTTCCCACATCACAGTATTTTTTTTATAATTTTTAGACACTAAATAAATTAAATTATTTATGACATCATGATGATGCAGCGAGGACCTCATTATTTAACGATTTAAATAAAATGGAAAGATAATGTAAAATCTATGAACTACACATGTCCAAAACTTATTGGATGGGTGGATTTCGAACCCTTAACACCTTATACACGAATTATATCAATGTGGGACCTTTTAAAACCGAAACACATTTTCAAATAAAGTAATATTTCTTTACTTTCCAAAAGTGACCCTCCTCTCCTCTTATAAAAGGCCCCCACCTCTACCTCATTTCACACACTCCTAAAGCCTTTGACTCAGCCAAACCCTGCCCATTTACTCTCTCTACATCCCTCTCCTCATCCTAGAGGATTAACATTGGGAATAATCCTTTCAATGGAAGCCTTTAGGCTCAAATCAAAAGGAGTTACACTTTTAAAGGTAATTCATTCTCTCATGTTCATTTGTTTTATTTTGCTTCTCCAACCCCGTAAACTCTTTTTATTTACATATTTTGTAACACCACCAGTATCTTCAATATACTAGGATGTTTTTATAAGATTTATTCGAGCTACACTTTCACACAACTGCATCAAATGGTTAAAGAACATACAGTTTCCGTGGATGGCGAAATTCTGCCTCCCGAAACGATGATTGTTCAATACTCATTTAACACCTTCAAAGGTGGCCATTATGATGTCACTATTTTTATGTATGATATATAATATGTTTATGTTTTACTTATTCTTCTGTATTTTTCATTTGTGTCGTACCTTTATGGCTTCCATTATGGGTATACGCGATATCTTCATTTTAGGAAGTCCAGACTACCGCCCCCTCAAAGTGATGTGATTCGTTAATGCCATACGTGGGACGTATAAAGGATGGATTTAATGTTATTATATATGTTGTTATAATGGAATTATTATATACCTCTATATCATTATTATTTCTTTCCATTAAAGTATGATATAGAAATGAAAGTAGCGTTCATGCGTACGTACGACTTACTGTCTCCATGAACGGTGTATTTCATTTCTTATCCCCAAATGTAATGTACTATTATAAGTACATGTATATAATAGATATATATGATGAATGATACATCTATATGATTAATATAATTCTGTAATTAAAATATACATACCTCTCATTTAGTTTTAATTCCATTAATATGACAAAGAAATGAAAGTAGCGTTCATGCGTACGTACGGCTTACCGTCTCCATGAACGGTGCATTTCATTTCTTAACTCTAAATGATTATGTAATATTATAAATACATGTATATTCTGTATATATATGATATATATGATATCCAAATCAGGAATGTCATTCTGGATATAAAGAACCTTTGACCACACGAAAAACATGTAATTGTAAGAAGTCCACTTTCGACTTAAGAACCAAATATCGACAAAACAAACATTATTAACTTAAATGATTACATAATGTTTATGACATGAAAATAAGTGATATAAAAGGAATAATGAACTTGAAAAAGGTTCTTAAGAAAATAGAAATTAACTCAAGTTTATTATTCAGGACGTTAAAGAACGATCGAGTCAAGTCAGACCCGAGGTAAGGGATCCTACTCCTCTCTTTCTTTTTAAGTGCACACTTTTATGTCATTCCTTTTAAAGATCATCTTTATTGTTATTGGGATGATATTTTATATTTTATTTACTATAATTTTTATGTTCATGTGACGAGAGAACCTATTCTCTCTCATCAATCCATTTTGGATGTTTTAAGTGGTGCCGATAGGCTGCCGAATTTTCGTAAGAGATCTAACCTCTCTCTTTCTTTAAAAGTACTCTCCTTTATGTCAATTATTTTAAGATCCTATTTGTTATGATGGGGGATGTTCTTATATATTCCTCTTTCTGTAAACATTATGTTGATGTGATGAGAGACCCTATTTTTCTCTCATCAATCCATTTTGGAAGTTTTAAGTGGCGCCGTTAGGCTGCCGAGTTTTCGTAAGAGATTTTTCATCTCAATTTTATTCCCATGAGATTTATGCTACATTTGCCAAAATTTCCATTGAGTGGTTTATGTACTGCCCACTATTACACTCCTTTTGTAATATGATTCCATTTATGGGTATTTACATATTAATTGTATGACACTTCTTCAATGGGGTGTACTTTTCGAAAGTTACCCAAGTCGGTCAGGGAACCTTTCACCCTCCTCTTTTTAAAAGACTTCGTTTGTTATGTCTTTTAATTCACATACTATTATGTTGGGATATGTTCTACTATATCCCGATTGATGTAAATTTTATGTCCAATTGATGATATTCCCTTTTTATCTCTCATCAACTCATTTTCTGAATTTTTGAAGTGACGCTGTTAGGCTGTCAAATTTTTGCAAGGGAACTTCATAGCCCAAATTTGATTCTTGGGGATAAACTTGTACTCCTTGAATATGTCGTTCTATGAACATGTGTGAATAACCCCTGATTGTTTTACACTTAATATCCACTTATATTTGGTTTATTCGTTTGTCACACATAATTATGCAATTGATTTATCCTTAAACCAAGGGTACTGTCTTTGTAAGGGACTTCGTCTCAATCTCCTTTCATTGAGGCATATTTCATTTTATACACAAATTTCATTTATACGGTGTATAAACCCCTTTGAATTTTACTTTTATACAAAAGGAATCTTTTTCTACGAAGCGTTTTACTAAACGACAAAAAGGAATGTTTTTTTAACGTACGCGGTGACAACGACCTTTTCCGCCGCCGCGAGTATTATTTTGTCTTTGGATTCCTCAACAAGCCGTTATGTTTTTTTGAAATGAAATAAATACCATATACTCTTTTATGTATTTTGGTATTGAAAATGGTTTTGATAAAGGATTATATTATGATATATTGTGATTGAAATGTGGAAATGTTATCATTCCTTTATATTGGTTTTCTGTTTTATGATTTTATATTGGTACTTGGACATTTTAATGGGTGGTTACGTTATAAACCATATGAAGGGTGGTGCCGTGAATACCAGGACGGGTGGTTACGTTATAACCTCCAATGCATTGGGTATTGAAGTCGACCGTATGGCTATTTCAATTAAGTATGTATGGAAATTGGCCGTATGGCTATTCCATTTAAGTGATATGTGTGGAAGTCGACCGTATGGTTATTCCACTTAAGTATGTTTATGTCCCATGTTACCTTTATATATGTTATGTGTTCTTTATATGGGGTTTATGGTAATCCTTTGGTTACAAAAAGGTAAGTAATGATACTTTTTTTCAGTGAAGAGTTTTTACTACTTCATGAAGGTGAAGGTATTACTTTGATAGAGTATACATGGTTTACTTGATGTTTGAAAAACTAATAGTTTTCATTCTTTGTGTATCCCTTACTGAGATTTTTATGCTCACCCCAAGTTTTTTTGAAAGGTTTTTCACAGGACTTAATGTGGAATAAGGTCAAGGATGGGATCAAGGGAATGTCATGCTATATAAAACATGGAACTAGATATGTTTCTTTTAATAGTTTTTTTTATTATTATGGAAACTTAGTAGAAGTGACTACTTTGTAATCTTTTGAGATGTAATAGTTATGTTCTAATTCTCTAAAACTCTAAACCTGAAAAGATCCTCAACGTGAATTATTCATTTAATTCAATATTAAGTAAGGTTTATGGCTGGGGCCTTATATTTGGTATCAAAGGTCGGTTTAGATAACTTTAGAGGTTAGGGTATTCTCTAAGCATAAGTGACATTACCATAATGGTTAGGATTTCAGAAAGAGTCCTATTTTTAGATAAAGTGAATGAGTAAGTATATCCTAGTGTTTACCTTCCTCATTAGTACATGATGGTTTGGTTGATATACTCACACTGACATTTCTGTTTTTAGTGAATGGCTGGATCTCGCAGGCACCAAAGTGACAATTGGTTTGAAGGAAACTGTGGTGGTTCTCTGATTAAGAGACGCGATGAAATGGGGTACTCAATGAGGAAATTCGTGGTTGTTCTAAACCAACTATCAAGGAGTCATGATCAACCACGTGAACCTTGGTATGTTCTATAATGCATCATGTATGAGATGACCAATAGATGTGGAAGTTCAGGTAATAATTATAAAGGTAACCATTAGAGTTTATATAATCCTTACTTTTGAGGTAATTATGGGTTATTATATGATATGATGGAAAATGAAAGGCAGGAGATAAACTTGAGGTTTAAATATGTTATGTTTATTTTTGAAGATTTTATCTCATTTTGGGGAATGTTTTAAGAATTATATAGTTTTGGAAAAAGGACAACACGCAGACCGTGTGACAACCCGTCGCGTCGGACAAAGCTGCGGGAATCGAACCCACAACCAAAGTGCGACTGGTATTTATCGCCTACCACTAGACTACGTGAAGTCCCTAGTTAGTTTGACCGATTCTTTTTAGTTATATGATTTTATGAATTAAGAGTAAGTTAATTTTGGGTTATTTATGAAAATTATTAACCTATCATGGAGGATATGCGATTAGGTTAATTACTTTTCAATACGAGAATTTAGGAGCAACTGATGTTGTTTAGAGATAAATGTTACGATTTAACTTGGAAGACTATGTGACTAAATCCTTAAAATATTTCGGTTTCAATCTTAGATTGGTTTAATTTGAATAATTTTATGGAAAAATTGTTTATCGGATGGTCCTTGTTGAACTTTGGGTTTTGTTGGAAAAAATTTGGAGATTAAGCATAGATTTTATTTTTATAAAGGGTTATCCTTTTCTGGATTATCTGACCTTGTACTAACCTTTTTGGTTTTGGTTTTGGTTAAAGACTAAAGACATGGGATGTATATAGTTCTCTTTGGTGGATTAGGTGATTCTCTAGAAGTTGATTATAGTACTCTTAATGCGAACAAGTCTCCCTAAATCCTCGTCTTTTGGAAAAAATATGAGTTTGATTAAGGAATCTAGTAAAAGATGAAAGTCAACATGATAATTGATTATGTTTCCTTATGGATAAATTCTTCAATAAAAAGTAACTTAATACAAAAATGTTTTCTATTAACTTTTCCTACTGGGGAATCAAACACCGTTTAACCCGTCACAAGTTTGTGATTTTCTTATTGTTAACTTTCTCCTAAACATGTTTTATATCACTCTCCATCAGAACATGACCCTATGTTTTCGCCTCCATGTCCATGTTTTCCTACTTGGAATCCTAGTATGGGTTAACTCGGGTGACCTCTGTACTTATATTTCTTTATTTTAAAGTGATTGTTTTACCGACTCTTGTTCCGATGTGGGACTTTCAAGGATGTTTCTAGGCTCAATTTTAAAATTGCGAGGACGCAATTCCCAAAAGGGGGAAAGGATGTAACACCCCAGGTAAATAAAGAATATAACATCTTTATATTTATCCATATTTTTGAATCAAATATTAATATTACTTTAAAGGGGATGTAATTCTCGATGACGTACCCAATACGCAACAACGAGTTTCTTGGGAATCTTACATTCCACTCTAATAATAAAATAATATTATTTTAAATGGTAGTTAACATGTAGCCTTTGTAATGGAGGGAATGGATAGAAATAACTAAAATATGATTATATATGTTTTTAAATGTTTTTACATTTATCCAATAAAGGATATAGGCTTAAAATACGGAAAGAATTCAATTTTAGGCGTATATGCCCTAGTTTTCACTAAAGGTTCACTTATCACCTTTTGATGTTGAACCATCATTAAATATAGTTTTGTTCACTATTAAACATTCTTTTGGACCAAATACAACTCTTATTAATAATTGGGACATCAAAATTTACTTTGTGTAAATTTTTGGTATCATTCTGATAAAGTTTATTTTTTAATGAATAGTATAAAATGTTGTATTTTAATTCAAAACCTATTTTTAATATAATTTATTTATATGATTATATTATCTTTTGAATTGGTTTTAAAGTGAAATTAGAATATAAATTTTTACCATTAAATCCAATAGTGGTCGTTGGAATTAATTTCACTTTGAAATCAGACTTAAACCAGTGTCAATCTTTTGATACTTATTGTTTCATAAAAACACGCTATTTGCTCTAACAGTGGGAATTAATTGTTAAATTAATTAATGTGACTTAAATGTTTTGAATTTTTTAAAATAGACTTCATTTTTGAATTCGGAATATCAAATATAGCTTAGGGTGAATTTTTGGGATTTTTCTGAAAAACATCAATTTTTGATGAATAGTGACACCACTAAGTGGTACTTATAAAAACTGATTTTTTCCTTTTAAATGAAATTTTGCCATCTTTGTGTTTTGAATTTCAAAAATCCGACATACATGGTTTTCATTAAGAAGTAAAATGTGGTTCAATGGGATAAAAATATTTTTTTTGGTGAATAGTAACTTATTAAGTTTTTAATCGCGATTAGTGGTAATTAGTGTAGTTTAAGGTAAAAATAATGCTTTAATAAAATAAGATGAGCTTGACACATGTCCTACCCTCATTGGTTGTGTCATGTCCGACCAAGACAAGCCATGGGTCAACTTGGGGACCCCATGGAGCCACTTTGGTTGGGAAATGACATAAATAACTTTTTATTTAATGTAAAAGTAAAAATGACACAAACATCATATGTTTTACGAAAACAATTTTTACATGGGGTTATAAAGATAATATTTTTGATTATAAATAGTCATTGGAAATATAAAATGATTTACTACATCATAGTAGTTTTTTTTATAATTTTTAGACACTAAATATATAAATTATTTATGACATCATGATGATGCAGCGATGACCTCATTATTTAATGATTTAAATAAAATGGAAATATAATGTAAAATCTATGAACTACACATGTCCAAAATTTATTGGATGGGTGTATTTCGAACCCTTAACACCTTATCCATGAATTATATCAATGTGGGACCTTTTAAAACCGAAACACATTTTCAAATAAAGTAATATTTCTTTACTTTCCAAAAGTGCCCCTCCTCTCCTCTTATAAAAGGCCCCCACCTCTACCTCATTTCACACACTCCTCAAGCCTTTGGCTCGGACAACCCCTGACCATTTACACTCTCCACATCCCTCTACTCATCCTAGAGGATTCCCTTTGGGCAGAATCCTTTCAAAGGAAGCCTTTAGGCTCAAATCAAAAGGAGTTACACTTTTAAAGGTAATTCATTCTCTCATGTTCATTTGTTTTATTTTGCTTCTACAACCCCCTAAACTCTTTTTATTTACTTCTTTTGTAACAAAACCAGTATCTTCAATATACTAGGATTTTTTATAGGATTTATTCGAGCTACACTCTCACACAACTACATCAAATGGTTAAGAACATACGGTTTCCGTGGATGGCGAAGTTCTGCCTCCCGAAACGATGATTGTTCAATACTCATTTAACACCTTCAAAGGTGGACATTATGATGTCACTATTTTTATATAAGATATATAATATGTTTATGTTTTACTTATGCTTCTGTATTTTTTATTTGTGTCTTACCTTTATGGCTTCCATTATGGGTATACGTGATATCTTCATTTTAGGAAGTGCGGACTACCGCCCCCTCAAAGTGATGTGATTCATTAATGCCATACGTGGGACGTATAAAGGATGGATTTAATGTTATTATATATGATGTTATACTGGAATTATTATATACCTCTATATCATTATTATTTCTTTCCATGAAAGTATGATATAGAAATGAAAGTAGCGTTCATGCGTACGTACGGCTTACCGTCTCCATGAACGGTGCATTTCATTTCTTATCCCAAAATGTAATGTACTATTATAAGTACATGTATATAATGGATATATATGATGAATGATACATCTAAATTATTAATATAATTCTGTAATTAAAATATACATACCTCTCATTTAGTTTTAATTCCATTAATATGACAAAGAAATGAAAGTAGCGTTCATGCGTACGTACGGCTTACCGTCTCCATGAACGGTGCATTTAATTTCTTACCTCTAAATGATTATGTAATATTATAAATACATGTATATGATGGATATATATGATATATATGATATCCAAATCATGAATGTCATTCTGGATATAAAGAACCTTTGACCACACGAACAACATGTAATTGTAAGAAGTCCACTTTCGACATAAGAACCAAATATCGACAAAACAAACATTATTAACATAAATGATTACATAATGTTTATAACATGGAAATAAGTGATATAAAAGGAATAATGAACTTGAATAAGGTTCTTAAGAAAATAAAAATTAACTCAAGTTTATTATTCAGGACGTTAAAGAACGATCAAGTCAAGTCGGACCTGAGGTAAGGGATCTTACTCCTCTCTTTCTTTTTAAGTACACACTTTTATGTCATTCCTTTTAAAGCTCATATTTCTTGTTATTGGGATGATATTTTATATTAAATTTACTGTAATTTTTATGTTCATGTGATGAGAGACCCTATTCTCTCTCATCAATCCATTTTGGAAGTTTTAAGTGGCGCCGATAGGCTACCGAATTTTCGTAAGAGATCTAACCTCTCCCTTTCTTTTAAAGTACTCTCCTTTATGTCACTTATTTTAAGCCCCTATTTGTTATATTGGGGAATGTTCTTTTATATTCCTCTTTCAGTAAGCATTATGTTGATGTGATGAGAGACCCTATTTCCTCTCATCAATCCATTTTGGATGTTTTAAGTGGCGCCGTTAGGCTTCCGAGTTTTCATAAGAGATTTTTCATCTCACTTTTATTCCCGTGAGATTTATGCTACATTTGCCACAATTTCCATTGAGTAGTTTATGTACTTCCCACTATTACACTCCTTTTTTAATATAATTCCATTTATGGGTATTTACATATTCATTGTATGACACTTCTTCAATGGGGTGTACTTTTCGAAAGTTACCCAAGTCGGTAAGGGAACCTTTCAACCTCCTCTTTTTAAAAGACATCATTTGTTATGTCTTTTAATTCACATACTATTATGTTGGGATATGTTATTCTATATCCTGATTGATGTAAATTTTATGTCCAAGTGATGAGATTCCGTTTTTATCTCTCATCAACTCATTTTCTGAATTTTTGAAGTGACGCCGTAAGGCTGTCTAATTTTTGCAAGGGAACTTCTTAGCCCAAATTTGATTCTTTGGGATAAACTTGTACTCCTTGAATATGTCGTTCTATGAATATGTGTGAATAACCTCTGATTGTTTTACACTTAATATCCACTTATATTTGGTGTATTCATTTGTCACACATAATTATGCAATTGATTTATCCTTAAACCAAGGATACCATATTTGTAAGGGACTTCGTCTCAATCTCCTTTCATTGAGGCATATTTCATTTTATACACAACTTTCTTTTATACGGTGTATAAACCACTTTGACTTTTACTTTTATACAAAAGGAATATTTTTCTATGAAGCATTTTACTAAACGACAAAAAGGAATGTTTTTTTAATGTACGTGGTGACAATGACCTTTTTCGCCACCGCGAGTAGTATTTGGTCTTTGGCTTCCTCAACAAGCCGTTATATTTTTTTGAAATGAAATAAATACCATATACTCTTTTATGTATTTTGGTATTGAAAATGGTTTTGATAAAGTATTCTATTATGATATATTGTGATTGAAATGTGGAAATGTTATCATTCCTTTATATTGGTTTTCTGTTTTATGATTTTATATTGGTACTTGGACATTTTAACAGGTGGTTACGTTATAAACCATATGACGGGTGGTGCCGTGAATACCAGGACGGGTGGTTACGTTATAACCTCCAATGAATTGGGTATGGAAGTTTGCTGTATGGCTATTCCAATTAAGTATGTATGGAAATTGGCCGTATGTCTATTCCATTTAAGTGATATGTATGGAAGTCAACCGTATGGTTATTCCACTTAAGTATGTTTATGTCCCAAGAAACCTTTATATATGTTATGTGTTCTTTATATGGGTTTTATGGTAATCCATTGGTTACAAAAAGGTAAGTAATGATACTTTTTTTCAGTGAAGAGTTTTTACTACTTCATGAAGGTGAAGGTATTACATTGATAGAGTATACATGGTTTACTTGATGTTTGAAAAACTAACAGTTTTCATTCTTTGTGTATCCCTTACTGAGCTTTTTATGCTCACCCCATGTTTTTTTGAAATGTTTTTCACAGGACTTAATGTGGAATAAGGTCAAGGATGGGATCAAGGGAATGTCATGCTATATAAAACATGGAACTAGACATGTTTCTTTTAAGAGTTTTTTTATTATGGAAACTTAGTAGAAGTGTCTACTTTGTAATCTTTTGAGATGTAATAGTTATGTTCTAATTCTCTAAAACTCTAATCCTGAAAAGATCCTCAACGTGAATTATTAATTTAATTCAATATTAAGTAAGGTTTAAGGCCAGGGCCTTATAATTAGGATCCCCATTATAATAATATAAATAAAATTTGTGGTATCATAAATGATGCTTCAACAATAACCAATCCATTAAAAACACATAAATAACTCTCACTCCATACACATACCAACTTGAAGCCCCATTAATTCTATTTCATGGAAACATATAACTATGTGGCACTACTATTTGTGTGTATCTCATTTGGGAAATAGTTTTAAAAATTAAATTTTGGACATAAGTTTGAATACATTTAACATCATTTAAAAATCTCATTAATTTTTTTTAATCCATTCAAAATTGGGAAATAACTATTCAATTATGATACAAAAAAACATGCTACCATGTTGGGATTATATTGTTGTGAATCTAATTTACAAAAAAATCATTAAATTTAAAAAGGATCTATATGTTTAAATTCACCTATCATTATTAACAAATCCATTTTAATACATTAATAATACATTTCCATTGTAAATCTCTTTATAATGTGATAAATTTCTTTAAGATTTTTTTTAGGAAGATTCATTTAAAATTCTTTTTATGAGAAACTATGAATAAAATGAATATTTTATTGTCAAAACATCTGTTTTGGACTCCTATGAAATCCAATGTATGTATACGTATACATATGTATCAATATTCTTATATATGCATACATATATTTATATAAATCACCATATGAACAAAAAAATGTACATTTTAGTCTATTCCTTGGTAAATTATAAGGTAATCCACATGAAATCCAAATGAAATAATAATACAACCCAAAAAATACATAATGACCATAGAAGTTTAAAAATGAAGCATCATAATTGTAATTCATCAATTAAACCATGATATTATGTGTCAACACCTCATTAAGAATATTATTATACACATAGAGTAAAATGATATCCAAACAAAAGCTAAAATTTAAATATATATTCTTTATCAATCTATATGAAAATTAGTCAATAAAGTCTATATAACAAATAATTTAAAGTGAAACACATATATGAATATAAAACAATCATTTAATGAGATGAAAATTTTAAATACATTACTCAAACATCAACTAATGATGTGGGAACATGATGATAATTTGAATATAGGATATGGAAGAACCATGAAACAATATTCACATATGAATCTAATAATAATCAATGTACCTGACTTTAAAATACCTACATAGGGTTTTTTCAAAAAATAGTCCATGAATTAGAAGAAATGAAATGATGTAATAAGGGAATATGAAGGAAAAATACCATAACTCAAGGAAACCACTAAAAACAATGATAAAACCCTATATAAATTATATATAAAAACATGGGAGGTGACCTTAAGTTCATCAAGGTGCATCATTTATTACTATTGTGGTGGTTCACTCGATTAGTGTTTAAATTCTAGAAAAGGTAGAGTAATAATTTTTAATTTTAATTTAATAGGTAAGTTACATGTTTTTTTTTCTTAGTTTACAAAACTCGGTTTCCCGTATTAGGATCATGAAGACACTTGTACATTTTAGATGAATGATTTAGAATAAAATTTTCCAAATATGTGAAATGATTTTATCATTAATTTTAGGCTATCAAAAGGTTATCCTCGCTACTAGTACTAACCTTTCAACTTTTATATAACTTGAAAATTTTATAGTTAAACATTGATTTGACCTGAGTCTCATGAAATGAATGTTCTTTCCCTAAGTGATTAATTTCTTTCAATGTTTCAACACATGATTGATTATTATGTTATTAAACTCTGACGATTATTGGCGTAATTATATATGATAAATAAATTTTTCATTGATTTTTCATTGTTTAATTTTAGCTAAAGAAAAATATTCTAAATGAAAATGTTCATTTTCATGGAAAAGTAATGAATATTAAAATTAATGGTGTTTCAATTCCTATGTATATAATAATATTTCCTTGAAAAATAAATTATTTTTCATGAAGGTGTTTGAGAAGGTATGGAAAAAATATCATCTTTGAATGATACTCTATAAATAGAAACTATACAATATATTTATTATAGCACTGTATTTATAATAGGTTAAATCCTTATCCAAAAAATGAAAAAGGCACGAATATGTGAACATGTGGTACAATGTCATGAAAGAGAAAGGGAACTAGCCTAGGCTAGATAAAGGGAGGAAGAGGAGCATGGGATGTCATAACACCCCCATATAGTGACTGGGACAATTCATAAGTCCCACAAATTTCATCATAGGAAAGCTCATATGATATGAAATAATCCAAATTGTATGAATGCCTTGTATTTTGTTTGATATTTATGGGAACTAATTCACCTGTAACCAGATGAAATGCTATGTAATTTTCATTGATTAATAAATTCTGGCCATTACCCCTAGAGAATTTGACGTGCAACCCATTCAGAGAGAATACTACCCTCCATTATTAAAATGAAAAAAATAACAATGATGAAAATATGCAGTAGATCTAAATTCATCGAATCATTATGATTTTTTTTTCTTCCACATATTTTATTTGAGGATGTCTGTAGAAGGGTCTGTCATTTTTTGATGAAGTTATACAGAATAAAACATGGTATCTTCAACATAAATGAAGGCCAGGTTAATACTGCATGATTCTGGTGATTTTGAGGTACATGATATCCATGGTTTCCATGAAAAATATCATAGATAAATAGAATATCACATGACATTTTATTATTGGATGAAGCCAAGTTATTAAAATTATGTTAATTCTATTACATTCATGAAGATTATCTAACATAATTTTACAATTACACAATTAAAATTTCATATATATTGATGTACTAAAAAATTAAAGGCATTAAAATTATTGTTTCTCTCGATCCTATCATACAACATTAAAGCCTAAAATGGAGTGGATGAGGCATATAAAATTTTTATATGCTTCATAAGGAATAATTTACATAGAACCCGATTCAATTGGGTGATTAGGATGAGTTAGTAATTATATATTCCACAATTAATAACCCACAAGAAGAATGAATGTGGAATTTTAGGTTTCAAGTGATTATTAGAATCCCCTTATATTTTAGAATGAATATACCACAAGGTAAAGTTTATCTAAATTCGTGTTTAAGATTTCATACTGAAATATACATGAATTTATGAAGACAGGGGAGTTTTGGATTTTTAATGATTGATGTTTTGTGAATAAGAAAGAATACATAACACTGTTCAGTATTCCTTAAGAGTTTTATTCCATGTTGGAGATGAATTCATGTGGACAATGAGTTAGAGAGCTTCATACATGTGAATAGAAGTGAACCTGAATCACTTGGGTGTTTCTGAAAATCTACATGTGGTAATTAATACTAACCACATTCTACTATTTCTAACATGATAAATTTAGTAACAAAAAATTATGGTTTATTCAAAATGAGAAGTATAAAACCTAATAACCTTTGGTTATTAATATTTAAAGGTGTAAATATAAATGAGATTATTTTTAAACATAAATAAATTAGGAATTTAATTTAAATTAAATCTTTTATTTAATTGATACCACATACATTATATTGTTTTTGTATAAATATGTTCATTAATGTGATGAGAATGATTTTATAGAATTTATAGATAATTTTAGGGATCCTTTCATCGATTGTGGAAGATAAATTTTTATAGTGATGAAAAAAGGATAATTTTGGAATGTAGTGATTGCATGTACCTAAGCATTGGAGAATATAATTTCGATCATAAAATATCTGAACTGATTTTAGAGGCTAATAAGATTACTCAAATACATATATTTAAGTCCAAGAGGAATTGTGTACAGGAAAAGGGTTATCCAACATTCAAGTTGTGTAAAAATATATGTGAAGATGATATTTCTTACCTTAGATCATCACTAAAGTTGAAGCTTGTAACTTGTTAGTATAAAATACTACTAGAGACTTGTGATTTAGTTATCTAATAAATCATACAATAAGAGTAGTTGTGGCACCTAACAAACTAATAATTGATTACAATTTTTCTTTCTAAAAAACATTTGATAAATTGAAACTGAGGTGTCTAACTTATTGTATTCAATTGTGTATATAGTAAAGTGAATCCAAGTTAGGGTGACATACCAACATTTCAATGAGTAAGCCTTTAATTAGTAAACCATAAAATTATTTTATGATGTCCTCTCTTATTTTACTTTTACACTTGAGTGGAAATTAATATATTCTATTAAATGGATTTGTAAAATTGAATATTAGAAGAGGTTGAATTTTAAATGGAGAAACAATTCATAAAATCATGGTTACCAATGATTAATCCACCTCTTATTGAAACCAAAATGGTCCTTAGACTCTAGAATTAGTATTAGAGGCATTGCCACCTCTAAAGATCCATGAATTTTTGAAGATGAAATAAAATAAATATTTAAATGAGTTTATTAACCTCATATCAAGATTGTACTTACATTTTAATGTGAATAAGAATTAGAACAGAATGAAGAAATTTGGTTCGTCTTTTACATCCCGATTTAGTGAAGAAATCAATCATTCTTCCTTTAATTAATATTTGGAAAAGAAGAATCCATTACAGATGTAATGATCTCAAATTGATGTAAAATATTAACCCCATGTTATTTTTAATTATAATCCCTCTGTGGAGAGATCGTTTGAATTTTCAGACACATTGTTGGTGATATAAAAATGATTATTTGGTGATGATGAGGAATTAATAATAATTTATTAATCCATGTAATTCTCATTCAATGAAAAATTAGAGAAAATTAAATTCAGGCATGTATTTTATTATTTAGTGATGAATTATTTTATCTTGGAAAATAATAGTTCATGAAGAGAAAATGTTTCCACAAACACGAGAGTATAGAAAATTTTAACCAAGATGAAGACTAAATGTGATAAGATTTAAGATATTTTCTCAGAAAATTTAATATAAAATCATAAGGATGTTTATGTATAGTTAAAATAGAAGGATATGAATATGAGTGATATTGAGGTGAGTTTTTACACCTCCACAAAACAAATGATGAATCCTTTAAAAAATATCTCTGCAAGTGTACCGGTAAATATAATCACAAATCTAAAATTTTTATGTAAATGTTTTAACATTGCAAAATATGAAATTTCTATTCGAAAGAAGGTAAATGAAATATGGTGTGTTTATTGTGGAGGACATGTGAACATCTTGACTAAATTTTAAAAAATAAACAAGTTCAAGGATACTCATTACATTTGGATAAATGAATGAAATGGTAATGAATCCTTATGGAGACACTCCACTATTGTGTCTTACCATAATATTTCTTATACATTTAATAGTTCTATTAGGATTGAAAATAGGCATAATGGTTTGGGTAATGAAAATGAGATATAATAAATTTTATAGAAAGAACTACAATCTAGGAACACATATCAACACTCTTGGTAGAAAAGATAAAAAATTATAAAGTGGTTGTTCCATCAATGATTTAGGGGAATAAAAATATTCAATAAAAAGAATAAGTTCAGGGAATTAAAATATTTTCACAATCCATTATGATTTCAAAAATAAGTAAATAACATCCCATAATGATCTTGGAAAGAATAAGATAAAAAGGTAGTGAAAAAACACTCACCTAGAATGTTTCATCCAAAAAAATAAGAAGTTTCCTCTTAATTACCTATTATAATATGTGTTATGAGCTAACATGGAAGGAATTTGATGTGATGTAATGATCACCATGGGGTACAACAATTTCGTTGATTTTTAATGAGTGAATCCATTTACGTGTAGTATATATGAGTTTTGATTTTTGATTATCACACAATCATCCTTATTTCATAAAATTATTTATTATATAGTATTTTTTGGTTGACGAAACGATGAAAAAATGGGTGAGTTATTATTTTAAATCTAAACATTCAGATGTGTTTTTGAAAGTGTGAACAATATTTCTCATTTCATTTATAATTTTTTAGCAAATATTGATTGTTGAAATTCTATAATAATCTTTTTAAATGTGAGTCTATGTTTTATAATTCCAAGAAAACCATCGTCATTTCACCTTTTCATTGTACATTGTGTTATCTCACATAGACATATAGTTCACCATCTAAATTCTCATTATTATATATTAGAAAATAATCCATTTCTTATAAACTATTTGAATATTTTTATAAGTATAATGATTATATAAAAATACTACATTAATCTATATCAATTGATTTCCAATAGTGGTAGAATTTGATTTTCCACATATTTACTTTATTATTGTGAACGAATTTTCACTAAAAAGACTAAGTGGGATATTGGTGTTCCCATGTGTTAATTTTACTGTTAGTTTCTAAATATGTTAGTTATGATTATGTAATGATACTATAACAATTGTGGAAGTGATATTATCATAGAAACACATGTTTAACTAAATAATTAACGATTACTAAAATATAAGGAAATATTTTCCCATAAATGTTGATTTCCAGAAATATAAATTATTGATGACTATGAATTGTATTTTATTGAATGAAGATTTGAATAATATTACCATATAAAATGATATATATTTCATGAATGTTTTTATAATGTTTTCGAATAATTGTGTCTTTGATTTTTCTTCAAAAAAAACTATGAATTAATTTTTGCATCATTATGAAATTAGGACAATCCACTAGCCAACCAACACCAATGGATCCAACAATTCAACATGTGAGATAAGTTATACCACACCCAACGGAATTATCAAAATCTAGATCCTAGGAGAGAGAGAGTGGATCTTGGGCCAACATATCACCCCCACAATGTGGGCATGCCCATGTATATGGCACACAAAGAGAAAATTTTGATGTTCCATTTGTTGGTAATGAATCCCTATGGGTAAAATCCTATATAATGTGTCATGTATATGAGTGGTAATCCCACATGACCATATCAAATTCTAAGAGGCATGGGTTGAGAGAAAAACTATGACCTTGATGTATAGAGAAACCAATGTGGGAAACATGTAGAGAGTGTATTATTTCTCTATCATTATAATTATATAAATTTCCATGTCTACATGATGTTTGGGATCTGAGTTGGTTGATCAAGTGGTGAATTATTGTCTTCTTCCTAACACATTTGAGGCTTTTTGATAAATTATTTTTCTTCTATTGATAAATATAGGATGATAACACTGAGTCCAATTCTACAAAAATTAATTCTATATTGATATCATATGATATAAGAGTGTCGTCAATTCATATTCCACATTGTTTTCATGATAAAAATCATGCATGAATATGAGATCGTCAACCATTTCATTACCTGATGAATTCATGTTATTCATATGAAGCTAAATATGATACATGCATGAGGTATTTCTGAGATAATTAAACATGCATTAAATTACACATCAATGTATGTAGATCATGTGTAAAATCAAATGAATTAACTTCTAGGATTCTACTGATCCTTTCTTACAGTACTAAGTCAACAAAAAGTGTGGCTAAGAATACCACAATTTAGTCATGATAAGTGAAGAATAATTAATATATAAACTAATTTTCTATGTTTTTTATGATGATTTAATCATTGTGTATTCCTAAGTGAATAAAATTTAGATGATTTAATTAGGAACAAAATAATTTATATGATGATAAGTATCCATGGGTATTTTAAAATTAGTATACCACATTTAGGACTTAAGAATGATTCTTTTAGTGTATGAGTTTCAATATATGATACGAAGGAATGCATAAATATAGGGGATCTATGATTTTTTAATGATTTATTTGACAAGAAGAAGAAGGATGTAATGAAACCTTACAAAATTCCTAAAAAAGATCATTTTGGGTTTGAGATGAATTCATGTGGACTTTGAGCATCAGAGGTTCATACAAGTGAAGAGATGTGAAATTGAATCCCTTGGGTATCTGTGATGGCCTATGCATATTAACTCATACCCAACACATTCAGTTTTTCCTATATGATAAATAGAATAGCCATAAATTATGGGGTATTTAAAATGAGTAATACAATACATAATAACATTAGAGTATTAATATTTAAGGTTGGAAAAAATTGTGTTTATTTATAAAAAAGTTTCAATAGGTAAATTAAATAATATAATTAATTAAGACACCATAAAATATTATTTTGGTGCACTAATATGTGTATAAAGGTCGTGATAAGTGTTGAATATATTTTATAGATCATTTTGAGAATCCTTTGTCCATTATGTATGATGATTTTAGAGTGATCCAAATCTTGAAAATTATTTAAGGTGATTGCAAGTACATAAGAATATAAAGAATATATTTTTCATCATTCATTATATAAAAGGGGTTCTAAGGCCAAATAAATTATGTAATTACTTTTATTTATGTACTTGAATAATTCTACACATGAAAATTGGCATCCTACTTTCTTATGGAGAGAGAATGTCTTTAATGAAGATCTTTCTAGAATTGAATCTACAATGAAGACTAAGCTTCTAGCGGAGTTGCCAAACATGCTACTTTAGGACTATGATTAGGGTGTCTATCCAATGAGAGATAAATATATATTGGGGTGTCAAATAAAAAATGAATATATTGTAACTAGATTGTCTAACCAATTGGGGATAAATTTTAATAGGGGTTTCTAGAAAGATGTAATCACTTGTAGTGATAGCAAAGATAATCCATGTTGGGATGTATATACAATATAGAATGAAGTCTGTATTTCATTGTCGATAATTGAAAATAGTTTTTGATTACCTTTCTTATATTACTACTACACCTGAGAATAGGTTGATGGATTATATTTAGTGAATCGGGTATTTTAAATAACTCATATTGAATGTTATTCTTGAAAATTATCATTATTCAATGGCTAATATACATAGTTTACCAAAAATTTAAATTATCGATAAAAAAATATTAAATATAATAATATTTTGTTTTTATATATCCAAATGATAATAATTTAACCCTTAATGTATTATCAAGGTGATTATCCATACCATCAATCCTTGAATAATAGTGTCGTGGTCAATGACATGGATTATATTATGTTTTATTAATATTTTATGTAAGTATAGTACCCCTAATTACATTAACACCTTATGTACTTTCATATGGAAACCACATACTGTTTTGAAAATCTAAGTAATTTCACATATCCCAAGAACAAAAATTTATTTCGATATCACACCATTGATAATTATATAACTTATTTTGATCCATTACACTCTAAAATAAATATTCCTCAAAATAAAATTTTGAGTCCCAACATTATTAATGTTATTGCATAAGAGTGCCTTAAGAAACCCACATAACATTATGTTAATTTCATAACATAATCTCAACATGAAATACCCAATATTATTTTGGTAATATAATGAAATATCGAGTATGAAAAAACCATTACACATTTTAGTAAATATTTTCTCATTAAGAATAAAATTCAAGCATTTATTCACCAAATAAGATGGTTATTATACAAAAAATGCGTTAGAGGGGATCACATAATGATCGATGAAAGTAGAAGATAGTAAATATTTTCTAGATTTACACTCAACAGAATCAACAGCAATGGAAATTTATGAACAAAGAAAACATGTATTTATATTAAAGAATCCTCTATCTTTAGAGAGTATGATTGATGATGATCACCAAAAATAACTAAAAAATATTCCGTCTTCTAAGGGGTTACACTAAAATTTGGATCCAAAAATATTCCATAAGGATTACCACACATCCAGAGGGGTGATAGAATCTTCATTGTTCATGATGAATGATTTTTTAGGAAGAAGTATATATTTAGAAACCATTAATTGAAAATAGTGATCTATCAAACTAACTTGAGGAATCACATTACATTATATTACCAACCATGACGGTCCCCATTTAATGAATTAATAATGCTCATATTTAATATATCATGTGTTACCATGAGAATAAAGATTCATTTGATAATACATTGAACCCATTAAAGGAATAAACATTATATGTTTTGACAAATTCATAATGGATTAGAAACTGATGGAAACCACCTAATATGAATGTTGAAGAATAATGAAAACAATATGATGCACACAATATAAAAAAGGGTTTATCACATCAAACCAAGATATATTATAAACAACATAATCATGGGTTCAAAATAGTGGACATGTTAGAAGTAAAATATCCATAATATATAAACATTTTATGTATATATTTCATCTTCACATCTAGGAATATAGATAATATCTCTAAATATTTATGGGTCATAATTAAAAAATATTCATTAGTAATAAACTATCAATTTTAACATTTCATGTCATATCCTATAATACAATACATAAACCAAACCACATTTATTGATTCGTAGACATATTAATATAATCTTCCAAACTTATTTACACCACAACATAAAATGTTTTCAAAAACCATTGGAAAGTGATCTATATATAATAATAAACATATAGGTAATGGTATTTATATAACACATTATTCAAACATATAATTCCCATAGTAAATAAATAAATATATATATATATATATATATTATCACTATATTGAGTATATCACTTTAGGTCATTTATCATTTTCTCAAACAAGTTCAGTAAAATCATATCAACATTATATACTAGTAATAATCACATTTGGGATAATTTGTTAAAATATATGAGTAAATATATGATTTATAAGTTATAAATTCTTACAAAATCAAAGTACTATATAGGTCAAATAATCCATTTTTAATTAACAATGTTGATTTAATAAATATCATGAACATATAAAATTCAATTAATCTTACTCGATGTGTTCATCATAGGCAACCTAATTACCCGTGATTATTAATTTCATTATTCAAACACCCTCATTGTCATAAATTTCACACATATATAAGATGTGTAAAAATTAAATCATGATTAATAAAAATTAATTGTATGATTGATTACATACCAAACAACAAACAATTTATCATAATATTAATTAATGTTGTCTAATATATATCAATATAGAAAAATATACATGTAATGTTTGTTATTAACATCATATAGTAATGAATATTAGTTCGTACAAGTAAAATTATGAATTTTATTTACATTGATTTCTCAATGTTAGTGATAATGATTTTCACACACTAAAGGGAAATATGATTTAATTTTAATTGTAAAAGACCTTGATATTTTTTTTCAATGTTTTAAATGTTTTTGGCTTTTGAGGCATAAACTTTGGATAATTCAGAAAATTAATCTTAAGAGTATTTTATTTATTACAATCTTAATTAGTTTATTTATATTTCCTTTTAAAACATTTTGAGTAATATTTTATTTTTTCTTGAAAATTTTGAAATCCTCGAAAATGAAATACATGTTGAAATGGTACTAAAATAGTATAGTATAGTTATTCTTAAAAACAATTAAAAAAGTACATGAATTAACATCACCTTATTGTCATATTGTTTTTCTTATGGATTGTGGAAGAATTATCTAGAGGAATCACAGTGGATGATATATTTGTACTGATTTGTTAGTAAATTATTAATACCCTTTTCAATTTTTTTTCAATTTTAATAATGGTGATATTATTATAATATTCATATCACCTATTTTATATAAAAAAAATATAATGTATGACATATAAAAAAATGAATAATATTATGAAACAAATCATCGAGACTTGTCTCGTGATTATGAATTGAGTTCACATATAACGTCTATAGACAATAAATTACAAATACAATATGAAGAATCATTTGAAATGAAATGTCATTAAAGATAGAAAAGCACCAACAAAACATGAAAATAAAACAAATCACTATACATATAGTCCAATGATGTTGAATGTACATACCCAATTTAAAGAAAACTCTTTAGATCAATATAAATTCAAATGATATGGAAAATAATCTTTTGAAAAAATATATGTACACTACATATACATTTATAAATTCATTAAATGAAAATCCATATTCACTTCCTCACTGAAAGAAAAAAACATGGCCCAATGTTTGTATAAAGTAGATCACAAAAGAAAAAACAAGAAGATAGAGATACAATAACAAGAGAATCAATACAATGATTTCAAGTCAGTCCAAAAAAATTGATAAACCACTCTAGAATAAGATAGATATTTACACAGTCAAATAACATAGAAAAAATAGTTAAATAAAAATCATATAATAATTAAATGTTTTATAAAATCTATTATAAATTTTTGGTTTCATGTTCCTTATTAAATAAAAATATGCAGTCATGAGCCTATTAATCATAATTATCATTATCTATAATGTGAAACATATATTTTCGCATAAACTGATAAAATCAGCATTACTAATATTAAAAAATATAGCATTATCATGATATATCGAGACTAGAAAAAACTTCATATTTATCAAACATCTTTATAAAAGAATACAGTCACATAATAAACTGAAGTTCTTTATAATGAACTCAAATAAATCATTTTATCCATAGAATATATGGAAAAATTTATAATCACATTAAACATAAAATATTATAAGAAATTATTAAGGAAAATATAAAATATTTGTCTGTTATTTAGGACAATATTTAAAAAAGTGAATATTTTTTAGTTAATAATAGAAAAAAATTAATATCTTGAACTAGTATACATTATGTCATTAGTTGGAAATCACATTAAAAATTTATTCTCTTGAGAAATATATGAACCAAAATAAATAAAGTACAATATATAGAGAATAATAATTTTTAGTGGAATGAGGGTGATATTTGTATAAGTTGTAGTAAATAGTATCCTTTTTGATTCCTCGTGGTCGAATCAGTAGCATACAAACTAAGAAGATATTTTTGTCCTTATATTAGTATATCCTTAAACACAAAACATATGGATTATGTTTAAGGGATAAATAAAAAATATCATTCCCTAATATAATAATGATATACCCATTAAATAAATAGTTAATAATTAAGGTAATAAATATATAATTGTGTCATATAATATGAAATGTGTTTTTTAATTAAGAATATTTAATACCCAAAACCCAAAATTGAGTAGAAGTTTCATTTTCATCAAAGATAAAGAAAGGATCATATTTTAAATATATCTAGAAATAATGATTTTTTCATAATGGTAATTATTCATTTTATTATTTTTTCATTAAATGTTTATTAAATTACAAAAGAACATGGAACTTGATATAATATTATCTAAGATTAGCCTTTCATAATATCTCATAAGCTTAGAGGATGTAGATATTATGAGGGAATCATCACTTCCATATAATAGTTGTTTACTAGAGATAGATAATATTTTAGAGGATAAGGGAAATCCAAAATAAATTATAGTAATTCCTCCTTCGATAATGTCAATATAATTGATAATGTTCCACCAAAACTCTTGAGAGTAAATTTCCCAGAAAGAAAAAAAAAATATAAAAAAAATTATTTCTTTTATTAGTCTTTATATATTTGTTAGAAATTATACAATCACCATTAATCTTATTAAATACATATAAATATAGTGGAAATTTCATTTCAAATATTAGAACATAGTAGTTTTGGAATAGTGTCATATTAAGGCATATCCAGTCTAGAGTTGTGGTGATATGTTATAGTATTGGGAATGAGAATGGTTAAAAAAAAATGTTTTATGAAATTTTATTAAGCGTACACATAATTATTAGAAAATATTTACCACGTGATTCATGAATATAATTTTCTTTTAAATTAATAATGTTAGGTATATTGATTGGGCTATGACCAAGATCTGTTGAGATTAGATTATAAGTAATTCAGTGAATTATTTAGTGGATTTGATAAATTTTGTATTCAATAAATAAATCAATGTCAATATAAATTTTTTCTAGTATATTTAGATTGGAATCATTTTATTTATTTGATTATTCATCATGTTAAACTTTAATATTTTTCATGGAGTGAAATTCATTATGTTATAAGATTCAAGGAATGTTGGATGATTCTTCAATGATGTAAAATAATGTTGCTAAAATAGATGTTTTTCTGGTATAAATTACAAGACAATTTTTTTTCCCACATCATAGGTAGCTAACATCATGTTGTTTTATGTCATTTTAAGGTTTTACATTACATGGGGATTTTAATTTAGGGGTCCTCACATCATATATTGAGTGTTCATTGCTTAGGTAAGTCTCGATTAGAGACCTCCATGTCATAGTGATTGTCCAAATGACAATAAAAAATAAGATTTATTTTGGATGTTACTTGATAATTTAAGACATCCACAATATAGACTATACTACCCAAAATAATTAATATAAAATATATAGGGTTGTGCTGTAGAAAAAAAATCACACAACAGAAAAGGCGGGATTAGAATTTTGTGACAATGGAGAATTCCACAAGTCTATGGTTTATATCCTTTATCATAAATTTTTTTTATATTAGTTAAAAAACATATTTTAACTACTAACTCATCTAGTAATAGAAGTGAATTCAGTGTTTAAATTAAAATATGGTTTGTTCATCCATGTAGTTTTAGTTTTCCTAATATTTGAGTTTTTTTCTATCATTTTAGCCTCATTTTACTAAGAAATAAAATTTCACAGTCAAGATTTAATTCAAAAATCAAAAAATGGTTTAAATTATTTTATGGTATTAAAATTTGACATTAAAATTTAACCATAAATTTATTATTAAATAGGTAAATTTTGTGACTAATGTTAGCGTGGATTAAGTGCTATGAAAAAAGAGTGAAGAGAAATATAATAAAAAGATGTTCCAAGTATTTTCAATATAGTGACAATTTGGTGCTTATGAAAACAAGTAGAAAATAATAAAAGGAATAAAATTTAATTTAATTTGTCTATTCAATGTATATACAATGTTAAAAATATGCCATTTAATTTTGACATTTGATGGAGATTTATTGGATGATTCAGGTAATGCAATTGGAGTCGCAGTAGAAGAATTTCATCAAATCAATGTCTTGGTAAAATTGTATTGGATTCAACACAATGAATCCATATTTATTATATTATTAATATTATAAATTGGTTGATGAAAATTTGGGTGAGAATCACCAATGCATATTTAGAAGTCAGGACATTTTCTTTCTCATTTATACATTGGTTTTTCTAAAAAAATAAATATTCTAGAATCTTGGGTTACCTTTGAGGAATCCATTCCAACCCAATGACAAGGCTTCTCACATTGAGAGGTGACGTTTTTAAATTTTTTGTGTTTTCTTATGTTTGTATATGTTTTGGTGAGTTGATAAAGTAATATCAACACACAAGTAGTTGAACAAGGCTATTATGAAATAAATATAATAAAATAATGATCATTGATTCACCCCATATTATTTATCTTAAAATGATCCTAGAGTTGTTATACAGGTTTCATCTAAGTAGGATATATATTTTAATGAATCAATATTTTATGATGTTACTATTTTAATTATATACCACATGATTTTAATAGGAATTAACACATTAATTTTATCTTAAATAAATAATTTAAATTCAATGATCAGTATTGGGGTACTCACATTTTATGGGAGAACCTGTCATATATTGACAAATATGATCTTAAAAAAATATTAAATTTTAATTTTGATGTTTCGGAATTTAGAGCTAATAGTTTTTGTCCCTATGTTTATGGTAATACTAAGAAAACACGAAATCAGAATTATTTTTAAAAATAAAATCACGAATGTACTAATATTCCACCATTTCTCTCAGAAGTGAGTTTGTGAAAGAAAATAAACTAAAAATAAATAAATTTATTTGGGAGAAATATGAATACCTATGAAGTAAATATGAATTTAAATGACATAAATATTATTTTTGGAGATTTCAGTATGATTAAATATGGATTCCTTATTATGAAGCTATTAATAGATTGCATATAAGGAATAATGAAGCTATTTGAACAATTAAAGGATATATTGAGAAAACGGATGATGTTGAAATTATTGAAATTATTTTTCATATCATACCAGACAAGTCATAATACATAGCCTTTATTTTAGAAGAGAATATTCCAGGTGATATTCCTCTTGATTATTTTAATTGTTCTTTAAAATTTTATGAAATGGGTAAAGGTATTATTTTGTTAAAGAAGTTGAATAATAAAAAATAAATCTCTTTTCATTCCATAAAGAATATAGGTTGATAAAAAACTCTATCAAATATGAATCATATTTTTTATTAATCTGATGATATAATGGGGAGTTTTTTGATTTTATGTTACCTTTCTCAGGAAATATTATAATGGGGGAGTAAAAGGGAAATCATCCCCTAAACTATTATCAGGTGTGTAGGTTTTGGTAAGATTTTTTCCCCAAAATCTAAAACCAATAAAGATATTTATTTTTAGGATTTCATACGTAGAATATAATCATAGAATAAAAAAACAAGAAACAAAAAATATACAATGAGGAGGGTTATATGTTCATTAAACATCATATGATAAAGTTCATGTATAATGAAGTTATAGAAAATTGGAATGTAGATGAAGGTGTGTTTTTCTTGTTTAGTGTAGATTCTGTAAAAATACTCATATCTAAACATAATTATAAATGTATTTTTGAATTAAAATATAAATAAGACACTGTGATGGTATTCAAGATAAATATTGAACTAAAATAATGTCTATTTATGATTTCAAAATAATAAAAGGAGATAAAAATTATTATGATTGATGATGAATTCATCAATCAAAATAAATTTTACATTGAAAAATAAAATTCAAGGGTTCTTAAATAATTTTATTTGATTAAGAAGTTTTTTCATGATTATAAGACTCTCAACAGCAATTTAGATTATATATATATATGGGAAATATGAATGAGTTTTATCATTTATTGAAAATTATGTTACATATACAAGGGTATTTGAAAAAAAATTTACTTACATTTATAAAAATTCAATTTTAAAATATGGAGGATATTTAAAGAAGTCAAAATATCTATAATCCAATAAAATTGTTCTGTAATGATTATAAAAATTTTGAAAAGTTTGGTGAGAAATTGATGAAAATATGTCTCAAGAAGAATATCACTCTTACTAAAGCATGTGATGTTCCCAACTTAATGAATTTGGTGAGAATCAACATGATTGAAAATTATTCTATATCTAGGTTTCCGGAAATAGAATAAAGTAAGATCAATAAGAATAAAAATAGTTGAATGTTTACTAAATTTTTATTTCCCAAAAATAGTTATAATTAGCCACTTTAATAAAGGTTATCAAAATCTTAAGAAATCTGAAATGCAAGTCAAATTAAATGGTAAATATGATTTCTAATGTTATTGTTGTTATTATGGGGTCATTTAGAATATATTAATGACATGTTGGTTTAATTCCATTATCGCAATTACATTAAAAGCTGTGATATATTGGGAATGTGGGGGGAGTTAGTCATGTCAATATAAAAAATATAGAATTTTGTTGAGACCATAAGATGAAAATCAAATAAAGACATTGGTATACGTTAATAATTTTATAGATCTAGGACTAGACCCATAATCATGATAATTATTCTCTTATAATTTTATACTCCCAACATAATATATGTTTTAGTACTAAAATCCTTAGAATAAGAAGAAATAAAGGATTTGAGAAGCCCTTAAATTATGAAGTAATAATTAAATCATCTTAAGAGTAAAGTCCATGTATTATAGAAATATGAATCTCATCCTACACGATATCTAATTTAAAACACATTAAATTTTTTAAAAATGTTAATTAAGTAAAAATTACTTTGGGAAATTATAAGTCCCTCATGATCAAAGGATTTAATTCAAGTTTCATTATATATTAAATTATTAAATCCAAAAACACAATATTTTTTTATTGAACTGTAATTTTATGTTTTTTTAAATAAATGAAATATTTGAAATATATTTTTATATAAAAAATAAATGTTATTTTAATATAACATTAAATATGTTAATTTGGTGACAGGAGTATAGGGAATGAGAACATATTTTTAAATTGTATGATTATATAAACTTGTGATATTAACATATGAAGTAATAAATTTAATAGTTGAATCAATGACATGGACATCATTGGAAAAATATTATTAAATTTATCAATGGAGGATTAAATGTTCATGATATTCAGTTGATGAGAGGAAAACCATTATTCAATTTACCCAGCATGAATAAGGGAAGGATTATTAACACTTTATAGATGAATGTAGAGATTCAATCTACTAGATTGATATATCTCATTTTGTAAGATTCATACATGCTTATAATGAATAAATCAACCCATATAATGATATTATTAATATTACTTTTTTCATGTATATGAAGCTCAAGTATATGGTCATAAAATAATTTATGTTTATTAAAAAATTCTATGAAATGAATGCCCATTTATTCTCAAGAATATTACAATAGATAAATTAATAATGTTGTCTAACATAATATTTGATTATTACCTATTGAAATATAGAATTCAATAAGAAATCCTTTCACTATACACACCTCAACAAAATTGTTTAGTTGAGTGGCATAAAATTCATTCGTTGAAGATGTCACAAACAATATAGGATGAGCATTATACTACTCCTTATTTTTGGAGGCAAGACATTAGTACGGGGATTCATATCCAAATCATTATATTACTATTCCAAATTATGATATGTCACCTAAGGATGTGTATTATAATAAAATAAATATTTAATGTTTTTTCCTGTTCTGGGAAACCCCAATTTTATCATCATGAATTTTTAGAATCTTTGAATTCTCAGAAATAAATTTCATTATGGTATGATTATTTTATATCCCCAAAATATGATAGGATATTATTTTTTTTTCAATAATTAATATTGAATGTTCATTTATTTTACTCATGTAATGTGTTGAATAAATAAAATAATTGAGTTTTAAAGGATAAATAATGTTTTATAACTGATGATGATTATATTTTTGTTAAAAAACCTGTATAAATTTTTTCCTATGATAAATTTTTAATATATATATATATATGATGGGGGTTAATATTTATCCTTATCTATTGATGGGGTGAAATCTAATTCATACCATTGAATTTGGAGAAGGGATGTTTGTATTCAGTCATAATTGAGCATGATAGACACCAAACAAAAACTAAGACAATTATGTAGATTATAAATCCTACTATATTTTACTATCATGTTAGAACTAGAGATTACAATGAGGAAAATAAAACAAATGAATTGGTATATTCCCTGAATGAATTATTCAATGTGATGGATATAAATGAATCATTGGATGGTTAACCTCTCTAATGTATTTGAATGTTATAAGAAAATGGGTGGTTTCTAACATATTGAATGATAATGGTGAAGTGGGGATAAATAAATAAAAATTGGTTTCTAATATTAATTCGTAATTGAATATAGTGTAATTTTTTGAATTAATTTACACCAATTTCACGTGTTCAGAAAATTATAATATTTCTGTCAATTTCTACAAAAAAACGATACATGATATTTCAAATGGATTCCAGGTTTTCTTTGAACAACATTGAGTATGTAGAGTTGGAGTATATTCAAAAATCATGTGGTTTTATTCCTGGAGAAAAATTATGTTATATTTTCAATTATAATACGGTATTATATGGGCTCAATAAGGCCCCATGAACTGTGTATTAAAATACTAATAAAAGTAAGAAGAAGAAGAATTTTGAAAAATGAATAAAGAAAAGAAATATCTATATCAATGAAGTAAAATGGTATCTCAAAATATTATTTTTCATGTAGATGAAATAATATATTGGGAAATGATGAAGAATCATCTTAGATGTTTTCTATAGATATGAAGGAGTTCTTTTAAATTACAATTCTTGGAGTAATGATGTACATTCTTTGATTAAAAATCTATCAATATAAAGTGTAGATTTTCCATTCTCTGGAGAATTATGTTATGTAAATATTGAAAACATTTTTTATTGATGATAAATAGCATGTTTCCACTCTAATTTTAGTGTGGAAAAATCATTCAGAACATGGTAAAGGGATGAATTTTGATCCTATGTAATTTAGAATGTTGATTGGAAGTAGACTCTATCTTAAAACATCATTTCTTAATATACTGTATATTTATAAAATTATCTCTCATTATCAAAGTACACCAAAATATTCTCTGTTATATGATGGAAAAAATATTCTTATATATATATATATTAACGAAACACTTTATTTTAGAGTGAAATATGAAGTTATACTAATTATTTATCTACATTTTAATTCTAAAGTTGATTGGGAGTTTTGTATTGATGATAAATGATCCAAATAAAGTAGAGTATTATAATTGAGTTAAAGATATGTATGTTTTAAACAAAGAATAATCTTTAAGCAACATTAAGTACCATTGTGGTTGAATATGTGGAATAATGATATCTCGTAACTCAGTTAAAGTGTATGAAGGTATAATTTTTGGACTAAAATATTTGTGTTAAGTTACCACTTTTTCTTAGATGTGATAATCAATGATAATTAAAATAATAAAAGAATAATGTTAAATATTCTAGGATAAAGTGCATTGATATTAAATATCCCTTTATCAAGGATATTGTGTATAAAATAAAATTGAAATTATTGTTTTTATAATTAAATGGATTATTATTATTATGTTCACAAATTTTTTATCTAAAGATTCCTTACAAAATATATGGTTGTGGTTATGTGTACATCCATAGAAATTAAATGTATAATATATTGTTATATATCTCAACTCTCTTATTCTACATGGATATTTTTGTCAAAGGGGGAGAAAATTGGAAATAGAAATAATTCTTTATATGTATCTAATTAATGTTTGTGTATGGGGAGAATATTTATATGTTGGATTCACTGTTATGTTTCTTTTAAATGGAGATAATATTTTTATAGAGTTCATAAAATTTGAATATATATATTTCATATTTATTCGTATATGAAAAAATTTTATAATACACTACCATAAAAACAGTTTTTCCTAGCGCCCCCCTTTATCAGCGCTAACGAAAAAGTGCTGATAAAGGGGGGTCCCTTTATCAGTGCTAAAAAAAACACTGATAAAGGGTTCCTTTATCAGTTCTAAAAAAAGCGCTGATAAACAGACCCCTTTATCAGCGCTTGTTTAGTAGCGCTGATAGGGGGCTTTATCAGTGATTTTTTTAAAAGTGCTGATAAAGGTTCGAATTAAAAAAAATAAAAAAATAAAAATATATTAATATATAAATATATTTATATTGATATAAATATAATATATAATTTTTAAATATCTTTTAGATAAGTATAAATGTACATTTACACTTAATATACTTAATATATAAGATATTTAGTGAAAATGGATTCTTAAAATATTTAAAAAATATTTTTAATTAATAATTTTCTAATTATTATGGAGTTATAGTCATTTAATAACAATTTTAAGAATAAAAAATTAAAAAAAATTAAAAAAAGATCCAAAATATGTTAAAACGCAACTCAAACTTCAAACGGCCATAACTTTTGATCCGTGTGTTTGTTTGAGCTCTAACACATATCAAATCGAAGCCTGCGATGATCTCTACATTGCTGTGACTGGGAGGGATTGTGGTCACGGGATTTTAGAAGCCAAAAGAGGCCCAGTAGGCCTCCAAAACTGAGTTTTTAGTCGTGGTACCCCGATTTTTTAATATTTTGTTGATTTTCAACATCATTTAAGGTGGTATTATTGGATTTTATTGGTGGGTACTGAATTTATTCCAAGGTATTACATTCATATTGATATTATGTTATTGAAATTTTATCGTTTTTTATAATGCACTGCTATTTATAATCAAAAATATAACTATATGTACATATTTTTTATATATTCACACATAAAAATTAAAAAATTAAAATAAATAATTAAACATATTTACATATAAAATATACTTGCTTTATCTAAATAATAACCAATATCCATTTTATTTAAAATACAAATATATGAATATTTATATAACTATTATATATTAATACAACTATATATATATTTATTAATCTAGCTATATATATATATTAATATAACTACGTATATATTAATATTACTATATATATATATTAATATCACTATAAAAATATATATTATTATCATTATAAATATAAATATTCATATAACTATATATATATTAATATAAATATATATTACTATACAAATAAATATAACTAAATATATATATAAATAGAGATATATATTAATATAACTAAATATAGATATATTAATATAACTATATATAGATAAATTAATATAACTATATATATATATTAATATAAAAATATATTACTATACGAATAAATATAACTATATATATATATATAAATAGAGATATATATTAATATAGCTATATATATATTAATAGAACTATATATATATTAATATAACTATATATATTAATATAACTATATATATTAATATATATATATATATATATATTAATATCACTATATATATATATTAACATAACTATATATATATATTAATATAACTATATATATATATTAATATAACTATATATATATATATATTAATATAACTATAAAAATATATTAATATAACTATATATATATTAATATAACTATATATATTAATAAAACTATATATATATTAATATAAATATATATTACTATACAAATAAATATAACAATATATATATATATATATATATATAGAGATATCATGAAATAGAAAACAAATCAAAATAGAGTAGTGGTAAGGGCTTAGGTGCGCAGGGGAGAGGATTTGAGTTCAAAACCTGTTGGAGGAAGAGGCGCGCGCATGGGGGTGGATATGGGGGGCTAGTGCTAATAAAGTGTAGGGGGGTGCGTGCGGGTTGTTGGATGGGGTTGAAAGGACTATTAAAAGTGGGGTATCAAGCACTACAAAGCCCCCCAGATTGGAATGATTTTTTTTTTATTTTTTGTAATTTTTTGTAATTTTTTGTAATTTTTTGTAATTTTTATGTAAGTTATTTTAATTTTTTAATTTTTTTTAACTTTTATCAGTGCTTTTTGAAAAGCGCTGATAAAAGGGTCTTTTATGAGCACTAAAAGGAAAGCGCTGATAAATGGGTACTTTTATCAGTGCTTTTTTAGCGCTGATAAAAGACCCCTTTTACCGGTTCTTTTTAGGGCTGATAAAAGGGGTCGTTATCAGCGCTGATAAAGGGGACCCTCCCCCCTTTATCTTCGCCGGCTTTAACAGCGCTTTTCTAGCGCTGTTAAAGGCTATTTTTATTACTAATAAAGGGCGTATTTGTAGTAGTGATAGTTTAATAATGTGAAAATTGGAGATCATATGAGAATATTGATGGTTTTTATGAAGAGGAATCCCAGCATCAGGAATAGATGATATGGTTATGTTTTAAGGTTTTAGATCATAGCTATGTTATGTATAACATGATATTCTATATTCAACACTTTTTTTATTATCGTGTCCAATCATGTATGCTTAAAATTTTAGGGGGTGACCAATTACACAGTATTTAGAGTTTTATAGTGTTTTATATTATATAGTTGAAAACAATATTCAGAGGATATTATTGAGTCCCAAGATATTCAGATGAGTTTTTATTAGTTTTGTGACATTTAAAATCCATATGAATTTTTTTAGTAACAACTATTGTAAATAAAAAAATAACATTAAAACTCAATTTTTTTGGGAGGGAAATTAGTTCAATAAATGTTAATCCAAATAAAGATTAAGTTGTTTCAATGTGATTACAAATCACTACACTAGCGCATGAAGAAACTAGATTAAATGTGTTCCAAAATAAAGTTCTATGTAATAAAATATGGCATATTCCATTGAATATTTCTATACAAAGAATTCCATACAACTTAATTGATGAACACATTTTGGCTTGATGATATAATGCCTCAAAAAACACTCATAGATATAAATATACATATAGGGGATATATAATTATGGCCCCCACCAGTCACATAGTATGATTAATTTATTCATTATATAAAAAATAATACATTGATTTATAATATTGTAAATAATGGTACCTACAGAACCTCTTAGATTAACATGATTAGACAATAAAATATTACATATATTTAAAAATTGGCAATAGGGATTTATAATATTCCCCTTGAAAAGGGTGTGTATAATTTTCCCAATAAATACCTTATACTTTTAATTGTTAAATTTTGGGTTTCAATATCATATTTAAATAAGGTATATGACCACATCAATACAAATATTTATGAATATGAAAAACTTATCAACAAGGCATTGAATGGGTAATAACATATTAAATTGATAGATAGTTATAAAGCAATATAGAACATCACCACCATAAATAAAAAGAGTGGTAGAGTGCCAATATGAATAATTTGAAGCATTATTTATAATCTAATATTGAATTGATAAAAAATAAATTCATCAAAATTAAATAATAAATTTTAAGGTATAAATTATATACATTAGTGATCAGACATATAATAAAAGAAACCCAATATAAATATAATACATATATATAATGAGGATTTTGAAGGGAGACCCTTACATCGATTCCTATCTCATTTGGGGGCGCCAATAAAAACCATAATTGTTTATTTTAATATATGAATATTCTATATTTTTGAATATTATTAATTATTATATATAATATTAAAACCCTTTTATTATCATATGTCATTTTCTAATTTTATTAGGTTTCCAGATTTTTTCATTAAATGTTTCTCAATATATAGCTTCAATATCACACCAACATGATTTTAAAAGATTGAGATCATTAAAAATGGATATATAGTCACAAGAAGTAATATGTTTTTTTAATTTTTAGGTAATTATAGTATTATATATTTGTCATGTTTAATAGTTAGAAAACATTTTCTGTAAAACAGGAAACACATATTCTTTCCATAACACTAAGTATAATAAATTCCTATAATAACGCATTTTATCATTTATATTTTCATGATATATTATCATAACAGAGAATTAAATATGATTAATGTTTTATTAATATGATTAAAAACGTAAAATAAATTTTTTTTATAAACATTAAAATGGATGTAGTAGAAAATATCATATATCCCATTTGTTGTTGTAACCATGCAGAGTGTGATTGGTCTTTTATAAAAAATAATATAAGAGTTAATACGTAATAAGTATTTATAATCAAAATTTTGTGTCATGAAAATGTAAAAAAGATTAAATGTTGGTATACTTAGAATAAATTATTATAGTATAATATGAAGGAGAAAACACATTATTGAGGGGATGTTGTTATATTATCTTTATAATTATTCCTATAGAACACCACTTATGGTTTCAAGGAATGGTATTTTGGTTATACTTTATCTTCAAACACAATGCAAGTACAAGAAGGATAAATAATTTAGAATATTTTAGGCTATAAATGATTTTCATAAATTCAAGTGAAATGGATTTAATTTTTTTCTCAATTATTGGTGAGTTTTCTATATTAAAAAATATATTAACTTATTACTTTTCATCAAATCTAAATATATATATTTTATTATTAGGAATAAAAATATAGTTTTATTACAAAATATGTTATTTCAATAATTTTAAACATAAAAAATTGAATTGAATCATTTTAATATTTAATTTAATTATGAAAATCGAAAATAGTATTTATTAGAATAAGATTTAAATTAGATTTTGTGAATTCATTTGATTTTAGGGATGTTTGAAATTATTTTATTTGAATTATTTTAATAATAAAATTAAATTAACATCATCAAAAAATTTCTACAAATTATGGACTCATTTTCTACACCCTTTAGATGTCATAAAACTTATTTTACATATAAAACCAATAATTTTATCTATCCACATATAATTCCATTTTAAGGAAAAATAAATCATTTTACCAGAATATAATATTGAATTTTGAATTATAAAAATTATATCCATTTGGTGAAATGAAAAATAAAAAATATATAACTATAATATTTATATTAAAATATAATAACTAAATTTTTTAGTAAATATGTAAAAAATTCTTCATTCATAATCTAAACTTATACAATAATTTTTATAATTTTTTTATCCACTTAATAATATTATGATGATTTACTTTACTTATTTTATTCATCTTAAATATTTATTTCTAGATATTTCACTATTCCGAATGGCCAGTTACTACTCCACAATTCATATAATACATAATTAACTAGTTTTTCTGTCACCTTTATCTTTAAAAAATAGTTCTCATATTTTATAATCATATTTTAATTTTAATGATTTTTTCATTCATGTTATATTTAATATAGAGAATGAGATAAATAAAATTTTAATTATTGGTATATGTTTTTAATTTTATTTATTATCCCACCATACTATTCGTAATTTTACAGAATATACTAATATGTCATACTTAATATTCAAATTTAATTATAATAGTATTTTCAGTGAATGTAATTATTTACTTTTATTGAACCGCAACTATGAAATTATAGTAAATTTGTTATATTTTTATATTCAATATATAATCTTATGTCATATAATAGTTACCACTTATATTTTTTGATCCTTAATGTTTTAGGTATATATTAATTAACCAAAAATGTATATAACCTTTCCACATTTCTATGTTAATAACCTATATTCCCTCATCTAAATTTTAATTTTTAGTAATATATCTTATCAAGATGTTTTATACAATTTATAAAAAATTTCGATTAGTTATTAAGAATCTGGAGATTCAGTTAAATCATTGAGATGTCTTGTGGTCTTCATATTTCATCATTTATTAGCACTAGTTCTTGGTCTAACATGTAAACACATAATAGTGATATATGGAAAACATCATAAAAATTAATGAAATTCTATGAAATTTCAATATAATAAGTTCCATTACCATTTCTTTTAAAATTATTAACTTCATAATGTACCATGACTGTTACATTATATTCATACCAAAAAATAAACACCTTTTAAATACAGATCATTTAAAAATTTCATGGTCCCCCACTAGAAAGTTTAACATTTTTTGTGGATTACTATCATAATTGTAATATTTTTTAGATATTAGGATATATTTTTGGAATTATCTGACATTCAGATTTGTCTCCTCAAAATTTTTGATACCATAATGGTTTCTCCAAAAAGATCATACCAATGAGTTTGATTAAAAAATATTTTCACACAAAAAAACATTTAATGGAACATTGTAATGCAGTACTAAAAACTATTATTGTATTAAAATTCTATTTGAGTTAGGTACATTTCCCAAAATCATTGGATGTCAATTGGGTCATAATCGTATCATGTTATAGAATTAATATATATTCATATCAAACATCATATCATCATGAGAATGATATGTGGTGTTCATATGTAACATTTTTAGTTCAATCCACTGAATGATTCCTTTATAATTTTATATTAAAAAGTTCCATGTACAGATGAAATTTATAATGGTGAACTAAAAATACTACATACATCATTAATATAAAGTACTAAAATTCATTCAATATGTTGTTCCTCTTTTTTAAATGAAATGTAAATTTTTGTAAGGTGATTCATTGATAAGAATAATTCATTTGTAGATATTGATGTCCATCATTCATTGATTTTCATTAAAATATGTTTTAATGCATGAGGTATACGTCTTGTTTTGAAGGAATAAATGTTTTACTAGTTTTCAAGAGAAAGCGGGTGAAAAGGTGAAAACTCTAATGGTTACACGATGTGATTGCCTCATACACATCATGTACCCCAAGCTCACAGCCTAACTTCTATACAAGAAGCCAGTCATGACCAAACCACACGGCCAGTATGGAATGGCCAATACATGTTAGGAACTCCTTTTACACAACATGATACCCAGTCAAATCACCAGATAAGAAATCCCCGAAGAATCCAAACACATGTAGAATAAATGAGGTGTTCATGATGTGAATAATAGTTCCACATCGTGTACCTGGTGAAATGTTTAAATGTGTGAGATCTGCATGCCACATTGGAGATCCACCAGAAGTGGACACTGATGAAGGGTACATGTCATGTACCACAGGTACACGTTGTGGCCGAAATTTCATATATAAGAAGAATTGTGATGGTGCTTTGAGGATCCTTCTATAAGAATTTATTTTCTCTCTTTCTATTCCATAATAAATTTCTTTAATTTTTTTTCTCTAACTCTATATTTCTTTTAATTTTTTGTGAATATTAAATATTCAAGGAGTTGTGAAACTTCCATTCATCATGGAATTCATGTTCCTCTTAGATTCAATTTTCCTTCATTTCTTCAAGTACATGTAATTTATAATTTCGAACTACTTTTTTTATGTAATTACATTTATAACTTACACATCTGTTGCACGATCCTAATTTCATCAAGGGTTATCAATCCATCAGCAGTGCTATCTATTTGTTATTCAACTTCCATCAACCCCTCTATGAGTATCTAAATCTTTCAGGGGTATGGATTGAGAAAGTGTCTAAAAATTTAACATACACTGTTAAATATGAACTTGGAAAGTCCAATGGAAATAGTAATCTGGATATAAATTCAAGGTCTAACTCATTTTCATGAATTTCTCTGATGATGATAGAATCATGAAAACAACCCAATCATAGTTGTAGTAGAATGATCTATAACTTGTTTCTCGGAATGTTTCTTCTTAAGAAGTCAGACGTAATGTTCGTAGGCTATTTCTTTCTCTTGACCATAGAATACCAACTTCCTTGGTTGATCTAGGGATCTAAGACCAAACTCAACTAGTTAAACTTGTTTTCATCATAGGGTAGGACCATGGATATTTCCCTGAATAGACTTAAAATAAATCATTCAACCAAACACTCAATCGATCCAGATCCTTTATTCATTAAATTAAGGAATCCAAAATTTGAACTTAGCTCTGAATTACCAAACATAAGTCCTTAAAAGGACTCCCTTACAGGTCTAAAAATAGGATTCCCAAAAATTCTGAAAAAACATAGTCTCACTATGCACTCGACCCCTCACTACTACTATACTACACCACTGTAGTTAGAATAAGTTTGGAACCAAAAATAAAAATTCTAATTTTTATCCACGCCAGAGGAAGTAACAACACCCATGGGAAAAAGGCACATCAAATTGTTGGAATCATTTTTGGGGAGGCAACCCTCTTTTCTTGAAGAACTCTTGTTTTTTGACCTTGGATTACATTTCCTACATCATCTTTGTTTTTCTTGATTCCCTTATTGTGTAATATTTTTTATTGTGTCAATTTCATATTCCAAGGTCACTTGACCCAATCAAGGAACCTCAAATCACAAAAACCATTGGAATTTGATCCTGAGATGAAAATCCATTTGATTTCACTTTGTTGGTCAAAAATGGTCAACCAAATTCACAATGAAAGGCCCAACCCACAAAATCATCACGTTATTGATCACCCTATGCAACCAGAAAACACAAAAATTAATTTTGGTTTACAATCAATCCATGGGGTGAAACCATGAATCATTTGACCACAAAATCAAGCCCTGAAATTTGTAATTAAGCCTGTACTGATCCATATGATCTAGAACATGGGACAATTAATCAGTCTTTAAAATAAAGATCCCCACAAAAATATCTATAAAATCCTAGAATTATGTGATACCTTTCACAAATAGAGAGTGTTATCTGATTCTATAAGTCTTCATGTCTTCCCATTTTCACTTAGAGACCAAGAAAATGATTGTCTCAAAAGATAAGCCCCCTGAATCCATTACGATTTGGGATGATCTCACAATATTGTTTCTGGAATAATACCTTACACTAATTTGAACTTGGAAAAATTGAAATGGAATAAGGTATTTCACTCATGTAGATGATGAATCTACACGGGTGACATAAGATCAATTCAAAGAACTCATGAAAAAATTTTCACATCAAAGACATGATGCTTGGGTTAAAATGAAAACATTTTATCAAGGACTTCAGCCAGTTGCATAAAAAGTAGTCGATGCCATTATATATGGAGGTTTGATGATTAAAAAAGAATAACCTGAAGAGTTATACTAGAATAATATTCCCACAATGCCAGTATATGACAAAGTGATAGTGGGCCACCACGATGTGGAATCCACCATGTTGATGAAACCATAAGGGTAGGAGCACAAGTTTAGCTTCAAACTGAAATCCTTGAATCATTTCAAATTACTACCACACAACCTTCCCCTACCCCAATCATGGAGTTTTAGTCATGTGAGATATGTGGGGGGACCATAGTTGTATTAAGACTACAAAGAAATTTTTGAATTACCATTGGATTTTAATTTCGTTAGTTACAATTAATAGAGTCAACCATCTTAACAATAACATCCATTTTATCAACGAAGGACTACGTAGTAACATCCTCAGAGCAATCAATGGTATTTTCAATAGCATATTAGTCAAGTCCAGTTTCACAATTAGGGACCTCTAGTATATCCACCAATAAATCTTATCTTGAGACTACAACATCAGTCATATCCACAACTACCATTTTTGTGACCATAACAATAGTTTTCACCCAAATAGAAAATACCACAACGGGCACCTCCACCACTCCAAAGAAATGTGTAGAATCATTGATGTTATTTTTTTTAGAAATTTTCTTAATGGATGACTATAAAAGAGACTGAGATGAAAAATAAATGTCCAAAATTATGAAATTTGGAAATTCAAATGGGTCAAATCTCAAAAACCATATCTGAGAGACTACCAGGTACCCTACCAGGAAACACTACGACTTATCCATGAGAGAAGGTGAAGGATGTATTTCTGAGGAGTTTAAATGTTTCAGACTTCCAATAACCAAAGGAAGTAAGGACACTAGAAGAACATAATAAAATGTGCGAAAAGGAAGAATAAGTCATCCCTACATCATCACCGAAAATAGTTCCAATTGAGAAGGAGTAAGCACCATAAAAACATAAGGAACCAATTTATGTAGTCCCACCTCCATACAAGCCACCACTTCCCTTTTTAGAAAGAGAAATGCAAGGTAGGAAAAAGGCCTTTTACAAAAGGTTCCTTGAAATTTTCAAACAATTGCATATAAACATTCCATTTGTTGAGGTAATCACTCAAATGCCAATTTATGGAAAATTTCTAAAATATGTGATATCAAAAAAAAAGAAACATTGAAGACCTCCCAGTTATCTCAATAAATGAAGAATGATCAGTGGGTTTATAGTAGAAGATCCCACCAAAACTGAGAGTTCCTAGAATCTATTCAATCCCTTGTTCCATATGAGAGTTTAAATATGGAAAATCACTCTGTGATATTGTAGTCAGCACAAATCTAATTCCAGTGAGTGTCTTCCAGAAACTCAGAATCTAAGAGATCAAGGAAATAGGTGTAGATTTATAATTGGCTGATCGTTCAGTCAAATACCTGTGAGGTATTCTTGATGATGTTTTGGTTAAAGTTGGAAAATACATTTTTGTAACAGAATTTACAGTTTTAGACACGGAAGAAGACAAAGATGTCCCGATAATTATCAGAAGACCCTTCCTATGAATAGGCAATCCCTTGATTAATTTTAATCAAGGAAGTATAATATTTTTATTCGGTGAAAAGCAAGTGTTGTTTAACCTGATAAATGATACACCACAACCAAATGACCTGATTGACTGTCACACCGTCTATCTCACTCACCAAGGAGGGAGGTACATGGCTATTGAAGAAGATATCAATGACCCAGGATCAGACAAGGAGGACGACTATGAATTCAAGGAATTAATCTTTATTGAACTACATAACAATGAATAAATACCACCATTTATCCCATCCATCATTCAGCCACCCATTTTTGACTGTAAACCCATACAAAGTACATTGATGTGCTCATAATTAGGGGAGTATATTTACCCATCATTATCAACACTAAGATATCTCAGGCATAAGAAGAACAATTGGTTGAACTCCTAAAAAGACAAAAATCAATCAATTGATTGGGGATTGGTATATTTAAGGGAATAAATTCTTTAGAATTCCCCCACCATAAATTTCTAGAAGAGAATGCAGAACCAAAAAAGACAACCTCACAGGCGGATCACGCAGCCAATGAAAGTGGTTGTCAAGAAGGAAGTGTTAAAACTTATAGATACTAGAATAATATTTCCAATTTCAGATTGTGAATGGGTGATCCCCTCCATGTTGTTTCCCAAAGGGGACGATTCACCATGACTAGAACAAAGTACAATGAACTCATTTTTACATGCAACATCATTGGATGGAGGGTTTTCATGGATTACAAATGTATGAATATGGAAAAAAGAATGATCATTTCCTCATACCCTTTATAAATCAAATGCTTGAAAGGATATAGGGACAATAATTATACTATTTATCATACGGATATTTAGGATACAATCAAATTACAGTAGACCCCACTGACTGGCCCAAAACCACATTCACATGCACCTTCGATACATTCTTATATAGACGCATGCCACTAGGTATGCGAAACAACTTGTAATATTCCAGAGATGCTTGAAACACATATTTCATGATATAGAGTAATATTTTCTCAAAATATTCATGGATAACTTCCCTCTCTATGGGAGATCATTTTATGCCTGTCTAAGAAATCTAGAACTTGTTCTCCAAAGAAGTAAGGATAAATTCTTAGTAATAAATTGGGGAAAATGTAATTTCATGATTCTAGGTTGAATTTTCCTAGGAAACAATATCTCTAAAGAATTCATTTAATTATATCCCACTAAAATAAATTTCATTAAAGATCTTCCTGAACTAACAACTGTAAAAGAGATCAGAAGTTTCCTTGGGTTTTTTGGATTCAATAGGCACATCATAAAGGATTTTTCTAAAGTCGTACATCCATTGATGAACTAGTTTTCAAAGGAAACATCTTTTGAATTATCTGAGGAATTTCAATATTATTTTTATACACAAAAAATAGTCCAATTGCATCTCTAATTATCATATCACCAAATTGGGAAAAAGAATTTGATTTTATATGCAATGAAAGCGACGTTGTTGTAGGAGCTGTACTAAGTAAACAAGTAGGGACCATCTTCTGACCAATCTTTTATGCCACCAACACATTGAATGAAGCATAGATCAATTATAAAAATAATGAGAAGGGGATCCTCAACATATTTTATACCTTAAAAATGTTTCGTTCATACCTAGTTTTATCCAAAGTCATCATCCATGAAATTATGATGTCCTTCAATACTTGATGAGAACGATGGATGAAAAACCAAGATTGATCTACTGGATTCACATACTGTAGGAATTTGACATCATGATCAATGAAACCATGGGAATAGAAAAGGTCATTATTGACCACCTTCATGGCTACCCTTGACATTCATTAATTATGAAATCGAGACTAAAATTGAAGTATATTTTCCTAATGAGACATTATTTAGTGTGAAATCCTAGACATGGATTTCTTACATTTCCAACTATCTTTCCACAGGATACGATCATCATGGTCTTTCATACCAGAAATTCAAGAAGTATTTGTCAGATACCGATCACTACTTTTTGGGATGAACCATTTCTATTTAGGAATTATGCCGATGACCCATTGCAACACATCATCATAGAGGAAGAGATATAGGAAGTGATCGAAATGTGCCACACATCGTAAATAGGAGGACATCATAGACAAAATAGCACAATGGAAAATATCCAAAAAAGAAATTTTTACATTCCATCATTGTACCACGAGGCTAGAAGATTCATCCATCAATACAACATATGCCAATGTATAGGGAACATCAGAAAATGAAATGAGATTCCACAAAACTCCATTATAGAAGTTGATGTTTTTGACACATGGCGTATTGACTTCATGGCATCATTTCCTTCATCAGATGGTAATAATTACATTCTTATTGATGTAATTTATGTTTCCAAGTGGTTTGAAGCTAAATCCACAAAACCTGACACAACACTGTTAGTGATTAATTTTCATCAAAATAATGTATGGACACATTTTGGATTTCTACAGTTTCTCATCAGTGATCTCAGAACACATTTAGTAAACCAATCAGTGCAAAAAATTTATGAAATATATTGTATTTTATACAATATTGGACCTCCCTATGACCCACAAATAAGTGGGCAAGTCGAATTGTCAAATAGATAGGTGAGTCAAATTTTAGAAAAGACTAAATTCACAAGAAATGACTCGAGTGTAAAACTGGATGATGCATTATGGGTATATTGAACTGCATATAAAACCACCATATCCACCACCACATTTAGACTAGTTTACAAAAAACCATGTAATATTCAAGGATAATTTGAACATCATTCATTCTTGTCCATTAAGAAAATGAATTTCGGTAAAGAAAAGGATGGAGATGAATGCTTATTACAATTGATATAATTGGAGTAAATTAGGAGAGTTTTGTATTAAAACACAAGGATTTACATGGGATAAAAAATGAAAAAGTGGAATGTCAAATGAATTGAATGACGTACTTTTATTCATGAAAATATGGCTTGGCTATTAAATTCAAGACTAAATCTATTACTAGGAAAATTGATGTCACGATGGTCTGGTCTATTTAGGGTCATCCAAAATTTTTCGTACTACACAATTGAAATTCAACGTAATCGAAAAAAATTGTTCAATGTAAATGGAAAAAGATTAAAATTGTTTTTAGAACCATTAAATGTTGGTTTTATCCTCATCCTCAAGTTCCATTGAACCATCAATGGAGTCACTCTCCCAATGTTAATGGAAGAACTGACAGAGAGGCAACCCATGTTATGAACGATCTAGTTAGGTTAGATTAGGATCGTTATACAAAAAACTCACATATAATTTTTTAAAATTATAATGGAAAAAACACAAAAAAATAAACATAATGTAACTTAGGTACATGGAGTGACTTGTTTTCTCCCTTAAATTTAAGATTTCTTCCCCAGACACGACATGACCACTCTCTACACGTCGTGTACTTGGGAAGTTTTTTTAAATACAGCAAGTCATGACCTGAATATTCATGGACCACACTGCTAAAACCCGAACCCCTATTTTTCATCCCCACCTCCTTCATATTGCACCCATCCTCACCCTACAAACCCCTATCCTTGTCTCGATTCTCCTCTAAAAAACCCCCATCGAACCATCTTCTCCTACCCTTTTACCCTAACACAGAACCCCTCTCTCCTCTTTCTCCATGTTTTACTCCTTCATGCTGTAATGATGTGGATGAAACACCCCCAACCATATACATCCCCATAAACATCCACCACCTAATCATCACCATCAGTGGTCCATCACTCTTACAAGCCTTTGTAGACAGCCAGAGACGAACCACCTGCACTAGCCACAGCATGCATAGCACAAGCTCCTCAGGCGTGGTCTGATGCCATGAAAACATCCAAAGATGATGACCTACACTTTAATCCCATCATATGCTTCTCCAATCCAGTTCAATGTGTTAATATTCAAAAGCTACGGGCGAATACCATGTGGGAAAATAAGACTTTGGACCAGTGGATACTAGCCCAGCTGAACATCACTGTTGCCGTGGATGACCTCCTCGACACTTCTCACATCAGCACCATTATTGATGTCTATGATTAGACATTATGAGATTTGTTTTTGGAATTTTTATCAACCTTCGTGATGAGATTTGGTACTCTCTTTTTTTTCCTCGACTGCTATCGACACAAGCTATCTCTTACTGAGTTTGCAGTCAAGCTCAACATTTATATTGATGAGTTTTTTAATTTTGATATTTTCCTGATGCTTCATCTCCATCCAACTCACAATAAAAATATGGATTTGTGTATGTTGATAGCCCATGACCACCATTCACATCATGATTATCAACTCATGAAGTCGACTTAGCTCCATAGGCCCGCTATAGACATTTTACATAGTGTCATGTCACATTCTTGGTTTGCATTAGGCAGGATGCATGCAAGCATCAACTTGATGGATGTCATTATTTTGAAAGCTACCATGGGTGGTCCACCAATCAAAATGGATACCCATTTTGCCTCATACATCTGAGCACTGAATCATAGAAACTGCAGCTTGCTCATAGAAGGCTCTTTTATCACTCGAATAGACCACTCTCTCAGTGTATTTGAGGCCCCTCTACCCCTAACCCCTATTGAACCTGTATAACTAATAAATCTTGTGCTCCAACACAAGATGAAGATACTGGTAAATAAGGATGATCACTACTTTTTAGTGCCAGGTGTACATGCATCTGCACCCCCTGAGCAGGAAGCCGAAGCAACCACAACAGCCCCACCATCGCAGCCACCCACCTCCACCACCACCCATGCCTTCCTCCCGCCTAGATACCTTCCATCTCACCCACACCGAGTCATGGATCCTTCATTGGTGTGTTCTGGAAAATCTTCCCCAGATTTCTACTCATGTCGGTCCTTCACCTATTACCTTTCCACAACCCCCTTCTACCAAGTCGAACCACTCCCCCCAGATATCACAGACCCTTCCACTCATCCGGAGTTCTTGGAAGAGCAGGCCAAGAGGATCATGGGGGTTTCCACTGAGCCTACACCAACAGAGTTACCATTCATTGATCCTATTTCTAGATCCACAGCCACCATCGAGATTGGTATTACTATTCCACCTACCCCAACCCATATCCCTACATCTTTACCACACACTCCACCATAACTACCGCCCTCTAATACTGGAATAGGGGTTTTTCCAACACTTATATACAAACAGTTCTCTTAAACCATTAGTAAAAAAACGTTTTACAAACGATTTTCTTAAATCGTTGGTAAAACCGAGTGCAAGACATCCTTTACCAACGGTTCTAGTGAACCGTTGCTAAAGGGGGTGTAACTTTCCCCCCCGTTACAAACGGTTCTTGAAAAATGTTGGTAAAGGTTTTCCCCAATAACACCATGTGGCCCTTCTCCCCTACTCCATTCTGATAGAACCCTAATTTGGCAGCAGCCCCAACGATCAGAGCACCCCTACCCCATTCGAATATCACCTCTCTCGAGTTCATCTCAGTTCCTCCATCCAAATGGTTGGAATATTGGCTTCCCTTATCCAATCTGCTAAATCTTCATCAGAACCATCCCAAATTAGGTCTTTTCTTATGTGGTGCCTTATTTTTATTTTTATCTATCTAATATTTTAGTTTTAAGTTTTGATTTTGACGTGTATCTGTTTTCTTTCTATTTTTATTTAACCGAGAAAACCCTTTTAGATTTCTTCTCTAGAACCATAGAAAACCCTTTTATAATTTTTAGTTGTCGCTTTAATTTATCATATCATTGTATTAAAATGTGGTATATATAGACTAGATAGTTATAGACATCTTAGTGGTCACCAACATGAATTGTATCTCACACATTGTTCGAGATGCCATTGGGTACCCGGATAAAATACAAGATTATTTTTTTAGATAAGGGCAATCACCATTTTATAGATGCATGACTACTCACATGACATATGATGGAGTATGTAGTAGATGATTGGGTTGTATCTCAAGATTCTAGGTTGAATTTTATAATTTATTAATCCTCTTGTATAGTATAACTTCCTACCAGTTGAAATTATGTTTATCTTCTTGATACATGACATACATTACCATCATTCGGTTTATGATTCTGTTAATAGTTGGTATTATTGATCTGGTTATTTTAATCCATTTGCAATATTTTCTAATTGTTATCTTTCTTTCACTTTTTAACTAATAATATTAAAATTGTGAAACATAGGTAATGAGGGAATAGTCTCCCCCCAGACACACCAAAGGCTCTCACTATTAGTCAATAACATTTGGAATTTTGGTAGATGCTCATGAGGCCATGGGGCCATCTGGGTTTGGGTCACTAATGAGTGACATCCTAGTTTGGGACAACACAATTCCTAAATATCCTTTTTTAGGTGTTTCTAATCAAATCCATACCTATAACTATTGAAGGTCCCTCTCCAAAATCAATTGGGACATGATTCAATGAGTACACCCTACCAACCTATGATCTATGGCCCCAATCCTAAGATATTTTAATCCATGGTTAAGGTGAAACATGATGAGTCCATAACTACTTTTAATGTGATCCTCATCCTACTCCTCATCCTTATCTCCCTGAAGAAGTTAATGTATAAAACTAATGTACTCCCAACAAGACCCTTAAGGATTATGTATTCCTTGATCCGCTTCCAATATCTTACTGAGAAATCCATGAATATAGGCATTAGAAATTATGTATCTTATTTTCTTATATACACTCTATTTTGTTGTGTTTCTTAATGTGATTCTCATATAGAGTATTGTGTCAGTTATGATTTTATATAATGTAAACAATTGTCATTTACCTGAATATATTTTTTCATTGAACTTAATTATTACTGAATTACTTTGAAATGACTTATTGAAATTTTTTTACATAATTAATATAATTTGGATTTACAAAACTGATCAGATTTCAATTGATTTTCAAAATACTTTGAACAGCTTTTTAGATTTTTCATTTGATAAGGCTCCAGATAGTGGTCGCATAAACTGCCCATGTTCTAATTGTATTGGAAGACCTTGGTTGAGTCATGAAGTAGTTATCTATCATATAACCAAATATGGTTTCCAAAAAAATTATAATGTGTGGTATAACAATGGAGAGAAAATGGAATCTCAAAATGTTGATGATCCAAATGATATGACTGAATTGGAGAGTTTGATATATGATCAGTTTCCATTTATTCGGCATCATGAGATGGGAAGGATATCCATCCAATAATATTTATATACAAGAAAACATGATGCATCCAATGAAAATGATGATGTTGATAGGGTGAAAAAATTTAATGATGCTCTGACGACTCCATTATATCGACAATGTGGTAAAATGAAAAAGTTGGAATTTTTAATCCGATTGTATCATGGGAAAACAATGTATGGGATTTCAAATACTTCAATTGATTATATTATTACCTTCTTGAAGAACTTACTTCTAGATTATGTAGATATTCCCTTAAACCACTATAGGTAATGGATGTTAGTTGATGGACTTGGATTCTCAAAAACAATTCATGCTTGCCCAAATGATTGCAGCTTATTTAGGGAGGAAACTGCTGAATGAAATGATTTTATCAAATGTGGAACCTCCCGATGGAATCCAAAAGATGATGGAACACTATCCCGTGTGCCCAATAAAGTAATTTGGAACATTAAATTGATCCCGAGATTATAGAAACTTTTCATATCTGATGAAATATTAGTAAAAATGTGATGGCATGACACCGAGAGAAAAAATAACAATGAAGAGTTTGTTCACCTTGCATATAGATTTTCGTGGAATATATTTGATGCTCAACATCCTGAATTTCAACCTGACGTGCATAATGTGAGTCTGGGTCTTTCATGTGATGGATTTGATCTATTTTGTAAGATGCTTACTTCACATAGCACATGGTCGGTTTTCATACACATTTATAACCTTCCCCCATGGTTGTGTATATAAAAGCCTTAAAATTACTGTAGTATACTAATATATGGCCCTTCTAATCCTAGAAATAATATATATTTATACATGAAACCTTTAAGAAAAGAGTTGAAACTTCTTTGGGATGTGAGTTCTCCCACATACGATGCATGTTCGAAAGACATGTTTCAGATGTGTTTTGCGCTTATGTGGATGATCAATGATTTTCCTACTTGTTCAATGATGTATGGATGGATCACAAAATGAAAATTTTCACGTCATTTTTGTATGAATAATACTCGACCGAGAATACTGAAATATCTTCGTAGTTTTATATTTATGGGACATTGACGATTCTTTCCATTGAACCATCCATATAGAAACAATTGTCAAATATTAGACAATACCATTGAGACTGACGATCCACCTCAGCATATGTATGGAACTAAGGTGCTTAATGAATTGAAAATTTTCAGTTATTCATTAGGGAAGGGTGTAATGAAATCTATAAAAAGGAAAAATTATTCCGATGATACCTATTACAATTGGAAAATGAAGAGTATATTCATTGTGTTGTTTTATTGGTCAACCAACTTGTTACGTCATTTATTAGACGTAATGAACATTGAAAAGAATATATGAGAAATGTTGCTTTCAATTCTTCTAAATTTCAAGGGGAATAAAAAATATGATTTACGATCTCAGTGTGACTTGGTAGATTGAAGGATTAGACCAGAATTGTATCCTATCTGTATCAGTGAAAATAAATGGCAGGTTCTATATGCATCTTATGTGATGACACATGCTAAAAAAACCAATGTCTGGAAGTGCTAGAGACTATTAATGTTTTTACGTTTATTCAAGAAATATATTGAAACGTGTCAATAGAAAATAGTTGAAGCTGAAAACTTTAAAGACTCATTATTATCACGTCCTTTTGCATGAGTTGATTCCAATGGAAATATGTAATCTCTTTTCCAATAATTTAAGAGTCTCAGTTATTTGGTTTTGCTATTTGTTTATAAATATTTCTGCTATGAAGTTGGCCCAATTCTTCTTGTAAAAAAAATTGGAATAAACACCATTAATTTTGTGTGAGTTTGAGAAAATATTCCCTCAATCATTTGTTACATGCATGTTGCATCTGACTGTCCATCTTCCGACTAAAATACTGCATGGAGGACCTGTTGCTTTCTGTTGGATGTATCAAACTGAAAAAAACATGTGCACATTTAACTGATATGTTTGGAACAAGAATTATCACAAAAGATCTATTGTGAACAATTACTTGGATCAAGAATGTGTGGATTTATCTTTAATGTATTTTTCTGATCATACTATGAGAATAAACAGACCAATGAGTAATGAAGAAGAACTGTATGAGAAAATTAAACCCATTTTTTCATCACTTTCTCATACAAGAGGAAATATATGATCATATACATTGACGACATTAATCCTTGAAGAGGTATAGATGGCACATCGCACAGTGATGTTCAATTGGTATTTGTTCGATGTGTATATAAAGTAAGTAAATTGTACATGCATATTTTATCTAATCACCTCTAATTTGAAATATTTGTCAAACTATTATTATTTTTATCTACATGGAACATAAATAATTGATATATATAAATAATTATTCTTTATCTTTTAGAAGGAAATATACTTTTCATAGCAAAGGGTTTTTTTCTTGGTTGAAATTGAAGGTAAAAATATTTCTGTAATAACTAAATAAAAATAATATTTAATTATTTTTACTAAGTGTTTATATTTTATGTATCGAGAATGCATGAAGACTCTGTTTCAGATGAAATAAGTGCTTTTTCTTTTGGTCCTAATACCATGGTTCATTCTTGTAAATCACTTGTGATCAATGGATATAAATTTATTATCACTGAATGAGGAAGGAACATGAGAACACAACATGATGGTGTAATTCTAGCTTCCACAATAGACTGTTATGCTAGTTCATCGGATAAAAGACCTCATTCGGAAAATGTATCTTATTATGGAGTCATGGAGAAAATAATAATTTTGGATTATTACTCGCTTGGTCGAGTCATGGTGTTGAAATGTCAGTGGTTTGATTCAATGATGATGAAATGACCCTTTATTGATGATTTTGGATTTCGAGTTATTGAAGTGACTTAGACTCTTGCCACCGATGAACCATATGTATTGGCATCAATGTTGAAACATTTTTTTTATGTCAAATATCATTGTCATCCAAAATTTGGTGTAATTATTGAAGTAAATCCCAGAAATGTTTTTGATGATGGTGATGTTGAAGTTGACACTATCCCTATTGCAACTGGGAGAAATATGTTTATTACTTATGATGAATCCAATAGCTCAACTGTTAGAGTTGATTGTGAACTTGAAGATGTGGTGGAAAATATATAGAATCATACTGTCGTGTTCTCACCTACATGTTTCACCTACATCATTCAGAGTGTGTATCCTAGTACTTACCTTCAAACCACCATAAATCTTTTGTTTCTTTATGTTTTTTTATCAGAATGGTTTTTCTATATTTTGTTTTTTGGGTTACACATTAGTTATCTGTTTTTAATTACATCCATATATGATTTCATTGTAAGAAATAACACCCATTAAAGAGATGCGGTGAAAAAGGATGACAAAAAATAATCATCACATGACACAGATGGGTGTTCCTCCACTCATCCCTATTGTGAGTATTTTATTTCAAATATATATATTTCAATAACTTATAATAACATGTGTTTACTTTTTTGTTAAAATTTTTTTCAGGATCCACCCCATAGACGAGAGGTATCTGATGGGGAGCCATATATTACTACTAGTACAAAGGATGGTGGTAGGAGGGGGTGGTGTTAGAGTAAAACGATCATCTGGTGGTTCCGGTACTGAGGTCGATGGTACAAGGGCTTGTGGTGCGAGAGTTGGACGATCCACTGGTCGTACCCGATTAGACTATGCCCCTACCACAAACATATCTTATACACCCCATTTTGATCATGGCTTGTATTTAGGGACACACGAGATATTTAGGCCTCCAATGTTTACACAACCATTCAGAAAGACGTATGTTCCATCATCTTTTGCTTTTGGTTCATTATCACTGAGCTACTATATTCCACCTTCTTCGACTCCTGCTCCAACACAGTATATGGCTGAGGAGCATACACCGAGGGACACTCCATCGGTATAGGATATTTTTTCAGCTTCTGCATATCCAGTGACACCCATTGATCTGACTACCACATGTATATTTATAAAACTCTTACAAATTTTCATACCAAAATATATTTTTATTATAACTTGTACTGATATTTTTTTCATTAATAACATATTCATCTACTGATAGGAGGCGGGGGTGGGTGCATACTCTCTTGTGTGTAGTATGGAACCACCAAAAATAGTTGATGGTTGAATACAATGATTATTGATAGATGATTGACAAACCTGGGCAACATTGTAAGGGTTTTTTGGCGATGCTAGCCAAATACTACAACATCATTCCGGTCAGCCCTTTCTCTTGGATACATCTTCCAAACAAAGTCAAGGATAATGAGTGGGCACAAATATGGGTAAAAAAATCTATTGGATTTAATGTATTATATTTTTTGTATTTATATGAATTAATCTATTAGGTTTCTGCTTCGGTTTAACTTCCCTAACGGTGAGGGTGCATGACCAGCAAGTTTAAAGGGGCTAGGAGAGATTTAGAGAGCTTATAAGCATGAGTTGTATGTTGGATGGTGTGATAGAGTGGGAACAGATTTGGAGACAATACCTATCATGGATGACTGAATGATAGAGAAATATCTCCAAATGATTACCCATTGGGCGACTGCCAAATATAGGTTATTAATCCCATTTGAGGTATTTAAATGATTGTTTTCCTATTTTTCATTAATATTATCTTATTTATTATTAAAAATTATATAGTATTCTTATGAAAAAGCAAAAAACAATGATTCAAAGCAATACTTCAACACTTTGGGGCACACTACTATGTCAGATCATGATAGGCAGCTAGTACGATATAGTTGTTAATAATTTTTCTTTAGGACTTGACCTCTTTATTGTTTCCTACATAAATTATGTCATTTGTTGAATATTGAATATATGATAATATTTCACTTTATATTGTTTTAGTGTCATTAAATAAGCACATATTTAATATTTAAGGACTTCTCCATCGAGAAAAATTGTTTTGCTCGAGTAGAAGGAAAAAATATGGAACTTCAGTTAAAGAACCGAAACAAAAAAAATAGTAAGTTTTAATTTGTTTAATTCGAAGTTTAATATAAATTTTTAAATTTAATAATCTTTTAATATTTTTAACAGACTGCTTTAGAGGACCTTAATTCCCACGACCCTGACAATTTTGGGCCACACGATCATTTATATTTGGTTTTGGGAGATGATCACTCTGGTCGAGTATGCTGCCGACCTGGTAATAATATAGTTCTGACGAGGTATTGGTCCTCTCCAGGTATCCATTATTGTACCATCGAGTTGGAACATGTCTAGGAGTATGCAAGACACTCTGATAAAAGGGTCACAGAGTTGGAAGAATAGGTTCAAAAGAAGAAGAAAGAATTTATGAAACTGATCAAAGCTTTATCTTCATCACTTCCACCAGAGGCCAATGTGGCTTGTCAGACATATATGTCATTTATGGGTGCATTATCCAATGCACCAGGAGGAAATTATAGTGGCGGTTGAGATGATGAAGTTCTTGGTGATGACGAGGATGCTGAAGAGGAAGATTTTGGGGGTGATGATGATGCCGAGTTTGAGGGTGAGGATGAAGGTGAGGGAAATGGCGAGGATGATGATGAGGATGAGGGTGAGGATGGGGCTGAGGATGAGCACGGTGATGAGGACGAGGATGATAATGAGGACAGAGATGGTGGTGAGGATGAATCTTATGATGACAGTGGTGATGGTGATGGTGATCAAGGGAATATTGATCCATTACACTTTTGAGTGATATTTATGACATTTGATTTTTGATTTTATATTGATGTGTCGTTGTACTTAAAATCCTAGCACACCTTGCACACACCCATCAAATTCCCCCTCTACCCTCCTCCTCAGACCCCAAACATCTTCCCAGACAGCCCTCCGGATAGCCCCATATAGAGCTCCCCAAACAGAACCCCCACCCTCCTCCCTAGACCCCGGACATCCCCCAACCTCCTATCTCGACCACAGATAGCCTATGAACAGCACCCCCAGAGAACCCCACCAACCACCTTTCTAGACCAAAGAGAGCCCCCCCGGACACACTCTCCCCCAACCTCCTTCCTAGACCCTAGAAATTCTCCCAGACCACCGCCATAATAGCCCCCCTGATAGCCCCTCAGACAGCCCGCCAGAAAGCCCCCCACCCTCCACCCTGGACCTCGGACAGCCCCCCTGACAGCCCCCGGACAGCCCCTCGGACAACCCCCCCACCCTCTGATCTGGACACCAAACAACCCCCTCCTACATAGACCCTGTAAAAACCCCAACTCTCATCCCTGTACCATGGACAACCCCCCACCCACCCGCCTCCCTATACCCCGGACGACCCCCTAGACAGCCCCCCCGGACAGCACCCCCAGCAGCCCCCCCGGACCCCAGACAACCCCCCAGACAAAGTTGTTCTAAAAATAAATTTTACGACCCATTGAAGGTAAAATTATAGATGAGTTCCATTAAATGGTAAGACTATAAGAACCGAGTTTTTCACTCTGGTAAGGATATTTTTGAATTCAGTATAACTCTTAATTTTTGACCAAATATTGAAGAATAATGATGTTATAATGGTTTATGGGGATTCTGGGGCTTGTTTGGAGCTCTGAATCCCAGTCGGCGTAGGGATATATATTAGATGAAATGTGCATGATTTTTCCTAACCATGCACTAGGGGATGCACGTCATGCACAATGTCAATAGTTTTAGTGTAAGATATTATCCATGTTGTTGCACGATTTGCCTAACAGGTATACAGAAAATCAACCAAACCTCCTCGGACTGTGTCAATACAATATCACAATGATCCACTAGTCATTTATAATGTCTAAAAGTCAACCCCACCTCAATCCAAGTCACAATGTTGCTGGTATAACTCAAAGTGTCTCTCTTTTGTTTAAAATGGACACCTTTTAATGTAAAAACAACTGGCATATGAAAAAAAACCAACCCTATTTGGATTGTGTTTATACATTTGTAAAATGATGCATGTGTCATATGTGATGTGTACTACTCAGCCCCACCCCAATTCGAGGCACAGTGCGGCCGGTACCACTCAAAGTGTCTCAATTTTATTTGAAATTGACAACATTTTATGTGAAAACAACAACTGACATATGAAAAATGGACCAAACGTATTTGGATTCTGTTGGTACTTTAACAAAATTTTCCATGGGACATTTGGGATGTGTAGGAGACAACCCTGCATGAATCTGAGGCATGGTGTGGCTGGTACCACTCAATGTGTCTCACCTTTATTTGAAATGATCATCATTTTACGTGAAAACAACAACTAGCATACGGAAAACCAACCAAACACATTAAAAATATTTTTATACTTTAGGAAAATGATCCATGGGAAATTTGTGATGTGTAAGAGTCAACCCCGCATCAATCTGAGGCACAATGTGGCCGGTACCACTCTAAGTGTTTCTGTTTTGTTTAAAATGGACAATGTTTTAAGTAAAAACAACTGACAAAAGGAAAAATGACAAAAAATGTTCGTCTTGTGTTGATACTTTAGGAAAACGATCCGTGGGTAATTTGTGACATGTATGAGTCAACCCCACATAAATATGAGGCGCGGTGTGGCCGGTACGACTCTAAATGTCTCTATTTTGTTTAAAATGGATATCATTTTAAGTGAAAACAACAACTAGATTACAGAAAACCAACCATTCACATTCAGATAGTGTTGATAATTTATGAAAATGATCCATCGGACATTTTGGGCATTTAAGAATCAACCCTGCATCAATCTAAGGCACGGTGTTCCTGGTACCACTCTAAATGTCTCTCTTTTGTTTAAAATGGACATCATTTTTAGTGAAAACAACAACTTGAATACAGAAAAATGACCAATTGTATTCAGATTGTGTTAATACATTAGGAAAACGATACATGAGTCATATCTGATGGGTACAAGTCAACTCCGGTTCAATATGAGGCACAGTGTGGCCAGTATCACTCGAAGTGTCTCTCTTTTATTTAAAATGGACACCTTATTAAGTAAAAAAACTGACATACGGAAAACTGACCAAACATTTTTGGATTGTGTTGATACTTTATAAAAAAATGCATGGGTCATATGTGATGTGTAAGACTCAATCCCACCTCAATCTGAGGCACGATGTGGCCTGTACCACTCAAAGTGTCTCACTTTTATTTGAAATGGACAACATTTTAAGTGAAAACAACAACTGACATACGGAAAACTGACCTAACATATTTTTATTCTCTTGATACTATAGAACAACAATCCATGAGACATTTTTGATGTTTAGAAGTCAACCCCACATCAATCTGAGGCATGGTGTGGCCAGTACCACTCAAAGTGTCTCACCTTTATTTGAAATGATCAACATTTTAAGTGAAAACAACAACTGACATACGTAAAACCAACCAAATGCATTTAGATTGTGTTGATACTTTAGTAAAACTATCCATGGGCCATTTTTGATGTGTACGAGTAAACCCCACATCAATATGTGGCACAAAGTGGCCAGTACAACTCTATGTGTCTCTCTTTTGTTTAAAATGAACAATGTTTTAAGTAAAAACAACTGGAATACGGAAAACCAGACAAACATATTTGGATTGTGTTGATACTTTAGAAAAACGATCCATGGGACATTTTTTGGAGTGTAGGATTCTATCCCGCATCAACCTAAGGCATGGTGTTTCTGGTACCACTCAAGGTGTCTAACTTTTATTTGAAATGGAAAACATTTTACATCAAAACAACAACTAGCATATGAAAAACCAACAAAATGCATTTTGATTGTGTTGATACTTTAAGAAACCGATCCATGGGAAATTTTGGATGCGTACGAGTCAACCCCGCATCAATCGGAGGCATAATGTGTCTGGTACCACTATAAATGTCTCTCTTTTGTTTAAAATGGATATCATTTTAAGTGAAAACAACAACTGGCATATCGAAAACCAACCAAATGCATTCAGATTGGGTTGATACTTAAGGGAAACAATCTATAAGTCATATTTGAAGTGCACAAGTCAACCCTGCCTCAATCCGAGGCACGGTGTGGCCAGTATCACTCAAAGTGTATCTCTTTTATTTAAAATGGACACTGTTTTAAGTGAAAAGAACTAGCATACAGAAACCAAATGTATTTAGATTGTGTTGATACATTAGGAAAATGATTCATTGGTCATATGTCATGTGTATGAATCAACCCTGCATCAATCCGATATTCGGTGTGGCTGGTACCACTCAAAGTGTCTCACTTTTATTTGAAATGGTCAACATTTTAAGTGAAAACAACAACTGTCATACGGAAACCAACCAAACTCAATCGGATTGTGTTGATAATTTAGGAAAAATATCCATGGGACATTTGGGATGTGTAAAAGTCAACCCCATAACAATATGAGGCACGGTGTGGCCGGTTCCACTCTAAATGTCTCTCTTTTGTTTAAAATTGACATCATTTTAAGTAAAAACAACTGGCATGCGGAAAACAGACCAAACGTTTTCAGATTCTATTGATACTTTAGGAAAATGATTCATGAGTCATTTTTGATGTGTACAAGTCAACCTCATCTCAATCTAAGGCTTGGTGTGGCTGGTACCATTCAAAGTGTTTCACCTTTATTTGAAATGATCAACATTTTAAATGAAAACATCACCTGGTATACAGAAAACATAGAAAACGAATTCATATTGTGTTGATATATTTGAAAAACAATACATTGGTCATTTTTGATGTTTATGAGCCAACCTCGACTCAATCCAAGGCACGGTGTGTCCAGTATCACTCTAAGTGTATCTCTTTTGTTTAAAATGGAAGTTGTTTTATGTAAAAACAAATGACATACGGAAAACCAACCAAATGTATTCGGATTGTGTTGATACTATAGCACAACTATCCATGGGTCATTTATGAAGTGTACGAGTCAATTGAGCTATAATCTGAGGTCCATTGTGTCTTGAGCCACTCAAAGTGTCTCACTTTTATTTGAAATAGAAAACATTTTAAGTGAAAACATCAACTTGCATATGGAAAACCAACCAAATGCATTCGGATTGTATTGATACATTACCGAAACGATCCACAGGTTATATGTGACATGTACGAGTCAACCATGCCTCAATATGAGGCATGTTGTGGCCGGTATCACTCTAACTATCTCTATTTTTTTTAAAATATACATCGTTTTAATTAAATAGAACTGGCATATGGAAAACCAACCAAACGTATACGAATTATGTTGATACTTTAGCACAACGATCCATAGTCCAGCCTCACACAATCCACTTCTCATGTGAGTATCTCCTACCCCTATTCTAAAACCCATGACATTTAATACGCCAAGGAAAACTATATTATCTAAGTCACACAAGCTCATTGATACACACCCATTATCATCATCACTAAGTTCAAAGACACCCACTCCAAACCATGGGACATTATATTTTTGTTTGGTAGAATTTATTTATTAATTTTCTTATTTTGGGTTATTAGATTCTTATTTCTGAATTCAATTGTGTATGTGTTATAAAAAATGAAATTTTGTATGTATTCTTAATTCTGTATCACATATAAGTACATATTCAGTTTTTAATGTATTGTATTCATAATTGATTATTAAATTATGTATCCTTCTAATTATCATTTTTTATTTATGTATCCTTATTATGTATTGTGTTGTATTCTGCATTTACTGCAGTACAATTCACACAACAGCACACAGAGCAGGATACTGTGTGAATGGTACAACAAAGCTTATACCAATGGTTTTAAACCATTGTTGTAGGTTCTGTATGTATTTTATTACCAACAGTTCGTTCAGAACCATTGGTAAAAAGCCATTGACAATGGTTTAAACCATTGTTATAGGGGTGAATGGAAGAATATTTACAAACAGTTTCTACAGAACCATGGGGAAAAAAGATATTCCAACGGTTTTAAAGCCGTTGGAATATGTGTTGTATAAGAACTCTATACCAATGGTTTACATAAATCCATTGGAATAGTTTATCTCAAACCACTGATATATGTCTATTGTCATGGATTACTTCGATACGGTTTATGAAACCATTGGTATAATTTATACAAATGGTTCTCCACCCTATACCAATGGTTTTCGACCATTGGAATACCATTCATTTCAATTAGTGCTTCACTGACTGTTGCTGCCACTACTCCGATGTGCCAAATGGTCAAGACACCCTACATTGGACTGGCACTGGAGGAGATATTTGCAAAGGTCCACTGATCTCTCTTTTGTTTATCTTTTAAGGTTTTCATTTTGAGAACACATTCATGTGTTGGAATCATTTTAAACTTTTTCATAATGTTCTAACTTTTTGTATGTTCTATGGACTTTCTTATATATGTTTCATTTATTTTTCACATCATGTATTGTTCAGTTTTTGTGTCTTAATTTAACCCTTATCGCATGTCGAGCTCATCTGAATCCTCATTCATCCTCGATTATCCTGTTCCTCTAAAATTCATAGAACATTGGGTATATGGGCACCTCAAAACTCACCAACATTCATCGCAGCCCATGATTCTTTTCTGAACATATCTCCCCTATTCTCATGCTGTAGCACAAGAGGTGATCAACCCACCCAAACAACCATGCTCACTCAAGGAAACAGCCTCTAGCAGCTATAAGAGGAAACGAATTCACTGAGCTAGTGGACCCCATGAGACTAGTCGTTGTCCACCATTTCTAATATTCTATTGTATAGAGTCATTGTTACCTCAAAAATTTGTTTTATATTTGTTTTATAGTTTTTCATGAATCTATTATGTATATTTTAAACATATTGAATAATATTAGTCTATTCACTTATAATTTTTTAAACGATTTCCATTATTTTTATATTCACATTATGTTTAACTATGATCTACTATTTTTTATCCAATTTGAGATGTTCTTTATCTAACAATTTTCGTGTAAATTTTCATGCTCAAACAACTTCAATAATCTCAATGGAATACCTTGTACTCCAGGGAGCTCTCGATTCCCTATTATTTAAATTATTTCAACAAAATTCCATTCATAATTCTTTCATATTCACATACCACCACTCCCATGTGTATATCACTAATAGTGGTGACAATGTATCATTCTATGTTTATGGATGATTCTAATGTTTCCTTGTGATAAACATAAAATTCTATTTGTTCTCACTAGTATAGGAGATATTTTTTAATTAAGTTATTATTCTTTAAACCTGAAAATATTGATGCCCTTGTAATTAAAAAGCTGTTATGTTGAAAAAGTTGTAATGACTATGTTTCATTCCTACATAGAGATATTTAGAAAGATTATTGTGTTTAATGGATCAATTAAAATTCAAAACATTGAAATTATGGTTAATTAACTCACTACTAAAGATTTTTTCCCTTTGTAATTTCTATTTTGGTTTTGACATCCATCACCCATGAGGACTCTCATCCCATGATTTCATTTTATTATCTGTGAATATTTCTTGACAGATACATGGGTCATATAGACCTTATTGAACATGAATTGAGATCATATCAAAGATCTGAATCAACAAGTATACAATTAAAATGATTGAGGCACTATTTGATTGCCACTATCCTAAGGCCCACCAGACATTTATCCCTCATTTATCCCATAGATACCATGAATGTCCTATTAGAATGATGATTTTCTAAACCTATAATCCTTCCTACCCGGCTCCATGTTCTATTCTTAAAGACCACTACTAAATAAGTGTGGGGAGACATTCAGATAGAATGGGATGATTCCACATCTTGAGATGTATGAGGTGCTTGTTGGATAGTAATTTTATGATCTATATACCATTTTTTTACTCAATTAAAATTATATTCCATTGAAAAATACCAAAAGAAAATAAATAAACAAAATCATCATTGGTCGTGTACTAGAAAAGTCAATAATAACCATTTTCCAATCTAATGAATCCCATGAAGTATCATATGTGGTTATGATATGGATGTTAGATCGATCATTGGAACAACATTCAAAAAATTAAAATCAAAATAAAAAGATAAAGAATGAAATTGGGAAATAACACACTTATTTTTCATTTACCTAGTTTCTATACATATGGATAGAATCCGAGTAGATTGATTACCAATTTGACCGACCACAAGGGGGAATGACATCAAACATGTTCTAACACATTTTTAATTATACTATAGAGCTTACCCTTCTTTTTTATCATGATTTTTCAAATCTTTCCTACCATCCCATAGACACAGAGTCCTCAGAACTTAATTTCTTAACCATCTTGATTTATTTTTTTAAATGTCTTTACAATGTAGAGACGGTAGAACTAGTTCAATCATATAGATATGAACACGTACTCGGGGTACGAGCACCGATCTATTTTTATTGAAACCCTGAGTAATGAGAGAAATAGTGAGGTAAATTACAGTTGGGATTATTGCTTTATAAAATTTTAAATATTGTAATTAAAAGTAGATAATTTTCTATAGAAATCCGAACCCGGAGGCGTGATTGACTTTATCTGCTAGATTTATTCTGTAACTTTACCCTTTCTCTCCTTACACCTAATTAAATTTTGTGGACATAATAGATCTTTATTTATTGATAAATTTCTTATCATATATGAAATATTTATTGACACATTATTTCTTGAGGAAAAGAAACAATTTATATTTGGGGAGATTTGATAAGAATAATTTATATATTGATTTATTTGACCTTTATTCAATAATTTTCATTGAAATATGAGTTTATTCACATGGTAAATGTCTTATTTTGAAGTAATAAAGACATTAATTGATTTCAAGAGAATGTGTTCCAAATGGTGCAAAAATGAAAGCTTAAAAGACTGGATAGCTTCATACATGTCGTGTACCCAAAGCACAAAGCCTAAATTCTATTCGTGAAGCCAATCGTGACAAAACCATGAGGCTAGTAGGGAAAGGGTTGGAACCATGGTCAGTATATGCATGAATTGGAGTATGGTTTGTGTTTTTTGTAAATCGTCAGTGGAAGTTTAGAATGTGTCCCTGTAAAGTGATCATACAGTTCAAGCAGAAAACATTATCTGGTGGTGCACATGAAAAATCAAGGGAAGCGTGAAAAACTGTGGGTTTGCGTGAAAAATAGCGGGTTTGCGCAAAAAAAAGCGTGGTGTGTGAAATTGTGGAGTGATGTTTTTTGTACAAGGTCTGTTTTGGAATCAGAATGTCAAAAAATTGCAAAGGCATGGCCTTTTTTCACGCCATAGGGGGTTTTGCATGCGGGGGTATGAGACACCAATAAATAAGAAGAGACCCCCCTCATTCGGTACCATTGAAGACTCAAATGATCTGAGGTCTGATGCGCGTAAAATGTTCGCGTATAGGGATTTGCGCGTAAAACGCCGAGATTGCGCAAAAAATCTGAGGTTGTGCAAAAACTCTGAACTTAGAAAAAAATCCCAAGCTGCGCAGAAAATGTGTTGCGCGTTAAGCTGCACGTAAATAAAGTTATTGTGCAAAATATTTTTCCTTGTGAAAATTATGTACTTCATGCAAGAGTGAGATATTTTGTGCAAAGGGATAGTGTTGAGTGAAATCTTCATTAGAACCATTTTGTGCATTTCTGATTATCCGGTTTAGTGGTTTAGTGCATTCAAGTGCATCATTTTCTGGACATCGATGCAAGCAGAGTCTCGTGATGAGCAGTGACAAATACTTCAATGAAAATCTATTGAAGAGACCTACATGTCTATAAACTAACTGAGACTTCACCATATTCAGTGAGTTAGGGGGAGTCAACGGGAGTGACCCGAGGGATGCAATAGTCTATATATGAATAGTGGTAAAGGCAGTGAACCTGGGACAAAGTGTCTGTTCCTGAACCTCTGTAATCCACAACTAGTGAAGAATAGTGAAATTTGGTATTACAGACAACTTTTCGGTGTATTCTCCTTGGACGTATCCCTTAGTGGTGAACCAAGTAAAAAGTGTTGTGTCATCTCTTGACATATGAATGTTTGATTTCTTCTTATATCCATCATACAGATTAAACTAGTTACTACCAATGTAGGAACAAGATCCATCAATTTAAAAGAAATATTTGACACCCTAATTCACCCCTCCCCTCTCAGGGTGTCCCATGGAATTACAAGTTGTATCGGAGGGATGTTCCTTGTGTTTGATCTGTACTTTTTCGTCATGGAGATGATGTCAATGCAAGGGGAATCTATCTCTTCGATGGAATTAATTTTCAGATTTGGAAGAATAGAATGAGATCTCATTTATGATCTCTAGGAATGGAGGTCCTATTTCCTACTATGAAAGGAATACATTTTACTGATCCAACAGGTCTTGAAATGACTGATACAGATAGAAAATTTCTTTATGCAGATGCTAAAGCTCAAAATGCTATCACTGCGACTCTTTCTGATCAGATCTATCTAAAGGTGATGAGTTGCACCTCAGTAAAGTCTATGTGGGATGAACTTGAAAATATATATGAAGGAGATAACAAAGTGAAGGAGGAAAAACTTCAAGTCCTGCACAACAGGTTCGAAGACCTGAAGATGCATCCTGATGAGAATGCAGATTCATTTTTCAATCGAATCACTGATGTAGTGGGAGCAATTTGAGGACTGGGAGAGGAAGTCAAATACATTGATATTGTAAAGAAAATATTATGAATACTTCCTCCTATGTACAATGCAAAGGTGTCAGACCTTGAAGAAAGAGATCTATCTAAACAATCTCTGGATGATCTGCTAAGTAGTCTAGTGGCATATGAGATGAGAGTCAAACTCGAAGAATCAACGACTCGTGTTAGCAAGGAAATGGCATTCCAAGCCATTTACAAACTAATAATTTCAGAAGATAGTGGTTGTGAAGGGGATGAGTAAGAGAAATTATTTTTCTCATTTCCAAGAAGATTAATAAGGGAAAGGGTAGATTTAAAGGTAAGCTAACTCTGGCATGTTTTTGTTGTGGAAGAGTTTTTCACATTTCCTCTTAGTGCCAAAGAAAGTTTGATGATTATGAGAGCGAAGAAGAATACATTGAGAAGCCTCAGAAAAGGTTTTTCAAAAAGGGAGAATTCAAAAATGGAAATAAAATACAGAATAAGAGTATGTTCTGTGATGAATAAGATGATAATATCGAATTTTGTGAAGAAGAAGAACCAAAATATAAAACAGGAAACCATGTTTCCATGATGGATACCATTGAAAAGTCAAAATCTTCGATCAATAAAGGCAGAGAAAATCAGATTACTTCTAATGTTGATCCAAAGATTCATATTAAGGATGCATTTTCCAAGCTTGTTAACAATTTTAATAGATTCAATAAGTGGAATGAAATGGTGGAAGAATCATCAGAATATGTTAATGAGCTTGAAGAAGAAATTTAACGACTAGAAGAACTTGTGAGAGTTCTGTCTTCAATCCTTGAAAGCACATATGACGTTGCAGTACTAAAACATAGAATTGTAGAAGAAGAAAATGTAAAAAATGACCTTTCATCCAGACCGGAAGAGAAGTCCAAAACTGTTGAGGGTCTTGGGGAAGAAGTTGTTAGTCTTAGGAGTAAAATTGAATGTCATTCAGCCACAAATGAGGGTAAAAACAAAATTCATTTGGGAAGATTATCATATGCAGAATTAAATTCAAGAGACAATAGTGGTTCAGATGGGGTTGAAAAAATCTTGAGTGATCAAATACCCACTTGCATGGGAAAGAGTGGAATTAGCCGTGAAGCTGAGATATCAACTACTGGAAGTGAAGAGAGCCAAAAGAAAGACATGATAAAAGCTAGACATGTTGAAACATTGCCTGAAATTTTGAAAAAGAAACCCTCAATCAAAACTAAAAGAAAAACATAAAATTATCCTCAAACTTTCAGAAATGATAGGCCATCAAACTATTCTTCCATGGAAGAAGGCATGAGGAGAAATTCATGTGAGATGACATTTCCTCTAACGAAATGTCGGTTCTATGGCTATCTGGTCCATACCATGACATATTGCGAAGAGGCAAGGAATTACATGAATTGGGAAGATCTGTGACATCAACACTAGATAATGACTTCATAACCTCCATCTTATAGAAGAAATAGTTTCTATGGATATTGTTTTCATCGTTATAACTTTAGTTATAAAGCTATGTATTGCAGATAGAGATTCGATAGGAGGGATTCATACAACTCTCAAAGATGAGTCAATAATCACCCTCCTGATGGTTTTGATCTCAAAAATAGGTCTGCTCCTCTGTAAAAAGATTATGGTTATGAAGATTCTGGTTGTGTGGAAGAAAGAATTAGAAGGCCATAAATATCTTATGCTCAATCCAATATCTTTTGGAAAGAAAAGAAGAAGATCGAGAAATCCAATCCTATAGAAGTATCCCTCAAATCTACAAATAGTAGTAGCACCTGGATTCCTGATAGTGGATGCTCTTCACATATGACAGGAAATAATGACCTTTTGAAGAAAATTAAAAATAAAGTTGATGAAATAGTGATGTTTGGTAATGATGGTGCTTTGACAATTAAAGGAAGTTGGAATACTTCTCTCGCCAATAGAGAGCAGAAGAAGATTGAAGTTCTTTATGTAGACGGTCTATGCCACAATCTCTTTAGTGTGAGTCAACTCTGTGACCTAGGGCTCATAGTAACTTTCAATCAAAAAGGATGCACTATTAAGGGAAAAACATGGAATTATATTATGAAATGTTGTAGAATAGTTGGAAACTTATATCAGGTTGACAGCAAAGAAAACTCTTGCAATTTGTCTATTGAAGAAGAAAACAACCTCTGGCATTGAAGGCTGGGGCACAATAACCAACAAGACATGGAAAATATATCTAAGATGAATATTGTCATGGATTTCCCCATTGTGAAATGTGAACGTGAAAAGGATTTTGATACTTGCATATGGGGGAAGCTTTTCTGTAATTCATATCGACCAAAGAAGAAAAGGGAATCACACCTTCTAGATCTCATCCCTAAAGATGTATGTGTCCTAATAAATGATTCTGGAACTCGAAGATAGAGGCACTTCGTCCTTTTCATTGAAGATTATAGTAGAATGGCATGTGTAATGGTTATTTACAAGAAGTTACAAGTACTTGATTGCATGAAAAATTATCACCAGATTGGTGAGAATGATACAACACCGACAATAAAAGTATTTCTATTTGATAATAGAGAGGAATACCCATCCATTGAGTTTGAGAATTACCTAGAAAATCATTTAATATAACATGAGGTAGCTGCTGTGAGAAATCCACATCAAAACGGATTTGTTGAGCGTCAGAATCGACAGGTTAACAATATGACCAGGACTATGCTGATTGAGAGTTGTATCTCTCGCCATTACTGGAAATAAGTTGTTGAAGCTGTAGTTAACATTCAAAATCGAACAGGTCTTTATATGGGAGAAACAAAGACACCATATGAATTGTGGCATGGAAGGAAGCCTTCATTGAAATAATTTGTGTTATCGGAAGCAAATGTTTCATCTGAAATAAAGAAGGAAATCATGGGAAGTTTGGTGACAATGCTGATGAAGGAATTTTTCTTGGGTATCCAATGAACAAAAAAGCCTATAAGTGTTTCAATAAAAAAATAGGAATGATTGTGGAGATCAGTGATGTTAAGATCATTGATAAGAAAACAAAAAATACATCACGGATTTCATATGCGGATGGATAGAAAGTGAGGAAGAAAATGAACATGGAGTAAATATAAATACTAAAATGGAGGTAGGTGAAAAAAAAACTCATCATTAACATCATGATTTGACTTAGAAGAATAATCTGAAGAGGAAACCTTGGCAGGAGAGAATGCAACTGAACCTCACAGGAGAAATCGATGAGCTGAGATTGATCAATCTAGCATAATTGAGTACAATAGTGCACCCACAAAAAAGGAGGATGATGAATAACATGCAATCTGCATTTCTGTCACCTGTAGAGCCATCCTCATTTGAAGAAGCTACAAATGATAAATCATGGGCGAAATCCATGAATGAAGTGTTAGATCAGATTGAGAAAAATCATACATGGTAGCTTTTCTAGAGACCCAAAGGTCACAATGTGATTGGCAAAAAATGGATCTTCAAGAACAATTTTGATGAGCATGGAAGTGTTATTATCAACAAGGAATGACTGGTATGTAAATGATACTCCCAGATTGAAGGTGTTGATTTTGAAGATACCTTTGCTCTAGTGGCTAGACTTGATTCAATCAGGATTTTCCTTTCCATGGCACTCTAAAGAGGATATAAAGTATATCAAATGGATGTCAAGACAACATTCTTGAATGGTGTACTCGTAGAAGAAGTCTAAATTGAACAACCAGTGGGTTTTCTACTTGATACTAATGAAACAAAGGTTTGAAAACTAAAGAAATCTCTATATGGTTTGAAGTAGGCACCACGAGCATGGTATTCCCGGATGGACTCTTATCTCAAGAAGCTGGAATTCAAAAGAGTTAGAGTAGATCACAACTTATATGTGAAGAATTCTCCAAAATATCAGTTCATGGTTCTAGACTACATTGATGACATTATATTTGGTGGCAGCTGGCAGAAATTAGTGGATGAATTTTTCAATCACATGAAATCATAATTTTAAATGTCTATGATTGGGGAGCTCACATTTTTATAGGGGCTGCAGGTGATTCAAAAGAAGTATTGAACTTTCATTTCTCAGGAAAATTATGTAAGAGAGATGCTGAAAAATTTTAATATGCAAGACTCTAAACCAATATCAACTCCGATTGTAGTTGGAACCAAACATGGAAATCATGAGGATGAAGAATCTGTAGACCCCACCATGTACAAGAGGATAATTGGGAGCCTACTGTACTTGACAGCGACACGACCAGATATTGTCTTTTCAACATGTTTAGCGGCCTGATTTCAGAGTAATCCAAAAGAGGAAGATTTGACAGCAGGAAAAAGAATTATGAGGTATATTCAAGGTGCTCACAATTGTGGCTTATAATTTGATACAGGAAGGGACAGTGAATTATTAGCATTTTCTGATGCTGATTGGGCTGGCGATGTATTGGACAGAAATTCCACCAGTAGTGGAGCATTCTATATTGGGAATGAATGTGTTGGCTAGTTGAGTAAGAAACAAGAATGTATTTCTCTTAGTAATGCTGAAGTAGTGTATATCTCCGCCTCAAATCCATGAACTCAACTTCTCTGGAAGAAGCAGCAACTAAAAGATATTGGTGATGAGGTGAAGTAACCAATGGTAATTTACTATAACAACAATAGCACCATTGATCTTATGAATAATCCTATTCAACATTATCGTACAAAACATATTGAAATTAGGTATCACATTATCAAAGAAAAAGTTAACCAAGTTGTGATTAGAATGGATATTGTGGGAACTGAAGAGCAAGTGGCTGATATCCTAACCAAGCCATTGTCTATGACTGTTTTTGAAAATAATCGATTGAACCATGGTGTTCAGCCACCTCCTAGTGCATAAAAAGGTTTCTAAATACCCATCTCCCTAGTTATGCAAACTATTTTTAATCTGTTTATGGATGTGATGGAGGTTTGTGCTGGAGATATTATCCCGGGGGAGTGTGTTTTGTGAAGAAAAATGAACAATTGCCGATCTTTATGTTTTTTGTCAATGGGGGAGAAAGGAATAAATTCAGGCATGTTCAGACACTTCATGGACATGTAATGCTTCTGTGACACGATGAGAATTCAGTTTCGGTGTTATGATGAGAAGGAAGATAAGGAATACATTGGACATGTAGTGCTTCTGTGACAATGTATGATAATTACTTGGGAATCATTGAGAATTCCAAAACACGGGAACCCAATTCATTCTTCCTCTCTTGTTTTCTACACCAAGCATTGCTCATGTAGACTTAGAGTGTTGGTTGAGTTTATTCTTGAATTTTTGGTTTGCATATGACTGGTTCTCTATTGAATTTATTTATTGACTTCCAATGAACCCAAAGGGGGATATTTTTGGAACCATGGTCAGTCTATGCATGAATTGGAGTATGGTTTTTGTTTATTGTCAATCCTTAGTGGAAGTTCAGAATGTCTGCTAGTAAAGTGATCATAAAGTTCAAGTTGACAACAGTATTGAAGGTGGTGCTGTTTCCCAGTGTTTGCCAAATTTTTGGGCCTCAAAATAGAAAAATGATGATACATGTTGTTGGAAAAAGGAAGTCCGTTCCAAGAGGAAGTGTTGTGCGAAATATAGGGATGTGCACGTGAAAAATAAAGGGCTGGGTGAAAAACCGCGGGTTAGGCTGAAAAAAAGTGGGTATACGCGAAAATAAGTGTGCTGCGCAAAATTGGGGAGTGCGGTTTTTCGCACAAGGTGTGTTTTGGAATCAGAATGTCAAAAAATGGAAAAGGAATGGGCTGTGAGAAAAATTTGGAGATGTGCGAGAAAAACGATACCTGTGCCAAATATTAAGTGCCAAATTATTGTTTTTTTCTTGCCATAGGGGATTTTGTGTGTGGGGGTATGAGACCCCTATAAATAATAGGCAACCATCCTCATTTTATATGGTTAAAGAATAAGAAGATACGAGGTCTGATGCGCGATAAATGTTCACATAATGGGAGTTTCATGAAAAACAAAGAGATTGCACGGAAAACATGAGGTTGTGCAAAAAACTCTGAACATAACCGAAGAGCCCAAGATGCACAAAAAAAGTCCTGTGTGTAAAGCTGCGCGTAAAGGAGTTTATTGTGCAAAATAGTTTTCCACTCAAAAATTATGTATTTCGTGCAAGAGTGAGATATTTCATGCAAAGGGTTGGTGTTGTGTGAAATCTTCATTATAACCATTTTACACATTTCGGATTATCCGGTTCAGTGGTTCAGTACATTCAAGTGCATCATTTTCAGACTTTGATGCAAGAAGAGTCTCGTGCTGAGCAGAGACAAAGACTTCAATGCAAATCTATTGAAGAGACCTTCACATCTATAAACTGACTGAGACATCACCAAAGGCAGTGAGCCAGGGGGAGTCAACAAGAGTGACCCGAGGGACGCAGTGGTCTATCCCTGAACCACCGTAAATCCAGTGAGCCTGGGACAAAGTGTCTATTCCCGAACCTTTGTAATCCACAACTGGTTAAGAATAGTAGAATTTGGTATGACTGAAAACCTATCGGTGTATGATCCATGGACGTAGCCCTTAGTGGTAAACCAAGTAAAAAGTGTTGTGTCGTCTCTTTTCATATGAATGTTTTATTGCTTCTCATATCCATCATACAGGTGAAACTAGTTCCTACCAACGTGGGAACAAGATCCATCAGTTTAAAATAAAAATTTGACACCCTGATTCACCCATCCTCTCTCAGGGTGTCTTGGGGTCCTACAGAAAGGCCACTACACATCGGGAACTCCTTGTACATGATGTTGTTCCTAGTCAAAGTGCCGGACAAGAAATCCGTGGAGAACCTATGCACATGGAGAATAAATGTGGGGTATAAGTCGTGAATAACTATTATACTTCCTATACCTTGTCAGACCTCTTAATGTGTGAGAAATGCTTACCACGCTGTAAGTCCGTAAAATGTTGATATAGATCAAGGGTACACGTCGTGTACCCATGGTACACATTATGACTGAAATCACTAATATATTAATAGGTGAGACCAATCATTAGGGACACTATTGGGAGAATTTCTTTTCTCCATTTAGATTCTTTATGAACTCTCTCACCCTTTTTCTCTCTAACACTCAATTTCTTCACTTTTTGTGTACATTAAACAATACATGAGCTATGGAGCTTCCAAAATTCAATGCATTCATGTTATTCATAGATTTAATTTTCCTTCCATTTCCATGTAAATTCTTATTATAATTATGAATTGCTTTTTTCATGTTATTTCAATTATAATTTCCACAATTGTAACATGATCCTACTTTCATCAATTTTTATCAATCCCTCTGTTATGCTATCTCTTAGTTTTTCAACTTCATTCTACCCCTCCCTGAGTAGCTAAATCTTTCAGGGGTTGGGATCATGCCATCTGTCTATAAAATTAACATACACGGTTAAATATGAACTAGGAATATCTAACTGAAATTGTAATTAAGATATAAATTCATGTCCTAACTCATTTGTTAGAACGTCTTTGACCACAAAAAAAATCATGAAAATGACCTTATCCTAGTTGAAGTCAAATGAGCTCTAACAAGTATCTCAAGAATCTTTCTTCTTATGAATACAAACATAAGGCACATAGGCAATTGCTATCTCCTGATCAATGAATAGCTACTTCCTAGTTAGAGAAAGGGCACTAAGACCTAAATCAACATGTGAACCTTGTTTTCTGCATAGTCTAAGACAATGAATCTTTCCAATGTTAGACTTAAAAGTCACCATTCATCTAAACACTCACTCGATCCTGGTCCCACATTCATTAAATTAGGAAATAAAAAATTAGAATGTAGCTCCGAATTCCAAAATACAATCCTCTAGAAAGGAATCTCTTATGGGTCTAAAAACCAGATTCCTTCAAAGAAAAAAATATAGAAGTATCCTAGTGGACTCAACCCCACACTACTACTGTAATACACTTCTGTAGTTAGCAATTTTTTGGGGCCAGCAATAAAAATTATAAATTTGATCCACACTAGAGGAAGTAACAACACCCCTACATAGAAGGAACAACATCCATAATAACCTATATTGAGTAATTCATATTAGTTATCTTTGGATTTCTTTTGAAAAAATAAATACTGATAAAATCCCACACATACATTTGTAAATGGATTGGATTCATGAATCATTTTTGAAAATTACTATAAGTTGTTACTTGTTTTTATATTTTCCATCTTGACAAATATTTTGTGTCTTTCTACATCAATTTGTCTCACCAATGACACCCTATACTTACGTTATATCACATTTCAAATTTTATATATCTATTAAATATTTTATTGATGTGTTTTGGTGATGGATAAATTTGATCAAGATGCTAGAATTGGAATAGAAGAGTCTGGTGAATGATACTATAGCATGAAAATTTACACTAGATCTGTTTTCTAGGTTATGGATTTTCTAAGAATAGGTGATTCTCCATTGTATCCACAATTGAAATTTTTGGGGCCAAGCACATTCTAGTGGCCCTGATCGGGGCCCAATAATGGGTTTCCAGATATAAAGAATTGTCTGAAAAAGATTACCCCTCAATGTTTTTCACATATTTAGTTCTCCATTATCCACCAACACCCTAGTATCTCTATTATAGATATTTTATTCCTTTTCATCTCCTCCTTACTTCCTCCCTTGGATTCATGAACATTAGTCTCTAAAAAAAATTCTAAACATAGGTTGTCTATAATATTCCAGATCAATTATCTCATATTTTACATAGTAAATAGAATTATATTCATGACTTTTTAAATAATTATAAGGATTTGAAAATTTTTTAACAAGGGAATTATTGATATTTTTTAGAATTGTTTCTCAATTTCAATAAATTGGAATCTTCATGTTATTTGGACCTAATATGTAGATAGTAGTTGATATTAAAAATTATAGGATACCATTACCATATTTTGGTTTTTTATTCTCTTCAAAATTGATCACAGAATTAAAAATAATAGTTTAATAAGGATTTTAAAAAAAAAAATTAGAGTGGTGTTATTTTACTCAAACAGAAACACATATCAATAAAACATTGTGGAAATAATATTAGGAGGTCCTTATCATTATTTCATAAATATATGAATTCATTCAATTTTTACCATGTTTTTATATCACTTGATACCTATGATTAATGTTTTATAACATGTTAAATGCATACGTAGCATTGTGAGACCTCTTCATGATGTTTTCTAATGTATTGATTTGTGATGGTATTGAATATTTCATTATATAATGTGATATTTTATCATTCATCATGTATCTATATATTTTATATGTTATTCCTAAATCCAATGAATTTGTGCACAGATATTGAGAAATGTGCTCTATGCTGCCAAGGGGGATGTTTCAGACATTTTCTCAACATTTATATGGGGTATCCATTCAATATGGATCTATCAGACATGTTTGTAAACTATCAATTTTTGGTGGGTGTGTCAGGTGGCTGATTCAAATTACTTTCAACATGTTTTTAGAAAATTTGTGTATAATGGCCCAACTGTAAATATACATAGAAATTAGAAAAATTTTGTAGAATATTTAAAACACTACAGAAAAAGAGACCTAAAGACCATATTTTTTTAGTGCCTTTGGAAACATTGAAACATAAAAACTATTACATAAGTGAGCTACATTATCTTAGACTTGGATCGTTAAGAATATTACCCTTCTTAGAGGCATTATACACAACACATATCATTATAACCTTGGGTAGGAAACATAAAAATAGGTGATCTCATATACTTAGTAAGGGTAAATAAGGGATATATGTATCCATAAACATGAGAATAAGGGTTTGAGAATATGATCTTCACATTAGAAGTTTATACCATGTATATAAAATGATCACAAAAATTAATTATAGAATAATTCTTTGATGTACATAAGACATGAATAAGAAAGAAGAAAATAAAATAATACATGAAATCATAACATAAGTATAAAACAAGGAATAGTGGCATACATAAACATGTGATATCATTCCTTACTGATAAGATTCATAACTATAACTTATCATGGCACATCATGGGAACTGATCAAAAATCATGGGACATAACACCATCTCATGATGAATTTATTTCATTATAAGTAATTGTGTATCCTCATCTCCCTATAATGTATAAGGTTTCCCCATCATCGATCTTTTGGATGACTATACCTACGTGAGGGACACACCATAATCCCTAGTAATAGTCATTTTCTTATAATGGATCTGGTTTCCCCATATTCTCATCAGGGATCAAGGTAATTAAATTGATTCCCATCATTATATAATGATATATAAATAATTACCCAATGAATTATATGGATATATAGGTCCCAACACTCTCATAATAAAATCATTCATACATGTGCCACAAAATAATAAATCATTCATCATATCATAACACATAATAAGAAGATTGGTTCTATAAAAATTGAATAATAATCCATGAAATGAAATAGTTATCATTTACATTTCATCACATCATAACTTATGGGAAATTGGACGGTTTCATAATAATTTCATTAAATCATAACCCTTGAAAAGAACCAGGTTACAAAATTATATATCATATAGATGAGAATCAACTGTAATAAGAGTCATTCCATCAAAACATAATCCATTTAAGAAATATTATGAATGAAATAATTAGATAATTTCTTACAAGTGACAGATTAAAATAAAGAAATGTTATATTTGATGAAAAATAAAATTGAAGAATATTTTGAACATATTTCTTGATGTAAAAAACCTTTCTTCATTGAGGGTGGTTCTTTAAAACATATAATATTTTAAAAACCATTTTCTTGAAAATATACATGAAAAATTAAAAATAAATATTCTAAACAATTCAAGAATCCATTTTATATGAATAAATATAAATATATATAATAAAAATTATTAAAAATTATTTTCATTAAAAACATATAAAAAAAATATAAAAAACAATTTAAAAATTATTTCTTTTAATGAAACATCTTCAAAACATTATTGAAAAAAATTATTAAAAAAATTAAAAAAATATTATGTATTCATATCTAAATATTGATAAACATTTTGGTGAGTTTTTTAAAAACATATAATTATATTTTAAAAACTTTTGAAAACCTTTTCATTTGAAAACATGTGAAAATTTTTAAAGAAAGAAACAACGTTGTTTAAAAACATTTTTAATGGAAATAATATAGAAAAATAATAATAAACATTTAAAATTATTTATATCATTTTACTTTGTAAATAATATTCACATATCAATTGAAAATATTATTTGAATACATTTTTGAAAACATGATTTTTTGAATAAAACTTATTTCCCACTAAAAATATAATCAAGGTCATATTTTGTTAAAATTATTTTTTAAATTATATTATGTATTAAAGAGTAGTAAAATAGTAATAATAAATGTATAAATAACAAATAACAACAGGATAATAAAATTCACGAGTTTTCATTACATATATATCAGGAGATTTCATTAGTGTAAGCATAATCATAATCAATCTTGATAAAGTATGAGATTATAAGAACAAACAGTTTTGATTTTGGTAACTCTAATTCACGATGGACATAATAAAATTACATGAAGCTAAAAAAATCATGAAAAATTATATTCATGATATAACCTTTCAAAATGAAGAATTTACATTTCATAGAAATATATATGTGCATAACATGTCTTATGTCTCAAAAAAGGAATGTTCAGTCAAAGTAATTTTACCAAATTGGTAGCTTTTGAAACGTAACCCCCAAAAAATAAATATCATTAGATAGTTATTTAAATACCAAAAAAATTAAGTATAATAATCGTATAATATATTCACAGGAAGTATAAATACCATAGTATACATGTTTTTTGTGAATAACACATATATCTCGTAGAAATTAAAAGTTAGATGAAATCCCCTTACCTTATGCTTTACTCTCGTCATACTCATTCAATCCTCCTCTTATTTGTGGAACTCCATTTGATTTCTAGTAATGGGATTACTTGGATTTCATTATACCAAATGGAGGATTCAAGGATTATTTAAGGGATTTTGGTAAGTGTTTTGGGCAGAGCTTTGTCAAACCTAAGTTGTTTGATAAATGTAAGGATGTGGTAGAGTGCTTAACTTTTTATAGTGCGTGAGGAGTGTCACTATCGAAAATACCAATCGATATTCATTTATTAGAGGTATACCTTAATTAATGAGCCTCCAAAATGGATAAATAATTTATTAATGGGAAATAATGGTCGATACACACATCCACCATCCATGAAATTTGTGCATTTATATAATTTGGATCATTAACATAAAAGATTCTCCAGTTTTTTCATTTGGGTTTTTATTAAAAAACCTATTTTCTAATCTAGGTATTATAACCATTATAATAAACATAAAGTGATATAATTTCAAAAATACTAATCTTCATATTTATAAATTTGATATCTAATTTTATAAAATAATAATGTCATGTGTTTTGGAAATTATTTTTAAAAAAAGTTAGGTAACCCGCAAAAACATTTTCTAAACCCAAACTCTGCTAATTTTTTTTACAAACCACAAGTCAACATATTAATTAAAAAATATAAATTGGTTCATTAGTATATCATATTTAATATTTATTAAAAATTAAATATCACATGGAATAATATAACATTTTTATTAAATTAAAATCATGTAATAAAATATTATTTATTGTAGAATGACAATAATGTCAATTTTACATTAATAATTTCTATATAATTTTAAAAGAAAAAAAATAATAATAATTAAAATATCTCTGGTTGATAACTATGTGTCATGATATATTCTTCTGAAATATAATTAAAGATAATAATTTAAACAATTTACATTGCTTTTAATATTGATATTATCATTTGTTTTAGTGAATTATTAACAAAATAATCACTACGCTGGCGTTTCGTAACCATTTTAAGTTACTAAATCATCTCATAAAATTAATTATAAATTATTATTTTTAAAAACAATTTATCTTTAAAAAATCAATATATGACCAAAAATATTATTATTTTTACATATATCAATGTTTTATAAGTACAAATGGTAAGGATAGTTCCCTTCTTTTCTTTTTTCCTTACAAAAGGTTTTATTTAAGAAACTTACATTTAATAATATCAAAATAATACATAAAATTGAAAATAAATCGGATATGGTTGAACAATTTTCATTCCATACCGTTTTTAATAGTTTACAAATCATTTTGTGCCGTAATAATACATATTAGTCCCTTATTAATATTTATTTTACTTTACTCAATATAATTAATTTTAATCACTTTCACTAATACTTTTTGGTAAAAATATATGTTGATCATATTAAAGTAAAAATATTATAATTATTTTGAACAGATATATCTATTTTACAAAATTCAATCCACAGAAGTTGGGAAATCATGTTTAATGCTAATCTCATCGACGTGGTGATAAAGTGAGTTTAGAGAGTAAAAATATTCAAAATTTCATTAAGTGTATATATTTAATTTCAATATAAAAATGATTCCAATTACTAAAATTATATTAATATTATATATATATATATATTGTGTATTTATACAAAAATATAAAGTATAATTTAATATTAATAACTATTTAACCTCAGAGGCACTTTTTTATAAAAATAAACTATTTTTAACTATTTATCCAAAAATGTTGTTTATTTTGAAAAATCGAAACAATTAAACTAAAATAATAATTTATTATATATTAAAAAAGAATTTTTGTTTTTTGATATTAAATTTTTAAAATTTTCTAGAATTAATGATATTTATTTATTAGAAGTACATAAAAAGTAGTTTATTTGAAAAAAAATACTATTTTTAAACATATAGAGTACACAAAAAATAATATTTTTCAAAATAAATACGTTTTGTATATAAAACTATTATATAAAATATTTGATAATTAGATACCACTATTCATATTTCTATGTTTACGAGCTATGTAATAACCACCTCGTTTAGAAAATTATAATATTAATATAATGTTTTTGTAGAATATCAGTGTTGCGTATAGTGAAATATTACCCTAGTGTAGCATATAACGAATGCATTAGTTATTTGTTTATTATTAATTATAATAAAAACTTTTTTCCAAAATTTTATAAATTTATAATTATCAAAATTTTAAATTAATAAAAAAAAGTCACAAAATTTCAGGCTATTACAGTCTACCCAATTAAAATGATCTTTTCCCACAAAATTAGTTTCGGGTTATCAACATTTTGATAAATCAATGTTCAATTCATAAAAACCCTAATAAAAAATATGAACAGAAAACTTTCACAAAAAAGAAATTTTGGAAACCTAATGGCTACCCAATGTATCACAAAACTAGGATTCCCCATAGGAGAACAAAGGAGAAAAATGAAAATATAAACTTCAAAAAAAGAGGGTAAATATTTGTTGGGAGTGATTGATTCTATCAATAATAAAATAATGAATGATTAATGAAAAGTTAGGTTCATAAATGTCTCAAATCAATGATGATTTAAAAGGTCCCCTGTTCAAAAAAATTATGGTATTTGGACAATATTTTATTTCTAGAGTATTTTCCTAATGTTGAGGAATTTTGCATGAAAAGATATTCTTGCACGGTTTCAAGAAAATGTCTCCCTTTATTGTTCTATGTTCCACAACAACTATTTCTCCAAAAAGGAAGGTGATTTTTTCATTCCTAAATTACTAAAAGTTCTTGAGATCTATGATATTACATCGCTTTTTATATTACATATCATCAAAAAAATGTTGTTAATTAGGTTTATCTATTATTTTTAAATCATCATGTGGTGAGAAAACACATAAATCATACGGAATTCAATTGATTTTTAATATATAATTTCAAAAAATAGTTAACATTATTTCACTTATAGAATAATAAAATTCAAAGAACTAGAAATAATGATATGAAATCATATTAAGATTGATCCCCCATATATCACAATGTTCTCTTGGTTGTCACATTCCAAACATGTCAAATCCATATTGTATATTCTCTTGAAACATGCTAAAAACCCGAATTACCATAAATAAATTTATTAAGCAGGTATGATTCCATGTTTCAATGATTAATAGATATATTTTCTAAATATAAGGTGTTGTTAATTTTATCCCTAGAGACATAGACCACTTTGTCCATAATCAGTTCCAAGGTAATCTATAACGTCCAATTTATTTATTCATATCCAACATTTCTTTATCCAACGATCATTATCTCAACATCAAAAATTAATTAAGGATTTCCAACACTTAATCAAAATATCACCTTTCTATTTAATCACAATTAAACATATCCTATTAGGTCCTTAAATAGCATGTATTTAAAATACTTATATATTTAATGATTCATATAACATAATATTTAAATTCCAAAACATAAATACTTCATTCAACCAACATTATTCTTAAACCGTTATTCTAGATTCATCAACTTATTCCTTAATAAATTTTTCATCTAAAATAGAATATTAATCATGTCTAAATGTTCCTCAATAACAATATAATATTGATTCTTATGATTAATGTAAACAATACGGGAAGATCATCACATACTATTCACATGTTGTTTTTTTGTCTCTTAATCTGCCAAAGAATAACCAATACTCGTACCACCTTATTAATTCTATTTAGTATATTTCTAATTGTTAAATAAATATACATAATGTCCATACATTCCAAATATAAAACATGAAATTTCAACTCTGATCTTTCTACTTCTTTACATTGACTAAAATAAGAAATCATAGGGAGGGAAACAGATATCCTAGAATAAAATATCATAATCATGAAAAATTACTTATTTGACGTCGAAATCATGACACATAAATTTTAATTGTTAAATGTTTAGGTTTATCTTATTTTATTAATAATTATCTTCCATTTACATCCTTCGGGATAGTTTGTGATGAGTTTGTGAGTTTCCAATGCATATCCCCTGGGAGAGTCAAACGAGGTTGTCAACAAGGCCTATTTTCATGTATCAGATTACCCAGAGTTAGGCTTCGGAAATTTTTTAGAGTTTTTACCCCAATGAACATATTTTTAATAGAAAAATATAATTATAGTATCCAGATAGGGATATATTTCTTGTAAACCATTCACAGAATCCTTTACAAAAATTTATATATTTTTTCCTAAATGTAAACCCATCCATATACATTACCTGAGACATATCCCTTCAAATATTCATATAAATATACCTATGGATATCATTACAGTTTTCTCATCCTAGTTCCCAATGGTTAACTAATATTTTTTACTCATACCAAATATAGAAAACCAGTCTTAAACAAACGTAGACATTACATCACAGTTATGGAATATGTAAAACATTACACAAATAGACTCCCAAATACTATAGTATTTTAGTTCCTTTGGAGACATAAAAACATAAAAATGGTACATCAGCAAACTAAATTATACCCCACTTGGTTCATAATGCTTAGAAACCATTTTAGAGACATAATAATTAATAAAAAATTTCATAACCTTGGTAAGGAAACATAAAAATGGGTGAGGTCAGTTTACTAGTAAGGGTAACCAAGGGGGACATGTAATCATAATCATGAGCACATGGGCATGAGAATGTGATCATAATATTAAATGATCATACCCTCCATATAAAAATACAATAAACATGAATTATGGTATAAATCATGGAAGTTCAGGAGACATGAATCATAAAGAATCAAATTACTTATTCCATGAAAGAATATCATAGAATAATTAATGGAATTATGGCATACATAAACTTGTGATATCATTCCCTATAATAAAATATTTATATCTAGAACATATCAAGGAACACCATGTGACATCACCTACTAGAAGGGACACACCGCCATCACTAGTCACATTTGTATCCTAAAAAGGGATTATGTTTCCCCATCTACATCTTTTATCTTCATAGTGACTGCACCTGATGGAGGAGACACACCACTATCCCCAGTCGCAATACTTTACATATAATGGATCATGTTTCCAAATATTCACATAATAAAAAATGCTCACCTATATGATTCCCATTATTATATCATGGTATATATATCATTACCCTATGAACTAGAGAATGATATAGGTCCCAACCATATCAAAATAAAATCATTCCTATATGTGCAACAATATAATAAATCTTTTAACATAACATACAAAATTAAAATTTGATGGGTTCTAAAAATATCAAATCGTAACCCATGAAATGAAATGTGTATTAGTAATATTTAATCACATAATGAACTGTTTAAATGATGTAGGTTTCATAATCATTCCAATAAATAATAACTTGTGAGAAGAAGCGGGTCTCAAAAAGAATATAACGCACACAGGAGAAATATGTGTCATAATAATCATTCCGAAAAACATAAATCATTCAATTTATAATACGAATGGAAAATTTTGTAATAATTTATAAATTAATGTGTAATATCAATAGATGTAATATTTAATGGAAAATAAATTTAAGGGTGGTTTGAAAATAGATTTTGAGGTAAATATACTTTTATCATTGAGAAAGGCTCTTTAAGACATTAATCTTTTTTAAACCCATTTTCTTTAAAAAAATTGGAAAAATTATAAATAAATAATTGAAATTTATTTGGAAACCTTTTTATTTGAAAAAAAATAACCAGATTTTGAAAACATTTTGAAAACCATTTTCCTTAAAAACAATAACTGAATCATGAAAATATTGTGAAAACCATTTATTTTAAAAAAGAATCTAAAAAACATATTTGAATACCATTTAATTAAATCTAGTTTAAAAACCCATAAAATATGGTTAAAAAAAATTTATAACATTTTCCATATTTTTTTAAAACATATAATGAATGTTTTCCAATATTTTGAAATCCATTTTCGTAGAAAAATATGAAAATTTATGAATATTTCTCTAACACCTTTTGAAAACCATTTAATTTAAAATAGTGTATAAAAATAATTTAAAATAATTTAAAATCACTTATATAATTTTAATTATTATTAATATTCAAGGATCAGTTGAAAATATGATTTGAAAACATTTTTTTAAGACAAATGTTTTTTAATAAAACTTCATTCAAACAAAAATGATAATTGAGGTCATATTTTCTTTAAAACATTTTCATTATTCTATTAAGTATGAAAGAGTAGGAAAATGGGTCTAATAAATGAGGAAATCTAGAATAACCAAAGGATAATAAAATCTATTTGTGTTCCTTAGATATGTATCCTTAAATTTCATCAATGGAAACATAATGGTAAATAATATCGATAATGGATGAGATAATAATAATAAAAAGTTTCCATTTTGGTAACTCTAATTCACGATGAATAGAGTAAAATTTCATAATGATTAAACAATCATGAAAAATTTTATTTTTGATATAATATTTTAATATGTTGTATAGACACTTAATAGAAATATAAACGTGCATAATATGGCATATGCCTCAAATAAGGAAAGTTGAAACAATGTTACTTTATCGATTGGGTAACTTTTGAAATAGTACACTGTTGAAATAAATATCATAAGATATATAAGTAAATACACTTACTATAATTATATAAGAATAAAATAATACACACATGTACATGGTAAAATCCACACAAATTTTTTGAGTGGTAAATAATGCATGTATCTCACAGAAATAAAAAGTGAGATGAATCTCCATTACCATGTGTCTTGAATCTCATTGCACTCATTCAAGCCTTATAATCTCCTTTCAGTTTTCACCAAATGTCATCCTTTGATTGATTTCATACCAAAGGAAGTATTCAAGAAGTATGTTAGGAATTTTTGGATGTTTATTTGGTAGATCCTGGATGAACCTGTGACATTTGAGAGCTATAAGGAAGAGGGATAGTTAATGCCTTTTTTATAGCAGAATAAGAGTGGCACTCCTATAAATAAAAAAAGGATTTCATTAATGAGAGGATTGAATTGAATAATGTCAATACAAAACGGAAAAAGTTTATTATATGGGTATAATGGAAGATAAAAACTTTATTACACAATAAATATATAGATTTTAATAATATAGTTCCATAACTTTTCAACCTCCCCAATTTTATCATATAGGTTTTTATTAAAAACCCTAGATTTCAAACCTTTGTAGATTAACCATTAATAAAAAATTAAAGTTATGTAATTTCAAATATATATATCATCATAATTATTAATATGATACCTAATTTAACAAATTAAAATATCATATGTTTGGTTAATTAATTTTAAAACAGGCGCATGTGACGCGCAAAAACAATGCTTAAACCCAGATCATGCTAAAAAGGTTTTTATAATATACGAGTGAATATGTTAATTATAAAAGATAAATTAATCCAATAATATACCATTTTTAATATTTATTAACACTTAAAAATAACATTGATAAATATAATACTATGATTAATATTAAATGATTTAAAAAATAATTATTTATTTTAAAATGACATTAATGTTAATATTGACATTATTTATTTAATTTAAAATTTAAAATTTCAAAATAATTTAATTAAAATATATTTGAATTAGATATAGGTAAAATTATATATTCATTGACAAAAATAACTAGATATAATAATTTTTTCAATTTACTTCATTTTAAATATTTATAGTATCATTTATTTTAGTTAATTATTAAATAAATAATTACTATGTTGGAATTTCATAATCATTTTATGTTACTAAATCATATCTAAAAAATAATAATGAATTATTATGATAAAAATAAACATTTTATATTTATAATTGATATGTATAATTGAAAATATGATTTTTACATATCTCATTTTTTTTATTTTTAAAGGCAAGGAAAGTTCCCCTTTTTTAATTTTTTATACTTATCATTTAATATAAAAAAATTTACATCAATATATCACAATAACCCACAAAATTAGAACAAAATCAGATATCTCAGTTTTATTATTTATAAGTGCCTAGGTCCTTTGGTGCTTATGATTGTGTATTAGTCCCTTGTGAAGCTTAATTTTACCTTAATCACCATAAATGATTTTATTAACTTTAACACATAATGGTTTGTAAAAAACAAAGAATATATTATTAAACCTCAATTATTATAATTATTACAACATTTTATTTCAATTTTTAAAAATTTTAATCTGATATGTGGGTAAATTATTGTTAATGATAATCTCGCATATTTGGCGAGAATCCGGCTTTATAAAGTAAAAAGTTCAAAAGTTCAATAAGTATATATATCTAATTTCAATATGAAAATGATTCTAATGACATAAATTAGATTAATATATGTGTTTTTTATGAATTGTGACTTTATAAATCAATTTTTAAAATAATTTAAAATAATTTATTATTTAAATAAAGAGGAGGATTTTACATAAAATATAGAATTTTTTAATATTCATCTAAAAATGACATTTCTTTGAAAAATCCCAAAAATTCTTCCATTACTAATTTCAATATTATAAATTCCTAAATTATGTTTTTATCATATTATATTTTTAAAAGTGTCTAAAATTAATTTTATTGTTTTTCATAGAAGTACTTAAAAGGTATTTCATTTAAGAAAATAATATTTTAAAACATATAAAGACTCTAACAATAATTATATTTTCATAATATATATTTTTTATTTTTATAAAACCATGATAAAGAATATTTTAAATGTAGTTATATCTAGTCATATTTCTATGTTTTTCGTATAGGTTATAACTAGATCATTTTAATAATTTTAACAGCAAAATGATTTTTAGTATAAACTCTATGTTGCGTGTACCATACACCATGTTTGTGTTGTGTATAGAGAAATCATACCCTTGTGTATCATATAATAAATTTATCAATTATTTTTTAATAATTATTATTAATAAACAACTATTTCTTGCTTTGTGAGAATTAGTGAACATAAATTTGATTAAATTAATTCAAAAAAAATAATTCATAAAATCTCGATGTGTTACATAGAGCTGGACTACAATGACTCAGAAAATATATTATGCTTGAATGACTTATATTATTCTTATCAATAATTTGTTAAATTTTTTGGACTGATCTATTGTATCTTATAAAAAAATTCTAATGACATGTTACTTCTGTCATATTTTTTTTTCATATTCACATGTTTTGAAGGTATCTTATTGTACATGTAGATATCATGGTATGAGATCTGGTGTAGTGAAAGGGCATTATGCTGGGAAATTGAGCTGGAATTAAATGATAGTTTGTTCTATTCTAGTATATAATTCTTCCATGGATGTATTATTATTCATTTTATTAGTTACTTTTTATCATATTTGACAGACTGCTTATGGGAATTCGGTTTTCATCATTTTATATTCTGTGACAAACATTGAAAATTAGTATTTTATGGATTCGTATTTTATGAGTATTGTATTGAAATTTTTATTTATTCCTTAATTTTAATTTTTTTTGTAATATTTTCAATTTTATTAAATTATGATTATCTGATGCTGAGGAAAAATTCTACCAATGGCATCCCACATACCAATTTCTACTAGTTGAATACCTATATCATATAGGGATGAATATAATTGGTCATGTGGCATTCGATCCCAAACATGGTGATTTGGGATTTAGTGTTACACCACATAAACAATTCTTATATATCCTTATACATATAGTCCATACCATTTCATATAATATAATTTTATTTATATATTTCATCATTCAATTCATTTATCACCTCTTGTCTTGTAAATATGCATAATATACTCTCAATCCTAAAAATATAATCAAACAGATTATATATACTGATTTACAATCTTCTAAATCATTAATTATTTTATTTAAAACCATTTCATCCAATAGAGACATCTCAATCTCTTATATAATTTATTATTTCACATTTCTTATGGAACATGAATTAAATTTTTATTTCCATGTTAATTTCTATATCCATAATTACAAAATCCATAAATATTATATAATTTTACATTTTCATCAGGGTTTAAACACCATTGGCTCTCCAAATTATTGAAAATGTGACCATTTTACCTTTAACTTGTGCTAGTTTATCATGTAGTTATTTCTCTTTAGTAGTTCGAGCGATCTAATTTTTATCATGATGACAATTTTTATAATAATATTTAAATTTATATCGTATTATCTACATATTATTCATGAAATTCAACCTATAGTTATAAAAAATTAATTTCACTTAAAAATTATACACATTCATTTGACAATATGTAGTTTACTCTTTACCATGTCGAAATGTTTAATCTATTATATAATATTCAAAATCATTCAAAATATCACCATCAATAACATTATAAGACTATAAAAATATATATATTATAAATATTCATTTCTATTTTTAATTGATTAAAAAAAATGTGATTTCATTTGTTAATAATAACATATCATTAAAAAATATATCAATTCAATGAAATTATACGATTCCAAAATTGACATTTACATAAAATCCCATGTAACTCATTCTCCCTCGAATTATTTAGAAATATCATCAAATGGGTCATGAGACATATAAAAATAATATTAAACCAAGAAATTACAAATAATCAAATATAAATAAATATGATAATACACTAATTTTTTATTCATCTATCTATAGAATAGATAGATATATTGATCAACCAAATTAAATTTCTTTTAATTCAAATTAAAAATTACTTTCAGGAAAACAAATAATTATTTTATAATCGACAATAATTTTGAAATGATTATTTTTAGAGAATTACAATATTTTATAAGTTGCGATATCGATGTCATAAATATAACATAACACCATTCTGTAGAAAAGGATACACGTTCTTCAAAAAAAATTGATATCCCTATTGTTGATGAACCAGATCATTGATATATTCAACTTCATTTGATAATATACCAATGTAATAATGGATCATTACTCCTTTGAATAATGTATTTTTTATCCTCATATGATGATATAATGTTTTTATAGATCCTTGAATGGAAAACCTGTATATATTTCCATATAGGGATATTTTCATTTTTCAAAGAAGTGTTTTTAGTTTTTGATGCTTTTATCACTAACACTAGTTTTAATGTTTTTCTTTTGAGATAAATCATTGCACCGATTACTGGTGTCGATATTGGTCTATATCTCTTAATGAATTAAAATTTTAAAATAATTACATATAATAATTATTCTGTAAATATTACTTTGAATTAAAAAAACATTGTATACAAATATTTATAATTTCTTACAAATTAAGAAAAAATATTTTATTCATTATTAGAATTTTTATAGTATTTATTAAGGGATCATCAATAAGTTATCATCGCTGCCTATATTATTCTAAATAGAATTCCTAATTTTCTACTAATTGTTCTTTACCTCAAACTATAAAAACCCAACTCAAGCTACCTTGATCGAACATATATTTAAAAAAATAGAATATAATATATATATTGTGAAAATCAAATCACATGTTTAAAAGTATTTGGATACTATTGACATACTCAATTAATAATACAAATGGGAAACATTATTTCATTATTGTAAACATAGTGTTCCTCCATTTTATACCCTTATTTAATTTTTAGAAATCGATATATATTCACAGTGAAATCTGAAAAAAATTTAAGGGGTGATTTTAAATTATCATAAAATGTAATAAATAATGATAACTTTTATATAGTAAAAAAACTAATATAATACTTAAGTAAAATAGTATCGTATAATAATACAACAAAAATATGATGAGAATAGTATTCAAAGACACTGAATCAAGTATCCATTATCTAGTGGTTACATTATTATTTTGGCAGTAGATATAAGGAGTCATATCATGAAGGACTGAATAGTTAGTAGTCTTGCTAAATTATATACATACTTTAATATAACCTTAAATTTGTTAATATAAATTAAAAATATAGTGAAATTAAATATTCTAAATCCATGAAATACTTTAGTTACTATTGCATTATATCCTAGAGAAAAGGAAAAATATGGGTGAGTTCATATGCTAAGTATGGGTAACATAAAATGAAATTTACCATGTTCAAATAAAGGATAATATATATGGAATGGTAAATAAATCAGACTAAAACATTTTTTTATTAACATGAACATTATGATTAATATGGAAAGAGTAAAATATGATCAAATGACTGTAAATAATTTAAACAATGATCCTGAAAATTTTTTGTGGATTTTATAGATAATCATATAATCACATGGACATCAATAAAAGAGTTCATAATGATGGAATTCCTAATTTCATACATCATAACCTTACAATCAAGGAATTATGACATGATTTATACATCAATGGGAATAGAATTATCAAAATACCCAGATAGTTTATCTTATAAGACCTATCATTACATCTTGGGGATATAACATTCCTCTTCCATCACTTATTATGTTCATTCCAATCATCTTGTGGATGGGGTAATTAAAAAATCTCTACATAATCTACATAAACATTTATATTGAAAAACGATCATAAATTGATTTATATTTTAACAAATAAAACTTATCATAAACACTATATATAATTTTTAAGGATTATATGAATAGAAATATCCCTAGGAAAAAATATGAAAAATAATTTATTTTTCAATAGTCAATAGAAATACCATAAAAATATCATTAAAACATTCATGAAGAAAATTCCATTTTCACTTGGAAATTCACTTTTGAGAACTAAAAATATCAAAAATATTAATTGTTTTTTTTGACAAGAATGTTGTAAGATTATAAAGGTTGAATAAAATCATTGAGTGGCAATGTGGATAGGAAATCCTATTCATACCGATTATGTTAAAATTAATAGTCCTTTCAAATTTCCCTTCAGAATACCAAGAGTAACTTGTTTTAAAAATAACAAAAAGATTCCATTTTAACCATTAATGGAAGATTAAAATGTGGGTAAAATTTCATTTTATAAATCCTTGGAGAATAGTGATTTTTTTTCAAATAGTTTAAATAAAATATTGATATTGAAGAAAAACATCATGATCGAGTACAAGAAAATTATGTACTCCTTAAAAACAATATTTTTCTATATTGAGTTATTTAAGAGTGTAAAATTTTAGGAAAACCTATAATTTAAATAAATTACTAGAGTAGAAGAAATGAATTTTTTTAATAAAAATATAAAATAATTTACTTATATGAGACTTCAATAAAAACAATAATGATGAGATTGTGAAACAAACCCTTAGAAATTTGGAAAAATTTGAATCATAATTCTCATAAAAAATAGAAAAACATGATACATTAAATAAAATTAATATAAATATTTTCATGATAAATCATTAGAATGTTTAATACTCAAACCGTATACAAATTATTTTTTTATAAAATACCATATTTCCCTAATAAGAGTTTTTGAGACTAAAAACATTCAAAAATATTATTTCATTAAAGTAACAATTAATCAATGAATTTTTAATGTTTTAAAAAAATAAATCCAACAAATAGAAATGGAATGAAAATTTAATAAAGTAAACAATATTTCCACATGTTATCATGGAATAAAAATATAACTAATTTAGAAGTATAACCCATATAATGGAAAATGGGTTAAAAATCCTATACTTCAATAAAACATTCATGTACAATCACATTGGATGAAACTAAATGAACTTCGATATAATATTCCATGAATTATAAATTATATATTATAAAATATATTAAGGGGTAGAATATACTCCATATAAAAGATAATATGTAGATAACATTAAAATACCACACAACGAAGAGAAATTGAAGAAGATCCCATTCATCATGTACAATTTATCACATACGTTCATTTTCCTACAAAAAAATTTAATCATTAAAACTATTAATTTATTGATCACCATTTTAATGTTTATTATTCATTTTATTTTATTTTATTCTATTTATATTTTATTTTTTAATTAAAATAGTTTACGTATTATTTTTAGATGTTATTTAGTTCATATTTCCAAAACTAATTTTGTTAGTATTTGTATTGTAAAAAAGGTAATTATTCCATAATCTCGAAATAATAATTGTTAAATAATTATAATTCTAATTCATAAATTATTATTTTTAAATCCATCTATGAAACATGGTTATGGAAATTGGACTACATTATAGTCATGGATATGGTAGTTCATACATACACATTTGTACCATAAATGTATTATCAATGATCATCATGGAAATAAAAATATCATATCGTTTTATTAAATATTTAAAAATAACACATGAAATGTAAATATCAATACTTCATATCAATTTTTTTTATTTGATAAAATTATTATGAAATTTGTTACATAATTATAAAAATATTATGAAAAAATAGTTAATATGTGAAACCACATTAAATTACTTTAATTTTGTCAATAATTTTTTTAATTATGTTCTTTATTTTAAATTTGTTCTTACTTAACTATTATATTAACATTAATTCTATAAAATTGACATTGTCCTGTAAAAATATAACACTGCATTAATATAAAAATGAGAAATAACCATTAGTTCCAATATGACATTCAATAAGATTATTTGAACCATAAATAACCCAATCACTCACCAAGGTGTTACCGATAATCCAAATTATTTCTCCCCCATGAATATTTGGATATCTTTCTGACCATTCATTAAAAAAAGTTCATTGAATTTGATCTAAATTTTCTTTTCATAAAATTTTACACAAAGAAACTTTTAATATAAATATAACCATAATATGAAAATAAATAAGTAAGATAAAAATCATCATCATTATATTAACAATTATACTAATTTAAATACATTTGAACCCCAAAAAAGACACATAATCATGTTTAATTTTTTTACTTTAATAATTACTATATAATAAGGGATCCAAAATTAACATAATTAAATGATATTGTTATAATGACTACCTCATGAGATTATAGATATAAAAATTTGGGTGATGAAATAAAAAGTTAAGTAACAATATCAAATTGACCAACAACATTTCCAATGTGATAACATGAGTATTTCCAATTATGAATGATCATAAAATTATTTATGAATATAAAACATTTCCATATTAATTTATATAAATATCAATAAAATATGATCAATATTTTGATACATATAATGAAAACAAAAAAATTGTGTATGTAATTTCATTAAATTTAAACATATTATTAATTTAAAATGAAACCATAAATTATTAGAAAAATATAATACTATATTTTAATTTTTGAATCCCATGAATCACCACTCTACTAATGAGACATTTTATTTAATTTTATTTATTATTCATCTTAAAATGATTCGTTAACTTTGGGAATAAAAATGAATTGACATATTGTCCTTGTCATTAAAAGCTATGGTTTAATACATATATAAAAAAAATATTCATATTAGCAAATAGTTATTAAAACAATTACATACATAATTAAAAATTATATATGTATATAGATTGAAATAACGATATTAATAAAAGAAATTATTTTAATAATTATATTAAAATAATCAATATTTCACTATAATATCAAAGAATGTTATATTAAAAAATTTATCAATGAAATAAATTCCACAAGTAACTGTTAATAATCATATGATATAAAAAATATCCTTATATAACAAGGAATAAACTATTCAAGAGTCATGAGAAACAAAATATATAATTCCTCTAAAAATTATTAAGTTTATCATACCTAAAATACATATTAAAATTCATAATTATAAATTATAATAAATCAAATAAATATAATGAATTAATCAAATAAAATTATTTATATAACTCCAATAAATCAATAAATATTTACTCCTAGTTAGTTATTTTCTATAAAAATGAATAACTAATCCCAAAGAATAACTTTTTTCATAAAATCCGTGAATTTATAAATATGAAAAAAATACCTACTAAATTTGAAACTAAGATCACATAATTATACTCTTTGTTTATGATATACCATTTATAATTAAAAGGTATATTTATATTTTTCAAAAAAACAGTCAATGGATGCTAGAAACCCTCCTTTATATTTCCTGAAGCAATAAATACAGAATTAATAAACTACTAAATGATTTCATAATAATAATGTAAAAAAAATACCATATTACCTATTCTATAAAACATAAAATAGGATGATGTGTTGATTAAAATGTCAGGGAGAATCAATATCCTTTAAATATAACTCAAGATGTTTTTGAAGAATCTTGAATCCTATAATAAAGAGTAGGGGGAGAAGAAAAATAACATTGATAGGATTCATATTTTTACAAGACATATAAGGAATTTTATGAGGGAAAATTTAACATTTTAAAAACAATCAATGAAAAAATCATAAATTAATTATAAAAGAATAAAGAAACAATACAAGTGGGATCTACTGAGTGCTAGGTAGAACCACATAACCAAAGAATTCATGGATAGGTACCTAATGTTTTCAAAACAACCACCTTGATGGATAACCTATTAAAAAATTCTATTTACATAGTTGATTATAATATCATACCATCATTATTTTATTATATTTTATTCATTGATGAATACTGTATTATTTTCAATATATTTTACTATTTGTAAACACTCATATTATGCTTTCTAATTCATTAATATGACTACGTGACCGATTTGATATAAACAATTTCCATCATACCCATATATTACTTAAATTCATCCACATATTAATTTTTTTCCTTTTAATAAATATATTGTAAAATTCACCACCACACCATATTTAACAAAATTTATAGGATTTTTAGTTCTATGGAACACGTATTTGAATGATATAGATGGAATTATTAATTATAGCATAATAAAACAAAATAGCTTTAAAGATATGCAAAAATAGTGTTTATTAACATATAAAATATATAATTTAATTGAAATAATTTATGGAATTGTATTTATACTATATGTCTTTAAAAAAGTATAATTTTAAAGAATATATGAGGTTTCATCATCCCTACAATAACCCTAACCCCAGTAAATCAAAGTCAATTTCTTACATTGTATATTGGTGAAAATATAAGAATAAATTCTCAAATGATCAAATATTGTTTCTTGTTTGGGAAATATATTACATACATAACACCCATTTTACATTAGTAATATAAAATATTACATAGAACCTAACAACGACTGTTAAATTACATCCTTCAAACTCAGTCCAAGAATTCATCCTCAAATCCTATATAAATGAATCAAAATAACGGTGTGATAAAATTATCAATAAGAATTATGTTTAAAGGACAATAAGATGAATCAATAAGTATAACCAGTAGGTAAATATAAATAACTAAACATACATTCCATTTAAATAAACTAATAAGAATAAAAAATATGAAAATGTTGATATCACACAACCTATGCCATTTAATCAATAAATTGAATAGGAAATGAATACATAGATGTTTTTATACTAATTATGAGTGAAGGAAATGATTTAATTATTTGAAATTATGATATCATGATACATTTTACCTCTTTCAATGATACATTTTACAAAATTATTTAAAAACATGAGTGGAAACCCATTTAATTCGGCCAAACTTAATTTTTCTCATTAGCCCTACCGATGTGTCCAAGGTATTTATTATACAAGGACCCACCCACTGCATCAGGTCAAAATAATTAATCATATATCAAATAATTGATTTAATTATTAAATATACATTATTAAAAAATATCCTTATTGAATAAATGATAGATATTAATCAATATTCCCCCTGTTAGGAAAATAACATTCAAAGTAAACGCCATCTTTAAAAATAAAATAATATTTAAGAAATAATAATATCCATAATAAAATTATATGTATAGTTAAAGGAAAATTTAATTTCCAAAATATAATTGCTAAAATATAGTGTATGTTTCAATAGAAAATTAATTATCACAAAAGAATGTGGGATTGTAATGATAAAATTTACCACTTGTTATTTTTCGTGTAAAAAGCCTTAGATGTGGAAAATTAATATTGAAATATATAATAACATTAATTATGAGTGAATAATGATATAAAATGGAATAGTGGAATTAAATACACCTCATTAATGTGAATCAGTGCATATTAACATTTTAGTGTCAATGAAATGTAATTTGAGATGAAATCCCTTACCTTACATTCAATTTTGGTTGAACACCAATTAACCTTATATATATTGGATTTAATAATTATATTATATTAAAAAATAACTGTATTTATATACATAATAAAATATATTATCATTTTATAACATGATATCACCTTTTATTAATAATCACTGATTATTTTCATTTTTACGGGTGTTAACATCTTTGTTTTTTAATTGTGTTTTGAAATATTGTTTTTTAATTATTCTTATGGATAATTATTTAATATTCTAAATAATGTAATTTTTTTTAAATATCTTATATATTTATTAAATATTTATTTATATAGTAATTTTATTTATTTTTATGATTGGAAATGAATTACAAGATTCATAGAGACAGTAGGTTGTACGTAGACATGTTCATTGTTTCTATTTTCATGTTGTATTAAATAAAATAAATGAAAATTATATTTATCCATAATATAAATAGATAATTACTATTTTTATATATATTCAGCATATTTTCATTAAACCCACCCTTATTACATTCTATTTAAAACATGAAAGAATCACATTGCTTTGACGATTCGGTAGTACACACATCCCCATACAATGTAATTTTATTTCCGAAATTTTAAATCAGGTAGTTATTTTTTATATTATAATTTTAAAATCATATATACATTATAAATATCATTTATATCATATATAGTCTACAAAAATAATTATTAAAAACCATAAAATGTGTAAACAGAATAACGAACAACATTAGATCATGAGGAAGTAGTTTTTTATACCCACGAATGATGATTATGTATCCCATTTGATTAAATTCTATGTATGGGTGTAGGTAATACCATTATTATTAATAAATAATATTATATTTAGGACACATAGGTAACTATATAATAAATATATAATAAAAATTTAAGGGATGGATAAATAAATAAAACAAAAGTGCTTGTTGGAGATCATTTTTTCTTCTTAGGATAACTAATTTTTCTTTCCACAGAAGTAATTATTAACTTGAATTTCATCCCAAATTAAGGGTTTGAAGATGAGGAAAGATAATATTAGAAGTAAATTTTATATGGTTCAATAGAGATAAATGGTTTGAGTTTTTTTATTTAATGGGCATAATCACCAATTTAAAGTGGAGGAGTGATGGCATTCTTTTAAATACCAAATGGAAAACACTATTAGAAGTTATCCCTTAAATTATGTGCCTCAAATAATGAAAATTTTCAATAAAATATATTATTTTGAAGAAATATGTCCATGAAATTGTTTTTTCCATCTTTCTAGATCATTTGACCCCTTAAGATTAAAGTGTAACCACTATGTAAACTCATTTTGACATTAGTCATAATAGTTATTTTCTATTTTCTTCACTATTTTGTTTTCAAAATCTATGTTTAACATAAAATAAGTTATTAATATTGTTTATTAAAAAAATTATAATCAATTTCTCTAAATTAAAATCATATATGTGGAATAAATTAATTTCAACCATATCTTATAGATGAAATGGGGAGGGTGGTTTGTCAAGTGAAAATGATCAAATTATCACTACATCATTATATATACTATAGCATCCCGCATTTTTATCACATAAACTTTCATTACATTTGACAAAACTGAGGATCTTTAAGGTGTAGTGTCTTGGAAACCAAGAACTTAATACATGAAAAAAAACATTCTTCTTAAACACATGAAAGGATTATCCTTATGTTCATCCTAGGTTCATTACTGCATCTCATAACCTGGGGACATACATAAAAAGAAAGGGTGAGCAGAAGGCCCAGTAAGGGAAACAAGAGAAATATTTTACATGTGAACTTGAGATACTACAATAAGGTCATGAAAAAAATTTAAGGCATGAGAAAAAAATCACGAGATATATCATAATAAAAATAAAATTTTTCATAACTTGAATATGTGGCTGCAACATTTAATATTGACAATCATTTCATTTCACCAAGGTCTATCCCCAAGGTGTCATTAAAAATTACCAAGGTTATTCACCAAGGTATCAGTCTAAAAAGTCATCTCTAGAGATTAAGTCCTTACCCAATGCATTGGAGCGATATCTTGATGCACCCTTGACATGTCTTTATTATCATGTGAGCCACATATATCATCATCAATCATTTCATAAACAACCCATATAGCATAAAAAAATGGGTTTCATTTCATAATCATAACATTTTTAAAATTGCTTTAAAGACATGATCTTTATGTCTCTTTAAACCCACGAAAAAGGGAAAGCGGGTTTCATGTATGTAAATCCCAGAATTTAAAATAGAAAATTTTGATATATATGTGAATACCCTTGTAGAAATAAGTGATTTGAGTATTCACTTAATAACATAAAATAATTTTGAGATAAAGAGGGAGGCATTTTGAGACGAAAACTATGCAGCATAACGGCTATGATACATGGTTTTAGAAAACATTGAAAAGAGAGGGGACATGGGTCACCCAATTAAAATGATTAATAAAATAGGAGGGGAACATAATATAAAGTATTTAAGAACATGGTAATGAAATTTTAATGATATACCATATGAAACGAAGAACTTGAAAGGAAGACAAATAATAAGATTTCTCTTATGAGAATTCGGCAGCCTAACGGCGTCACTTAAAACTTTCAAAAATGGATTGACGAGATCAAATAGGGTATCTAATAATATGAAAATAAATGATCAGTATGATAGATATAGAGATAATACCCCAACATAATATAAAGGGACTTGAAAAACATGACATGAAAATAGATCTTAAAAACGAGAAGGCTGAAAGAATCCCTTTAAAATTCGGCAGCCTAACGGCGCCACTTAAAACTTAAAAATACTGAATTTACGAAATAAAATAGGGTCTATCATCATATGATCATAAAATATCAGTATTATGGGTATAGAGATCATACCCCAACATAATAAAAAGGAACTTTAAAGATTTGACATGAAAATAGAACTTGAAAATGAGAAGGGTGAAAGAATCCCTTAAAAATTCGGCAACCTAACGGCGTCACATAACATTTCATAAAACGAAATGATTAGAGTAAGAGGTAATCTCTCATCAAATAAACATGAAAAGGGCAATAAGAGGAATATAAAAGAATATCCTCCCACATAATAACATGGATCATAAAAGGAATGACATAAAAGAGATTACTTGAAAAGAAAGAGAGAGGTCAGATCCCTTACCTTAAACGTAAATCTTAAAACTCAAAGGTTGAGACCTTAAGAGGCTTGAGGGAACCTTGGGAGGACTCCTTGGGAGGTAAGGACACCATAACTTCGTTGAGAATGATTTTGGAGTCCAAAGGATGAGCTAATTGCTTGGTATTTGTAGGGAAAGTGAGGGGACAAGGCATTAATGGCCAAGGGACACCTCATAAGTGGGTTTCACAAAACCATGTGCTCTCCCATGATATTTCCCATGAAGTTAGGCCACATGGGGTCCCCAATACAATAATCCATCACCTTTGGTCGGCCAACCCTTAAAATATATCATGACATCATCATGACACAGTTATGATGTCATTAAACATACTGAAACCCTAAAACTGTATTTTTACTATTCACTGAAAATTCAACTTTCTCAGAAAAATCCCAAAATTTAACATTAACCAACTATCAATGCTCTGATTTCAAAAATGAACTCCATTTTATAAAAATAATTTTCTAAATATTTTTAATTTTATTTTTAAATAAATACACTGTTCACCGAAAATTCATTTTTTTCATAAAAAACCCCAAAAATTACGTTAACATAATATCGATGCTCTGAGATCAAAAATGGAATCCATTTTATAAAAATAATTTTCTAAATATTTTTAATTTCATTTTTAATTAAAAAACATTATTCACCAGAAAAAAACTAATACTTGAATAATAATTTATGAAACCGTTATTTAACCATTTTGTTGAATCATATTACTTAATCAAGGTGCCTAGATTATTTTAATACATTCTTTAAGTGAGGTTACCAATCTATTTGGTCACATTACTAATCTTAAGCATAAAATCACTATTCATAATTTACTATTCATCAAAAATAAAGTTGATTTTATTAGACTCTAAATTTTGTACAGAATATAATTGTAGAAGGCCATTTTTTGAAAATCATTACACATTTTTTATTATTTAAGTTTTAGATAAACATTTTTAAAATATCATTTCTCTAAAATTCATCAAAAATATGTATACTATATTTATCCAGAATTTGAAAATTCATAAACATCATCATAAGAAGAGATCAATATTTTTATATAAAACAAAGGATTACACAAGGCAGTTATTGTCTCATAACATAGCCCCTTATCACTCCAACATAGGACCTAAGTGTAAGGTGTGCTAAGGTGAGGGAATCCGAGGTAGGCTTAACCAACATCGCATGAGTAGTAATTTCTATCAGTTGGAGCTTCTCGCGAAGGTGATTCTGTTATAGCTTCACACGATGAAGTTTGGCTTGGGTTTGGTCCAGAGCAAAGCCCAGTGGTGCTACCTCCTTCCCAAGTTCTGTTAGATGGGCTTCGATCGGTTCAAGACTACTAGGTGAGGCCATCGAATCTCCTTTCTATATTAATTAACCAAGGTCACTTGTATTTAGAGACAAATACAAAATGTTTAGTTTATAGCGGTCATATTGACCAGTGGTCTTATAACAGTCAAAACCCAATGGTCTCAGTTTAATTATACCCATGTTATTAAATGAAACAGTTTTTTTGAGTATAAAAAAAATAAAATAACACACAAAATTAGGAAACAAGATTTATTCAAAATTTCGGGTCGTTACAATCTTCCCCCTTAAGAAATTGCATCCTCGCAATTTTTTAAAATTGGGGTTTTGAAACTTCATTGAAAGTCCCACATCAGAAAATGATTCAGTAACACTATTACTTTAAAAGAAAGAAAAGGAAGTACAAAGCCCACCCGAGTTAACCCATACTAGGACTCCATGTTGGAAACATGGATATGGAAGAAAAAACAAAGGGTCTATTTCTAAGGGAGAGTGATAGAAAACATGATTTGGAGAAAGTTAACCACAAGAAAATCACAAACTTATGATGTGTGTAAACGGTCTTTGATTACCCAGTAGGAAGCTTAAAACAAAAACATTTTTGTTTTACATTCCTTTTAATAATTTTGAGGAAATCATTTACTACATATAATAAAAACATAAGGAAATATACCTACCTTCCAGTATAGTTTCATTCTTTAATAAGTCTCTACCAAAACTAATCTTTTCTCAAAACAATGAGAACTAAAAACCACTTGGTCTCATAAAAAGCACAAGAATCATATTCTAGAGAATCACATAATCCACAAAAGATCAACTATATATTTCTTCTATCTTTAAACATTATCCCAAAAATAGAAAGGGTAAGGTAAAACAACTATTCAAAAAGAAAGAATCCCATAGGAGTGGAAACTAATTTTAAATCTTAAAAGTTCCATGGTACTACCCAAAGTTCATCATAGACCATCCCATAAATAACGGTCCTTAAGATTACTCAAAATAATCCAAACTAAGATTGAAACCTGAATACAAGAAGGATTTGATAACATAGTCTTCCAAAATAAACTTCATTGTTCATCTCCAAACAACATCAACCACTCCTAACATCTTATAACAAAAGTAGCTAACCTAAACATATTTTATCCATGATAGGTTAATCATTCCCATAAGTAACCTAAATTACTATAAGTCCACCTTAAATTCATCGATTCTTCAAAATATAATTCAACCTTACTCCTCAATGAAAATACAGTAGTAATATATTTACCTCGATCATATAGGGTCCCCAAAATAGTGAACATCTTCCAAAATAATAATCATATTTTAATCCCCTAATCATCTCTGTCATATTAATACGGAAATCATCACATTTTCTATCTCATTGGTTGCTGGGAAATGTTCTTCCATTTCCCTCCATTAGCTAAGAAAAAAAAGTATAATTAGGGGCTTAAATACTTAGCTAATAATCATGAAAAGGAACTTAAAGAATATTAGGATAACTTGTAGAAGAAAAGTATACCCTAACTTGTGATCCCCTAGGTTTCCATCTAGGTTATCCATGATCATATATTCTTATGTGAATCTTTATTTTACTTTATCTTTGTTCCTTTAATAATGGTTCATACTAAGCTTATGAATTTACCAAAGCATATCCCCCAAGAGTGTCGTAACTAAGAGTGCAGCAAGGCCCATTGTCATGTACCAGTTCCCGTTTGAGTCTAGCTCAAAGAGGTGTTTTCGGGTTTTACCCCTATGTACACCTGTGCTAGATCCACCTCTACCTGCTCATATCCAGACAGGGATGTATTTTCTTGGAAACCCCTTACTCAATACACACCAAAATACCAGGAAGATTTCCTATATTTAAACTTTCCTATTGGGTTCTTCCAATAGTTTTTATATCATAATTTCCACAAATAACTAAACCATCATTTGATACCAACTATATCATCCCTCCTTTTTATCAAATAAACTTTCATTACATTTGAAAAAACCGATGATCTTTAAGGTGAAGTGTCTTGGAAACCAGGAACTTAATACATGAAACAAAAAAAGAAATTCTTCTTAAACACTTGAAAGGCTTCACCTTATGTTCATCCTAGGTTCATTACTGCATCTCATAACCTGGGGACATACATCAAAAGAAAGGGTATGCCGAAGGCCCAGTAAAGGAAACAAGAGAAACATTTTACATGTGAACTTGAGATACTTGAATAAGGTCATGAAAAGAACTTTAAGGGAAGAGAAAGAAATAATGGGATATATCGTAATAAAAATAACATTTTTCATAACTTGAAGATGTGCCTGCAACATTTAATATTGACAATCATTTCGTTTCACCAAGTTCTATCCCGAAGGTGTCATTAAAAATTACCAAGGTTATTCACCAAGGTATCAGTCTTAAAATTCATTCTCTAGAGATTAAGTTTTTACCCAATGCATTGGAGCGCTATCTGGAGGCACCCTTGACATGTCTTTATTATCATGTGAGACACATATATCATCATCAATCATTTCATAAACAACCCATATAGCATAAAATAAATGGGTTTCATTTCATAATCATAACGTTTTAAAAATTTCTTTAAAGACATGATCTTTATGTCACTTTAAACCCATGAAAAAGGGAAAGCGGGTTTCATGTATGTAAATCCCAGAATTTAAAATAGAACAAGTTGATATATATGTGAATAACCTTGTAGAAGTAAGATATGTGAGTACTCACTTAATAACATAAAATAATTTTGAGATAAAGATGGAGGCATTTTGAGACGAAAACTATGCAGCATAACGACTATGATACATGGATTTAGAAAACATTGAAAAGAGAGGGGACATGGGTCACCCACTAAAAATGATTAATAAAATAGGAGGGTAATAGAATATAAAGTATTTAAGAACATGGTAATGAAATTTTAATGATATACCATATGAAACGAAGAACTTGAAAGGAAGACAAATAATAAGATTTCTCTTAGGAGAGTTCAGCAGCCTAACGACGTCACTTAAAACTTCCAAAAATGGATTGATGAGATCCAATAGGGTATCTCATAATATGAACATAAATGATCAGTATGATAGATATAGAGATGATACCCCAACATAATAAAAAGGAACTTGAAAGACATTACATGAAAATAGATCTTGAAAACGAGAAGGGTGAAAGAATCCCTTTAAAATTCCGCAGCCTAACGACGCCACATAAAACTTCAAATTACTGAATTGATGAGATAAAATAGGGTCTCTCATCATATGGTCATAAAATATCAGTATGATAGGTATAGAGATCATACCCCACCATAATAAAAAGGAACTTTAAATATTTGACATGAAAATAGAACTTCAAAATGAGAAGCGTGAAAGAATCCCTTAAAAATTCAGCAACCTAACAGCGTCACTTAAACATTCATAAAACGAAATGATGAGAGTAAGAGGGGATATCTCATCATATAAAAATGAAAAGGGAATTAATAGGAATATAAAAGAACATCCTACCACATAATAACATGGATCATAAAAGGAATGACATAAAAGAGATTATTTGAAAAGAAAGAGAGAGGTCAGATCCCTTACCTTAAACGTAACTGTTAAAACTCAAAGGTTGAGACCTTAAGAGGCTTGAGGGCACATTGGGAGGACTCCTTGGGAGGTACGAAGACCATAACTTCTTGGAGAATGATTTTGGAGTCCAAATTATGAGAGATTGTCTTGGTATTTATAGGGAAAGTGAGGGGACAAGGCATTAATGGCCAAGGGACACCTCATAAGTGGGTTTCTCAAAACCATATGCTCTCCCATGATATTTCCCATGAAGTTAGGCCACATGGGTCCCCAAATACAATAATTCATCACCTTTGGTCGGCAAAACCTTAAAATATCTCATGACATCATCATGACACAATTATGATGTCATTAAACATACTGAAACCCTAAAACTGTATTTTTACTATTCACTGAAAATTCAACTTTCTAAGAAAAATCACAAAATATCACATTAACCAAATATCAATGTTATGATTTGAAAAATGAACTCCATTTTATAAAAATAATTTTCTAAATAATTTTAATTTTATTTGTAAATAAATACACTATTTACCGAAAATTCATTTTTTTCATAAAAAACCCCAAAATATACCTTAACATAATATCGATGCTCTGAGTTCAAAAATGAAATCCATTTTATAAAAATAATTTTCTAAATATTTTTAATTTCATTTTTAATTAAAAAACATTATTCACCTGAAAAAACTAATACTTGAATAATAATTTATGAAACCGTTATTTAACCATTTTATTGAATCATAATATTTAATCAAGGTGCCTAGATTATTTAAATACTTTCTTTACGTGAGGTTACTAATCTATTTGGTCACATTAGTAATATTAAGCATAAAATCACTATTCATAATTTACTATTCATTAAAATTAAAGTTGATCTTATTGGACTCTAAATTTTGTACTGAACATAATTGTAGAAGGCCATTTTTTGAAAATCATTACACATTTTATTTATTTAAGGATTGCATAAACATTTTTAAAATATCCTTTCTCTATAATTCATCAAAAATATGCATACTATATTTATCTGGAATTTTAAAATTCATAAACTTCATCATAGGAAGAGATCAAAATTTATATTTAAAACAAAGGATTACACAAGGCAGTTATGGTCTCCTTACATAGCCCCTTATCACACCGACATAGGACCTAAGTGTAAGGTGTGCTAAGGTGAGGGAATCCGAAATAGGCTCGACCAACATCCCACGAGTAATAATTTCTATCAGTTGGAACTTCCCGTGAAGGCGATTCTGTTCTAGCTTCACACAATGAAGTTCGGCTTGGGTTTGGTCCAGAGGAAAGCCCAGTGGTGCTACCTCCTTCCCAAGTTCTGTTAGATGGGCTTTGATCGGTTCAAGACTACTAGGTGAGGCCATCGAATCTCCTTTTTATATTAATTAACCAAGGCCACTTGTATTTGGAGACAAATATCGAAATTTTTAGTTTCTTGCGGTCATATTGATCAGTGGTCATATAACAGTCAAAACCCAAAGGTCTCATTTTAATTATACTCATGTTATTAAATGATACAGCTTTGTTGAGTATAAAAAAAATTAAAATAACACTCAAAATTAGGAAACAAGATTTATTCCAAATTTCAGGTCGTTACATATACATTCAATAAAAAATTATTCTAATGAACAAAATTGGATTAAAAAAATATAAAATTTCTATATATTTAATTTAAAATCTAATAAAAATAAAATCAAACATTTTCAATTATTTAGATTAAATGTTTGTTTTCAACTAAAATTTAGAAATTTTCACTATTCATCAACAAATGAAACATCTCGAAAAACTAAAAAAACATCAACATATGATAATTTTTAAATTACTATTAAAAAAATATTTTTTTTAAATAATATATATAAAATTGATAATTTTTTAAAAATAAGTCTTCCATTAAAAGGAAAAAAAGTCCCTTTAGAAATATAAATATTTGATGCTTAAGATTTTATTTATTTTAATTTCATTCCCATAAATCCTATTGGATTAATTGAAAGAAAATTGATTGTGAATTTAAAATTTAAAATTCATTAATATCAGTTACTAATACTATTTTTTTTAAATTTTAAATACAATACCCCATGGTGGGCATATAATTGGATTTTAATAAAACCATTTCCATTATATTTAATTAGTTTTTATATTATTAAATTTGTATCTAATAAATTCAAAAATAAATTTTTATATTTTCGTTAATCATATTCAAAACCAACAAATTAATTCTTGGGAGATAATTATGATTTAATTTATTATTATATTAATATAATTTAGTAAAACACAGTATTTCTTATAACACAAGATATCAAATAATGTTTTCATAGGTGTAATGCACATTAAATCAGTGTTACAAGAATATAAAGACATATAATATAATGAATTTAAATATATTATGAAGTCTTGGAATTTTATATTCATTTTTATACATGGTATTACACATCATACACTCTCTTTAAAAAATAAATTTCTTATTAAAAGTTTTGTTGTTACGTTCCCCATACATTAAAGAAATTCTTTCATCAAAATTTATACATGATCTCAGTATTTCATTGTTAGATATTTTGGAATACAAATTTTGAAAATACAACAATCTAAAAGGGTTGTTAAAATAACCTCTTTATTATATAAAAAATGAAGAATCAAATTCATCTAAAAATAACACATTACTATATTCTTGATTTAGAGAACATAGGTGGGAAATGAAAATTAGGAAATGGAAGAGAGTATTAACCCAATAAATACAAATGGAGAGTGAAAGAGAACATTGATCAGAAGAATGTAGTGATCTAGAGAAGGTTTACCACCTTAAACCCATATACCAAAGTGGTGTGGAAAAGCTTATTATTATCATCCTAAATGAATATAATAGGGTAAAAGATATGTTTTGAGAGAAATTTCCGAATGTTGATTGGATTTTTCACATTCAATAGTGATAATGAAATATTATTACTTGATAAATTTCTATTTCATTTTCAAAATCTATTCCTTCATTTGTTCCTTGAATTATTTATACTTAATCTATTATCACACATTGCATCCTATGGTGATGTAATAAATTAATCCCTAAAACATTTCCAAATACTCAATAGAAACTATTTTATCAATGGTTACTCTTTCTTCCATTCTAAAATATCATGATCTAAAACATCAAATGGACACTAATTATTAAAAATGTACATATCATTAATCCAAATAACTTGATGTGGATCAAAATATTTACATACCAACCTTATGACTACCTTCATCTTGTATTCTATTTGATCATGGTGAAAACCAAAATTAATATAATAAATTACGGAAAACATTCATTTTTTGTCATTACTTATATAAAATATATAATATTTGATATATTCATTAAATCCAAATACAATGTTAAATCCACCAATGATGGAATAAATAAATTTGTCAACACATCATTAATCAGATCCATGGTATTCCAAACTATACGATTTACATGATCCAAATCAATTATATCATTATACAAATATTATCATCTCTAGATAAGAAAGCTATTGATGGTTATATTTCCATAAATCATACATTTCTCCAAGATTTTAATCTTTTCACTTAATAATTTCTCTTTGTTATCTGTATAATTCAACCTATGAACTCTAATATTTAAGGAAATAGTACTATAATATGTTAATTATATATATTTTATGGTTCTTATTATTAGAATATAATTATTAAAATACTCCAAAAATATAATTCTTGAAAACAAATATAACAAAATTAATAATTTATTTGCATTTGTGGTAATAGAATAAGATTAAACTTGATCCATTAGCTTATTATGATATATTTTCCCACGATTATTGGATAATTCATTTCTATTTTGGCCCATCTCCTCAAATTTGAAGCATTGAACATTGGAAATTTATTTGTTTCTCGTAAATTCATGAGTGTTTTGGACTTTTTCTCCAAACATAAAAAAATTGTCAATGTTTTAAAACATTTAGTTGTGTGATTATTTTTATAGTTATCACATGTGGAAAAAACTGCCTTTCCTTTCTTCTCTTTATATATTATTTTATATTTCATCACATTCTACTATTATATCCCTTTAAATACATATGACATGGATAATTATTTCAATGTATTTATATAAAATAAAAATATTTCATCTTATGAATGAAATGTTTGAGACACTAGTTCTCACCAGTGACTTGGCTTATTCCCTTCAAAGAAAGTGTTAATCATGAACTCTATGTTGTGTATGAATATTTTTTCATACATTTCAATCCATTTGAATGAATCTTCATACTCTACAAAAATTTATTCTTCTTTTTTTCTTTATTCTATGAAACTTACACTTCATATAAATTTTTTCTCATGAGGGAAATAATTTTAAATTAAAATACTTTTAAAATCATTCCAATACATGAGTTTTATTTTATATTTCTTCTTTTAATTATTAATCAATGACCATAATTGACCAAAATGTCCATTTATATAATATAATGTGTGTGTATCATTTTCCTTTTCACCACATGCGAAGAAATTAAATATAATCATAAAAAACATAATCCATTAGTATGATTCAACTAGATTAGTAGCCCCAAAAAATAATGGGGGCCCCTATTGTATAAAACTATCTAAAATAGGATAGTCTCATTATCAATGTAGTTAATTAATCTAGGTAAGGATATTCGTCATGACCTGTTTTAACATTCCTAATATATCCAAAACATTCTCTACTCCAACACCATATATATAATATTTATCAATATAGAATACTCTACATTGGCCATAATTATTTATTCCCTTATTTATTCAAGGTTCCTTTTTGAAATAATGGAATACACTAGATTAAATAATCACATGTACTAGAATTTGTAATCCCAAAAATAGTGAAATAATTAATATATATTAAAATATTAATCTACTTTAATAAAAAACTTGTTTTTATTGGAATTTTATTATATATTTATCCTCAAAGTATATCATATGAATTTTTATGTATTATATGTTTTAGTGTATCTTTTTTAAATGGTTTTTACTAAACTGTTTTTGATACCAACTGTAATAACCCCAACCCTAATACCTCAATGTTGGTGCCTACTACCAATACATTGGTACATATACAAGATTCGAATAACAATGGACCAAAAGATTTAGTAGTTTTTTGTTACTATATTATATACTTGATACTAATTTTACATTCGGATAAAAAATAAAATTCCCAACATGGACTATTAAACAATATCACTTGGACTCATTCCAAGAATTCATCTTCAAATAATGGGGAATGAAAACAAACTATTGTTGAGATGAGATTATTTGAATGGGTTACGTTTAAACTTATCAATGATAAATCAATAATTGTTATCAAAATGAAATGGTAAATAACAAAACACATATTCCCTATAAATAACATGATAATGAAAAAAAATTAATATGGAAAGGTAAATAATTGAAAACATGATCCACTTAATCAGTAGACAAAAAATAAAATTTATTCAATGATTTTTTCATAGTGAAAATATCATGAATAATAATAATATATTTTTTAATGAATTAATTGTTTTAATTATTGGATTCCATTATCATAGAAACCATTGTACCTCTTCAATCAATACCTTTCATGACATAGTTTAAAACTATAGGTATAAATCCAACTAATTTAGAAATAATAATTTTTATCCAGATACCTACTAATAAAACCAAGTTGAAATATTATAGTAGATAGATCCCATCACTTAATTTCTAAATTATTCTTTACATGTCAAATAATATATTTAATTAATCAATATTCTTTAGAATAAAATAACAATATTTAATAAAAGACACATATTTAAAAATATTTCCCTTGTTAAAAAAATAAAATTTATAGAAAAAACCATCTATTATAAATGGAATATAGTTTTATAATTAATAATATTAAACATAAAATAATATTGATTCTTAAGTTGAATGTGAATTAAAAAGAAAAAATTATTACAATAATGTTATTGTTTCAAGAGAACGTTGACAATCAAAGAATATTTTTTCATTAAAAAGATAACTATTACCACATGGTTATATTCTTGTCCAAAACCCTTCGATGATAAAATTCAATGTAAAAAATAAAATAACATGATTTATGAGGGAATAATGATATTAAATGATAGAGGGTAAGTATTCCCACAACATTAACATGAACTGGTGTATAATTAAAATTAATTCTCAATGCAATGTAAATTGAGATGAAATCCCTAACCTAACACTCCCTTTTTGTAGAATGACATTTAACATCTGATATAATGGATTTAATAATTTCATTAAATTATACCATATAAATATTAATATTTATAATATCCCATAGTATTCTTTGATTACATCTTATCAATTTTTTTTAATAATAATTCATTATTTTTAATGTTTTGGGTGTTAATTGGCTTTTTTCTGAGTATGTTTTCACGTGTTATATTTTGCTACATTTAATTAGATAATGATTAAAACATATCCATAATGTAAACAATGATGAAAATATGATATATTTTTATTATATATGTATTTATAGTAATATTTATAAATTGGTTATTGGAAATTAATTACACCATTACTCGAGATGGTATGCATCTTTTATAGAAGCACAAAGTTTCCATTTTGTTATCATGTTGAAAATTAATAATTTAAATGATATTTATGTATATTATAAATATCGTATAATTTTTTTCTAATATATGTTATATATTTTTATTAAAACCATCATTAATACATTCAATGTAATGCATGAAAAATTTAAAATGCATTGGGGGGGGTGATAGTCCACATGTTCACAAATGAGGTCATCATATTCCCAAAAAATGTAAAGAAAGAAGAAATATGTTATGTAATAATTTTATAATATAATCTTAATTATACATATAATATATATAATATTTAAACTATAAATACAAAATTATTACCATCCTAGAAAGGTTGTAATGGGAGAACAAATGGCATTATTTCATGAGGTTATAGTTCATTGTATAAATAAAGGATGGTTGTATATCCCACTTGATGGAATTGTTAATGGGTATAGGTCGTAACCTTAAAGTAAAAAAATTTAATTATATTATTTTATATAGGTTATTTTATAATCATTATATAAAAATAATTGCTACTTTTTATAAATATGTAAAACAAAAGTTCTCATTGAATAATAGTACATATCCTTCGGGTAAGTCCATTATGATTTCCCCAAATGACTTCTTGAATGGATTTGTACCCAAATTAATTCTTATATGATGATGGAATAAATTTTTGTAAGTGTTTCTATAAGTTAATGGTTTATACAAATGGTTTTATTTGTATGAATAAGTTAGGAGGGTGAGTACCCTCTTATAGTAGAGGAGGAGTGCCATTTTTGTAAATACCAGAAGGTACCATTGCATTACACGCTTCCAATAGTGAATTTATTTATAAATAATATATAACATGATCTAAATAATTCCATAAAATCCGTTTTTGAAATTATAATATGTAATTTGGAACCATAATATTAATGTTTAACATTAAACAAATTTTCACTTTAATCGTCATGATTAATTTTATTATATTTCTATTATATATATATTTTTTTAAAAAATTAATTTTTATCCTAATATAAATAATAAATTATTTTTATTTCAATTATTTATGAAATTTTTAAAATTTGAATTCATATATGAGAATGAATTTAATTTTAAACTAATCTTCGAGATGATATGACAAAGACAGTTTTAAAGTGAAATCGATAAAACATTTTCTAAGTTCTTATGTCTAAATTAAATGTAAAATTATTGAAATAAATACAATTATATTAAGAGAATTATAATTGATCTATTTATTATTAAAATAAAATTTATAATATAATTTACCATTATAATTAAATTACATGAAAGTGCGTTTTAAAATAAAATTTAGTAATATTCTCTATTCAAAACAAATTGAGAATTCAAAGAAAATTAAAAAAATCACCATTATCTATGTTTTGTATTCTATTATTTTTAAAAAGGTTCATTTATCGAATACAATTTTTAAAATTATAAAAAACTAGCATTAGAATAATTATTTCATTAAATGGTTTCAAATTTATCTTTTAAAAAAATACATATTTTTGATGCATAAATTGGATTTGTTCATAATTTATGTCTATAAACTTATTGGATGAATAAAAAACATCTGATTCAATATAAAACATATAAATATAATTAACATACTGAACTATTAAGAATTAATTTAATTTAATATGATAAATTTTCAGGATGGGCATAAAATTAGTTTTTCATAAAAACATTTCCTTTTTATTTAATTGGTTTTTATTTTCTATAATTTTTAACCAATTAATTAAACCATAAATTTTATAAACATATTTAATACCATTATTAACATAAAATTAAATTGATATTTTATAATTTGTTTGAATAAAAATTTATATTAATTTTATTTAGAAATACATAGACATGCGTGTAATGTAAGCTATCAGAGAAAGTCATTGTTACGTGTAACACAAGATAACTCGGTGATGTGTGCTTTTAAATCCTCATCATAGATTTAATTTAAATATATAAAACAAATTATTTCTATTTTATAATATTTTCCAAAATTGGTATTGTGTTTAATACATACTATTGAATAAAAAACATATTCCCTTAGAATTTTGGGGTGTTACAATCCAATTTATTATTATGAAAAATGGAAGCCTTTAGATAAAAGTTGATGAAAATGAATATAATATAATTTTTCATCCTTATACACTAGGTGGATAATATAATGGTTTTATAATATCAATATTAAGAAAAATGAATACGATGGTTTAATTTTCCTATTGGATGAGTATTATACTTTTTGAACGATGATTTTGTTTGACGATGAGAATGAAACAGAACATTGAGAAAGAACTGCTCATCATGGAGAAATAATATTTAATGATAGATTAATACATTATGAAATTTAATATTTGTATATTTCATTTTCTGAGGAATTAATGGGAAAATTTGAACAGTTTCCAAAAGACATATAATATTAAAAAAATGAACACATATTTTAAATATTTTCGACCATTTTACTTATTGATACATTATAAATCCTTAATGAATTACACTCCCTGAACCAAAATGTTATATGTAATTAGATATTATCTCCATAACCATAATAATTCATCACAAATTGTATAGTTATTACACAAATAACATCTCATCTTATTCATCTCTAGATGTATAATATAAAAAAATTTCTTCGTGACTTGGGAATTGAAAATAATAGTAAATGGAAGTTATTATAAACTATGTAAGGGGGAAATAATTTCATATATAATTTTTATAGCAATAATTATATATGATAAATAACATTATTGAGTGAGTATTAAATTAATATACAATCAAGAAAATATAATCCTAGTATTTTAAAATAACACAATAAAAATCACACTCATTGAAATAAGGACTGTTGAAACATTAACCATTATACAAAGATATAACATGACATAATTCATTGAAAATAATAACCTAGACCAGTGATATTTGTTATGAATATCAATAAAGAGTGTGCACTGATAATTTCATCCATTGCATGCAAGAAATTAACTCACATGATAAAATACAATGTCCCATATATGTTATCACTAGAGATATTTACCTCTTTAATTCATTGGAGAGATGTATAATTTTTACCCCACTCATCCCAAATTGATATTAACATAATATATTTTATTCATGAATTAGAATATGAATAAAATTATATTATAGATTAATTATCCTATAAATATAAATAAATTTATAAAAATAATTCACAACCCATATAACAAGATAGTATATATATTTTATTTTCATGAGTCTAAAAGAAGTATAAATATATTGAAATATTAACAATATTAACTAGATATATCATTGAATAATACTAAAAATGACGAAAAACACTCAGAGTTTGATAAGATATTATCTCAAAATTATCTTTTCAAATAATCATTTTCCTTTAATTTCTGTAAATAGATGTTAGGGAAAAAATAATTTATAAGGGAGGAACAAAGATAATAAAAATTAATTTAAAGGATCATGGAATAATAAAAAATATCATATAATCATATTAAATAAAATAAAAGAAAAAGAAATGGGAAATATATTGAGTTGAAAATATAATAGAAGAGAGGGTGATTCACATTATGGCTTCATAAATAATTCAAAATATTTGGTCAAAGTCCTTAATCAATAATATAAATTTAAATAATTATATAGAATAAAACCATGACTAATTATGAATAATATGCCCACATATGGGAATTATTACATCAAAATAGAGATTAAAACACATCCCCTTTTTGTTATGATGATCCCCTCAAAGGATATTGAAGTTACCATGATTACAAGGGTGTGATGATGAATATTCAATTTTTATAATTTCCACCAAAAGTAATTTTTAATAAAAGGTTTTTATATTCAATATATTTTGGGACGTGGTATTTATGTAATAAATTTTACAACATGGTTTTTTTTCTAGGATAAACACCATTCGATCAATTAGCATGGTATTTTAATAAAAATTACTCTTGAATAATGAAATGATTAGTTTCATAAGGAAATTAATTCTCATGTTATAGTAGTGATTTCAGGTTATAATAATTAATTACATAATCATGAATGTGTTTTACTTGATTTATATTTTTTTGATTCGTAAAATAATGACGATGTATTAATGAATATAAAATTATGATGTGAACTGTTATTATTATGATACAATATGATGATGTATTAGAAGACATTCTATTATGATGTTGAATAATCAAATATTAGTAGTTTTAGATTCATTTTGAATTATTGAATATAATTATTTCAATTACTCATTCATATGATTTTTCCACTATTATACATGAAATATATAAAGAAGTTTGTTCTTAGGGTATTATAAGGAGGATATAATGTTCAGATGTGTTCCCCATGAATATGTTTTGTTTCTCTAGTCTGGGAGTACAGTGAAATCATTCTGTAGCAAATGTAAATTTGATAGAAACTAAAGAATTCGATCAAAAATGTTAATTTAGTGTGAATCATTTTCATTACTAGAATCAATGAAAAGAAATGGTTCCCCTTTATAGGTGAAATTCCAAGACATAATGGTTCTCATATGAAAATAAAATATATACTAGGAATAATAGTCCATTTTATATGATCTATAGGCCATGTATTATTCTATTTTACCATACCACATCACCGTAAATTTCTCTAAATAAAACACGACTTTATAGAACTTCTTGGTGAGAAATTAGTATAACTTTTAAATTAAACAAACCAAAATATAATGATTTATAATTTGGGTTTCAATTTTTTATATTTTTAGGAAGATAATTACATTAATGTATTAGAAAATTTAGAAAAAATATAAAATAAAAATGTCAAAATTTTCACTCAATGTCCATTTTCCCTCAAAAATAAATTTGTAGATTCATTGTCATCTTTCCATCATAAAACATATTCTATGATTAATAATAATTTTCTTTATTATGATATTCTTCATAATTATTTATTCTCATCCTTTGGACATTTAAAAATTATATTAAATCTTTGGATGATGATAAAAAGTATACCGTGGGATATTTAAAGCAACCATGTCCAAAATGGTCTTGAAATTCAAAAGTATTTTGAATTTTCATTTATTTGACAGGTCGTATTTTGGATCAAGAATTAAAATGGATACCAAAATTTAATAAAAAATTTGTGGATAACCAAACTGTGTGGATACCCATTTTATTAAAATGGGTACATTATTAAATATCCCCTTGTGATTTTTTCCACTTGTCCCTCTTATTCTATCATTCGATTCCCTTGAAACAAGGGTTTCCTAACTCCTATCCATCTTCAATACAAATCAATGAGGTTTTGTGGTGGTATTCTACATATTTTTAGGTATAAATCAATATATAGTTACATCATTGATTATTTATCCCACAACTCACTAATATTAGAGATATTTAATTTATGGTTTTTTTATGATTTTCATGGAACATGGTTGAATCATCCATTTCTCATAGGGAATGTCGTTGGATTGGATAGAGGAGATCCTGAGATGGATTTTGTGTATAATTGAATAGATTTTCTTTATGTTATGTGTCCTTTTATAATTTTCTTTGTTTTTCAGTTTTAAAAAATTAATTATTTTTTTAAATGTTGTCTCATATTAGGTATTTCACTAGAAATGTTTTTGGGAGTCTATTTTAGGCCCTCCGGAGTGTATTATTTTTCTTTCTATTAGATATCATCACCCTGTGGGTTTTCTGGAGACATGTTCAGATCGTGTTAAATTCTTTAGTTAATAATAATTTATGTTATTAATGTTTTATTTATTCTAGGTGTGATATTGGGTATTAGAAAATTGTGGCTCTCTCAATTGGATTCCAAAGTGGTTGGGTAATACTTGGGCAGACAATTGCATGATTTTTGCGATTTGTAAATTTTATGTAAATCATAAGAAATGAGGTAGGTTGTCTCAGAGCATTAACTATAGTCTTGAATTATTTTTCATAAGTATGTATAATGTAAGATAAATATCATGTTTTTTGTATTTTATTCCTTTTTTAATTAAAAAGTGTATGGGAATCAGATTGACAACTTGGACCTCCCATTAATTCTGTTGGATCCTATGGTCTCTCATGGTATGTGAAATTTTCAGAATATGGTAAAAAGAAATTAGATGGGTAAAGTGGTTTTGTAATGGGAAATATAGACTAGGAAGTGGGATCAACACATCTTAGCTCGTTGGTTGTCTGGATTGAATTGTAAAGGGCTTCTTGGTTGGAAATTTGGATAATTTTTTGAAAATATGATGAAATGAATTTTTGGAATAATTTTCTGTTTTATTATTTTAAAAAAATTTATGAATATTTTAAAATATGTTTAAATTTGGGAAATAGGTATTGAAACAGTCCTTTGTGTAAAATAACGAAATATATCTTTAGAAATGGCTCATGTTTTGAAAGGACAAGTTGATCTCCAATTTGTTCCTGAAAAGGGATTTAAAATGGATTTTAAGTTTTTATTTGAAATGGGTTTTTTGTTCTCCAACTAGTGAAGATGTTATGATGGTTCTTATGATGGTTTAAATGGGAATGAATGTATTTTATCATGTCTGATTTTTTAATGAAAAATAACCATTTTATATATGGTTTCATTCATAATGTTTAATGAGGATATATGGTTTTTTTATTTTATGACTTTTGAATGGGGTTGAGTTTTTATAAGGTGTGTTTTGGTTAAGAAGACCAATTGTGTCCTTGGTAAATGATGAAATGAATAATGGTTTTGAATGTTTATAAATTAATGGTTTTCAACTATTTCGGAATATATATTAAATAGTTTTAGCATATTGAAACATGGATTATAGAATTTATTAGGATGTTAGACATGGAGTTCTCCATCCATGTTATTAGTATGAGATTTATTCTCATGCAACAATCAGTATTATATTTTTTTTAAGTGTGTGGTACATGGAATCCCCCATCAATGATTTTGGGAAGGCCATATTGATTCTCTAGTTTCACAAGTGCATCATAGTTTTATCAAGATGGAATAATGATTTTGAATCTATGGTTTTGAAAGTAGAGTTTCAAATTGATGATTAGTATGTTGGATTTGGTGTTCCCCATACTTGGTATAAGTTCTAGACTAGTTCTAGAGGAACCACTAGGAAAATATATGATTGGGATGGTATGATGTATCCTTCTAAATCCTTGATATTTTCTTCCAAGACTAACACACTAAGGTACAATGGATTAACGTAGTTGATAAAATAATTCCCTAGTTATATAAACATTGTGATACCTATTGTATATCGATTGGAATCTCAAAAAATTAGAGTAGTCTTAGTAGATTTATTGACTTGATAAAACCCAATTGATTAAAAAAGTAAAATGATAAATAATTAATTTGTAAACTCTTTTATTTTAAAAATTTATTTAATTAGTGAACCTATAGATTTCATCATACACTATTTTAATGACTTTAATTATATTATACACCATTGGTGGGGGGCCACTAAGTTGTAATCACACTATGATCATGTCTCCACATCAAATGTCTTCCCAAGAAGCTCTCACATGTTTATTAAGGGTACGAGTTCAGCTTGTGGTCCATGTTGAGTTTTTCATGGTCTGGTGGGATAAATCAAAGAGTTTCATGTTACTAGATGGGTTCAACTCAGAGACTTAGTTTAGATTTTTTTTTATTTTAATTTTTATATGTCATGTAATAAAGGTAGTGGGTGATTGAATGTATGTGTGACATGATTGTCCAGTCCTTTACTATAATTAATTTTATTATAGAATGATATTGTTTCATTTTATTTAATAATTTTTTTTAATCTAATTTTTATGATATTTGGTTATTTTCTTATATATTTTAAGTCCTGATATGGAGGAATTTCTCATAAAAATTACACATTAGACTTGTGCTACTAGTTTGTCGCCTCTCTAATAAAAGGAGTTATAAATGAGTTCATGTTGTGAACTGAATATGGGAACATGTATAGTGGAATCTGGGATGGAATGTTATAAAGTGGTATCAAAGGCATTTAAATCCCTATTAATTTTCTATTTGGGTAATAGTAGAAATGAGTTATAAGAATGTGTCAGAGCATGTGATGGGAACTGAGCTAGTGTGTTGAGAACACATTTTTATAGGATGTTTAGTTTATGAGGGGATGGGATAGATGTTCATTATATGTTATGTCATGGATTTATATTATTTTTACTTCAAGTGACATAGATGTTGGTTATATTTCATTAATTATAATGGATTTATGGTTCTTTGCCCCAGGACATGGGGGTTGTGATTTGGTTCTAAATCTTGGACTGAAATAGAAAGAGTTGTGTCATGCATCTTTTTAGGAATGTAAGATTCATATATTATAGGCCTTATAATGTGTGATTTGATTGGTATTGTTCTGAAGGCTCGTTTTGTAGATCTATGCTGAAATGCTTGATGAGGAGGATGTTGGTGTTGTCTGTGTAAATGGATGGTGTAATAACCCCAGTGGGTTGGTAAGCTCTAATTATGAGAATTTTTTACGCCATTTGATTGAGTTTTTATCAGTTTTTTCATATGTTCTCGTCCTCATGGGGGTATCCTGATGTGTAGATTCATATAATGGATAGGATCCCATGTTTTGAGTTGTTTATTGGTAAATGAAATTTTTTTGATGTGTTATCCAATAAGAGGGTTTATTGACTTGTTGATGGTGTGTAGCATTTGGGATAATGTATTTTTGATACCCTATGAATTTTTTCCCAGTATATGTTTAAATATATATTGTGGTTTGACCTTGTGAAATTTTATGAGACATTATGTGTAGGGAAAGGTGGGAGATCCCAATGACCTTAATAATGTTACTAGACATCAATTAGTAAGTTCTTTGCAGATTTTTTGGATGAACAATGAGAGGGGTTGGACATTTAGTATCTACATTGGCATGAGTGAAGCATGAGTGAATGTTTTGGGGCTTTTCGTAGTAGTTTATGAATAGTGTATACATGTATTGTGGTTTTACATGTACTATGTCTTAATATTTGAGAAATATCTCTTAAGTGCATGTGGATTACCCTTGTGATTTATTTTTAGTGGGTATGCTAGTTTGGGTGACTCACTCATGTTATAGTTGGGTATAAAGGATGTTCCTAGGAGATTTGATAAGGACGTGAAGTAAATTCTTTACTTAAGTTGATAACATTATAATAGAGATAGACCTAAAAAGTGAATGATATAAGACATATGAATGTTTCTAGATTTCCTTGGGTGGAAGTTGATGAGAGTGATGATTATTTGGTATATATTATTTTTTTCTAATGGTTGGATTAGTTAGTTTCCCTAACATGTTAGATATGAATTAATCTATAGGAATTTGGTGAGAATGTTGATAATCTTAGTTGAACATTTGGATGATTACCATAACATTAGAGGTAATGTTGGTGGTTTTGGATCAGTGAGTTGCATTTGGGTTTTGAATGCACCATGGGTTTATTAAACTTAGTGAGATTGAAGTGAAAGGAAGGAAAAGACATTGGATAAGTCTTGTGAGTCAATGTCTCATTAATATATACTCATAAATTTCAGAAAAATGTTTTTTGGTGGTGTCAAAGAAGTCTTTGTGCGATGAATATGTTTTAATGGGATCATTGAAGCATGAGTGGATAGTGGCGTGCTATGTCTTTTGGTTTGTTGATCGAACATTACATAATCATGCACCTGAGGTTCTCTAGTAAAGAAGAAGACATTGAGTATGAAGAAACTTTATTTTAATGTAATGAGATTCTTGTGGGAACGTAGGTATGGAACAATTGGATGGGTTTGAAATATACCTATAAGTACAAGAGACAATGTAAATGGATGAGTGGTTGTAGTATACTCTGGTAGTATCATATCATACTCCTAGCCTATAGAAAATGCAGACTAATATATTGATATAATCCTTAATATGATGAGAGGGATGCGATAATATACCAAGCTATCCAATGATTTTTCATGTTTAATTAAAGGACACGTTTGGGATTAGTGGACTTGTAGAAGTGTGTGTGGATTTATATGGTGGGAGACTTAACATCAAACATCAATAACAAAGGATCTTATGATGGATAAAAATTTGATGAAAGATGTGTATATAATTTTTGATATTATAGAGAAGGTAAATGTTGATGTTCATTTTTGATCTATTATGAGATCAAGATGACCACAACTAATTATTGAGTTGGTAATGAATGTGGTGTGGGATGTGGTTATTTGTGTTGGCTAAATTATGTGATGAAGATGACACAAATGTGTTGGGAAGTTACCTGGTGGTCATAGGGGTGTGACTCTCTATATGGAAGGGACACATATTTGTGGAACAATACTTCACTTATTTGTAGCATCATTTTAATTATTATTTAAAATCATTTATGAACTATCTTAAATTCTATATGAAATGATATTGAGAAATTACATGAGTTAGATGATCAAGAAGATCATTTTCAACGAGATAGAGTTATTTCTAGAAAGTGTTTCATGAATGGACTCTAGTAGGAATGTTTGGGAGGTTCTGGATTGAATTTTGGTGTGAGGGAATGATGATAAGGTGATGTATGCATATAATATATATTGGAGGCTGATGTTTTTAGGATGATTCAGTAGAGGGTTTTCCAAATGGTGTAAGTTCAAAATGTGGTTATTGAAGGTTGGGTTCCATATCTATTGTGTCATTTTTATATTGATGTGTACATTTTTGGTTCAATCTTGGATTTGGAGTAAAATTAGTTATATTGTTAGTTTATGGATGGATGATTGGTATAAAAAATTATTAGTTTTTTTTATTGTTATTGGAATTATCATTGGTGTTGGGGAACAATATGTTTAGAACCGTGACATGCTCTTAGTGGTTGTGCGATATTAGTTTCTACCGGGATTTCTTGATAGAAGGTGTGTTATGTATAAGAAGTTGGTGGTTATAATATGAATCACATTGTTGGAAACACCATTATTTGATGAATTATAAGATGATTTTTAAATTAATGTTCTTATTTAATGGTATTGGGTATCATTAATTTGGGTGTTTTGATTTTAGAAACATGACTTAGCTCAGTGTTTTCACTGGTTGAGGGCCTTGACATAGAGGTTTTCTATTGGTATTGATTCATGAAATCAAACAATCAATTATACTGTCGCATAAAATCTAGAGACTAACATAGGTCATATGGTGCATATGAATGACCACCATGGTTTCATCAGCTCAAGAAGTGTTTGGGTAGGGAGTTTGTATGATTATGCATCCAGATGGTTCAAGTGCATCAGAAGGATTATAAATATTCATTTATCAAATGGGTAAAATTAGGTATAAGGACTCAAAATAGGATTACTAGAGTAATAATGTTTCATATGGGTGTTTTGAGATGAGTAATGGTTCTCGGGGGGAAGCCCAAGTGTAATAACCCATAATTATACCAATAGAATTTCCCTTCACGTAATTGTTTTATATGTTAAAAAACAAATACATAGAATATAGATCCCAATAGAAACATCATCTTATTATTGAATAATTAAATAAGCGGTATTTACATAAATTAAGAGACTTGTACAAATGAGATAATAACATGATAATTGGAATAGTAATACAACCATTGAGAATAGTAATTGGAAAATATAATAGTAACCTCACTAATGAATGTATAAATAAAATTTAGGCATCTTATAAATGAATATATTCAATATTTCTATCATTAAATTATTAAATCGATGTTTTAAAAATGATATACCACGTGATGGAATTTCTGTAAAACATTAATGATTATTTTAAATTTTATTATTAAGATAAATTTTTAGAAAATTATATTCATAAAATATATTAATAAATTAATATTTTTATGTTTTCTAAACATAAGGTAATTTTATATGGCCATAATAAATTTCTAAAAATATTCATAAAATTAGTTATAATATTAAAATCAATATTTCTCGTATAAATGATGTTTTTCATTAAAAAAATGAAATTCATCATATTTTGAAAATTATTCCCATGAAAATGAGCTTATTTTCTAAATTTAAATAATTAAAAATGGTATTAATGAATTAGCAGGGTTTTTATAATGTTATTTAATTTTTTTATATAATTAAATAGGTAATTTACAACAGTTAACTTTAAAGTTAGATACATGAATTCTTAATTCATTATTGATGTATTGATGATGTGAGAACCATTATCTAAAATTCTACTTCTCTATTTATGATGTTTTTTCATGGTAATTTCAAATATTTAATGACTTGATCCAAAATAATAAACTAATGGATAAAATTATCAAAACACACCCTTCTCTTCCAATATTTTGGCATCCTTCCTTTTTAATACATAACTTTTCATTACATTTTACATACAGAGGATCTTTAAAGTCTAGTGTCTTGGAAATCAAGAACAATAAAACATGAATACAACATAAAACAGTCCTCTAATCCACTTGTAAGGCTTCATCATAAGGTCATCCTAAGTACAATTATTGCTTTTCATATCTTGGAGACATACATCAAAGGAAAGGGTGAGCAGAAGGCCCAGTAAAGGTAAACAAGGGAATCAGTGTACTTGTGAAATCAATCAGAACTTGAATAACAACATAATGATATGAGAAATTAAAGTATATGAATATCATAATGAGAAGAACTTGAAACATAACCTGAATATGTGGCTACAAAATTTCATTTAGACATTAATGAACATATCACCAAGGTCCATCCCCAAGGTGTCATAAAAATTACCAAGGTTATTCACCAAGGTATTGTGAAACTTGTCATATCTAGAGATTAAATCTTTACCCAATGAATTAAAGCGATATCATGGAAAACCCTTAATATGTATTTACTTACATTTGAGCCACATTGATCATAATCAAACATTTCATAAAATACCCATAGAGAATAAGAGGAATGGGTTTCATTTCAAAATCATGATGTTTTAAAAGCTCTAAAAAATATGATCATTCTATCATTTATAAACCATCGAAAGGGAGTAAGAGTTATATATATGTCAATTACAGAATTAAATATATCATATTTATATATTTATGAACACCAATAGAAATTAAATAGGTCTGGGTATTCACATTAATAAATAAGAGGATTTCTTGAGAGAAGGAGATAAAAATTTTGAGATGAAATTTCTGCAGCATAACGACTATATAACATGGTTTTAGAAAACATCAAAAAGAGGGGAAAAGGTTCACCCACTCATAAATAATTCATAATATAGTATGGATACTGAATAATATCATGGTATGGATATTTTAATGACATACCACATGAAAAAGAACGATGAAAGAAAAGAGAAGATGTGATTTCTTTTACGAGAAATTCAGAAACCTAACGGCATCACATAAAAATTATGAAAACAAATTGATGAGAGAATAAAGGTTCTATCATAATTTTAACGTGAAATTGTCCTTAATAAGAACATATAATAACATACCCTCAACATAAATAGATGGGAAATATAATACACAACATAAAGAAAGTTATGACTTAAAAGAGGAGGGTGAAAGGATCCCATACCGGGAAGAGTAACATCGAAAGCTTGAAGGTCGAGACCTTGGGAGGCTTGAGGGAACCTTGGGAGGACTCATTTGGAGGTAAGTAGACCATAAATTCATTCAGGAGGATTTGGAAATGAAAAGAATGAGGGTAAGGCTTGGTATTTATAGGAGAAGTTAGGGGATAAGTCATTAATGGCCAAGGGACACCTCATCGGTGGTATTGGAAAAACCATGGGCTTTCCCATGGTATTTGACCATGGTATTGGCCACTTGGGACACCACATACCATCTATTACTATTAATAAGTCGACTAGAAATATTACATAATTATGGCATCCTTAATGATGTCATTAAACACCCGAAACTAAAAACTGTATTTTCACTATTCACCGAAAATTCAATTTTTTCAGAAAAATCCCAAAAATCACCGTAACCTAATATCGATGTTCTGAATTCCAAAATGAACTCCATTTTATGAAAATAATTTTTTAATTATTTTTAATTTAATTTTTAGATAACAACACTATTCACTAAAAATTCAAATGTTTCAGAAAAATCCCAAAAAATCACCTTAACCAAATATCGATGCTCTGATTTCAAAAATGAACACCATTTTATGAAAATAATTTTCTATATATTTTTAATTGATTTTCTAAATAGAAACACTATTCACCTGAAAAAACTAATACTTAACCAATAATTTTTGAAACCGTTATTTACCTATCTTATTGAATAACATTACTTAATCAAGGTTCCAAAATTATATTAATACATTCTTATGTGAAGTTACTTAATCCATTTTGTCACATTACTAATAATAAGCATAAAATCACTATTCATAATTTACTATTCACCAGAACTTATGTTGATCTTGTTAGACTATAAATTTCATACTGAACAGAGCTATAGAAGACCATTTTTTGAAAATCATTACACATTATTAATTATTTAAGGTTTACATGAATATTTTAAAATATTCTTTTTCGAGAATTCATCAATAATATGCATAATATATTTATCTGGACATTTGAAAATTTACAAACTTCACCATAGGAAGTCATCACAATTTTTATTTAAATCAAAGGATTACACTTGGAAGTTACAGTCTCGTTACATAACCCCTTATAACACCAGCCTAGGACCTAAGAGTTAGGTATGTAGGGTGATAGAATATTGGGGTGGCTCAGCCAACATTGCCCGAGTAGTGATTTCTATCAGCATGAACTTCTCACAAAGACGATTCCGTTCCAACTTCACACGATGAAGTTCGGCTTGGGTTTGGTCTTGGGCAAAGCCCAAAGGTGCTACCTCATTTCTGAGTTCGGTAATATGGGCTTCGATCGGCCCAAGACTACTAGATGGGGTAGTCAAATATTATTTCTATATTAATTAATCAAGATCACTTGTATTTATAGACAATAATCACAATATTTAGTTTCCAACGGTCATATTGACCAACTGTCATATTACAGTCGAAACCCAACACTATTATTTTAATTATACTCATTTTATTAAATAAAACAGTTTTGTTGAGTATAAAATATAATAACACACAATGTTAGGAAACAAAATTTATTCAAAATTTCGGTTCGTTATAATCTTCCTCACTTAAGAAATTGTGTCCTCGCAATTTTAAAATTGGGCTTGGAAATTGTTTTTGAAAGTCCCACATCGGAAAAAGAGTAAGTAAAACTATTACATTAAAAAAAGTGAAGTACAATGGTCACCCGAGTTAACCCATACTAGGATTCCATGTATGAAAACATGGATATGGAAGAGAAATCCAAGGGTCAATTTTTGATGGAGAGTGATAGAAACATGATTATGATAAAATTAACCACAAGAAGATCACAACATTAGGATGTGTTAAATTTTATTTGATTACCCAATAGGAAACGTAAACCAACAATGCCTTTGTATTACTTTCCATCTCATAATTTTGAGGGATTCATTAACTACATAGAATAAAAACATAATTAAATATACTTACCTTCATGTAGAAACCCAATGGCATTATTTTATAGACAATAATCACAACATTTAGTTTCCAACGGTAATATTGACCAACAGCCATATAACAGTCGAAACCCAACGACATTATTTTAATTAAACTCATTTTATTAAATGAAATAGTTTTGTTGAGTATAATATAAAATTACACTCAATGTTAGGAAACAAAATTTATTCAAAATTTCGGGTAGTTACACATATAAATACCATACCTCACAACCACATCGCGTCGTGCCTTCAAATACATGGAGATAATCAAAAATATTCCCAATTTTATTCTTAATGCTCATACCCATTTCAAAGAATTTTTTCTCTAAAAAAAAGTCCAAAACCAAGTCTTATAATGAGGTTCTCAAAGAGAATAAATTCAATGGGTAAAAATATTCTTTTTTTATATTTTAATTTCTTTTAATTTCTTATTATATCCTAACTTGTCATATATGAAGAGAAGCATGATTTGGATGGTTTTTACAACAGCATTGAGGACTGTTATTAAGAATTCTGATGGTTGGTTTTGGAGCTTGGTTGTTGTTTGTGATAGTTCCCAGCATGCAGTATTGGAGAGGAATATTTTATTCTGGGCTAGATGAACATGAATGTTTGATGCTACTGTTCTTATTTTGGGAAGTCTTAAGATGGCTGCATAGATCGTGTTCGGTTTGGATGGATGCTCTGGTGTGAACTATTTGGTGTTTGGACAATCACATGAGCATGAAGATGATCCATTGGGGTGATGGCTGGACTGCACAGACTTTCTTTGATGATTTGGGCTGGTAGTTTCTTTGTTATATTTTCTAGTCTTTAAATCCCCGCTGGTGTAGGTGATTTACACCTCGATTTTGTAATGTCACTCTTTTATTTTCAATAAATTCTTTTGGTCATCTTTAAAAAAAATATACGTAGAGGAATGATATATATATGATCATATATATAATATAAAATAATTTTTTAATGGAATATCTATAATTAAATCCTTTTTATCCTCATTCTATTCAAAAAATAATCCTCTCTTCCGTGATGTGTCTTTCCACTGCCTTTACCGATGAACAGTTTTCATTTTACATTAGAGCACTCAAGGATGGTCATAATACCATTTTTACAGTGAAATAATATTATAATAAACATAAAATTACTTTTATAATGTACTATAACCAACATATATTGATGATATTAAATAAAATTATACTAGTTTGTGTTTCTTATAAAAATCACCAAAATAAATTAAATCATTTTCATCAATGTTTTATCAAATGAGTCATCATAATACCATATAACCAAATTATATATGAATCCATATTAACATTTTAAACTTCATTAATAAATTAAAATTTCACTTATGGATAATTATTCTGATTTTCTAGGATCTTCAATAATTATATTAATGTAAACCGACCATGAAACCATGAAAACAAACTCTTCGAAAAATGATGATATTGAACTCTATAACTCATCAAAATGTCCATAAATAATCATAATAAAATTAAAATAAATATAATATGTTAATAATAGGTTCTTAATTTAGTAATGACTGAATCTAATTTGATTATCTATGAAATTTAAGTGAATAAAGTAGTTTTACATAAGGTAGATGTATTCTCGTACCCACTCATTTTCTCTGGGTTAGTCTCCCTTCATGCCAAATTTTAGTGTGAATATTATCTTAATATTCCTCAAATATATTTTTAATTTACATAAATTTACTTTTATAAGATATAAATTTTTCCAATTAAATTTTATGATAAATAAATCTATTTTCCAAAGGAACTCTTCTTTCCAAAACACATTGCGACATCCCTTTGAGTTATTTCTTCATTGATAATGAATGGTGAATATTAAATGTTATAACATTCAATTAAAGAACAAAATGTTTATTCTATATAGATGAAATACTTGAAAAACCCATTCCTTTATGTGGATTACTTCATTAATGTTATTATTATAGGTTCTATTAGGCATGAAAGTTAATTTAATTTCTATGCTGTGATGTCTATTCTCGAAACCATATAGTACTTCATTGAATTGTGCAATGTGATGTAAGTCATGAGATAACATGAAATATACATGAATATGATTTTATATTTTTCACAATAATGTATTTATTGTTATACACATGTGTTATTAATGAACAAGATGTTATATTAGTTCATAACTATGTGTGGTATTTGACCACTAAGACATGACGTTTCATTATTATGAATTTCCATGTCCCATTAATTTTTCTAAAGAATCCTATAATTATTATGATTATTATCATAGTTTTAAGATATGATGATAATGATTATAATCACCCTTGATATATTGATTCATGTTTTTATTTATCCTCTTTTTGGGCTTTTAGATCACCATGTTTTTGACATATATCCTCAGGTTACTATTTTATATAAGGAGAACATGGTATTTTGGAAGATAATGAAGATGGATTAACATAATGGGTTATTTTATTTTATGCATAAGTGATTTATGGTCCTATTTTTTCTATAATTATAAAAATTTGGATCCTGGTTTTTAATACATTATTTTTTTATTAATTTTTCTTAGTAATAATTATTTATGAAAAGTTCGGGTTTCTATAGTTGGTATTAGATAATAATTTATTTAATTAAGAAATTTGGATTAGATAACATTATTGAAAACCCTTATTATGTTTCTAAGTAAATGATGGAATCCAAGAAGTTTTTTTTTGAAAAATTATAAACATAGGGATCTCAATATATCTTCTAATATTATAAACTGTATAATAGAATAGAGTATTTATAAATAATTTTTTTACTTATATTTTGTTCAAAACATATCTATTTTAGAAAAAGGTGGAAACTAGGAGAAACTATGCCAATAAACTATGTGAGGGAAAATTTAGTGATTTCCCGAATGGTATCCCGAATGCCTTGGAAGGTAGAGTGAAAACATTCATGGTGATTCATACCCAACTGTCTCAGGATATGAATAATAACATGAATAATGTGGAATTTATTCCACCTCTAAAGAGTTAGAAACTAGATAACTACTATTTTATGTGGTAATTGAAACAAGCATATAGTATATCTTCCTATCCACTCCTCCTAGAATAGTTGGTCAACTTAATGATTAAAATCTATTCTATTATTTACATTTCTCATAAATAGAAGGTGGATATAGTTTTTTATCATGTAGATAGAGAGGGTAATACACAGTGTTTATTGAATAATAACACCTAGACTAAGTGTAAAATATAAGATATGGATTCTGAATTATTTTTTAAAAAATTCCTATTTATTATTTGACTCAACCTATTCATAAAAATATAGAGGAATAATTCTTAGAGTTGAAGAAATAATAGGGTGAATCTGTCATTTCTTGCGATGAAAATTTCATAAGGCTTGAAAATCACACCTCAAGTTTTGTAGTCAATAATGATATAAAATTAGATTTTTTATTTGTTGGTTTAAAACAACAACTTTATAAGGCTATTTTTATACCATAAGATTGACGTTTGGAAGATTTTTTATGAAATACTCTCAAAGTGGAGTTGGATTTTAAAGAATAGTACCATGTCTATGCAGATAAGTAAAAAAATATAGAGTTTCAAGTAGGAAGATCTAATGAAAAATGGGGGAAAACACAACCACACAGACGTAAAATATTTATGAAGAAGCGTCATGGAAACTTCTTCAATGGGGTGTGGAAATGCATCATGTGTGGGGGAGAAGGCCACCATTGACCCTGAATATAGAAGAGACAAAAAAAACTTCTACCTATATAAATAATAAAAAGGAGTGCAACACCCATGATTCGATGATTGAAATATGTTGAGAATGGGGAGTATGAAATCCAGTGCACATAAACTCATCTTCTTGAGGGTAATAAGTGTTAGTAGGTAAAGAATGAAAAAGAGGAAGGGAAATATTATGATATCACAACTACAATATTAGAACAAGAAAAACATATCGTTTAATGTTAACTTCATATGCACTGTAGAGTAGAAAAAGTATTACTTGATTCTCATTTTACACATTCTATTATATCTTTATTTTTTTCTAGAGCTATGTAATTGAGGCCCATATACCTTGATGTAGAGAAATACATAATAACACATAGTGGTGTGATAATTGAAAAAGAAGTGTTAGAATCTTCTCCTATTGGTGTATTTTCGAATATTCTTCTAGAGAATCTCATAATAATTAACTTGGGGAGTTTAATGCTTTATTATAAATGTTGTGGACCTTGTTTTATAGAGAACTCATCTATTATCATGTAATGAAAATAAATTAAAAATAATTAACTATCCCATTATCCTCTACATATGAAATGAACATAATGAATAACATTTAAAAAAAACATAAATGGAATGGGTGTTAATGCCTTGTATAGAATCATATAAAACTAAATTTTTTGATTCAAATGAAGGTATCATCCTAGTGGAGATACCATTATAAGGGAATACATTTATTTATTTCCCATTTTGTAACACAGACGTCCCCCATATCATGATGTATTGTTTTCAATGGAACATTTAAACTGAGGCACTCCTGTCTCAAAATTGATTTATTAAATTCACTTCATCAAAAGGAGGACATTACTATGTATAAGTAAGACCATTTCGAAAAATAATTTATATTCCCTAGTGCAACACCTTGGGGTGTACCAATTCCATTTTTTATGGAAAAGGACAGATCAATGGAGCTATGTAATGATTAAGAGGAGCTCAATAAGATCTTCATAAAGAACAAGTATCATATTTCAAGGATTGATGACTTGTTTGATAAACTATTATGTGCTCTATAATTTGGAAAGGTGGATATTTTTTCTTGTTATATTAAACTAAAGGGGATTACAGAAGATATTTAGAATATATCCTTTCATACAAGGTATAGTCACAATGAATTTCTTGTGATTCCCTTAGTGATTACCAATTACCCTATAATATTCTTGGATTTAATTTATAGATTCTTTAGACACTACCATCACAAATGTTTTATAGTGATTATTGATGATATTCTCATATAATCTATGATAAATGAGGAACATTAATAACATATAAGGATTGTGTCGAGAAAATTATGGGAGGATAAATATTATGCCAAATACATCTGGTATGAATTTTTGAGAAAAAATGTAACATACTTTGGACATGTGACCACAAGTGACAGAATCTCTATCAACCCTTAAAAAAAATCCAACTGGGGATTGGCCCAGACCCACTAGTTTCATAGATATCTAAATATTTCGTGGATTAATGAGGAACTACTGACATTTATTGATAAATTTCTCAGTATTTTTTTATCTCTTAAAATCTGTTAATAATGGAAGGGGTAATGTTTTTCTCGAATGATGAATGTGAGGAACGATTTAATGAGATAAATAAGAGTCTAATTACAATACCATTACTCAGACTAACAACTTGTGTAGGATTTTTTGTGATATACAATGATGCTTCAACAAAGGACCCAGGTTCTATACTCTTAAATAATTATAATGTGATAGCATATGGATAACCGAATTTTATGACCCATGAGATGAACTACATGAACAATCATCTTGAGTAAGAATATACGATCTTCACTCTAATTATTTGGACACCATATCTCTATGGTGAAAAGAGTGACATATAAACTAACAACAAGAGTCTAAAGTGTATATTCACATATAAGGAACACAACATGTTAAAAAAAAGGTTAAAGGAAAGGAAGAACAATGATTTCACTATTTCTTACCTTCCAAAAAAGGAGAGCAAGGAATATGATTATGATAATAGAAAATAACCTGATACTCTATCTATAATTCAAATTTACCGAGACCCTATATTCATGAATATCAAAGGGTTATATTTTAAAATCATAAAGGCATGGAAAAAATATTAATTTTCCCAATTTATTTCTCAACCATCCATCCAATAGAAGATTAATAAGGAACACTTTGATGATATGGAGTTACAAAAGAATGTGAAAGTCAGAATGGATATAAATATACATGACTTCCCCATAGATTATGATGGTGTGATTTTTTTTGGAACAAGGTTGGTTATTCATTCATTACCCATGATAATGAATGAGCAATTGGAAAATTCACATCGTTCACCTTTCACCATCCATCCAGTAAGTACCAAGATGCACTGTTATCATTGATAACACTTATTCTAGGACATCATAAAGATGGGTAATACAGATTATATCTCTAGTTTTATGGTATGGCAATAGGTTAAAGCAAAGTTACAAATGACAAAGGGGATGACGAAAAAAGTTTCTATACCCATGTGTAACTGGGAGAATGTATCTGTGGAATTAATCACCAGTCTACAGGAGACATACAAAGTAAAAAATGAAATATGTTTTTTTGTATATTGACTCACCATGACTACCAACATTATTAGTATTATGTACAATTTCCCAGATGAAAAATATTCCATGATATTTGTGGAGGAAGTGGTGAGGCTGAATAGAATTCCACTTTCTATAATCATTGATCTTCATTTAAAGTTCAAAAATGTTTTCTGGATAATTATTGATCATGGTTTGAGTACTGAATTTATGTTTATCAGGGTTTATCACCCCAAGAAGTATGGACAATCTAAGAGGTTTATTCAGAAACGCGAGTACATGATAAGATCCCGGTCAGTGTAATTCAATGGTGGATGGGATCAGCATCTTCTATTGGTTAAGTTCCCACTAAACAAAGAATTTCACTGGTACTTTTATGCTGGACACAAATTCTTCTTTTTAATATCTAAATAAAAAAGAGTCAAGATGTTGGGAATGAAAGGGTAGATTAACCCAAAGAATATTGGCGCCTTTGAGATCCATGTTTTCATAAGAGTAGTGTCTTATCGACATGCACATCAACTAAATATGTCTCAAGTTGGAGACATCATTAATTTATCACTCTTGAGGAAGTAAATACTGAAACCCTCACATGTATGGAATCTAGAGGTAGTAAAACTAGAGAATGCCCTCTCATATGAAGAGAATCTAGTAAATAGATAGGACTAAAGAGACCAATTTATACACAACATGATATCTCACCCTTTCATGCTGTTGTGGAGGAATCATTAGCATATAAAATCTATATGGGAATTGAAATAAGTGATGAAGGAGAAGTTCCCTCACATGTTTTTACCTTTGTGTGTAAAATGATAATTCTAGGGAAAAAATTAAAAAGGGGTAAGAATTAAATGATGTCTAATTTTATAAAGAAATTACCCTTCTTATCATTATGAAATATTGTATAAAACACATAAAAAATATATATATCCCAATAAAAACTTCATTCTTAATATTGAATCATAAAATAGGAGTTATGTATAGAAATTAATAGACCTATACCGATGGAAAAGTAAGATGACCATTAGAATATTATTATGACCATTATAAATATTAATTTATAAAATATAATATTATCCTCACCAATGAAAGTAGAAATAAAATTTAGGCATCTTATAAATAAAAATATGATATATTTATATAATTATATAAGTAAATAAATTATTTAAAAATTGAAAATTTAGTGTTGATATTTTTGAAAACATAAAATTTTATTTGAAAATTTTTAATTAATATAATCAATAAAAATAAAATTTATTTTTCTTAAAATAGATTCATAAATTAATATTTTGATCCTTTATAATTATAAAATAATTTTATGATACCTTAATTTATTTTTCAATGTGTCATAAAATCTATTATAATACCAAAATAAATATATTTTAAATAAATGGTGACACTAATTAAAAATGAAATTTCAAATATTTTAAAGAATATTTTGATAAAATGGATTCAAATTTTTAATTCTACATTTCCAAAAATGGTTAGGTTGAAATTTTCAAATTTTTCTAAAGTAGTTAATTTTTTCTTGAATAATGAAATATGGTAATTTATGGTATTTAACATTATAAGTTAAATACATAAATTTTTTATACTATTTATATGTATGGATTCTATAAGAACATAATATCAAACCATCCTTCTATATATACTATATTTATTCTTGTGAATCATCAAAATTGATATTCTTGAGCCAAAAATATATATAAAAATTTATAAAATAATGAAAAAACCTTTATATCCTCCCTTATAAATACAACCCCACACAACCACTTCATATGTACAAGACCTATTATATTAAAAAAAATATAAAACCAATGTTTTTAAAGACAATCTCTAGGATATGGTATTCATGAATTAAAATCCCTTTTTATTGAAATTTATTTTATTTTATTTTATTTCTCTCCCCTCACCATTACATTAAAAAGATGTATTATAAATATAGTATCATATATATATTTAGTTTATTTTTATAATTTAAAATTCCTCATTAAATCTCTTCAACACATCATTAATTATATAAACTAAAACATCATTCATGATGTGTTATTTTAGTGATTTCCGGGATGAGCTGTTTTTATTCTCCATTACCACCTTCAAGGATGGTAATAAAACTATTTTTATGTTTAAATACACTCATAATATATATAATATATCTTTTATCATTTATTAGAACCAAAATATAAGCATGATATTTAATGAAATGATATATTTTCATGATAGTTGTAAAGAAGAGCCAAAATAAATTAAACCATTTTCATCAACATTTAATTGAATGAATCATCATCATACCATATAACCAAATTATAGAAGAGTAAACTATAAATTTTGTAAGTTCATAAATAACCCATAATTTAACTTTTGGAGAATAATTTTCATTTTACATGAACTTATATAATTATATACATGTAATTTGGCCATAAAAATATGAAAATGAACGCTCTGAAACATTGAACACAAACTCTAAAACTCATCAAAATGGATAAATATAAACTTAAAAAAATAAATAAATCAAATATATGTATAATTGGTGTTTTATTTAGTAATTAATTAATTTATATTGATTTTATAGGATATTAATATAAATAATAATTCATAAATACGGTATGTGGATTCAAAAACCCAACTCCATTTCATTAGGTTATTCCGCTTTCATGAAAAATTTCATTGTGGATATTATTTTAATATTTTTAAAATAAAATTTACTTTTAAATATATTATATTTTATCTGATATAAATTTTTCCAATCTTATTAAATGAAAATTATAATGATTTTCCAAAATAAATCTTCTTTTAGAAACACATGGACACTTCTCCAGTGTTGTTTCTTCAACACTCATGAATGTGGAATATTATAAGTTTTTCACTTTTTATTAGGGTACACAATGATGATTTAAGGTTTATCAAATACTTATTAAACCTATTAATTTATATTTATTAATTAGTGACTTTTTTTAATATGTTCTATGTGGAATGTGTGATAATGTAAATGTTATTTTGTGACGGGTGCGCCCAGAATTATATAGTGCTCCAATGCATTTGGTTTTGTGTTGTATCTCATGAGATAATATTATATATTCATGAACATGATGCTATGATATTTCATAATCATTATTTTATAGTTACTCACATGTGTTATGTGTGAACATGATGCAAAATTTGTTCCCCAATAAGTGTGGTATTTGATTACTAAGTCAAAATGTTTCATTTTTATACTTTTCCACATCCCGTGTATATATTTAATGATACCTCTAATGATTATGATAATGATCATATGATTATCTTAGGTTTGTGATGAATATTCTCACCCATTTGGTAGATATTCAGGTCTATAATTATCTTCTTAATGGTCTTTTAGCTCACCCATTTTTTTAGGTATCCTGAGGTTACTATATGTACTGAGGAGAATGAAAACATATAATGATAAATAAGTAAACATTAAATATATTTTTATGATTTAGGGGGAAATATTTCTATGGTCCAATTTTCCTAAGATACTAAAACATTGGATCAAGGTTTTGTAATGATCTTATGCCATTTAACTAAAAAATTATCTAATAGTAGTGTACGAAATAGTAGGGTTGCAATAACAAGTGTTCTAATTAGATTCAGTGGACTTAAGTAATGTTTTAGGAAGTGTTGGAATATTTTTCTTAGATTCATGGTTCACTATGCATGGTTTAGGATGAACCATGTTACACATTAATTCATTGGACGTTTTTTTTTCATTTTTAAACTTAGAACAGTATGCAGTACCGTTAGAGCATAGTTTGGGGTAAATATTGTGAGTAAAAATAAGAAACTATTTGAGGGTGAGAAGGCTATGAGGCGTGTAACATTACTTGTGGAACACTTAAAAAAACCATGTGCTTTACTATAGATGGGTGGTAGTGTTTCCCATATGGTTGGTGATTTATTTGTGAAATACTTCTATTTAACCACGCATGTAATGGGTGTTGGATAGTAGGTGGTGCATGGTCTCTATGTGGTTTAGAAAATCATGATCCTGAATAGATTCCATTTAAAAGGGAGTAGTTAACATGTTACCCCATTTTGATTTTTATCGACACCCCTTAAATCATCTCTCATTAATATTGAATGAACAATGGGTTTCCCAACTCCCTTCCCCCTTCTATAGTAGTCATCTAGGTGGTATTATTGTTTTTTTATTTAGTTTTTTTGTATGATTCATGCTGAGTGACTTCATTCATTCCTTTTACTATTCTAATCTAATTTCAGTGGGTTTTTGTTTAGATTTAATTTATTATTCCAAAATATCATTGTGGAATGTTTCATTTCCCATGGGTATTTTAGATGACATGTGGAGTGGAGATCTTGATATTGATTCCACACACTCTTTAATGTGGTTTCCATAACCTATGAATTAGTAGATTATTTTTATAAGTTTCAGAATTTATATTAATTTAATTATGTTTTTAAATGGTTTTTCTATTTTTTAATTTTTTAGGAATGGTATTAACAGTCTTCGGTGGGACGTTTGTGGTGGTTTCATGGATTTTCGATTACAGGTGTGTTCCTAGTGGGATTTTAGGAAATTTTATAAGTTTGTGTTTATTAAATTAAAAGAGTATAATTGTTATCATTAATTAATTATTTAATTAATATTGGTGTGAGGTTTTAGAATGTATGTTTCAATAGAGATTGTATAGATTCTAAAGTGTTAATAAGGGTCATGGACATGCCTCTGTAAGGTCATCAAACTTTGAAAAAGTTATGGAGGGTGTCAAAAAAAGATATGGTGTCCTAGGTGAATTACCCAAATTCATGTTAATTGGTTTTAATGTGTATATATGTTGTTCCATTAGTCCTATGTGTTTTTTTATTCCCTAAATTTAATCATTTGGATTTTAATTAGAGATTGATACCATGTAACTCCCATTGACTCAGTTGGATCTATTGTGGATTTTAAGACCAAAACTATGTCCACCCACATGGTGTGACAATTACTATCACTAATAAAAAGGATTGGATATAGTAAAGTTGGATTGTAAATGGATAAGGTTTTTGGGTTATAACATTAAAACATTTTATCACTTTACTTGGCTTGATTGAATGGTTAAGGGCTTGTTGGGATTGATTGTAGATCAATGTTTTCAATCTAATTTGAATGGGTGATTTGGAATGTTTTTTTGCTTTATGATATTTTGGAAATTTCTATGATGATGTTGATATTATTTCAAATATTTTATTTGTGTTTGGACATAGATTTGGTAATCAAAGGGGGAATGGTATGATTCTAATTGATTCATATTTGGAAATTACGTTATTACATCCTTATTGTTTTTGAAAATGGGGTTTTAAATGGATTTCAATTTTTTTAAATGAGTGTATGGTTCCATTTTCAGTGAAGATGATATGAAAACTATGGTTCTTGTTTAAATGGAAGCTAAAATCATGGAAAAAATCTTTTAAATAGAAAGAGACATGCTATGATGTGATGGTTTAAAACTGTTTAATGTGGAGGTTTGGAAATTCTATTTTTATGACATGTTAAATGGGATAGGTCTTGGTGATGTGTGTTTTAGGTTTGAGGGTCCATTGGGATATTTAAAAATGATGAATATAAAAATGGTTTTTTAAATTTATAAATGAATGGTGGTGCACCAATGATCACAATATGTTAAAATGATTGAGAATGGTGATCCTTGAATTAGGGAATGGATTATGATGTTGGCCATGGAATTCCTCATCCACTGTATATGTGTTATACTAATTCTTGAGGAAATAATGATTTTATATATGGTTTTTGGTATTGTACATGGTGTTCCATATACATGATTTTGGGTGGGCCAAAATAATCCAAGAATAACCCTAATGCATCACAGTTTTCAAAGGATAGATTGATGCTATTAACTCCATAGGTATGGACATAGAGTTATAAATCAGTGATCAGGATGTCGGACACAATGTTACTCACCCTTTTCATATGTTCTAGAATGATTCTCAAAACACCACTATTATTATATATTATATATATGGTAAGTCATAGAATTATAAATCCTCATTTTGAGTACATAGACTGAGGCTATAGAGTATATTATATTAATTTTATTGAGAAGAGAATTCCCTTGGGAAATAATGGTTTTGACCCCAATGGTAAATGTGATAGACTCTGAGAATGGAAGAAGTAGGATTAGTTGATTTAGTTAACTATTAAAAACCAAATTATATAAACACACTAATAATATATTTTTAATGGTGAAACAAGTATATTTTATTGTGTTTTTTATTTAGTAAATTTTTTGATATCTGGACACTTTATTGTACTAACAAGTATTGATATAGATGCAATTGGAGGTTTCCAACTTAGTTGTTCTCACACCCTACTTGGAACACCAGTAGACATTGGCACCTAAAAAACTCTCACATATTTATTAATGGAATAGGTGGGTGTTTGGGACTGTATTTTGTTTTATAAAGTGAGGAGGTATGACTCGGATACTTTTAATTGAATGGAAGGCATGGTTCAAAGATGTTTTAGAATAAATATTTAGTTTATTTTATCATTGGAAGGTTATGTAACCATCCTACTAGGGAGGTTCTATTTTTATAAAATGTTAGTTCATGAATTTACACTATTTTTTTAAAACTTGATCATATTTCATTGTAATTATACTTTCAAAATTCTCAAATGTGTATTACACTTTTTTATTTACTTTGGATTGTGCACTCTGATATGGTGGTATAGTCTCTTCACAGTTCCACCTAAAATCCAAATTTATAGTCAATATAATTTAGAATATTTATAGGAATACTTGAGGTTATGTGGTGAACCTGTTGGAGGAAACATTTTAGTGGTATCTTGGTGGGTACATTACAAAAAATGAAAAAATGGGAACTATTTATTCAATTTAAAATTCATGAAAACCCCTAAGGAAATTTCCGTGTGTATAATAAAATTACTGAGCTAAAAGTAATCATTTAACCGATCATTAAATGATGTAAAATATAAATGTTTTCATAAAATATTTATAATAATGAATAATGGAATAAATGGATTAACATTAAAACTATTGTTTAACATTTAGAAGGTAAAAAATATTCAATTAAATAATATATAAAATGTTTTACATTACGAATCAAAATATTTCCATTAAAATTCATTTAAATCACACTGAAAACGTGTGGGAAACATATCAGAATTTAATTTGATCATGGAATCACCTAACTAGATAATTACAACATTATCTTATTAGTAAATTATGTATTCCAACTCTTCCACTTCACATGATTAATTAACTTTGTCCACATTATTTTAAGAGTAGCATACATTAGATATCATGATCATATTCCTTGATAAATTGGATGTATTTAATGGAACCAAATAGTAAAAAAGGGATGTACTATTATATAGGGTTTGGTTCACTCTTCCTTACAACATTCATAAAAAATTATCATGTGTCATGTTTTAAAATAAATACATTAATAACATGAACTTTTTAGAAAATATTAATGTTAAAAAATTTAAAAATTATATTATTTAACCCTATTATTGAAAAAAATAATTTTATTAAATTATATTTGTATCATAAAAGAAGTAAAATTTTCATTTCATCCCATATATAAATCAAGATTCAGTAATTTTATAGAAATGTGTAGAAATATCCCTTATTTAAAAATCTTTTTAATAATAAAAATTAACAGAAAAATGTGAAAAAATTTAGTTAAATATTCATGAAAAATTTTATATTAACCCTTATAATGGGGAAATGATATTAATTAATGATAATATATTGATTCTATATTAATTAATAAAAATTATTTTATAGTTTTGTAAAAAAATTCAAAAGTGTATAATTCAAAGAAATTTAAATAAATTACTTAAAAACGTTTTTAAAGAGTCAATGTGAGTGAAAAAATGTATTGTGGAAATATTTTTAAAACATTAATGAATCATTTTACTGTAAACATTAATGTGAGATAATTATTTATATTATGTAATTTTAAAACATGAATTAAAAGAAAATCTATTTCCACTCTAGTAACTTTTGAATAAGAATAAAATTAAAGAAGATAATGTAACACTCTGATATTTTAAGAGTGGAACATAATGTAAAATAAATTATATGAAATTAAACTCCAATGTTAGAATATAATTTAACTCCTTGATAATTTATGATATATTTTATTTTAAATTAAAACAATCTTTTTGATTGCTTATAATAGATGCAACATCAGGTTTAAAAGAAACACAATTCCCTACTAAAATATTATTATAGAATTCATGACCATTGTAACCTACAATTTATGTTTGTGTGTATGAATAATTATTATAAAATTATTAAAATTATTGTTTTCCCTTTATTATAAATAAAATATGAAAATTTTTTAGGAAAATGAAATGTGTTCTAAAAAACATATTATTTTAGTGGATGGTTTAGTCATGATATAGTCACAAAAATTAATTATATTTAAAATTAATTCAATTAATTTGGACATATTGAATTCATTTTTTAATAATAACGTACATATTATCTTGGGGTTTAATTTTTGGATTTTTATAGAAAGGTTTCATTTTTTTATGAATAGATAAAAATACTAGTTTTTCATAGTGTATATTTGTTTATATAATAAAAAATGAAAAAATATATTTATAAATTATTGTAATGTAAAATTTGTTTAAATATATTATAATATTAATAATTTCAGTCATTGGAATCAATTTCATATTGATTTGGGATATTATAACCTTCTTTAAATATGAAACATTTTCATTGGAAACATGCCACTCCATCATGACCATGTGTATAATTTTAAATTGAATTCATCCACATATTTGTATTTAATTTCATAAAATAGACTCCAAATTTTTAATAAACACAATTCATATTATCTTATAAGGTAAAATAAATATTTCACCACAAACAATTGTGAAATCAGTACAAATCAATAACCAGTGTTAATGTAAAAATTGTTTTACTTAGGAATTGAACTCAGAATATTTTGGTTAAAAAGACCTAAAACGTGCCCACAAATCATATAATAATACTACTTCATGATAATGACACCTTTCAATAAATTTAACGAGGAAAAAATATTTGTGAACATTATTATTTTTAATAATTCCAAGTGTGTCATCTCACCATCTTATAAAAGAACATAATTTCCTTCTATTATTTAAAACTATAAAGTGCTCTAGATTGACCAAAACCCTCCAAATATATGAAAATAATCTTTATACAATAGATATATCATTTTGTTTTCCAAAAATACCGGTCATAGGGCCCTTAATAGGATAACCAAAGGTGGTCTCTTTTGGGGATGTTAATTATTTTTAAGAAGTACAATTTTATATTTATTATTTATTCTCCATAAATTATTTTATAAAATATAAAATATAACATAACCCATATATTACATAAAATTATATTTTTCTATTTGAATTTAATTATATTTATCCATATCATTAATAAAAAAATTTGAAAAAAATATCGATCGTTGGTTTGGAGAACTCCGGCCTTGCGAACCGATGAAACTCGTTTTCCATAAATAGAACTCGCGACTATATATATTGATTGATTTATTATATATATAATATTTATTACACTATTAAAATTATTGAATTCTAATATCATAAATACCTTTTTACATTCCAGGGTATTTAAAATATGATAATAGTGCTCACGTGTAAAAACAAATACCACCTAATATCATTTATATAGTGTATATACAACCGCTTTTAAATTTATTATCATGAATATTGTTTAATTATTAGTATTTTGTGATTCAAATTTAATTAATTATTTTATTATGGATTTTACTTTCAAATTACCATGTGGTATAAAAATTTATAATTCAATTTATTTACATTGGGTTATCTAAATTCTTCATTGACATTGATATTTGAAGTTTATGCATATAATAACTATTAATTGTCTAGTTTTTATTTTTATTCGTTTTATTTGGATTTATATTTAACAAAAAAACACCTTTAATTTATTAATTCAAACCTCCATGTTGTAAACATTGTGAGGCTTTCTATCACTGTATCATTTAATTCGATATTGTAACACCCCAAGATTTCATAGTGTGTTATTTCTTCAAAATAATTCAATAACTTGCACTACACGCAACACCGAGTTCAAGCGCACCATGACTTACCAAAAAATCTGTTCAAAAGAGGTTATGAATAGTATTAACTAAATTTTAAACTTTATATAATCCTTATAATTTTATAATCCATATTATGAGTTTCTTATACATAATGTAAGAACAAATTCATATTCAGTATTGCACTTTTACCAACTTTTAATAGTGAACCCTTTTTAAATCCAATATTTTAAACTTTTATATATTCAATTTGACTAAATAAATTTAATTTTTAGAGTGGGGACATCAAAAAATTTACAATGAAACATCCCAAGCTTCCACGGTACGCTTTCCTTTGAATAATATCTTAGCGTGTGTTGTACGCTACTTCGAGTTCTAACACACACCACAACCAATCAAACTAGTCACTTTGAATAGTCATACCTACTTTTTGAATTTTATAAATTTTATCTCTCAAAATGGACTTCATTTTTGTATTCGGTGTATTGAATTTAGCCTAAGGTGAAATTTTGGAACTTTTCCGATAACATTTATATTTTGATGAATACTGAAAATTACTAAATTTTAATTAAAAACAACTTTTTTAATCGAAATAATTTATATTGATAAATTATGAATTTGAGTGGTTTTAAAGTGTATTTAGAATATATTTTTACCATTTAATACAATGTTGTTCATTGTACATAATTTCGCAATTAAACCATACATAAAACAGTGTCAATCTTTTGATAGTTATTATCTCTTAAAAACACGCTATTTGTTTTGACGACGATAATTAATTTTTAAATTAATTAATGCAACTGATATGTTTTGAATTTGGTAAAATAGACATCATTTTTGAATTCATAATATAAAATATAGCTTAAGCCTAATTTTTTGGTATTTTTCGGGAAACTTTCATTTTTTGATGAATAGTGAAACCACTAAGGGGTAGTTAAAAGAAGTGAATTTTTCATAAAACTTAATTTTACCGCTTCTGTGAGTGGAATTTCGAAAATCTGAAAGACACTGTTAATATCAAGGAGTAAAATGTGGTTCAATGAGATGAAAATAACTTTTGGTGAATAGTAACTTTTTACTTTTATTTACCACGGTTAAAATTAAATAAGGTAATTAAGGGTAAAAATGATATTAATATTACCCTAACACATGTCCTAATTCTATTAGACAAGTGTATCTCAACCAAAAAGAACCTTAGGAATAAAATATTATCATTTACGTCCACTTGGATTAGATTAAGAAATTTATTATTATTTAATTCAAGGAAGAGTTAAAATAGTTAAAATCAAAGTGTATTTACTAAAACATTTTTAATATCGGGTTACACATAAGATAAATTCGATTATAAATATTCATTAGAGATCTAAAACGATTTCCTTCATAATTATATTTTACTTATAATTTTTAGACATTAAATAATTTAATTTATTTATGACCTAATGATGATGCAATAATTACCATAATAGTGATGAATTAAAATAATTGATATTATAAATACCCCAATAAACATAATTTGAGACTTTTTATGAATTACACTAATTTTATAGGTTAATATTACATGTTATGAATGATTTAATTAACTTTTTAAGATGCAATCATTCTGTTATGATTTTCACAAAAATCAATTTTCCAAATAGTGTCAAAATTGACATAAAAGAGTTTTTAAAATAAAGATTATATAATTAATTGATATTAAATTCCTCAAAATCTAAGGTTTGACAAAGAGACATGTATCATTATAGGTGTATCATTAATGGACCACTTGGGGGTCTCTTGGAAGTATATAGTACGTTTATTAACTATATAATATAAAAATACAAAGTGACATGGTAAGTGTCAAACTAAGTAACTAAGAGTTAAAGCCCAAAGATAAGGTTAATATAATGACACAAACCTGTATAAATTCTATTTGTTAAGTTTTTTTCGACCCATCCCCACATTAAACTATTAATAATACACTTTGGTGCCATTAGAAACCGAATATGAATTTATTATAAAATAATATTTGTAGCTTTTCCAAAGGTCCCCCTCACCCTTCTTATAAAAGGGCACCCCCCCTTCTCATTAATTCACACCTTCAAAACCATTTGGCTCCACCAAACTCAGCCCAAATACTCTCTAAAATTTCCTCAATTCATCCTAGAGGCATTCCTTTAGTCAAAAAGCCAACCTAAGGATCCCTGTTGATCAAATGAAAAGGAAGAACCCGAAGAAGATGTAATGATTTCACCACCACTTTTCAAGTTCCTTTCTTCTTCCACTTCTTCTTTCTTTGTTATTCCCATTCTAAAATATTGAATATAGAATATCATATTTACTTTAATGTTATTATAATTATGTTACAACCATATTCAGTATTCTATTCATCCTTTGAATAACATGTCACCATACGTGCGTACGTACGACTTACCGTCTCCACGTCGTGGTGTAATTGTTATTCAATAAATTATTATTTGGATGAGTATAATAATGATGTGTAATTCATGTAAATAATAATTATAACATGATAATGATTCTGTATATATGATATACCATCCAATTATATATTATTTTAATATCAAAAGAATGATATTGTTGCTCGTGCGTACGTACGGACTACCGTCTCCATGAACGTGATGAGATTTATTCTCCATCGTATCCATTCAAGTATAGTTATCATTTTATGATTTAAAAATAATTTTTAAGGACTTGATATCATTTTTTATGTAAATAAGATACAACCTATCCATGAAAAACATGGATTACATAACAAAACATATAAAATAAAATGAGTAAGTTAACACCCAAAATGATGATAATTCTAAGATATTATTAACAAAGAAATGTTAAAAGATCATATATGATATCATATTAATGTATATGATTCTTGTATAATTTAATAAAAATTATTTCACCATTATAAAGGAAGTTAACCTACCCTCAACCACGAAAAAATACAAGGTAAGGGTTATTTCACAATATCTTCATTATCCGAGGTTTTTTATACGTAATTATCTACTGGGACCTGTTTATCATCCACATCCATGTTTATTGAAAGTGTATTTCAAAACATTCTTACTATTTTACAGAATATGGGATAAAGTCATTTATACCCTTATTTGACTTTTTATAATATGTTTATAAATGAACTTTTCTGCCATTTCCCAAACAAGGTCCTTTTTAACCTTTTCGACAGAATTAAGGTAATAATGTCTATTTTTAACTTATACAGAGGGTGTGGCTATTTTCTGCCGGTATAAAATTTTTGAAGCTTCCCTTACATGCTTATAAGGTTATTTTCAGAGTAAATGTTTTATTTTAAAATTATTTGACTTTTAAATGATTTAAAAATGAATATTTTATGATTTTTTGAAAGGTACTCTTTATTAAAATCACAATATTAAATGTTTTAAAGATTTATCTTTCTGAATATTTTCAATTAATGTCCATGTTTTCAAATGATTTTAAGGATTTATGTTAATGGACATGAATTTTTTGAAATGATATTTCTTTTCAAAAGTTTTGAAGTGGTATGGGACACTTTGATTAAAAAATCTCTTTTAAATTACTTCCTTAATAAATGTGTGACTTTTAAATGATTTCAAAAATAGAGATATTTCTCTCAAATTGTTTTTATTTACTCTATTTCAACATCCTTTGCTGGATTTTATGTTTATTTGAATTTGATTTATTATGATACAAAACATCCATATTGTTTTGATGTTTTTGTGATGTGTTTGACTGTGGATGTGTTATTTTTATACCATTCGTGTTTTATGGATGAAGTATTTACATTTTGTATGATAGTTTTAATATGAATGTTTATGTTATGTTTAATCCTTTTCATATGGGAATGCATTGGACTTAATATGTGACAGGTGGAGCCCGCTATAGATCCTCGATGCATCGATAGGTCTCATGAGACAAACAAGTGTCTTGGAACAAGGACTTGGCAAAATCTTATTTGTAGTCTTGGAACGAGGCCTTGGCTGTGTGGTTATGATAGTCTGGAATTATGCCTTCCATTATTATAAAAGTTGTTATTGATATTACATGTGATTATTTGATTAGTATAATATCCATGTGAATATGTAAATGGAATTATTTCATTTTATTTTTGAGATACTATATTGAAGTTCAAGTTTAAAAAGCTTTTGTTTTAGTTATATATTTCCTTAAATGTTCATTCTTATTTTTGAAAGTTTCCGCTATATTGTTATCCTTACTAGGCATTTGAGATCACCCCTTTTCGATGTTTTATTTTTCCGAGGATATGAAGAAATAAATTATGAAGGACCTGCAGGGATATTATGAGGGGATAAGAGTGTAGACTATGGAGACTATGTTGTTGTAATTTTCATTTTTATGATGTAATGTAAAACTTTATGAATATATCTAGTGTTTCCAAGGCTACTAAACTAATTGGTCTTTTGAGATTTAATTTTTCTTGTGATCATGTGAATGTTATGTAATAATGCACTGACTCCGGGTAACTAGGGTCGGGGCGTTACAGTTGGTATCAGAAGAAGTTTAGTACAATCCTTGGAAGCTAGATTTAGATAAACTCTAATTAGAGCACATAGACCTAAGATGTAATTTGAGGATTATTATAGAAGAACATCCTAGAATTTTGGTATTGTAGAGATTTTGTGAGTTTTCCGAGCTATACATCCATGTTTGGATACGAGCAGGTAGATGCAGCTCTGGCACAGATGTACCTTGGGTTAAAAACTGAAAACACCACTTTGGGATAGACTCGAATGGGAACTGGTGCACGACAACGGGCCTTGCTGCACTCTTGGTTACGACACTCCTGGGGGATATGCTTAGTATAACTCTGATTTTATTTACAAATCATTATGAAGGGTTTATGAGTATATACTTTCTCAAAGAAATTTTTTTATGATTTTGGATTATATCCATAAATAGTTCAATTTATGTTAAGTGTTTTACAAGTATGAAATTATATATTTTGATTCATATATTGATCTATTTTATGACATTGTTTAGAAATGGCGCCCAGTAGAAGGAATGAGAACTCCAACAATGCACATGATCCAAATTGAAAGAAGGATCATATATTTCATGGTATTAAGTCAGAATTTATAAGAGAAATAGTCTCTCATGTATTATCATCATATGAAGAAATAATATCATGTGTTGATAAGATAAGTAAAGAGTTTACTGAGTCCTTTGTCTTTGAAGGGATGCAAGAGAAAAAAAGGATAGAAGAGAGAAAGATGGATAAAGGGAAGGGGGAAAAGAATAATTTTCCCTTATGTGATAACTGTGGGAAGAAACACCCTAGAACTTTCCTGAAAGGAATGAGAGTTTGTTATAAGTGTGGAGGAAAGGGGCACAAAGTACATGACTGAAAGGGTATGAAAATGGTTTCAAATGTACAATGCTTAATTTTCAAGGAGTTTGGACACTACGCGAACCTATGTCCCAGTCATCAGACTATGCCACAAATGATGTTATTGGATAATAATCAAGTTATGATACTACCACAGATGAAGATGAATGATTAGAGTTCATATGTTGATTATGTCATTTGAGTGTTGTATCAAAAATATACTTGTTATGATAATTATGGATTATATAAGGATTGTACTGTAGTACTATTTATTTAAGGACTTGAGATTGTATGGAACAAAGAAAAATGACTCAATAGCAGGTTACTTTTTTTGAAAATATATGGTTGAGAGAAAGATAAACCATAATATAGTTCTGATACTGAGGTATTGATTTTAGAATTATACGTGATTGATTTGGATAAATTATATTGGACATTCTTGACTACCTTGAAACTGATTGATGATATGTATATTCCATCATTGTTGGGGTTTACAAATTTTTTGGATTGAAGAAGTATATCAATTATTCTTTAAGGAATAAGGGATCATGAATGTAATCAATAAGGTTTTATGATAATTCAGGATGTTGCAGTGTTTTAGAAGAATACATGATGAAGGTGATCACATGTTATTACGCGGAAAAAAGGATCTTCATTGTGTTTACCTTCCTTATAAATATTGGACTGAAGTATTTTGGATAGTTCTAGTTTGGATTATTTTGGATTGCCATAAAAGGAAAACCCGGAGGTCGGGCGGCAACCCGTCGCGTCCGGCAGGGCCGCGGGACTTGAACCCACAACCGAAGCGCGACAAGGGTGTATCACCTACCACTGACCCATGTGATGTCCTAGATTGAATAATGTCATTTTTAATGGTTCTACTAGATGAATTATAAATTCATTTTTTAACCCTATACGAATAGGATAAATAGAATATTATTTTAAAGTTCTATTATATTTTAGCGTGAAATATGAGTTTGGGGTAGAACTTAGTTAAAGGATGAGACTCTACTTGTAAAGTATATATTTTTCTTCTTCTCTTATTCAATGATGAAATTAATTCTTATACTTTTGTTAATGGATCTTATAACAATAAAATGTGTTATCCTAATACTATACGTTTTGTTGAACCGATGATATTTTAAATTAGCATAGATTGATGAATTTAAGGCCCTCAATTTTACACTTTTTTGTGATTGATGACCTCAATCACTACCTATAAATATTTACGTTTTCCCTCCAATTATATGTCTCAAATTGCTACCAATGTTCTCCGAATAGAGATCATAATATGGTGGTGACCCTTTCATTTCTCTTTTCCTTTTATTAAGACTAAATTTTATTAACCCAATTTCCAATGTGGGTTTTCCCAAAAAGATATATTCAATACTCAACCTTTTGTTTTTGAAGAAAAATTTCAAATTGCGAGTACGCAATTTATTGAAGGCGAGGAGAATGTGACACCCTAAGATTTCATAGTGTGTTATTTCTTCAAAATAATTCAATAACTTACACTACACGCAACACCGAGTTCAAGCGCACCTTGACTCACCTAAAAAGCCATTAAAAAGAGGTTATAAATAGTATTAAATAAATTTTAAACATTATATAATCCTTATAATTTTAGAATCCATATTATGAGTTTCTTAGACATAATGTAAGAACAAATTCATATTTAGTATTGCACTTTTAGCAACTTGTAATAGTGAACCCTTTTTAAATCCAATATTTTAAACTTTTATATATTCAATTTGACTATATAAATTTACTTTTTAGAATGGGGACATCAAAAAATTTACAATGAAACATTCCAAGCATCCACGATACGCTTTCCATTGAATAATACAGTAGCATGTGTTATACCCAACATCGAGTTCTAACACACACCACAACAAATCAAACTAGCCGTTATGAATAATAATACATACTTTTTGAAATTTTATAAATTTTATCTCACAAAATGGAATAATTTTTTGTATTCGGAATATCGAATTTAGCCTAAGGTGAAATTTTGGAACTTTTCGGATAACATTTATATTTTGATGAATATTGAAAATTACTAAATTTTAATTAAAAACAACTTTTATAATAAAAATAATTTATATTGATAAATTATGAATTTGAGTGGTTTTAATGTATATTTAGTGTATATTATTACCATTTAATACAATGTTGGTCATTGTACATAATTTCGCAATTAAACCGGACAAAAACGAGTGTCAATCTTTTGATAGTTATTATCTCTTAAAAACACGCTATTTGTTTTGACGACGGGAATTAATTTTTAAAATAATTAATGCAACTGATATGTTTTGAATTTGGTAAAATTTAAATCATTTTTGTATTCATTATATCAAATATATCTTAAGCCTAATTGTTTGCATTTTTCTGGAAACTTTCATTTTTTGATGAATAGTGAAACCACTAAGTGGTAGTTAAAAAAACTGAATTTTTCATAAAACATAATTTTACCGCTTCTGTGCATGGAATTTTAAAAATCTGAGAAACACGGTTAATATCAAGGAGTAAAATGTGGTTCAATGAGATCAAGATAATTTTTTGTGAATAGTAACTTTTTACATTTATTTACCACGATTAAAATTAAAAAGGGTAATTATGGGTAAAATGATATTAATATTACCCTAACACATGTACTAATTCTATTGAACAACTGTATCTCGACCAAATACAACCTTATGAATTAAATATTATCATTTAGGTCCACATGGAATAGATTAGGACATTTATTATTATTTAATTCAAAGAAGAGTTAAAATAGTTAAAATCAAAGTTTATTTACTAAACCTTTTTTAATATAGGGTTACACATAAGATAAATTCGATTATAAATATTCATTAGAAATATAAGAATATTTCTACATAATGATATTTTATTAATAATTTTTAGACATTAAAAAATTTAATTTATTTATGACCCAATGATGATACAGTAATTACCATAATAGTGAAAAATTACAATAATTGATATTATAAATACCACAATAAATATAATTTGAGACTTTTTGTGAATTAAACTGATTTTATAGGATACTATGACATGTTAGGAATGATTTAATTAAATTTGGACGAAGTAATCATTCTCTTATGATTTTCACAAAAATCAGTTTTCCAAATAGTGTCAAAATTGACAAAAAAGAGTTTTTAAAATGAAAATTATATTATTAATTGATATTAAATTCCTAAAAATATAAGGTTCAGCCAAGAGACTTATATAATTATATTTTTATCATTAATGGACCACTTGGGGGGTCTCTTGGAGGTATATAGTAAATTATTAACTATATAATATAAAAATACAAAGAGACATGGTAAGTGTCAAACAAATTAACTAAGAGTTAAAACTAAAGGACAAGGTTAATATAATGACCCAAACCTGTCTAATTCTATCGGTTGAGTTTTTTGCGACCCATAACCACCATAACCTTTAAATAATCCACGTTGGAGTCATTAGAAACCAAATATGAATTTATTATACAATAATATTTCTTGCTTTTCCAAAGGTGCCCCTCACCCCAATTATAAAAGGGCACTCCCCCTTCTCATTAATTCACACCTTCAAAGCCATTTGGCTCGGCCAAAATATGCCCAAATACTCTCTCAACTTCCTTCAATTCATCCTAGTGGCATTCCATTATTCAGAAATCCAACCTAAGGAGCCCTTTTATTCAAATAAAAAAGGAGAACCCGAAGAAGAGGTAATGATTTCACCACCCTTTTTCAAGTTCCATTCTTCTTCCACTTCTTCTTTCTTTGTTATTCCCATTATAAAATATTGAATCCATTATCTCCTATACACTGTAATGTTATTATAAATATGTTACAACCATATTCAGTATTCTATCCATCCTTTGAATAACATTTCACCATACGTGCGTACGTACGGCTTACCGTCGCCACGTCGTGGTGTAATTGTTATTCAATAAATTATTATTTGGATGGGTATAATAATGACGTGTAATTCATGTAAATAATAAATATAACATGATAATGATTTTTTATATATTATATACCATCCAATTATATATTATTTTAATATCAAAAGAATGATATTATTGCTCGTGCGTACGTACGGACTACCGTCTCCACGAACCTGATGAGATTCATTCTCCATCGAATCCATTCAAGTATAATTATCATTTTATGATTTAAAAATAATTTTTTAGGACTTGATATCATTCTGGATATGAATAATATACAACCTATCCGTGAAAAACATGGATTACATAACAAAACATACAAAAGAAAATGAGTAAGTTAACACCCAAAACAACGATAATTCTAAGATATTATTAACAAAACAATGTTACAAGATCATATATGATATCATATTAATGAATATGATTCTTGTATAATTTAATAACAATTATTTCACCATTATACAGGAGGTTAACCTACCCTTAACCAAGGAAAAGTACAAGGTAAGGGTTATTTTACAATATCTTCATTATCTGAGGTTGTTTATACGTAATTATCTCCTGGGACCTCTTTATCACCCACATCCATGTTTCTTGAATGTTTATTTCAAAATATTCTTACTATTTTACAGAATATGAGATAAAGTCATTTATACCTTTGTTTGGATTTTTATAAGATGTTTATAATGGAATCCTTCCATCATTGTTCAAACAAGGTCCTTTTTAACCTTTTCGACATAATTAAGGTAAGAATGTCTTTTTTTAACTTATACAGCGGGTGCGGCTATTTTCCACCGTTATAAAATTTTCAAAGCTTCCCTTACAAGCTTATAAGGATATTTTCATATTAAATGTTGTATTTTATAATTATTTTACTTTTTAATTATTTCAAAATGAATATTTTATGATTTTCTAAAAGGTACTCTTTAACAAAATCAGAATTTTAAATGTTTTAATGATTTATCTTTCTAAATATTTTTAATTAATGTCCATGTTTTCAAATGATTTTAAGTATTTATTTATATGGACATGAATGTTTCAAAATGATATTTATTTTCAAAAGTTTCGAAGTGGTACGAGACACTGATTAAAAAATCTCTTTTAAATTACTTCCTTAATAAATGTGTGACTTTTAAATGATTTCAAAAAAAGAGATATTTCTCTCAAATAGTTTTGATTTCATCTATTTAAACATACTTTGATGGATTTTAAGTTTATTTGAAGTTGATTTATAATGATTCAAAACTTCCATATTGTTTTTATGTTTTTGTGATGTATTTGACTGTGGATGTGTTATTTTCATACCATTCGTGGTTTATCGATGATGTATTTAAATTTCATATGCTTGTTTTAATAAGAATGTTTATGTTATGTTTAAAGATTTTCATATTGGAATGCATTGGACTTAATATGTGACGGGTGGAGCCCGCTATAGCTCCTCGATGCATCAGTAGGTCTCATGAGACAAACTAGTGTCTTGGCACAAGGCCTTCGAAAAATCTTATTTTTAGTCTTGGCACGAGGCGTTGGCTATGTGGTTATGATAGTCTGGCATTGTGCATTCCATTATTATGAAAGTGGTTATTGATATTGCATGTGATTATTCAATTAGTATAATATCCATGTGAATAAGTAAATGGAATTATTTCATTTTATTTTTGCCATACTATGTTGAAGTTCTAGTTTAAAAGGCTTTTGTTTTAGTTATACATTGCCTTAAATGTTTATTATTATTTATGAAAGTTTCCCCTATATTGTTATCCTTACTGGGCATTTGAGCTCACCCCTTTTCTAAGTTTTATTTTTCCCAGGATGTGAAGAAGTAAATTATGAATGACCTACAGGGATAGTATGATGGGATAAGAGTCTATACTTTGGAGACTATGTTGTTTTAGTTTTCATTTTTATGATGTAATGTAAAACTTTATGAATATATCTAGTGTTTCCAAGGCTTCTAAACTAATCGGTCTTTTGAGATTTGATCTTTCTTGTGATCATGCCAATGTTATGTAATAATGCACCGACTCTGGGTAACAGGGGTCGGGGTGTTACAGTTGGTTTCAGAGGAAGTTTAGTACAAACCTTAGAAGCTAGAATTAGATAAACTCTGATTAGAGCACATAGAACTAAGATGGACTTTGAGGATTAGTATAGAATAAATTCCTTGAAATTTTGGTATTGTAGATATTTTTTGAGTTTTCCGAGCAATACATCAATGTCTGGATACGAGCAGGTAGAGGCGGCTCTGGCATAGATGTACATAGGGTTAAAACCCAAAAACACCACTTTGAGCTAGACTCGAACGGGAACTGGTGCACGAAAACGGGCCTTGCTGCACTCTTGGATACAACAATCCCGGGGGATATGCTTAGGATAACTCCCATTTTATTTACAAATCATTATGAAGGGTTTATTTGTATATACTTCTTCAAAGAAAACATTTTTATGATTTTTGATTATATCCATAAATAGTTCAATTTATGTTAAGTGTTTTACAAGTATGGAATTATGTATTTTGATTCATAAACAGATCTAGTTTATGACCTTGTTTAGAAATGGCGCCCAGTAGAAGGAATGATAACTCCAAAAATGCACATGATTCGATGAGAAAAAAGGATCATATCTTTCATAGTCTTAAGCCAGAATTTATGAGACAAATAGTCTCCCTTGTATTATCATCATATGAAGAAATAATATCATGTGTTGATAAGATAAGTAAATAGTTTACTGAGTCCTATGGCTTTGAAGGGAAGAAAGAGAAGAAAAGGATAGAAGAGAGAAATATGGATAATGGGAAGAGGGAAAAGAAGAATTTTCCCATATGTGATAACTGTGGAAAAAAACACCCTGGAACTTGCCTGAAAGGAATGGGAGTTTGTTATAAGTGTGGAGGAAAGGGGCACGAAGTACGTGACTACAAGGGTAATAAAATGGTTTCAAATGTACAATGATTCATTTTCAAGGAGTTTGGACACTACGCAAACCTATGTCCCAGTCATCAGACTATTCCGCAAATGATGCTATTGGTTAATAATCAATTTATCATATTACCACAGATGAAGATGAATGATTAAAGTTCTTATGTTGATTATGTCATTTGAGTGTTGTATAAACAATGTACTTGTTATAATAATTATGGAGCATATAAGGATTTTACTACAGTACTGTTTCATTAAGCACTTGAGATTGTATAGAACTTCAAAACGTGACTCAATAGCAGGTTAATGTTTTGGAAAATATGTGGTTGAGAGAAAGATAAACCATAATATGGTTCTGATACCAAGGTTGTGATTTTACAATAATACATGATTGATTTGGATAAATAATATTGGATATTCTTGACTACCTTGAAACTGATTAACGATTGGTATATTCCATCATTGTTGGATTTTAAAACATTTTTGGATTGAAGGAGTATATCAATTATTCATTAAGGAATAAGGGATCATGAATGTAATCAATAGGTTTTATGGTAATTTAGGATGTTGCTGTGTTTAGAAGAATACATGATGAAGGTGATCACATGTTATTACACGGAAAAATGGATCTTCATTGTGTTTACCTTCCTTATAAATTTTGGACTGAAGTATTTTGGATAGTTCTAGTTTGGATTATTTTGGATTGCTATAAAAGGACAACTTGGAGGTCGGGCGGCAACCCGTCGCGTCCGGTAAGGCCGCGAGACTTGAACCCACAACCGAAGGGCGAGAAGGGTGTATCACCTACCACTGACCCACGTGATGTCCTGGATTGAAATATTTCATTTTTTTAATGGTTCAGCTAGATGAATTATAAATTCATTTTTTTAACCCTATACGAATAGGATAAATAGAATATTATTTTTAAGTTCTATTATCTTTTAGAGTGAAATATGAGTTTGTGGTAGAACTTAGTCAAAGGATGAGACTCTACATTTCAAGTATATATTTTTTTCTTCTCTTATTCAATGAAGAAATTTATTCTTATACTTTTGTGAAGGGATCTTAAAACAAAAAAATGTGTTATCCTAATACCATATGTTTTTCTGTACCGATGGTATTTTAAATCATCATAGATTGATGAATTTAAGGCCCTCAATTTTATACTTGTTTGTGATTGATGACCTCAAACACTACATATAAATATTTAAATTTTTCCTCTAATTATACGACTCTAATTGCTACCATTGTTTTCTGAATAGAGATCATGATTTTGTGGTGACCCTTTCATTTCTCTTTTCCTCTTATTAAGACTAAATTTTATTAACCCAGTTTCCGATGTGGGTTTTCCCACAAAGATATTTTCTATATTCATCCTCTTATTTTCAAATAACAATTTCAAATTGCGAGGACGCAATTTATTGAAGGAGGGGAGAATGTAACACCCCAAGATTTCATAGTGTGTTATTTCTTCAAAATAATTCAATAACTTGCACTACACACAACACCGAGTTCAAGCGCACCATGACATACCAAAAAATCCGTTCAAAAGAGGTTATGAATAGTATTAACTAAATTTTAAACTTTATATAATCCTTATAATTTTAGAATCCATATTATGATTTTCTTAGACATAATGTAAGAACAAATTCATATTCAGTATTTCACTTTTACCAACTTATTATAGTGAACCCTCTTTAAATCCAATATTTTAAACTTTTATATATTCAATTTGACTAAATAAATTTACTTTTTAGAATGGGGAAATCATAAAATTTTCAATGAAACATCCCAAGCTTCCACGATACGCTTTCCTTTGAATAAAATAGTAGCGTGTGTTGTACGCAACTTCGAGTTCTAACACACACCACAACCAATCAAGCTAGCCGTTATAAATAGTAATACCTAATTTTTGAAATTTTATAAATGTTATCTCTCAAAATGGAATTCATTTTAGTATTCGGAGTATCGAATTTATCCTAAGGTGAAATTTTGAAACTTTTCGGATACCATTTATATTTTGACGAATAGTGAAAATTACTAAATTTTAATTAAAAACAACTTTTTTAATCGAAATAATTTATATTTATAAATTATGAATTTGAGTGGTTTAAAAGTATATTTAGAATATATTTTTACCATTTAATATAATTTTGGTCATTATACATAATTTCTCAATTAAACCGAACATAAACGAGTGTCAATATTTTGATAGTTATTATCTTATAAAAACATGCTATTTGTTTTTATGATGGGAATTAATTTTTAAATTAATTAATGCAACTAATATGTTTTTAATTTGGTAAAATAGATATCATTTTTGAATTCATAATATCAATTATATCTTAAGCCTAATTTTTGGTATTTTTCTGGAAACATTCATTTTTTGATGAATAGTGAAACAACTAAGTGGTAGTTAAAAAAACTGAATTTTTCATAAGACTAAATTTTACCACTTCTGTGAGTGAAATTTCAAAAATCCGAGAGACACGGTTAATATCAAGGAGTAAAATGTGGTTCAGTGAGATGAAAATAATTTTTGGTGAATAGTAACATTTTACTTTTATTTAATACGGTTCAAAGTAAATAGGGTAATTAAGGGTAAAAATGATATTAATATTACCCTAAAACATGTCCTAATTCTATTGGAAAAGTTTATCTCAACCAGAAACAATCTTAGGAATAAAATATTATCATTTAGGTCTACCTAGATTAGATAAGGACATTTATTATTATTTAATTCAAAGAAGAGTTAAAAGAGTTAAAATGAAAGTTTATTTACTAAAACATTTTTAATACCGTGTTACAAATAAGATAAATTCGATTATAAATATTCATTAGAAATATAAAAAAATTTCCTACATAATGATATTTTATTTATAATTTTTAGACATTAAATAATTTAATTTATTTATGACCCAATGATGATGCAGTAATTACCATAATAGTGAACAATTAAAATAACTGATATTATAAATACCACAATAAATATAATTTGAGACATTTTAGGAATTAAACTAATTTTTTAGGTTAATATGACATGTTAGGAATTATTTAATAATATTTTTTCTAAGTAATAATTCTATTATGATTTTCACAAAAATAAATTTTCCCAATAGTGTCAAAATTGACATAAATGAGTTTTTAAAATAAATATTATATTATTAATTGATATTAAATTCATATAAATCTAAGGTTCAGCCAAGAGACTTATATAATTATAGGTGTATCCTTAATTGACCACTTGGGGGTCTCTTGGAGGTATATAGTATGTTTATTAACTATATAATATAAAAATACAAAGTGACATGGTAAGTGTCAAACTAATTAACTAAGAGTTAAAACTAAAAGATAAGGTTAATATAATGACCCAAACCTATCTAAATTATATTGGTTGAGTTTTTTTCGACTCATATCCACCTTAACCTCTAAATAATCCACTTTGGATCCATTAGAAACCGAATATGAATTTATTATAAAAAAATATTTCTAGCTTTTCCAAAGGTACCCCTCACCCCTCTTATAAAATGGCACTACCCCTTATCATTAATTCACACCTTCAAAGCCATTTGGCTCGGCCAAACTCTGCCCAAATACTCTCTCAACTTCCCTCACTTCATCTTAAAGGCATTCCTCTAGTCCTAAAGAAAACCTAAGGATCCCTTTTGATCAAATCAATAGGAAGAACCCGAAGAAGAGGTAATGATTTCACCACCCTTTTTCAAGTTCCTTTCTTCTTCCACTTCTTCTTTCTTTGTTATTCCCATTCTAAAATAATGAATCCAATATCTCCTATATACTATAATGTTATTATATATATTTTACAACAATATTCAGTATTCTATCCATCCTTTTAATAACATGTCACCCTACGTGCGTACGTACGGCTTAGCATCTCCATGTCGTAGTGTAATTGTTATTCAATAAATTATTATTTGGATAGGTATAATAATGATCTGTAATTCATTTAAATAATAAATATAACATGATAATTATTCTTTATATATTATATAACATCCAATTATATATTATTTTAATATCAAATGAATGATATTGTCGCTCGTGCGTACGTACGGACTACCGTCTCCACGAACGCGATGAGATTCATTCTCCATCTTATCCATTCAAGTATAATTATCATTTGATCATTTAAAAATAATTTTTAAGGACTTTATATCATTCTGGATATGAATAAGATACAACCTATCCCTGAAAAACATGGATTACATAACAATACATATAAAATAAAATGAGTAAGTGGACACCTGAAACGACGATAATTCTAAGATATTATTAACAAAGCAATGTTAAAAGATCTTATATGATATCATATTAAGGTATATGATTGTTTTATAATTTAGTAACAATTATTTCACTATTATACATGAGGTTAACCTACCCTCAACCAGGGAAAAGTACAAGGTAAGGGTTATTTGACAATCGCTTCATTATCCAAGGTTGTTTATACGTAATTATCTACTGTGACATCTTTATCATCCACATCCATGTTTCTTGAAAGTGTATTTCAAAACATTCTTAAAATTTTACAGAATATGGGATAAAGTCATTTATACCCTTGTTTGACTTTTTATAAGATGTTTATAAAGGAATATTTCCATCGTTTTCCAAACAAGGTCCTTTTTAACCTTTTCGACAGAATTGAGGTAAGAATGTCTTTTTTTAACTTATACGACGGGTGCGACGATTTTCCGTCGTAATAAAATTTTCAAAGCTTCCCTTAAAAGCTTATAAAGATATTTTCAGAGTAAATGTTTTATTTTATAATTATGTGACTCTTAAATGATTTCAAAATGAATATTTTAAGATTTTCTGAAAGGTACTCTTTATCAAAATCAGAATTTTAAATGTTTTAAAGACTTATCTTTCTAAATCTATTTAATTAATGTCCATGTTTTCAAATGATTTTCAGGATTTATTTATATGGACATGAATTTTTGTAAATGATATTTCTTTTCAAAAGTTTCGAAGTGGTATGGGACACTTTGATTCAAAAATATCTTTTAAATTACTTCCTTAATAAATGTGTGACTTTTAAATGATTTCAAAAAAAGAGATATTTCTCTCAAATAGTTTGGATTTAATCTATTTCAACATCCTTTGATGGATTTAAAATTTATTTTTAGTTGATTTATTATGATACAAAACATACATATTGTTTTGATGTTTTTTTGATGTGTTTGACTGTGGATGTGTTATTTTTATACAATTCTTGGTTTATGGATGAAGTATTTACATTTCGTATGCTAGTTTTAATATGAATGTTTATGTTATGTTTAAAACTTTTCATATGGGAATGCATTGGACTTAATATGTGACGGGTGGAGCCCACTATAGCTCCTCGATGCATCGGTAGGTCTCATGAGACAAACTAGTGTCTTGGCACAAGGCCTTGGAAAAATCTTATTTGTAGTATTGACACGAGGCGTTGGCTATGTGGTTATGATAGTCTGGAATTATGCATTCCATTATTATGAAAGTGGTTATTGATATTGCATGTGATTATTAGATTAGTAGAATACCCATGTGAATAAGTAAATGACATTATTTCATTTTACTTTTGCCATACTATGTTGAAGTTCAAGTTTAAAAGGCTTTTCTTTTAGTTATACATTGCATTAAATGTTTATTCTTTTTTATAAAGTTTCCTCTATATTGTTATCCTTACTGGGCATTTGAGATCACCCCTTTTAAATGTTTTATTTTTCCCAGGATGTGAGGAAGTAAATTTTGAATGACCTGCATGGATAGTATGAGGGGATAAGAGTGTAGACTATGAAGACTATGTCATTGTAGTTTTCATTTTTATGATGTAATGTAAAACTTTTTGAATATATCTAGTGTTTCCAAGGCTACTAAACTAATCGGTCTTCTGATATTTGATCTTTCTTGTGATCATGCCAATGTTACGTAATAATGCACCGACTCTGGGTAACTAGGGTCGGGGCGTTACAGTTGGTATCAGAGGAAGTATAGTACAAACCTTGGAAGCTAGATTTAGATAAACTCTGATTAGAGCACATAGACCTAAGATGGACTTTGAAGATTAGTATAGAATAACATCCTAGAATTTTGGTAGTTTAGAGATTTTGTGAGTTTTCCGAGCAATACATCCTGGTCTGGATAAGAGAAGTTAGAGGCGGCTCTAGCACAGATGTACCTAGGGTTAAAACCCAAAAACACCGCTTTGATCTAGACTCGAATGGGAACTGGTGCACAACAACGGGCCTTGCTTCACTCTTGGTTACGACACTCTCGGGGGCTATGCTTAGGATAACTCTCATTTTCTTTACAAATCATTATGAAGGTTTTATGAGTATATACATCCTCAAAGAAAACATTTTTATGATTATGGATTATATCAATAAATAGTTCGATTTATGTTAAGTATTTTACAAGTATGGAATTATGTATTTTTATTCATAAACTGATCTTGTTAATGAGATTGTTTAGAAATGGCGCCTAGTAGAAGGAATAAAAACTCCAGAAATGCACATGATCCAAAGAGAAAGAAGGATTATATCTTTCATGGTCTTAATACAGAATTTATAAGAGAAATAGTCTCCCATTTATTATCATAATATGAATAAATAATATCATGTGTTGATAAGATATGTAAAGAGTTTACTGAGTCCTATGGCTTTGATGGGAAGAAAGAGAAGTAAAGGATGTAAGAGAGAAAGATGGATAAAGGGAAGAGGGAAAAGAAGAATTTTCCCATATGTGATAAGTGTGGGAAGAATCACCCTGGAACTTGACTAAAAGTAATGGGAGTTTTTTATAAGTGTGGAGGAAAAGGGCACAAAGTACATGAATGAAAGGTTAATAAAATGTTTTCAAATGTACAATACTTCATTTGCAAGGAGATTGTACACTACGCGAACCTATGTCCCAGTCATCAAACTATGCCACAAATGATACTATTGGATAATAATCAAGTTATGATACTACCACATATGAAGATGAATTATTAGAGTTCTTATGTTGATTATGTCATTTGAGTGTTGTATCAACAATGTAATTTTTATAAAAATTATGGAGTATATAAGGATTGTATGGTAGTACTATTTCATTAAGGACTTGAGATTGTATGGAACAAAGAAAAGTGACTCAATATCAGGTTAAATTTTTGAAAAATATATGGTTGAGAGAAAGATAAACGATAATATGGTTCTGATACCGAGGTAGTGATTTTACAATAATACATGATTGATTTGGATAAATTATATTGTATATTCTTGACTACATTGAAACTGATTAATGATTTGTATATTCCATCATTGTTGGGGTTTAAAACATTTTTGGATTGAAGGATTATATCTATTATTCTTTAAGGAATAAGAGATCATGAATGTAATCAATAAAGTTTTATGGTAATTCAGGATGTTGCAGTGTTTTAGAAGAAAACATGATGAAGGTGATCACATGTTATTACGCGGAAAAAAGGATCTTCATTGTGTTTACCTTACTTACAAATTTTGGACTGAAGTATTTTGGATAGTTCAAGTTTGGATTATTTTGGTTTGTCATAAAAGGACAACCCAGAGGCCGGGCGGCAACCCGTCACGTTCGGCAAGGCCGTGAGACTTGAAGCCACAACCGAAGGGCGACTAGGGTGTATCAACTACCACTGGCCCACGTTATATCCTGGATTTAATAATGTCATTTTTTTAATGGTTCTTCTAGATGAATTATAAATTCATTTTTTTAACCCTATACGAATAGGATAAATAGAATATTATTTTTATGTTCTATTATCTATTATAGTGAAAGATGAGTTTAGGGTAGAACTTAGTTAAAGGATGAGACTCTACTTGTCTAGTATATATTTTTCTTTTTCTCTTATTCAATGATGAAATTAATTCTTATACTTTAGTGAAGGGATCTTAGAACAATAAAATTTGTTATCCTAATACCATATGTTTTGCTGAACCGATGGTATTTTAAATCGGCCTAGATTGATGAATTTAAGGCCCTCAATTTTACACTTGATTGTGATTGATGACCTCAATCACTACATATAAATATTTAAGTTTTTCCTCAAATTATATGTCTCTAATTGCTACCAATGTTCTTCGAATAGAGATCATAATTTGGTGGCGACCCTTTCATTTCTCTTTTCCTCTTATTAAGACTAAATTTTATTAACCCAATTTCCGATGTGGGTTTTCCCACAAAGATATTTTCTATATTCAACCTTTTATTTTTGTAGAACAATATCAAATTGCGAGTACACAATTTATTGAAGGATGGGAGAATGTAACACCCCAAGATTTCATAGTGTGTTATTTCTTCAAAATAATTCAATAACTTGCACTACACGTAACACCGAGTTCAAGCGCACCATGACTTACCAAACAAATCGTTCAAAAGAGGCTATGAATAGTGTTAACTAAATATTAAACTTTATATAATCCTTATAATTTTAGAATCCATATTATTAGTTTCTTAGACATAATGTAAGAACAAATTCATATTCAGTATTGCACTATTACCAACTTTTAATAGTGAACCCTTTTTAAATCCAATATTTTAAACTTTTATATATTCACTTAGACTAAATAAATTTACTTTTTAGAATGGGTACATAAAAAAATTTACAATGAAACATCCCAAGCTTCCACGGTACACTTTCCATTGAATAATATAGTAGCGTGTGTTGTACCCAACTACGAGTTCTAGCACACACCACAACCAATCAAACTAGCCGTTATGAATAGTAATACCTACTTTTTGAAATTTTATAAATTTTATCTCTCAAAATGAACTTCATTTTGGTATTCGGAGTATCGAATTTAGCATAAGGTGAAATTTTGGAACTTTTCGGATAACATTTATATTTTGATGAATAGTGAAAATTACTAAATTTTAATTAAAAACAACCTTTTTAATCGAAATAATTTATATTGATAGATTATGAATTTGAGTGGTTTTAAAGTATATTTAGAATATATTTTTACCATTTAATACAGTGTTGGTCATTGTACATAATTTTGAAATTAAACCAGACATAAATGATTGTAAATCTTTTGATAATTATTATCTCTTAAAAACACGCTATTTGTTTTGATGACGAGAATTCATTTTTAAATTAATTAATGAAACTGATATTTCTGGAATTTTGTAAAATAGACATCATTTTTAAATTCATAATTTCAAATATAGCTTAAGCCTAATTTTTGTTATTTTTCTGGAAACTTCATTTTTTGATGAATAGTGAAACAACTAAGTGGTAGTTAAAAAAACTGAATTTTTCATAAAACAAAATTTTACCGCTTCTGTGAGTGGAATTTATAAAATCCAAGAGACACAGTTGATATCAAGGAGTAAAATATGGTTCAATGAGATGAAAATAATTTTTGGTGAACATTAACTTTTTACTTTTATTTACCACAGTGAAAAGTAAATAGGGTAATTAAGGGTAAAAATGATATTAATATTACCCTAACACATGTCCTAATTCTATTGACAAGTTTGACTCAACAAAAAACAGTCTTAGGAATAAAATATTATCATTTAGGTCCACTTGGATTAGATTAGGACATTTATTATTATTTAATTCAAAGAAGAGCTAAAAGAGTTAAAATCAAAATTTATTTACTAAAACATTTTTAATATAGGGTTACAAATAATATAAATTAGATTAAAAATATTCATTATAAATATAAAAATATTTCATATATAATGATATTTTATTTATAATTTTTAGACATTAAATAATTTAATTTATTTATGACCCAATGATGATGCAGTAATTACCATAATAGTGAAAAATTAAAATAATTGATCGTATAAATACCCCAATAAATATAATTTGAGACTTTTTATGAATTACACTAATATTCTAGGTTAATATTACATGTTAAGAATGATTTAATTAACTTTTTTCTAAGTAATCATTCTGTTATGAGTTTCACAAAAATAAAATTTCCAAATAGTGTCAAAATTGACATAAAGAAGTTTTTATAATAAATATTATTTTATTAATTGATATTAAATTCCTAAAAATCTAAGGTTCATCCAAGAGACTTATTTTAGGATACTTTTATCATTAATGGACCACTTGGGGGTCTCTTGGAGGTATATAATATGATTATTAACTATATAATATAAAAATACAACGTGACATGATAAGTGTCAAACTAATTAACTAAGAGTTAAAATTAAAAGATAAGGTTAAAATAATGACCCAAATCTATCTAAATTCTACTGGTTGAGTTGTTTTCAACCCATATCCACCTTAAATTTTAAATAATCCACTTTTGAGCAACTAGAAACTGAATATAAATTTATTATAAAATAATATTTCTAGCTTTTCCAAAGGTGCCCCTCACCCCTCTTATAAAAGAGCACTCCCCCTTCTCATTAATTCGCACCATCAGAGCCATTTGGCTCAGCCACACTCTGCCCAAATACTCTCTCAACTTCTCTACCTTCATCCTAAATTCATTCCATTAGTCATAAACCAACCTAATGAGCCCATTTGATCAAATCAAAAGGAAGAACCCGAAGAAGAGGTAAGGATTTCACCACCCTTTTTCAAGTTCCTTTCTTCTTCCACATCTTCTTTCTTTGTTATTCCCATTATAAAATATTTAATCCAATATCTCATATATACTGTAATGTTTTTATAAATATTGTACAACCATATTTTGTATTCTATCCATCTTTTGAATAACATGTCACCATACGTGTGTACGTACGGATTACCATCTCCACGTCGTGGTGTAATTGTTATTCAGTAAATAATTATTTGGATGGGTATAATAGTGATGTGTAATTCATGTAAATAATAAATGAAACATGATAATTATTCTGTATATATGATATACCAACCAATTATATATTATTTTAATATAAAAAAAATGATATTGTCACTCGTGCACACCTACGGACAACCGTATCCACGAACGTGATGAGATTCATTCTCCATCGTATCCATTCAATTATAATTATCATTTGATGATTTAAAAATAAAGTTTAAGGACTTGATATCATTCTGGATATGAATAATATACAACCTAGCCATGACAAACATGGATTACATAACAAAACATATAAAAGAAAATGAGTAAGTTAACACCTGAAACGACGATAATTCTAAGATATTATTAACAAAGAAATGTTAAAAGATCATATATTATATCATATTAAGGTATATGATTGTTGTATAATTTAATAACACTTATTTCACCATTATACATGAGGTTAACCTACCCCCAATCAAGGAAAATTACAAGGTAAGGGTTATTTCCCAATCTCTTCATTATCCGAGGTTGTTTATACGTAATTATCTACTGGGACCTCTTTATCATCCACATCCATGTTTCTTGAAAGTGTATTTCAAGACATTCTTACTATTTTACAGAATATGGGATAAAGTCATTTATACCGTTGTTTTAATTTTTATAAGATGTTTATAAAGGAATATTTCTGTCGTTTTCCAAACAAGGTCCTTTTTAACCTTTTTGACAGAATGAAGGTAAGAATGACTTTTTTTAACTTATATGTTAGGTGCGACTATTTTTCACTATTAAATTTTTTTTGAATCTTACCTTACAAGATTATAAAGATATTTTCAGAGTAAATGGTTTATTTTATAATTATGTGACTTTTAAATGATTTCAAAATGAATATTTTAAGATTTTCTAAAAGGTACTCTTTTTCATAATCAGAATTTTAGATGTTTTAAAGATTTATCTTCCTAAATCTTTTTAATTAATGTCCATGATTTCAAATGATTTTAAGTATTTATTTATATGGACTTGAATGTTTTGAAATGATATTTCTTTTCAAAAGTTTCTAAGTGGTATGGGACACTATGATTCAAAAATCTCTTTTAAATTACTTCCTTAATAAATGTGTGACTTTTAAATGATTTCAAAAAAAGAGATATTTCTCTCAAATAGTTTTGATTTCATCTATTTCAACATCCTTTGATGGATTTTAAGTTTATTTGAAGTTGATTTATTATTATACAAAACTTTCATATTGTTTTGAAATTTTTGTGATGTGTTTGACTGTGGATGTGTTATTTTTATACCATTCGTGGTTTATGGATGAAGTATTTACATTTCGTGTGCTAGTTTTAATAAGAATTTTTATGTTATGTTTAAACCTTTTCATATGGGAATGAATTAGAAATAATATGTGATGGGTGGAGCCCGTTATATCTCCTCGATGCATCAGTATGTCTAATGAGACAAACTAGTGTCTTGGCCCAAGGCCTTGTCAAAATCTTATTTGTAGTCTTGGCACGAGGCCCTGGCTATGTGGTTATGATAGTTTGCTATGATGAATTCCATTATTATGAAAGTGGTTATTGATATTTCATGTGATTATTCAATTATTAGAATATCCATGTGAATAATTAAATGGAATTATTTCATTTTATTTTGGCCATACTATGTTGAAGTTCAAGATTAAAAGGATTTTGTTTTAGTTATACATTGCCTTAAATGTTTATTCTTATTTATGAAAGTTTCCCCTATATTGTTATCCTTAATGGGAATTTGAGCTCCCCTTTTCTATGTTTTATTTTTCCCAGGAAGTGAAGAAGTAAATTATGAATGACATGCAGGGATAGTGTGAGGAGAAAAGAGTTTAGACTATAGAGACTATGTTGTTGTAGTTTTCATTTTTATGATATAATGTAAAACATTATGAATATATCTAGTGTTTCCAAGGATACTAAAGTAATCGGTCTTTCGAGATTTGATATTTCTTGTGATCATGCCAATGTTATGTAATAATGCACCGACTCTGGGAAACTGGGGTCGGGGCGTTACAGTTGGTATCAGAGGGTGTTTAGTACAAACCTTGGAAGATAGATTTAGATAAACTCTGATTAGAGCTCATAGACCTAAGATGGACTTTGAGGATTAGTATCTAAGAACTTCATAAAATTTTGGTATTGTAGAGATTTTGTGAGTTTTCCGAGCAATACATCCCTATCTGGATACGAGCAAGTAGAGGCGGCTCTGGCACATATGTACCTAGGGTTAAAACCCAAAAACACCGCTTTGATCTAGACTCGAACGAGAACTGGTGCATGACAATAGTCCTTGATGCACTCTTGGTTACGACACTCTCGGGGGATATGCTTAGGATAACTCTCATTTTATTTACAAATCATTATGAAGGGTTTATGAGTATATACATTCTCAAAGAAAACATTTTTATGATTATGGATTATATCCATAAATAGTTCAATTTATGTTAAGTGTTTTACAAGTATGGAATTTTGTATTATGAATCATAAAATAATCTAGTTGATGACATTGTTTAGAAATGGTGCCCAATAGATGGAAGGAGAACTCCAGCAATGCACATGATCTAAAGATAAAGAAGGATCATATATTTCATGGTCTTAAGCCAGAATTTATAAAAGAAATAATCTCCCATGTATTATCATCATATGAATAAATAATATCATGTGTTGATAAGATAAGTAAAGAGTTTACTGAGTCCTATGGCTTTGAAGGGAAGCAAGAGAATAAAGGGATGGAAGAGAGAAAGATGGATAAAGTGAAGAGGGAAAAGAAGAATTTTCCCATATGTGATAACTATGGGAAGAATCAACCTGGAACATTCCTGAAAGGAATGAGAGTTTTTTATAAGTGCGGAGGAAAAGGACACAAAGTACATGACAGCAAGGGTAAGAAAATGGTTTCAAATGTACAATGCTTCATTTTCAAGAAGTTTGGACACTACGCGAACCTATGTCCCAGTCATAAGATTATGCTGCAAATGATACTATTGGATAACAATCATGTTATGATACTACCACAGATGAAGATGAATGATTAGAGTTCTTATGTTGATTATGTCATTTGAGTGTTGTATCAACAATGTACTTGTTATAATAATTATGGTGTATATAAGGATTGTACTACAGTACTATTTCATTAAGGACTTGAGATTGTATGGAACAAAGAAATGTGACTCAATAGCAAGTTAAATTTTTGAAAAATATATGGTTGAGAGAAAGATAAACCATAATATGGTTCTGATTCTGAGGTAGTGATTTTACAATAATACATGATTGATTTGGATAAATTATATTGGATATTATTGAATACCGTGAAACTGATTAATGATTTGTATATTCCATCATTTTTGGGGTTTACAACATTTTTGGATTGAAGGAGTATATCAATTATTCTTTATGGAATAAAGGATCATGAATGTAATCAATAAGGTTTTAAGGTAATTCAGGATGTTTCAGTGTTTTAGAAGAATACATTATGAAGGTGATCACATGTAATTACGCAGAAAAAAGGATCTTCATTGTGTTTTCCTTCCTTATAAATTTTGGACTGAAGTATTTTGGATAGTTCTAGTTTGGATTATTTTGGATTTCCATAAAAGGACAATCCAGAGGTCGGGCGACAACCCGTCGCGTCCGGCAAGGCGGCGTGACTTGAACCCACAACCGAAGGGCGACAAGGGTGTATCACCTACCATTGACCCACGTGATGTCCTGGATTGAATAATGTCATTTTTAATGGTTCCTCTAGATAAATTATAAGTTCATTTTTTAACACTATATGAATAGGATAATTAGAATATTATTTTTAAGTTCTATTATCTTTTAGAGTGAAAGATGATTTTGGTGTAGAACAAAGTTGAAGGATGAGAATTTTCTTATCAAGTATATGTTTTTCTTCTTCTCTTATTCAATGAAGAAATTAATTCTTATACTTTAGTGAAGGGATCTTAAAACAATAAAATGTGTTATCCTAATACCATATGCTTTGCTGAACCGATGGTACTTTAAATGAGCAAAGATTGATGAATTTAAGGCCCTCAATTTTACACTTGTTTGTGATTCATGACCTCAATAACTACCTATAAATATTTATGTTTTTCCTCCAATTATATTTCTCTAATTGCTACCAATGTTCTACAAATAGAGATCATAATTTGGTGGTGACCCTTTCATTTCTCTTTCTCACTAATTATGACTAAATTTTATTAACCCAATTTCCGATGTGGGTTTTCCCACAATGATATTTTCTATATTAAACCTTTTATTTTCAGAGAACAATTTCAAATTGTGAGTATGAAATTTATTGAAGGAGGGGAGAATGTAACACCCCAAGATTTCATAGTGTGTTATTTCTTCAAAATAATTGAATAACATGCACTACACGCAACACCGAGTTCAAGCGCAACATGATTTACCAAAAAAGTCGTTCAAAAGAGGTTATGAATAGTATTAACTAAATTTTAAACTTTATATAATCCTTATAATTTTTGAATCCATATTATGAGTTTCTTAGACATAATTTAAGAACAAATTCATATTCAGTATTGCACTTTTACCAACTTTTAATAGTGAACCCTTATTAAATCCAATATTTTAAACTTTTGTATATTCAATTTGACTAAATAAATTTACTTTTTAGAATGGGGACATCAAAAAATTTACAATGAAACATCCCAAGCTTACACTATACTCTTTCCTTTGAATAATACAGTAGCGTGTGTTGTACGCAACTTCGAGTTCTAACACACACCACAACCAATCAAACTAGCCATTATGAATAGTAATACCTAATTTTTGAATTTTTATAAATTTTATCTCTCAAAATGGACTTCATTTTTGTATTCGGAGTATCAAATTTAGCCTAAGGTGAAATTTTGGAACTTTTCGAATAACATTTATATTTTGATGAATAGTGAAAATTACTAAATTTTAATTAAAAACAACTTTTTTAATCGAAATAATTTATATTAAAAAATTATGAATTTGAGTGTTTTTAAAGTATATTTAGAATATATTTTTACCATTTAATACAATGCTGGTCATTGTACATAATTTCCCAATTAAAGAGGACATAAACGAGTGTCAATCTTTTGATAGTTATTATATCTTAAAACACGCTATTTGTTTTGATGACGAGAATTAATTTTTAAATTAATTATTGCAACTAATATGTTTTGAATTTGGTAAAATATAAATCATTTTTTAATTCATAATATCAAATATAGCTTAAGTCTAATTTTTGGTATTTTTCGGGAAACATTCATTTTTTGATGAATAGTGAAAGAACTAAGTGGTAGTTAAAAAAACTGAATTTTTCATAAAACTAAATTTTACAGCTTCTATGATTGGAATTTCGAAAATCCGAGAGACAAGGTTAATATCAAGGAGTAAAATGTGGTTCAATGAGATGAAAATAATTTCTGGCGAATAGTATCTTTTTACTTTTATTTACCACAGTTAAAAGTAAATAGGGTAATTAAGGGTAAAAATGATATTAATATTACCCTAACACATGTCCTAATTCTATTGGACATGTGTATCTTGACCAAAAACAACCTTAAGAATAAAATATTATCACATAGGTCCACATGGATTAGATTAGGACATTTATTACTTTTTAATTCAAAGTAGAGTTAAAAGAGTTAAAGTCAAAGTTTATTTACTAAAACATTTTTAATATAGGGTTAAAAATAAGATAAATTAGATTATAAATATTCATTAGAAATATAAAAAGATTTACTAAATAATTATATTTTATTTATAATTTTTAGACATTAAAGAATTTAATTTATTTATGACCCAATGATGATGCAGTAATTACCATAATAGTGAAAAATTAAATTAATTGATATTATAAATACCCCAATAAATATAATTTGAGAATTTTTATTAATTAAACTAATTTTCTAGGTTAATATTACATGTTAGGAATGATTTAATTAACTTTATTTTGATTTAATCATTCTTTTATGATTTTCAAAAAAATAAATTCTCCAAATAGTGTCAGAATTGAAATAAAAGAGTTTTTAAAATAAATATTATATTATTAATTGATATTAAATTCCTAAAAATCTACGGTTCAACAAAGAGACTTATATCAGGATAGGTGTATCATTAATGAACCACTTGGGGGTCTCCTGGAGGTATATAATATGTTTATTAACTATATAATATTAAAATAACAAGTGACATGGTAAGTGTCAAACTAATTAACTAAGAGTTAAATCTAAATGATAAGGTTTATATAATGACCCAAACCTGTCTAAATACTATTTGTTGGGTTGTTTTTGACCCATATCCACCTTAAACATTAAATAATCCACTTTGTATCCATTAGAAACCGAATACTAATTTATTATAAAATAATATTTCTATCTTTTCCAAAGGTACCCCTCACCCCTCTTATAAATGGGCACTCCCCCTTCTCATTAATTCACACCTTAAAATCTATTTGTCTCGGCCCTAATCTGCCCAAATACTCTCTCTACTTTCCTCAATTCATCCTAAAGACATTAATTTAGTCAAAAAGCCAACCTAAGTAGCCCTTTTGATCAAATCAAAAGGAAGAACACGAAGAAGAGGTAATGATTTCACCACCCTTTTTCAAGTTCCTTTCTTCTTCCACTTCTTCTTTATTTGTTATTCACATTCTAAAATATTGAATCCAGTATCTCCTATATACTGTAATGCTATTATAAATATGGTACAACAATATTCATTATTCTATCCATCCTTTGAATAACATGTCACCATACGTGCGTATGTACGGCTTACCGTCTCCATGTCGTGGTGTAATTGTTATTTAATAAATTATTATTTGGATGGGTATAATAATGATGTGTAATTCATGTAAATAATAAATATAACAAGATAATTATTATGTATATATGATATACCATCCAATTATATATTATTTTAATATCAATAGAATGATATTGTCGCTTGTGCAGATGTACGGACTACCGTCTCCATGAACACGATGAGATTCATTTTCCATCGTATCCGTTGAAGTATAATTATCATTTGATGATTTAAAAATAATGTTTAAGGACTTGATATCATTCTGGATATGAATAAGATAGAACTTATCCATGAAAAACATGGATTACATAACAAAACATGTAAAATAAAATGAGTAAGTTAACACCTGAAACGACGATAATTCTAAGATATTATTAACAAAGCAATGATAAAAGATCATATATGATATCATATTAATGTATATGATTGTTGTATAATTTAATAACAATTATTTCACCATTATAATGGAGGTTAACCTAACCTCAACCAAGGAAAAGTACAAGGTAAGGGTTATTTCACAATCTCATCATTATCCGAGGTTGTTTATACGTAATTATCTACTGGGACCTCTTTATCATCCTCATCCATGTTTCCTGAAAGTGTATTTCAAAACAATATTACTATTTTACAGAATATGGGATAATGTAATTTATACCCTTGTTTGAATTTTTATAAGATGTTTATAGAGGAATCTTTCCATCATTTTCCAAACAAGGTACGTTTTAACCTTTTTGACAGAATTAAGGTAAGAATGTCCTTTTTTAACTTATACAGCAGGTGCGGCTATTTTCTACCGTTATAAAATTTTCAATGCTTCACTTACAAGCTTATAAAGATATTTTCAGAGTAAATGTTTTATTTTATAATTATGTGACTTTTAAATGATTTCAAAATGAATATTTTATGATTTTCTGAAAGGTACTCTTTATCAAAATTAGAATTTTAAATGTTTTAAAGATTTATCTTTCTAAATATATTTAATTAATGTCCATGTTTTCAAATGATTTTAAGGATTTATTTATAAGGAAATGGAGGTTTTGAAATGATATTTCTTTTCAAAAGTTTCTAAGTGGTATGGGTCAATTTGATTCAAAAATCTCTTTTAAATTACTTCCTTAATAAAAGTGTGACTTTTAAATGATTTCAAAAACATAGATATTTCTCTCAAATAGTTTTGATTTCATCTATTTCAGAATCCTTTGATGTATTTTAAGTTTATTTGAAGTTGATTTATTATGATACAAAACTTCCATATTGTTTTGATGTTTTTGTGATGTGTTTGACTATGGATGTGTTATTTTTATACCATTCTTGGTTTATGGATGAAGTATTTACATTTCATATGGTAGTTTTTATACGCATGTTTATGTTATGTTTAATCCTATTTATATAGGAATGCATTGGACTTAATATGTGATGGGTGGAGCCCGCTATAGCTCCTCGATGCATCAGTAGGTCTCATGAGACAAACTAGTGTCTTGGAACAAGGCCTTGGAAAAATCTTATTTGTAGTCTTGGAATGAGGCCTTGGATATGTGGTTATGCTAGTCTGGAATTATGCATTCCATTATTATAAAAGTGGTTATTGATATAGCATGTTATTATTCAATTAGTAGAATATCTATGTGAATAAGTAAATGGAATTATTTCATTTTATTTTTGCCATACTATGTTGAAGTTCAAGTTTAAAAGGCTTTTGTTTTAGTTATACATTGCCTTAAATGTTTATTCTTATTTATGAAAGTTTCCACTATATTGTTATCCTTACTAAGAATTTGAGCTCACCCCTTTTATATGTTTTATTTTTCCCAGGATTTGAAGAAGTAAATTATGAATGACCTGCAGGGATAGTATGAGGGGATAAGAGTGTAGACTATGGAGACTATGTTGTTGTAGTTTTCATTTTTATGATGTAATGTAAAACTTTATGAATATATCTAGTGTTTCCAAGGCTACTAAACTAATCGGTCTTTCATGATTTCATCTTTCTTGTGATCATGCCATTGTTATGTAATAATGCACCGACTCTGGGTACCTGGGGTCGGGGCGTTACAGTTGGTATCAGAGGAAGTTTAGTACAAACCTTGATTTCTAGATTTAGTTAAACTCTGATTAGAGCACATAGACCTAAGATGGACTTTGATGATTAGTATAGAAGAACTTCCTAGAATTTTGTTATTGTAGAGATTTTGGGAGTTTTCCGAGCAATACATCCCTGTCTGGATACGAACGGGTAGAGGCGACTCTAGCACAGATGTACCTAGGGTTAAAATCCAAAAACACCGCTTTGAGCTAGACTCAAACGGGAAATGGTGCATGGCAACGGGCCTTGCTGCACTCTTGGTTAGGACACTCCCGGGTGATATACTTAGGATAACTCTCATTTTATTTACAAATCATTATGAAGGGGTTATGAGTATATAATTCCTCAAAGAAAACATTTATATAATTATGGATTATATCCATAAATAGTTCAATTTATGTTATGTGTTTTACAATTATATAATTATGTAATTCGATTCATTAACTGATCTAGTTTATGACATTTTTTAGAAATGGAGCCCATTAGAAGGAATGAGAACTCCAGTATTGCACATGATCCAAAGAGAAAGAAGGATCATATCTTTCATGGTCTTATGCCAAAATTTATAAGAGAAATAGTCTCCCATGTATTATCATCATATGAAGAAATAATATCATGTGTTGATAAGATGAGTAAAGAGTTTACTGAGTCCTATGGCTTTGAAGGGAAGAAAGAGAAGAAAAGGATGGAAGAGAGAAAGATGGATAAACGGAAGAGGGAAAAGAAGAATTTTCCCATATGTGATAACTGTGGGAAGAAAAACCCTGGAACTTGCCTGAATGGAATGGTAGTTTGTAATAAGTGTGGAGGAAAAGGGCAAAATTACATGACTGCAAGGGTAAGAAAATGGTTTCAAATGTACAATGCTTCATTTTCAAGGAGTTTGGACACTACGCGAACCTATGTCCCAGTCATCAGACTATGATGAAAATGAAACTATTGGATAATAATCAAGTTATGATACTACCACAGATGAAGATGAATGATTAGAGTTCTTATGTTGATTATGTAATTTGAGAGTTGTATCAACAATGTACTTGTTATAATAATTATGGAGTATATACGGATTGTACTGCAATACTAATTCATTAAGGACTTGAGATTGTATGGAACAAAGAAAAGTGACTGAATAGCAGGTTAAATTTTTGAAAAATATATGGTCGAGAGAATGATAAACCATAATATGGTTCTGATACCGAGGTAGTAATTTACAATAATACATGATTGATTTGGATAAATTATATTGGATATTCTTGACTACCTTGAAACTGATTAATGATTTGTATATTCCATCATAGTTGGGGTTTACAACATTTTTGGATTGAAGGATTATATCTATTATTCTTTAAGGAATAAGGGATCATGAATGTAATCAATAAGGTTTTATGGTAATGCAGGATGTTGCAGTGTTTTAGAAGAATACATGATGAAGGTGATCACATGTAATTACGTGGCAAAAAGGATCTTCCTTGTGTTTACCTTCCTCATAAATTTTGGACTGAATTATTTTGGATAGTTCTAGTTTGGATTATTTTGGATTTCCATAAATGGACAACCCGGAGGTCGGGCGGAAACCCATTGCGTCCGGCAAGGCCGCGAGACTTGAACCCACAACCGAACGACGACAAGGGTGTATCACCTACCACTGACCCACGTGATGTCCTGGATCGAATAATGTCATTTTTTAATGGTTCTGCTAGATGAATTATAAATTCATTTTTTAACCCTATACAAATAGGATAAATAGAATATTGTTTTTAAGTTCTATTATCTTTTAGAGTGAAAGATGAGTTTGTTGTAGAACTTAGTTAAAGGATGAGACTCTAATTTTCAAGTATGTATTTTTCTTCTTCTCTTATTCAATGAAGAAATTAATTCTTATACTTTAGTGAAGGGATATTGAAACAATAAAATGTGTTATACTAATACCATATGTTTTGCTGAACCGATGGTATTTTAAATCAGCATAGATTGATGAATTTATGGCCCTCAATTTTACACTTGTTTGTGGTTGATGACCTCAATCACTACCTATAAATACTAAAGTTTTTCCTCCAATTACATGTCTCTAATTGCTACCAATGTTCTCTGAATAGAGATCATAATTTGGTGGTGACCCTTTCATTTCTATTTCCCTCTTATTAAGACTAAATTTTATTAACCCAATTTCTGATGAGGGTTTTCCCACAAAGATATTTTCTATATTAAACCTTTTATTTTCGAAGAACAATTTCAAATTGAGAGTACGCAATTTATTGAAGGAGGGGAGAATGTAACACCCCATGATTTTATAGTGTGTTATTTTTCAAAATAATTCAATTACTTGCACTACACGCAACACCGAGATCAAGCACACCATGACTTACCAAACAAGCCATTCAAAAGGGGTTATGAATAGTATTAACTAAATTTTAAACTTTATATAATCCTTATAATTTTAGAATCCATATTATGAGTTTCTTAGACATAATGTAAGAACAAATTCATATTCAGTATTGCACTTTTACCAACTTTTAATAGTGAACCCTTTTTAAATCCAATATTTTAAACTTTTATATGTTCAATTTGACTAAATAAATTTACTTTTTAGAATGGGGACATCAAAAAATTTACAATGAAACATCCCAAGCTTCCACGGTATGCTTTCCTTTGAATAATACAGTAGCGTGTGTTGTACGCAACTTCGAGTTCTAACACACACCACAACCAATCAAACTAGCCGTTATGAATAGTAATACCTACTTTTTGAAATTTTATAAATTTTATCTCCCAAAATGGACTTCATTTTTGTATTCGGAGTATCGAATTTATCCTAAGGTGAAATTTTGGAACTTTTCGGATAACATTTATATTTTGATGAATAGTTAAAATTACTATATTTTATTTAAAAACCACTTTTTTAATCGAAATAATTTATATTGATAAATTATAAATTTGAGTGGTTTTAAAGAATATTTAGAATATATTTTTACCATTTAATACAATTTTGGTCATTGTACATAATTTCGCAATTAAACTGGACATAAACGAGTGTCAATCTTTTGATAGTTATTATCTCTTAAAAACACGCTATTTGTTTTGACGACGGGAATTAATATTTAAATTAATTAATGCAACTGATATTTATTGAATTTGGTAAAATAGATATCATTTTTGAATTCATAAAATCAAATATATCTTAAGCATAATTTTTGGTATTTTTTTGGAAACTTTCATTTTTTGATGAATAGTGAAACCACTAAGTGGTAGTTAAAAAAACTGAATTTTTCATAAAACATAATTTTACCGCTTCTGTGAGTGGAATTTCAAAAATCTGAGAGAAACGGTTAATGTCAAGGAGTAAAATGTGGTTCAATGAGATGAAAAATAATTTTTTGTGAATAGTAACTTTTTTACTTTTATTTAACAAGGTTAAAAGTAAATAGGGTAATTAAGGGTAAAAATGATATTAATATTACCCTAACACATGTCCTAATTCTATTGGAAAAGTTTATCTCGACCAGAAACAACCTTAGAAATAAAATATTATCATTTAGGTCTACCTGAATTAGATTAGGACATTTATTATTATTTAATTCAAAGAAGAGTTAAAAGAGTTAAAATCAAAGTTTATTTACTAAAACATTTTTAATATAGTGTTACAAATAAGATAAATTCTATTATAAATATTCATTATAAATCTAAACAAATTTACTACATAATGATATTTTATTTATAATTTTTAGACATTATATAATTTAATTTATTTATGACCCAATGATGATGCAGTAATTACCATAATAGTGAAAAATTAAACTAATTTATATTATAAATACCCCAATAAAAATACTTTGAGACTTTTTATGAATTAAAATAATTTTCTAGGTTAATATGACTTGTTAGAGATGTTTTAATTAACTTTTTTTGAAGTAATAATTCTGTTGTGATATTCACAAAAATCAATTTTCCAAATAGTGTCAAAATTGACATAAAAGAGTTTTGAAAATATATATTATATTATTAAATGATATTAAATTCATAAAAATATAAGGTTCGTCCAAAAGACTTATATCATGATAGGTGTATCATTAATGGACTACTTGGGGGACTCTTGGAGTTATATAGTAAGTTTATTAACTATATAATATAAAAATAAAAAGTGACATGGTAAGTGTCAAACTAATTAACAAAGAGTTAAAACTAAAAGATATGGTTAATATAATGACCCAAACCTGTGTAAATTATATTGGTTGAGTTTTTTTAGACCCATACCCACCTTAAACTTTAAAAATTCCAATTTGGAGCTATTATAAACCCGATATGAATTTATTATAAAATAATATTTCTAGATTTTCCAAAGGCGCCCCTCACCCCTCTTATAAAAGGGAACTCCCCCTTCTCATTAATTCACACATTCAAAGCCATTTGGCTCGGCCAAACTCTACCCAAGTTCTCTCTAAAATTCCCTCACTTCATCTTAGAGGCATTCCTTTGGTCAGAAAACCAACCTAAAGAGCCCTTTTGATCAAATCAAAAGGAAGAACCTGAAGAAGAGGTAATGATTTCACCACCTTTTTTCAAGTTCTTTTCTTCTTCAACTTATTCTTTAATTGTTATTTCCATTATAAAATATTGAATCCAATATATCCTATATATGTTAATGTTATTATAATTATGGTACAACCATATTCAGTATTATATCCATCCTTTGAATAACATGTCACCATACGTGCGTAAGTACGGCTTACCGTCTCCACGTCGTGGTGTAATTATTATTCAATAAATTATTATTTGGATGGGTATAATAATGATGTGTAATTCATGTAAATAATAAATATAACATGATAATTATTCTGTATATATGATAAACCATCCAATTATATATTATTTTAATATCAAAAGAATGATATTGTCACTCGTGCGTACGTACAGACTACCGTCTCCACGAACGCGATGAGATTTATTCTCCATTGTATCCATTCAAGTATAATTATCATTTGATGATTTAAAAATAATTTTTAAGGACTTGATATCATTTTGGATATGAATAATATACAACATATCCCTGAAAAACATGTATTACATAACAAAACATATAAAAGAAAATGAGTTAGTTAACACCCGAAACGATGATAATTCTAAGATATTATTAACAAATTAATGTTAAAAGATCATATATGCTATCATATTAATGTATATGATTCTTTTATAATTTAATAACAATTATTTCACCATTTTATAGGAGGTTATCCTACCCTCAACCAAGTAAAAGTACAAGGTAAGGTTTATTTTACAATCTCTTCATTATCTAAGGTTGTTTATACGTAATTATCTACTGGGACCTCTTTATCATCCACATCCATGTTTCTTGAAAGTTTATTTCAAAAATTCTTACTATTTTACAGAATATGGGATAAAGTCATTTATACCCTTGTTTGAATTTTTATAAGATGTTTATAAAGGAATATTTCCGTCGTTTTCCAAACAACGTGCTTTTTAACCTTTTCGATAGAATTAAGGTAAGAATGTTTTTTTAACTTATACGGCGGGTGCAGATATTTTCCACCGTTATAAAATTTTTGAAGCTTCCCTTACAATATTATAAGGAAATTTTTAGAGTAAATGTTCTATTTTATAATAATGCGACTTTTAAATGTTTTCAAAATGAATAGTTTAAGATTTTCTGAAAGGTACTCTTTATCAAAATCAAAATTTTAAATGTTTTAAAGATTTATCTTTCTAAATCGTTTTAATTAATTTCCATGTTTCAAATGATTTTAAGGATTTATTTATATGGACATGAATGTTTTGAAATGATATTTCGTTTCAAAACTTTCAAAGTGGTATGGGACACTTTGGTTCAAAAATCTCTTTTAAATTACTTCCTTAATAAATGTGTGACTTTTAAATGATTTAAAAAAAGAGATATTTCTCTCAAATAGTTTTGATTTAATCTATGTCAACATCTTTAATGGATTTTAAGTTTATTTTAAGTTGATTTATTATGATACAAAACATCCATATTGTTTTGAAGTTTTTGTGATGTGTTTGACTGTGGATGTGTTATTTTTATACCATTCATGGTTTATAGATGAAGTATTTACATTTAGTATGCTAGTTTTAATACGAATGTTTATGTTATGTTTAAACCATTTCATATGGGAATGCATTGTACTTAATATGTGATAGGTGGAGCCCACTATAGCTCCTTGATGCATCGATAGGTCTCATGATAAAAACTAGTGTCTTGGCACAAGGACTTAGAAAAATATTATTTGTAGTCTTGGCACGAGGCCTTGGCTATGTGGTTATGATAGTCTGGCATTATGCATTCCGTTATTATGAAAGTGGTTATTGATATTGCATGTGATTATTCGATTAGTAGAATATCCATGTGAATAAGTAAATGTCATTATTTCTTTTTAATTTTTCCATACTATGTTGAAGTTCAAGTTTAAAAGGCTTTTGTTTTAGTTATACATTTCCATAAATGTTTATTCTTATTTATGAAAGTTTCCGCTATATTGTTATCCTTACTGGGAATTTGAGCCCACCCCATTTCTATTTTTTATTTTTCCTAGGATGTGAAGAAGTAAATTATGAATAACCTGTAGGGATAGTATGAGGGGATAAGAGTGTAGAATATGGAGACTATGTTGTTGTAATTTTTATTTTTATGATGTAATGTAAAACATTATGAATATATCTAGTGTTTCCAAGGATACTAAACTAATCGGTCTTTCAAGACTTGATCTTTCTTGTGATCATGCCAATGTTATGTAATAAGGCACCGACTCTGGGTAACTCGGGTCGGGGCGTTACAGAGATTTTTTAGGCTTGAATACCAATATAAAGAACAAATTTGTTTATTTGAAAACAAAAGTATTATATTTCTAATCCTCAGGTTACTCATGATTTTTTCATACAATAGTACCTTTTCCCAATTAATTGGTATTTAAAATTATTGTTACAATGTTTTTAATAAAATATGACTTCCTTTCTCTCTTCTTTTGAAGATCTATTTCCATAATAAATACTTGTTTTAAGAAAATTATTTAAAAAATGTTTTAAATTATTAAAATAATTTATTAAATAATATTTTACCCATTATCTACTTTTTATAAATTATTTTGATCATATTATTCATATCATTTTTCTAATGATGTTCTTTTTATTGTTTTTGATACATTATGAAATTTGTGATTTATAATATTTTACAGTTTTTATGGAATTTCATAAAATAACAACCTCTCATGTATTTGAAGACTCTTATATGTTTTTTAAAAATGATTTTCATGAAGTTTTTCAATTATAATATGGAAGTTTATAGTTTTTATGGGTAATTTTAAATATTAAATGTCTATTTTCTGTATGAATGTTCTAAAGATATTATTATTGAATTTTTGTAAGTCAATGACAATAAAATTTATTTTTAAATTAATTTCATGAAGATATTTTATATTTATACCATCATTCTTTATCCACTATATGGGTTATGATTATTTCAACCAAATATAGTATTAACCTTTAATTCATTTATTCATTCTTATATACGTTCAATTTACCATTAATTATTCACTTTCCTATTCTGATTGAATATTAAATTAACCCTAATTGTACTTAAAAATTATCATGGTTAATCTTATTAATTTAAAAGAATTTCATTCCTACATACTGTATTTTATAATGAATGATATTTTATTGACTGAGGAAATATTGTTAATTCATATTCTATATTCTGTATGGATATTTCAGGGTTCTATTTTTTTTATGAATACGATATATTATTCAATATATGAAGAATGATTTGGAAATATACTAATGGGTGGGATGTAGGTATATATATCCCCTCGATGCATCGGTAGTCTCATGAGATTAATCAATTTTCTAGATTTTTTCAAATGGGTTTATGGTGTATACCTACACATCTATTTTAATGTGTCTTATAAAAGGAATTAATAATATAGGTATCATGATTCCCAGTATCATCTAATAATTTATAATTCATTTCCATAGAAATGTTTTAATTTTTATCGTTGATTATTTCATGATTATATAATCTATGGATATATTTTTATTCGCAGTTTATCTATTTAATGGCATGTGTGTTCAGTTATTTATTGTTCTTTGTTTACTATAAACTATTTATTTATAAAATTAATGTTATTTATTAAAATTACATTGTGTTCAGTTATTTAAATTTCCATGTTCATTATCTCTTATCCATTCCTAATAATCTACTTATATACTAAATGGAATTTTTGTCTCGTAGTTTACCTTTCCATGATGATTATCCATTATTAAATAATTATAGTTAGGTTATTTAAATAGCATGTGTGTTCTATTTTTTTACCTCTGCATATTCATTATTATGTTACTTAAAATTATAGTAAGGTTATTTAAATGTCAATTTTTCCTAGATATTTACCATTCTATATTGATTATGGATTATTGATCCTGATTTATATACTCATTATAACCTATCTTCTACCTAACCCTTATTTTCTAGTTTATTAAATTGTTAATTTGATTCCTTTACTAGGATTTTAGGATGTTTCTTATGGATGATGTGAAATTATATTTTCCCTAGAATAATTTTATTCTCATAATAATTCTTCGTTTTAATTTGTATTTTCAAATGTAATATTAGGGTTAGGTTTGTGTCCAGTTTACCATGTATGTTAATCTATTTGATCATTCGGGATGTCATTCCTTATATATTGTTGCAATATATTATCTGACACAATGAGTCTAGGATAGTATAGTCAGGGTCAGTAATTTTGGTATCATGGTAGTTTTAGTATAAACCTTGGTAAATATATTTCTGAAAACATATATTAGGAAAAATAACACCATTATAGGCATTGAGGATATGTATTGAAGAATATCATAATGTTTTGTAAAGGTTGATATAATTTTTTTCCATAAACATGCATTATTATCTGGATATTACATGTGGACCTAGTTCTAGAATAGATACACCTTGGGGTAATAACATTGAAAATGGTGCATCGAGACCGACTTCATCATTACATTGTCCATGTAAACAGGAAATACTAGGCACCTGGTTTGAAAATCATGGGGGATATTATTTAATAACTAATATTTTATTTTAAATATATTATAAATGATTTGAATATATGATTAAAATGATTGACCTTGGTAAAAAATAACTTGTCTTAGATTGAAAATTATTTTTCAAAATTTATATTTCATATAGATGATTATAGGGGGTTCCATAATGATTATAGGTTCTCAAACATTTTTTCAGTTTGGTTCAAGGGCTGGAACAAATAGAAATCATCTTAAAACTGATAATGAATGAAAATATGGTGACTATGAGAAACCATATAGGATAATTACAAGAGTGAAATATTTTATTGGATTTTCTAATCAGTTATCCCAAAATATTATTGAAAACCTATTCATTAACCAACTAATAGACTCAACAATAAAGTGGGGGATGGAGTTCACTAAGATATAGATTAGAGAAAACAATGAAGAAAATATAAGTCTATTTAGTTCATGAAAAAAATGTTCGAAGATAAACCTATGAAATTGTATCAAAGGAATGGGAAAATGTTTTATGTTTGGAAAATAATGGATTAAACGAATTAATTTTCATGGAAAAATGAATATTATTAGGGAATGAAATAAATTTCATCATATATATCCATTTATAATTTGTTATCTTCTCTGTGGATACCATGTAAATTATTTGAGTCAACAAACACTTCTAAATGTTAACCCATAGAAAAAGGAAGGTCATTTTTCAAAAAAAAAGTGGTTGAAGTACTTAATTTTTTAGATTCAAGAATTTAATTGTTGAATTATTTTAACCAATGTTATTTTAGTTATAATAATCAGGAAAAGTCAATCAATTGTGTTTAATATTTGAAGATTATCTATCTTAATTTACATAATAGTTATTGATAATATCATTTGTTTATGAGTTTAGAGTTCATAAAAAGTTCAATGTCTTTATAACCACATTTTGAAAATTTATGTCATGAGAGTACACCATGAACAATGAATTTTTTTGATAAAAGATAATGAAATTCAACCAATTCATATAGTATAATAAAAAATTATTTGAGGAATAATTCATTTACATTTTTAGACTAAAAATTAATGGTATTTGTAACTAATATTTTTTTTCTTAAATTTTATATTGTATTATTTATGGGTTTTTAAAATCTATGAATATTATAGGAATTATGTTAATATAGTTTTCTAAAACTCACAACACATTACATTTTTTGAAGTCTGTGGGGATTCATCCAAAAACTAAAATATGATAAGTGTTTAACACATACCACTTTCCTACATTATTATTTGGTTAATATTTTATTGTATTCAGTTAAAATATAAGATGAATAAATATTAATAATGAAAAAGTGGGGTTATTGTTGATTTTTAGATATTATTATACTGTTCTAACCACATTGGTTAGGGTCATTTGTTAAATAAAAAATTATTTTCACTATTTTATTAATCTCATTATCCATTATATGTTAATTTTAGAGATTCAAAAATAAAAATTTCACATTTGGATATTCATTTTTTATATTAAGAGATCATGATAAAATTAACCAAAGAATAACCAAATGATTAAATTGTTCTTATGTAATATAAATATATTAAATTTTAATATTTCTATTAATTCATATATATTAAATGATTTCATCCACATTAGGAAAAGTATGTTGAGAAAAAATTGTCATATTACATTTATATCTAAAGAAATAAATGGTATTTTCAATTATCACATCGTTATAATTTTTTGTTTGATTACTTTCTCTTGATCATTTCTGTTCTTGTGATCAATGATTTATACCACACTCCATCATTCTTTACACATTATTATTTCCTCCATATACATATCTTCCCTTCCATATGTTTTCTCTATAATAAAAACATAGTTAATTTTTATTCTAGATGAACCTTTATAATTCACTTACACTATTTTAATAGAAATATTTATTAATCCTTTAATGATGTGTATTTTTTAAAATAATTTTCAAATTTCAAAGTCTCTATTTAAATGTCCATGTTCAAATTTCAAGGATAAAATTTATTAAACTTGCAGAGAATGTAACACCCAATGATTTTAAAATAAGAAAATAATGATCAATAAAATATGTGAATAAAATATATTATAAGATAATGAAACACCTTGACACATAGTGATATACTAATTTTTGAATAAATTCAATACAGCTAATAGCTTGTGATGCATATAACACCTCGTTTCAAAAATCACAATACAATATTAAAATATTATTATATAATATTGTACATTATAAGAAGTATTTTATTATTTTGGTATTTAATGGACATAGTAAATTATGAAATTTATGGTTATAAATTTATTTGAAATAAATATGAATGATTTAAAGAGAAAGAAATATTTTTAGAAAAATTATTTTTCTAATAGATAGTTTACTCTCACAATGTACGAATAATTTAAAATTGATTTTACCACCTTTATAAAATATATTTTACTAATTAAATTTATTTTCAAAATAATCATATGAAATCAATCATAGGGTAACATTTTTTGTGTTTTTCTTGAATGTTTTATTTTTCGACGAATGGTTAAATACAATGATTATTATTAATTTTTTTTATTTAAATAATTCACAAGGATAAATAATATTTTAAATACTTTAAAATAAAATTAGTTAAATTATATTAAAACTTCACTAAATTTTTTATCTTCAATTGACTTCATAGTGATGTTTGATAGTAAAACCCTATATATTTATGATAATTTTGTCATTGGAAACACGCTATTTAATCATGTCTACGAGTATGATTTTAAATTATATTGTACCTATTTTTCTGAATAAATTCAAAAAAATTGATTCCATTTTATTATTAGAAAAATTTATATTATATAATATGATGAACAAATTTTTTTTACCATCGTTAATAGTGAAACAATATAAATTAATTACCATAGATAATGTGAAGACATGTTTACATAGTGTTTAGATAAGAAGATATGAGTTAAAATGACCAAAAACATGTCCAAAACCTGTTTGAGGGATATATTTTGACCTTATAACCTATATGGTTTTAAAATGACCCATTTTTATCCATGTGTTCTAAAAGTGTGCATATAAAATATTCTTATTGAAACATCCTTGTTTCTCCACCCCCATTTATAAATGGCCATACCCTCCCTTCACATCATTACACAAATAAAATTGTATTGACTAGACCCATACCTAAAAAACCTCACTAAAAAATATTTTAAAAATTCCAGATCTTATGGTCATTCAAAAATACCAACCCTAGTATCATTAATAGGAGATCCAAAAGATATTTTGCAAGTCCCATGTTTTCTAACTTGTTTTTCTACATTAATTAATGTATTAAGACTTAAAATACATTGAAACAAGAATGTAAAATTTATTTAGATGTAATTATGATGATTAAATTATATATTTTTATATACTCCTCCATTAAATGGTAAAACAATCAATGATCATATGTTGGTAGGAATGACGCCACACCAAATGATGAAACTAATTTTCCATCAATAGGTCTCACAGTTGTGTATAATTGTGGATTTAATAGTATATATATAATATTTAACATATTATTATACTTATTTCACTATATTATCCATTATATCTTCTCAAATTCTATTTTGTTAAAAAACGATAATGTCACACCGGTGTATGGAAAACCACTTTCTTACGTAGCGATGTGATTGGTTTTTCATTTCTATTTTTCATGGAATGTAATAAGATTAAATTTAATGAATATATGTGTTATATATTAAATTATATTTAATTTTTAAAATTAATATATCACCCAAATTATAATCCTTTCACAAGAAAGCAGAATGATATTATCGATTGTGTGTATATTTGACCTATCGTCTCCATAAAGTAATGTGATTCATTTACCATGTATAGAATTGAAGAATGATTATTAAAATATATATAATGGTCCAATATGATATTGATAACATTAATATTAATTTGGATATTATGGATATATATCTTGTAACAATGATCCAAAACATCCATGACAAAACATTCATGAGAAAAAAAGGAATTTACACCCGAAAAACAAAAATAATAAAATATTATTGACCAAAAACTGGTAAAATGTCATTATAGTATCATATATATAATTATAAATATCTATATTTCCCTATAATTACATAATAAATTTCTTGAAACCATTGTATTGAATGTTAATGTATATTTAACCAAAATTATGCTTGATGTTAAGGACTTCATCGGAATTTCCCTTCATTAAGGCATATTGAAATGTTTTTCCCGTAATTTATTTTATTTGGTGAATATAGTTCATATTTTATATGTAATATCAAGAATAAATAATAATTAATGGTATTTTATGTTTCAATTTGAATTATTTTATTCAATGGAATTTTAATAGAAAACTACCCGATGGTAAAGAATTTTATAATTCAATTTCTTTTCATTTGGATATATTACTTCTTTTTTTTTCTTACATTCAATGATTTTGTGTGTAATTAATTTTTTATAATATGATATATTTAAACTTTTTTTAATAGGTTTAAATTTTATACACATAATAAATTACATGATTAATTATTAATTTAATGATATGATCATTGTGAGGTTTTATTTTACAATCTCGTTTTAATCGGGGCTGTTTATTCTTGAATTATCATTGAAAGAAAATAGTTAGTTATTTTTATTTTCAAACACTTAAATTTACTTATCCTATGGTTATTTTTTTAATATAATAGGGCACTATAGTACTATTTATTTGTTAAAATGATTGAGAAAACATTATTGATAAAATCTGGCTTCTTTTCTCTCTTTAGTAAAAAAAATCCATTTTCTTCGTGAAACTCAGCTTTCATAAAATGACAAAAAAGTGTTAACATTTAAAAATATATTTATTGATTACTAATTTACCAATTATTTAATTTTCACAAATTTTTTTGAATGGAATCTTATTTTCTATTTTTTAACGAGGTAAATTTTACACTTTTTACAACTAGTGAATGGAATATTTTTTTTTTAATTTTGGAGCACGTATAAAATTTTAAGAAAACAAGAATTGTCATTTCTAGGAATAATCCATTTCAAATTTAATTTTTTTAAATATTTTTTGACTAATATTATTGAATTTTTTGTTTTTAATAAGTTATTTTCATACAAAATAGGATATTTCCTCAATAATTTTTTTAGTGATCTTATTGTTGTACATATATTTTTCAATAAATACAACCATGTATTTAACAGATACTCTACTGGGGATATGTTGTATCTATACCACCATTATTATTTTTATTATCGGTTTATCAGTATCTTGAATAAGTATTTCATTGACATTCTCTTCTATAATTCAATTTTGATGTCAATAAATTCCCATTGGAATTTTCACTTCCATACGATCATTGTAAATTGTATTTCAAAAATATTCATATTATTTATTATAAATATGATTATTTCATAAATAATTCAAAATTTCTAAATAAGTTTTTTACATTAAATTTTATTTTTTAAAATGTGAGAATATTGATAATCCATATTATTTATTCAACATATATATTTTTTTATAAGGCTTATTATTAAAAAATTAAATCAATTATTTGACATATGAGGAATGCTTAGGAAATGAAGAAATGGGTGAGGCATGGTTATATATATCCCATCATTTCATCATTATTATCATGAGACAAATCAATTGGATATTATTTATTATATGGGTTTTTTGTGTACACATACACATCAGTTTCAAAATATCATATGAATGGCCTTGATAGTTGAGGTATCGTGATGTGATTCATGACCCCGTCCCGATATGGTGTACCCCTCCTGGGCCAAAAATGTGAGATGAGAGATAATGAACACTGATTCCCACCTTTAGTATGCCCCAGGTTGGAAACTAGCATTGAGAGTATAGTAAACACTCAAATGGGAGGCATTACCCTCTAAGAGAACACATGTGAAACAGAGAGATAATACCGACACCAAACAACTCTAACTCCTAAAAAAATAAAAAAAAACCCAAGTAGGCATATGTAATGTCATGAAAAAAAATACTTCAACTTAGAGGGGAAACTGAAAATACCCAAAAGAAAGTGAAAACAACAGTGACCACAAAACCCAAACAACTCCTACAATCCCAAGCTCATAGAAACCAGCTTGGTCTCCAACATACTCCAAGTGACCTGAAAAATTGTTTATAAATACATAGGGTGAGTATAATAGTATACTCAGTAGGATCCTACCTGAACCCTCTCATGATAAAGTAATGAAATCATGTAAGTGCATAGTAAAAAACAAGTGAAACTAGCTCGTCACCTAAACAGGTATACTATGATCCCAACCTCACCATGGATTCTCTCACTATGTAAAGCATACTATATTATTTAATATAATAAAGAATATCAATGGTACCCCGCTAAAACTTCCACTATATTTTGCCACTTTGTCCTAATGTCACACATCCTAAGCATCTCTCTCCAAAAGAGCATGCCCACAAACACCTGGGTGAAGTACCACATCATGCACCTCACACAAAAAAACCACCAAATTCTTGTAAGAAAAGTAACCAGGTAGTTTCTGGGAGCCACTGAAGCTCACATTATGTGTATCATACATTGTGTATTATACCTCAATCGATTACAGCACACAAACTGAATAAGGATCCTCATGCCATCACAAACTCTACACGTTATTACTATATTTTTCTATAGGAATCTATATCCAGAATATATGTGTGTGAATATCCACAATCCATTACATCCCTCTACCCACATATAAAGTAAAAACTAACTGTTGTTCCTACCACCACATGTAACTACCACTAGAAGAGAGAAGGGCCAAAGGGGGTAGTCATCCATCCATCCTCCCACCAGAATGTTGGGAAAACACCCCCGTGGCTCAGAATCCCGGGGTGTCAGTTTCCCTACCTAATGATGTAGATTAGCATATAGAAACCCAAAAATTAAAATATATACTATAGCTCACAACCACACTATGGGCATAACCTAGACTTAGAATCAACTATAGTTAACATCTCTCGGACTCCCGGCTTCCATTTCTACGACTAGGTATCCTATAAGAAAAAAACCAGTTAAAAATTCTTTATTAAATTTCTTCATTCCCTTTTTATCAGTTTCACTTTACATTAATTAATTATTAATACATTTATTAACCATCAAAAATTTAAATATTATATTTAATTATCATCACACCCAATGTTCATTGTTCCGTCAAATTACAACCTCAACATTGCACCAAAGCTAGATTCAACCCCATAGGTTAAAATTATTTATCCAATTATTTATTTACACCATTACATTCCCATATTCACATAAATTATAGAAAAAACTTCCATGCTACTAAACACAATGTTGCTCAACAAGGTGAGTAGATGAACTACCTATTGACCCCTTACCGCATATAGCAAGAGAGTAGACCCATTCAACCTTGATAATATAAACACAGAAAAAATGTGGCATACCCCATGTGTCTTTGACCCTTTTGGAAGAAGGGTAAGCAAGAATAGATACCCTGAGTAGTGTAGAATGATATGAAGATAAACAAACAATATGAATTAGCATGGATCCACCACTCACATCCAACTCTTTTCATCATCCTGATGTCATCCCTGACACCCACATGCATAAATTGATAAATCTCACCACTCTAGAAATCAACTACTGCCACAACTAGTATGCCTCCCTGCCCCCACATATCACAATAGACATACAAGCTCACATTAAAACACAAGTAGATGAAAAAAACATCATAATAATTGGTCTCTTGGACCATCCACAAGCAATAGGGTAACTCCAAACCCTTCATGGAATTATATTTTAACAAAAGACTAGTTCTTTAATCCATCATGAATTAACCAATTTATTATTTGTAGGTTCCAACTATGAGAATCCTAAACTGTATACTATCACAAATTCATTAAACATACATACAACGTCAACTTGATTAACATCAAATTACAACAACAAAAATTTGATTCATTCACTTGCCTTTTTATCTTTATCCAAACAATTTTCAATTATTTCCAGATTTATGTTCTTTACCAATTTCCATCAAAAAAAAAATCAACACAATGGAAGCATAGATGTAACAATATCTAGAAAAACAAGTATAAATAACCTAGAATCAATATTAATTGATTTATCTAGTGAAAATATTTAATACATATATTATATTGAGATCTAGTGGCTAAATCATTCTAACTCTATAGATGCTTGTAAAAAAAATAGAAGCAAAGAATCCCCTAACTCAAATGGTTATTGATGCTATTTATATAAGAACGAGCCACACATAAGGTTGTGATCTCCTCCCCCGTGAAAACTGTATCCACCCAAGGATTAAGATACCCTCCCACATATTCTAACACCCATGAAATTACAATTAGGAACATTGGGGGAAATTCCATAAGGAATGGAGAAACAGAAGGAGTTGAACCCAAAAGAATAGTGATAGATCATACCTTTTATGGAAGATTGATTAATAGTTCTTATTTGTATCAAAATAGTGTGGAACCAATCCATGGAGGAATGTTTGATTGTGCACTCTTATGAGATGAAATGAAAGGTTTGAGCGTCTCATATCTAAGATTAAGGAAGAATATATATCGTCCCATTAGATGATTTAATGGAGTAATGGTTTAAGATGCTCTATATTTTCCATTCAAATTGGATCGCATTGAACCACATAGTTTGACTATGTAAGATAATCTTGAGACCTAGGGAATTTATTATAGGATTTAAGGAATTTGAATCGGCCTCGGAGTCATTAAAAAATGGGTAAATACATTTTATTTCAAAGGAAATATCAAAGGGGAGAAATAGTGGGAAGCTGGAAACACTATTCATTAACACGAAATTAGGAAAAGGAAATAGGCCAACATTGGAACCTCACCATTCTAGAAACACTATTCATGAACAAAAATTTTTTTGATGGAAACAGGTCACCATTGAAAACTCACTATTCTGGAAATAGTGTTCATGAACTCAAAATTTGGAAAAGGAAAGAGGTTACTGTTGGAACCTCACTGTTCTCGAAACACTATTCACGAACTCAAAATTTTACAAATGAAAGATTTCACTGTTGGAAACTCACCATTCTGGAAAAACTATTCATGAACTCAAAATTTAGAAAAGGAAAGATGTCACTGTTAAAACCTCACAATTCTGGAATCACAGTTCATGAACTCCAAATTTGGAAAAGGAAAGAGGTCACTGTTGGAACATCACCGTTTTGGAAACACTATTTAGGAACTCAAAATTTGGAAAAGGAAGGAGGTCCAAGATGGAACCTCACCATTCTAAAAACACTATTTATGAACTCAAAATTTGGATTTTAAAAGAGGTCACCATTGGAACCTCGCCGTTTTGGAAAAAGTTTCATGAATATAAAATTTGGCAATGCAAATAGGTCACCATTGGAACCTCACTATTCTGGAAACACGGTTCATGAACTCAAAATTTGGAAAAGTAAAAAGGTCATCATTGGAACCTCACCATTCTAGAAAAAATGTTCATGAGATCAAAATTTTTCATAGTAAAGAGGTCACCATTTGAACCTCATAATTCTAGAAACACTGTTTCTGAACTCAAAATATTGAAAAGGGTAGAGGTTATCGTTGTAACTATTCACTAGGCTACCATTGGGACTCTATAACAAATTGGAAATTTGGAAAAGTGTTGGGGATATATCACCTTGTCATCCCAAAACCCCACAAACACCATATTTTTGCAAAGGAATAGACCAAGGAGGTTTGGGCCATTACATCAGATACCTCTCAAAACATTCTCATCCCTGAGAATTCAAAACCAACCTAAAAGTGAATGGAAAATAAGTCTGAAATCCTCCCGTATAAAATACCTCTCAAAAGAGAGCAATAAACAAGAATCATCCAATGAAATCCATCTTATAAAAATGAAAAGGTCTATAACCAAAAAGTGTACATCATTACATGAAAGGAGTTAAACATCAAACAACTTGGGGTATTGAGAAGGTATCTTCCACTCAAGTTCCCTTGTACTCACCTCCATGCCACTGTGTCTACACATTAAATGAACTAAGGGTATATAATAACCCGGCCACACCATCCCCTTGTGGTCTTGGATCTCCAATGTTCGCTCCTAAAAAGTCATATTATCATCGACATCGATCTATCCCCAATCGATGATGTGGGAGTCATCATAAAGATAACAACGGATCTGTGACACATGAAAAACATTGTGTATTCGGCTCATCTTCAAGAGGCAGTGCTACTCATTATGCCACTTCTCTAACATGAGATAACACCTCCAAATTCCCAACCATCAGGTGAGAAAGCTTAATCCCATGACCAAACCTTCACTACCCATTACGGGGACTAACTATCAGGAAAATGGGATCTCTAACATCAATCTCTAAGGGTTACCTCCTTTGATCATTATATGATTTATAACAATCCTGTTCTATATTCATCCTCTCATAAATCATATGAACCATCTAGGTTGTATTGTGCACTACTTTCGGTTTGAGAATTTCTGACTCTATGACCCCAGTCCAACAAAGTGGAGAATGCCAAGGTTGGCCATACAAGCCTTCAAACAGAGCTATACTGATGGTAGGGTGAAAACTATTGTTGTAAAAGAACTCCATAAAGATTAATTGCCTCATCCATGATCCTACAAAATTCAGGATTTAAGAGAATAACATGTCTTCAATAGTCTAGATGGTCTGCTCTATCTGACCATCCGGTAGAGGATGAAAAGCAGTTCTAAGGCATAAATGAGAACCAAATGATTGTTGTAGACCTCTAAAAACCCTAGAGGTAAAATGAGGTTCTCAATTAAAAATGATCAACCATGGAAATCCATGATGTCTCACCACCTATTATAGTTATTTCCTCGACAAAACTTCCATATATCTTAACTCTCGGATTGCTATGATGTGGGATGATTTTGTTAAACGATCCACTACCCCCCAAATAGCGTCATGTCCTCACTGATCTCATGGTGAACCGACAAAAAATTCCATTGAGATGACTTCCCACATCAACTGAGGATCATCTAATGGATGGAGAAGACCACCAGGAACATAGTGTTTGGCCTTCACCTTCTGGAAGACCAAACATCGAGACACAAACACCGCAACTGCACGCTTCAGCCCAGGCCACCAAAACTGGCTCCAAAAGGCTCGATACATATTTTTCCTGCCAGGATGAACTGATAAAGGTGAAAAATGGAACTCTTTGAGAACCATCTCATGCATTTATAAAGGAACAAATATCCTTCAATGATACAACAATAGGCGTTGTTAAACCTCAAACTTTCACAAACCAAGCTGGGTCGCCATCCGACCCGGCACCCGACCCAGTATGTGGAATGGCCCGAAGGGCGTTCCCGATCCCCACGGGATAGAAAAAGTTCCGAAGTATCAAAACTAACACATGGGAACCATTTATCCAAAATAGTATACACAAAACAACTAACAAGATTAATAAACTAAAAATGTAAACAAACATCTAAAAAAGAACTTAAAATAAAAACAGGTTTAAGTCTACAATTCAACTAAAATACCAAAGTGATCAATAAAAAAGATAGTGAACTAAAATTCTAACTTATACCTCCAATAAACATGAGTGGTACGACAAACACAAGCTACAAACACCAACTTGCATGAGAAGACCATCCACAATCCGAATCACAATCTCTGATCATGATTCCTCGACATGGGATACACAAAGAATATGATCTACATACACCTGAAGGTGTATATAGGGTGTGAGCCAAATTTCAAATAGTATTCCACGAAACAAAAAGGTTCTACATATAAAAATTAAATGAAAAATAAATTTGGAGGCTAAATAAATGAAAGGACACCAATGGTTGAACAACTTTAAAGGAATAGTTTATATAAAGAAAACACTTCCAAAGAAAACTACTTAAATGAAAAAAAACACCCTTATAGATATGAAAACCCAAACCTTCAAGAAAACCCAAATGATACACCATATGTCGGCGGCTAGTGTATAGTAGTCCAGGAGCACCAAAAGTGGGAGAGGCCCAATTGGTACTTGCAAAACAATAGGACCATAGAACATCACTTCTCGATGAATAGTAGTGTAAAAAACAAAACTATATATGTTCTAGTGCTGGAGCCACTAGTAGGGAAACACATCCATATCCTAGTTGTCTCCAATCATTATCCAATGTTTAGTTACTTTTGAAATAGCCAAACCAGCTATGTGAAACTGGGCCTGATCCACTTCCTTATCCCTAGCACGCTAGATCTATTCTTCCCACCTTGTACTCATGCTTCCCTTTTTGTGCTAAATATGTTCAAATTTCTCATTTCATGAAAAAATCAAATGAAAAAATAACAGGGTGTTACCTAAACCCAATGCTACACTTGAAAACACAAATAAAAACATATGTAATAGTCCACACACAAAAGACTTTACATAACTCAATTAAACCATTTTTTGCACCATTAATAATTATTTACTAATACATATTAAATTTTGTAAATAGGTTCTTTAAAAAGAGACATGGCATTACTTAACACACCATACTAACCCAACCCTCCTTCATGACCAAACACACCCAATTCTATATCGAGAACACAACCTACACCACCTACATCGAATAATTACCCAACCACAAAATTAAAAGACATTTTCCCGATTAAACAAAACAATAGAAATTTTATAAAAAAAATTCTAGAAGATAAAACAAGACATTAAACACCAATGACCCACCCAAAACCTCTTTTTGGAAAAATATTCATAGGAATGATACACATGATAAACAACCATGAACTTTGCGCTTTTTCATAAAACAAAAAAAAATATATAAAACAGTAGTAGACTGTTCAACGTGGGTTTTCGCAACAACAACCCATTCAACCCACACAACCTCTTCCCCTATGACCAAAAACATGCACAAACATGTTAAAAATACACTTAACACCAATTTCACAACTAAAAAACTAATTTCACATATTAAAAATAGTAATGATAGAAAAAAACAAGTTTCTAATCAATGAACGCACCCACACCACATAAACATACTACCCGAAAAATATAACACATGGAAAACATCATGAAAACTAAATCTGCACCCAAATGAAATAATCAAGAGTATAATAAATTGGATAATAAAGCATGTTAATTTATTAAATAATGTTTAAACATGGAACCACCAACCTTGGTGTAGCAGACTTTAAAAACTGGGTGAGCAAAGACCGTCACATGCCAACCACATATCAAACGAACCCAAAAGAGAACTATACACCCGAAATTGAACCAACAATATAAAAAAATAATACCATAATTAACAACCTAAAAGACATAAAAATGAAATCCCTAACCGAGCATGAATAAAACCCTATAAAAAAATGAGGAAAGGATTACCCGGGTGGTCCGTACATGCGGCAAAGGGAGCGAACGACCACTGCAAGGGTTCGTGAGGCTGTTTGAGAACATTGGAAAGGTGATGGAGGTAAACCGCGAGGAAAAAATCCATCTAAGAAGGGTTGTGTGGCCAAGGGGTTGTGTGTGTAGGATTTTTTATGGAGGTAGGGGTTGACGTACTGCTACCGTCGAGGTGGAGGGCGTCGGTCAGGAGGAATGGGAGGCGACAGCTGGCCGAGGAGGGGTGCACAAGGGTTTCAGGGAGTAGTGGCATGATGAAAGGGTCGATCCGGGGGTCAGGATGATAGCGCATGCATGGAAGGACTACCGAAAGAGGTTGAGGAAGCTGGCGAACCAAAGTTGTCGCAACAGGAAGGTGGGGAGTCGGGCTGTCTTCGTAGCTGATGTAGATAGGCTTCAAACAGGTGGGTGGCACGACAAGAATTGGGAGAGGGGTACTGGCTGGAGGGGATCACGAGGTGATGGAATGAGCGGCAGAAAGTAGTCTGGAAGGGATACTAGTCTGATGTTTGGACCGAGAGTAAGGGCCTGCGGCACGATGACAACTGGGAGGAGAGGCTAGGGGGGGTTGTTGTGCCGAATAGTGGTGTTGTCTAGACCTAGGGGAGAGAAAAAAATCACACAAAATAAAATGAAAATGAAAATAATAATAATAATAATAATTATTATTATAAAATTTATATTAGTAGATTTATAATAATAAAAAAAGGTATTAACATGACATAATATTGACAACAATAATAATCATAGTTAATGGTAATAATTTAAATAATAATAACACGCTTAGAAAAAGAGATAACAATAATAATAATAATGTTCTTAGTTAAAATAACGAGATTAATAATATTAATAATTATATTAATATCCAAACAGATGTAGTAATAATAATCGCGATAACAATAATTGTAATGCTAGTGATAATATTAATAACTTAATAAAATTTATATTCCCAATGCTATAAATAATAACAATAATAATATTCTAAAATAATAATATTATTGTAATCATTAAAATAATTCATTATATTTTACCACACATGTTTACATTTTATCTACATTTTATTATTCATTTAATTCCATTTATCTTCCATAAACACTAGGAAGGGTGTGCGGTGAACCGGGTGAGGTCGCGCGGTGACCCAAGTGAGGCCGCACGGCATCAACCACGGTGTGCTGGACACAATCAAAGCCAAACCATTTGTTTTTAAATAAGAACTCGGAAAATTTTAAGTCGTGTCTCGACCCGAACAACCCAATGAAAAATATAAATAAGAAAATAAACAATTTAAACATGATGGGTGTGACAATTCTTCCTACCAAAGTTCTTTCTGTACCAAGAAATCCACTAGTAAGGCTGAACTCCGAAGAAGCAACTGATACCCATTTAGTGTTAAAAAATGATCCATAAGAAGAGAAAGTTAAAAGAGGAAAATGCATTGTTCTCAAAGAAACCGACTCAAAAGGAAACTTCAGAAACTCATTAAAAGACTTTCTGATTTGTGTCCTCCTCCCACAGAGCTAGAACACCTCCAGTTGATTGATTAAGGAATGGAACTCTTGAACCCACAAAAATTAACCTCATAAGATGAAATAACTCAAGCACCATTGAATGAAACCCATGTCATTTGACTGGACAAGAAAACAATACTAACCACACCCATAGAATAATCTTATCACCTACCACCAAGTCATCTCTAGAAACAATACTAAAAGGCCAACAGGGGAAGTCCCAATGTGGATCCCCACAACTAGAAATGTACCGATGCCCGAGAGGAGACTATAAAACTGACTCGAGGAGGCCCAGCCATGCTCCCCACCGATATGAAAAAGGTCAACACTAGTTCATTCCAGAGACATTCGTGTGACACCCATCGTGGGCCTCCCTACCATTGAAACTGACCTAAGAAATAGTACTTTGAAAATTTTCTAATTGTGACCAAACACCCCACACCACAAGGGGCCGGGAGGGAGGGGCCCGACCACCGGGCGTCAAAACCACAACCTAAGGACAACCAACATCTCCATATCTTTAGATTAAAACTATTCAAATCTTTGACTTATTTACCGAATAGAAACCATAAGGACCACTAAATGTGATTACAACCAGTGGAATTCAACCCCTAGGAATTTAAGGTATGAGATGAACATGCTTCCTCATAGCTATAGGAAACGGAACACACCCAAATCGGTCATTCAGAATGAAACAACCACAGAAAACAATTTAAAAAAATTTCACTCTCAACACCGATGATAGAAATAAAGCGAGGTTCCCATACACTCTCTAGGTTCTTGACCACACCCCTGCTTGACTCTGAGGCCAATGGTTGGAGCCCTAACATTTTAAGCATCTCATTCCTTATAGTCTGGTATTGAAGATTACTAAACTGAGATTCTCTCTTTGGTAATGCACACAACCAAACCGAAATATATACAATGCCAAGAACCACCACATACCCCGACATTAAAATATTCCCTTGAGTCAACATCCACAAAATCAACGGTTTAGAGGATGCACATACATCACCTTTAACATTAACCAATAAACATAAGAAAGAAAGATTCACGAAAAACACTCCCCTTTGAATCAAAAAATATTAGAACTCCCTGAGCGGACACACTCCTATGAAATCAGTGATTCTTGAAGGATCCTACAAAATCCTCCCTTGATTTTCAAAGAGAACTCACACTACAAGACGTCACCAAACATGACCCTCAAGGACAATTAATGTACTACAAACTCCTTTAAGATACTGGTGTAATTCTAAACTGCTTTCACCCTTCCCTGCTAGAATTTATTTCACCATTTCCATGGGGACCTTCAGACTCAATGGTTTTAAACATCCTACCTGACGACTCAGACAACTCAAAGAGACCAAAAATCCATTCTAATCCCCCCACAGTTTTCATCCCACTTTGAGAGGATCCCCTTAGCCGAAAAGGTTTAGGGACAGGTTTAGCACTATCACTAAAAAGGTAGAGTCCTTACTTCAATATACTGGAGGATCGGATAATGGCGAATTGTTCGCGTCCACATTTCAATCACATATTAATGATTTTTGAGGCATATACTAATTAAAAAATAAAACCATGGACCTAATAAAACTGGTCCAATGGTCAATAAATACTGTAAGTGAACACTAAACGTGAAGAGGGAACCACTGCAAGGACTTCATAATGTACTTTTCAAAAGTAACCACTAACCACACGCTTTCACACCATCCTGTAAATAAGAATTCAAAATCAAGACCCAAATTAGTCAAAAACGATTCTTGGCTCAAAACTCCTCACATAAAATACATCCCAAAACACAAGGACACATCAGACAATCACTGGTTATTAAAACACCAATTTTTTTATTAGCCAAACTTTTTGAAAATAAACAAAGATGGTGGGTTGCACAAACACCAATGGTGTCCCGTGGGCTTCACATATGCATGATTTTATGCTACACCAGCACCCACCTCATGTACATCTAGTCATTCATCCATTCGTGACATTAACCATTTATCTTTTCATATATACCCATGCACGTGGTTTCCCATGAGAGCACCAAGAATCAAAACCAAACCCTTTCCATTTTCTAAAACCAAAATATTCATCCCATACCTTCCCGACCTCATAAATCATTTCTTTTTTTTAAGTGATTCATTTAAAAAAATCAATCCCAAATCATTTTTGCTTAAAAACCAAATTTCCACAATTTTAAAACAATGAAATAAATAATGGTGAAAGAGAAAACTAGTATCAATGGGTAACTGTAACATATGGTTGGCGGTTATACCCCAATAACACTACCACCATAGGGAGTATTCTTGGAAAGCGTCCCTATCTCTGCATGGCTTTCCAGACCATTCGAGGTCACTAGGACCACTGACCCTACTCCCTTTTCATTTCCCCTAAAAAAGATTAATCACAAGGGCCAACGACTTAGACAAAAATATATTTACTCGGGTAACTCGAGTCCTACCACAAGCTGTGTTGTCCAAGAACATTGGTTGTAGCTAGAATGTCATGATCCGACACCCTTAACATTTTTCTACCCCGAATCTATCCCAAAAGGATAGAACCTAAAAATGAATCCTCCTCCGATTCCATTTTGTCACGAACCAAGCCAGGTCTCCATCCAACAAGGCGCCCGACCCGGTCCATGGCATGGCCTGAATTGGGTTCCCGATCCCCACAGGCTGGCACAAGTGCCTGGGTAACAAATCTCACACATGGGAATGGTTTAATTTAAATGGTATACAGAAAAAACTGAAAAGATAAATAAATTAAACTTCAAATAGACAACCAAACAAGAACAGAAACTAAAATTAGGTTTATGTCTACAATTCCACTAAAATTTCTAACCAAATAGCAACAAGATAGTAAACTAAAACACTAAATCAATCCTCCAATCAATAAGAGAGTTGCAACAACCACAAGCTAGAAACACCAACCTACATGGAAAGACCATCCAAAACTGGAACCACGATCACTGAGCACAATGCCTTGACCTGAGAAACACAACGAACAAGATCTGCATACACCCAAAGGTGTATGTAGGATGTGACACAAATTCCCAGTAGGATGAAACCAAACAAAAAAGAATACACATATAAATATTAAATGAAAACAACATTCACAGACTAAATAAATGAATTATCAAAAAAATCTTGAACAACTTTACGGAAAAAGATTCTACAGAGAAAACACTTTCAAATAAAACAACTTAAATGAAAAAAGCACCCTTAAAATTAAGAAAAACCAAACCTTAATGAAAACACAAATTCTACACTATATTCCCATGGTTAGTGTATAGTAGTCCAAGAGCACCAAAAGTGGGAGAGGACCTATAGGTACTAGAAAAATAAATGGGACCCTAGAACATTGCATCTCGGTGAATAGTAGTAGAGGAAAAACAAAAATATATGTTCTAGTGCACGAGCCACTAGTAGGGCAGCACATCCATAACCTAGTTGTCTCAAATCATCATCCAATGTTTTGTTAGTGTTTTAATCATCAAACCAGCTAAGTGAAACCGGGCCAGAGCCACTTCTTTATCACTAGCATGCTAGATCAAGTCTTCCCACATAGTACCCATGCTTCCCTTTTTGTGCTCAAGATGTTCCAATTTCACATTTCATTTCAAACTCAAATAAACAAAAAAAACAGGATGTTACCTGAACCTAATACCTTAATAGCACACAAACACACAAAATCCATTTGTAATAGGCCGCACACAAAAGTCATTACATAACTCAATTAAACAATTTGTTGCACCGTTAATAATTATTTATGAAAACATATTAACGTTTGTAAAAAAGTACTTTAACAAGAGACAAGGAATGACTTAACACACAAAACCAACTGAGCCCTCCTTCATGACCAAACACTCCCAACACCATTTTGAGAACACAACCTACACCACTTACATTGATTAATAACCCAACCGCACAGTTAAAAGGCATTTTCATGATTTAAAAAAACACTAGAAATTTTATAAAGCAATTCCAGAAGATAAAACATGACTTTAAACACCAAATACCCACCTGAAACCCTCTATTTGGAAAAAATTCACATGAAAATGACAATAAATCAACAACCACACACTTTTCACATTTTCACAAAACAAACAAAAAATTTATAAAAAACTATTAGATCGTTTAATGTGGGTTTTGATAGCAACAACCCATTCAACCCACATAACCCCTTTTCTAGTGACTAAACACATGTAACAATGTTTCGAAAACACACTTAACACCACATTCACAACTGAAAAACTAACTGAACATATTATTAAACACTAACTATAGTCTAAAAAGAAGTTTCTAATTAAAGAATGCAACCACACCACATAAACATACTACCAGACAAATATATCACATGGAAAACGTCATGAAAACCAAATTCAAACCCAAAAGAAATAATTTAGAGTATTATAAATTAACAAAGAAAGCAAATTAATTTTTTAAATAATGTATAAATGTGGAACCACGTACCTTGGTGTAGCAGACTTCACTAACATGGTGTGCAAATATCGTCGCACACCAACCGCACATAAAATAAAACCAATGGAGAACCCTATACCCAAAATTGAACCAACAATATGGAAAAATATGACCCTAATTAATACCCAAAAAGACGTAAACACCATAACTCCAACCAAGTATGACTAAAACCCTAGAAAAAAAGAGAAAATTATTACCTTGGTGGTCCGCACTTGTGGCAATGGGAACAGACAACTATTTCAAGGGTTTGAGAGGCTGTCCGAGCACATTGGAGAGGTGCCGGAGGGACACCGCATGGGAAAAATCCATCCGAGAAGGGTTGTGTGGCCATGGGGCTATGCATATAAGATTTTCGAGGGAGGTAGGAGTCTGCGTGTTGCTGCTTTTGAGGTAGAGGGAATCGGTCTGGAGGAATGGGATGTAGCGGCTAGTCGAGGATGGGTGGAAATGGGTTTTAGGGAGTAGTGGCATGATACAAGGGCATGACCGGGTGTTGGGGTGACATCATGAGTAGGGAAGGATGACCAGAAGAGTAGGGGGTTGGAAGATAGCAGTGGTCCCAATATGAAAGTGGGGGGTCAGGCAGTCATCGTAGCCAATGAAGAGAGGGTTCGAATAGGTGGAGTGCATGACCAGAAATGGGAGAGGGGTTTGGTTAGAGGGGGGTCACGGGGTGATGGCATGAGTAAGGGAATGCAGGCCGGAAGGGAGACTGGTTTGGCATCTGGCTAGAGAGCAAGGTCTTGTAGCGCGATGACAACCGGGAGGAGAGGCCTGGTGGGGTTCTTGCACCGAATAGGGGCACTGGCCAGCCCTAGGGGAGAGAAATTAAATCCCCCAAAAGAAAAAGAAAATAATAATAATAATAATAATAATAATTGATATTATAATTATTATAACATTGATATTAGTAGATTTATAATAATAAAAAATGTTACTAACATGAAAAAATATTAAGAATAATAATAACCATAGTTAATTTTCATAACATTAATAATAATGAGAAACTTAATAATAATACTAATAATAATAATAATAATAATTACAATAATTTTTTTAGTAATAATAATGAGATTAATAATATTAATAATTATATTAATATCCTAACACATGGGATAATAATATTAGTGATAAAAATTATTAAAATGTTAATGATAATATTAATAACAATATTAAATATATATTCCCAATGCCATGAATAATAACTTAAATAATATTCTCAAATAAAATTATTATTATCATCATTTAAATAATATGTTATATTTTACCAAATTAGTTTTTATTTTATCTATATTTTATTATTAATTCCATTTCCTTTATCCTCCTTAAACACTGGATAGGGCATGCAGTGAATCGGGCGAGGTCGCACGGTGTCCTAGGTGAGGCCGCACGGCTTCGACCACGGTGCGCTGGACACAGTAAAGGTCAAAACATTAATTTTTAAAGAATAACTCTTAAATATATAAGTCAAGTCTCGACCCAAACAACCCTATGCCAAATAAAAATAATAAAATAAATAATCTATACACGATGGGTGTGACACAAAGCAACCATCATGGGCCTCACCACAAAATCCTCGCCCTCTCCAGACCTCTACCTCTAGATCCCCAAACTGGGACTCTTCCACCGACTACACCGGATATGACTACACTGTCATCTGAAAAAGAAAACCTGTTCCACGAACTTCTACCATAACAAGATGTAATGATTATAGTTATTCCATTACTCTCTAGGAGTCACCAGATTCACACACTGCATTACTACGTGGCTTCTGACTAAGCGCATCTGCTACAAAATTCCTCTTTTTAGGTGTATACGACATTTCGAAGTCATATTCCTGTATGAACTCCATCCATGGATGATTATCTAAGATATAGTCACGTTGGTAGAAAACTTACCTCAAACTCTTATGATCGGTGAAAACCACAAAGTGCTCTCCAATGAGGTAATTTCTCCACAACATCAGAGAAAACACCACGACAGCCAACTCAAGATCATGGGTGGAATAGTTACCTTAATGGGGATGAAACTACTGATACCTATAAGAAACAACTAATCTCTACTAAATCAAAACACAACCTAACCCCAGATGTGATGCATCATAGAAAACATCAAATAGAACTCCCTCTAGTGGAAGTCAAAGAATTGGGGCACTAATTATCTTATACTTTAGATACTCGAAATATTCCTGACACTGATCAGTCCATATTAATGCCTAATTCTTCCTTTTTAAAGCTACTAGAATAGTCAAAAATCAAGAGAAATCAGATACGAACCTCCTGTAGCAGCCTGTGAGACCATGGAAAATTCACATCTCTCACACTGTATTAGGGGCTACCAAAGACACAATTACATCTATCTTCAATGGATCCATAGCTACTCTCTGTTAGGACAGAACATGCCCCAAGAAACGGACTTCTCGATCCCAAATCTCAAACATTTAAAACTTCCCAAACTGCTGATTTGGATAAAGAACTCCCCAAAGACGTGTAGATTCTTTGCATGCTCCTCCTCAGATCTGGTGTACACAAGGATTTCATCGATTAAAACCACCATGAACATGTCCAGGAACTCACGGAATGTAGAATTCATCAATCCCATTAACCAACCTGGAGAATTTGTCATACCTAATGGAATTTCAATGAACTCATATTTCCAATGATGATAATGGAATGAAATCATCAGGATATCCTCATCCTTCACACGCATCTGAGGATATCCTGACTGCAAGTCGATCTCTGAGAAAAAACATGTACACATTAGTTGATCAAATAAATCGTCAATACGTAGAAGTGGATAGCGATTCATCATTTTAACTTTGTTTAAGTGATGATAATCAACACACAACCACAAACTGCTATTGTCATTTTTCACGATAAAAAATGGTTCACCCCATGGTGACACACTCGGCCGAACAAAACTTCACTATAACAGCCTATAAAGCGGTATGTGTATCTCTCGTAACATATATGGGGTCATCCTATATGAAGACATGGAGATAGAAGATTCTCCTTGTTATAGCTCGATCCCAAACTCGATCTCTCATCACTGGGTTAAGGCTAAAACCTATTTTGGAAATGCATCAGGATACTCTTCTTTGACCCTAGAAAACTCCAACATCTGATCCACTGAAAAAATCATCATTTGCTCAGCCATCATGGATGATAAGGACAAAAAAGCCTCTGATCTATCTGAGAGTCTCTCTCACCAACGAACAACACTATCGTAGTCAATGTCAATTGCACTGGAAATATCCCCCAGAGCGGTTCTACCCCAACACTAGCTCATAGTCTCTATATACTTCAAACAAGTCAGCTCGACCTCCAATAGGCGTAGGCAACGCCAATGGCACTGGAATCCTTTCTACTCAAGTCCCAAAGCATGGATAGGGGTAGGTGATATAAAGGAGTTTGTTTATCCTGAATCAAAAAAGGCATACACCAATGTAGAAACAAGAAAATGGTACCTTGAATGGCGTCTGGATCGTCTTGTGCTAGAAATGCTAAAGCATGAAGATAACCATGACCTCCTCTCTTGCCTCTCTCACCCTAATGCTAACAAACACCATGGCTGCACTCTACTCTATAAGGACAAGGAGAGTCATGAGGTTGTACCCTTTTGTCCCCATCCACCCTCTAATGATCTAAAACTGGTGCAACCTACTGTTCCTACCTCGACGGGAAGTACCTCAACGGAGGAACCTGGAGTGAAACACCTAGTGCATGATGACTTCTCGGAATGGTTGGGCACTCTCGTTGCTGATGACCTTGACCACCACAATAAAATAAGATCCAAATATAGTTTAATTGGCCTGAGAGATTCCTCCCCCAGTGTAAAGAGATGTGGAGGGCTCGAACCTACCCCTGGATAAATGGAAACTAATCTTCTCTGAAAACCTGAAAACCCGGGCAACAACTCTACTTCATGAGGAATCATGATGACTCCCCTATTGTGATGTTACAGTTCTGGACAATATCCTCTCGAAAACCAATGTCCTCTCCAGAACCTCAAGATATGTTTTTACCATAAATTGAGTTACATGGTGTTGGATATCTGGATTCAAATCCCCCTCGAAATTACACTCTGTAGCCTCCTCCACTGGAAATAGTTTTGATGAATATCGTAAAAGGTTCCTGAAATGGATTCCAAACTCTTTCACATGGGAGTTCCCATGTCGATGGGTAAGAAGCTCCTAGCGATTGGACTTCTTCATGGTCGAAGAAATAAAATTGACTCTAAACATGTCTCTTAACTCCTCCCATGAGATCACTAACTCCTCACGATCCTCGACCAACAAGAACCACCACTGCCATGCAGCTCAACGCAACATCATCACAACCAAGCAAACCATGTGATTCTTTTGAGCACTGATCGAACAGAAGCCTATATCAACCTTCTCTAACTAGTATTTTGTGACTTCATCTGAAATGGAGCCCTCATACTTCTACAGACTCTAGCGCTGAAACTCTCATAGTTTCCTCCTCCAATTGTCATCATCGTCAACCTCTACCTAATGGTGATCTTCTGGAATAGCCTGGTGGACATATACTTTGTGATCCTGAAGAGGATGTCGACCTAAATCCATACCTGAAAAATAGCAAACAATTATAGCTCATAAATATAGAATATGAATGACACAACATTAATTAATTAAATGTTTTCTTTTATCCATTATAGGTTAACATATCCCAAGGTCTACCCATTCCAACATAGGAAAAAAGAAGAATGATGCCTGATTCTTTCATAGGTCTCTACCCTGCAACAACTATCACCTTATTTAGTAGCCAGTGTAAATATAAAGGTCTATGCATTATATCATAGGGGCACTAAACGACTATGTCTCATCCAGTCTCTAGTGTTTACCTCACTTGATAAACTTGACTGACACTATTTACCTACCAACCCATGCAACCTCACATGCGCCTAACAAAAAACTCCATACTATCTCTCATCCTGCCTTTCACACCCCTCTGTCACGACCCCCTCCCCTCAATGTGTACCCCTCCTGGGCTGGAAATATGATAAGGGAGACAATGACCCTCGTGTCCCTCCTCTAGTATGAATTGGGTTGGCGACTATCATCTAGGGTATATTAAACACACAAATGGGAGGAATTACCCTCTAAGAGAACAAATGAAAAAGATAGAGAGATAAGACAGACACCAACCAAATCTGACAAAGACAAAAATAAGAAAAGAAATATCAATTACACATATATAATGTCATGCAAAACTACTATAATTGAAATGGGAAATATTGTATGTACCCAAAAGAAAGTGAATACAATAGTGATCACAAAGCCCAAACAACTCCTGTAACCCCATGAAAGTAGAAACCATCCCGATCTTTAACTTGTTCTAGGTGACCTAAAAAACAGTTTGAAAATTCATAGGATGAGTATAACTGTATACTCAGAAGGATACTCTCTGGTTCCTCTCATGTAAATGTAAAGAAAGCATGCTAAAGCACAATGACCAACAATTGTAACTAACTCATCACCTAAACAGGTATACTATGTTCCCAGCCTCACCCTGGCTACTCTCACCAAGTAACACATTAAAGATTACGTAGTATAATAAATAATATAAAGGGTACCCTTCTACTACTTCTCCATTGGTTTTCCTCATTGAACCAACGTCGCACGTCCTAAGTATCTCTCTTCAAAAGGGCTTTCCAGCAAACACATGGGAGAAGAACCACAACATGCACCTCATGAAAAAAAACCACCATGACCACATCAGAAAAGTAACCAGGTAGATTCTGGGAACCACCACATCTCTCAGAACGTGTATCATATGTCAGGTGTTATACCTTAAGCCATTACAGCACATACACCATGTAAAGATTGTCATGTCGTCAGCACCTTTACAGGTTATACCTATAGTATTACATAGGAAACTATATCTAGAATACATGTGTATGAATAATCGCAAGCCATTAACTCCCTCTACACACAAATATAGGGAAAAGTAACTGTTATTTCTACCAGCACAAGTAACTACCAATAGAAGAGAGCAGGGTCAAAGGGGGTAGTCCCCCATCCATCCTCCCACTGGAATGTTGGGGAAAATACCCCCCCCCCCTAAGGGATTAGGCTCAGTATCCCTAGGGTGTCAATTTCTCTAACTGACGGGGTGGATTAGCATATAGAAACACAAAAAGTACCGAATATATAATATCTTACTACCACACTAAGGGCATAACCTAGTCTTAGAATCAACAGTAGATAACGTCTCTCGGACTCCCTACTGCCACTTCTAAGACAAGTTGTCCTATTATCACACAACCATTTAAAAAGATATATAAAATTACTTCATTCCCCTTTTTTCAGTTACACTTTATGTTATTTAATTCTTTAAAAATCAATTAACCATCTATAATTTCTATATTATATTTCATTAGCATCACACCAAAAGTTCATTGTTCTTTCAAATGAAAACCAAAGTATTTTACCCTAGCAATCATCAACCCCATGGGTTAACATCACATATTCAAGTATTTATTTCCAAAATTAATTTCCCATATTCCCAATAATTCTCAAAAATCATTCTATGCAACTAAACACAAGGGGAATCCACACGGTGAGTAGATTAACTACATGTCGAGTCTTCGCTACCAAAATCAAGAGTGTAGATCCATACTCCCTCAAGAATCTAAAAGAAGCACGTGTCATACCACGCGTGTCATATCCCCTTTCGAAAGAAGGGTAAGCAAGACCGACTGCCTTTATTTGTGGGGAATGTAAAGTAGATAAATAACCAATAAGAATATACAAGCATCAAACATTCATATCAAACCTGTTTCATCAACCTTGGTGTCCTCCCTGACACTAACAAGCATAAACCGATGCATCTCGCCACTCTAGGCATCTAATTCTACCTCAACCTGTAGGCCTCAAAACCTCCACATATCACAAAAACCATCCAGTCTCACATCAAAACACAAGCAGTGGGAAAACAAACATCATATCAATTGGGATCTTGGCCCTCAAACAATTAAGACAGAAACTAAGAACCCTATAATGAATTATCTTTTATCAAACAACTAGTCCTTTACTCCATCATAAATTTAAAAATTTATTATTCTCAAGTTCCATCTATGGGAAACCTAAATAGTAAGCTATCAAAAATTGGCTAAACATTATTACAACATCAATTTTATTAATAGAGAATTAAAACAACAACAACCAGATTCATTAACATGCCTCTTTATCTTCATCCAAACAATTATCAAATAATTCCAGATTTATGTTGTTTACCAATTTCCATCATGAATGAAAATATAAAAAGTGCAAGCATAGATATATCAATATATAGAAAAACAAGTTGAAATAACATATGATTGATATCAACTGATTTATCCGGTTAAAATAATTAATATATAAATTCCATTGTGATCTAGTGAAAAAATCATGCTAACTCTAGAGTTGCATGTAAAAAAAATAGAAGCAATGAATCCCCTACCTCAAATGGTTCTTGATGTTATTTATATGAGAACGAGCCACAAAACGGGTTACAATCTACTCCCCCATGATAATTGTATCCATCTGAGGAAGCGGAGACACCACCACCTAGGCTAACACCAAAGAAAATCTAATTAGGAACATGGGGGTAAAATTCCATAAAATCAAATAGAGAAATAGAAGAAGAAGAATTCAAAATAAGGGTGATAGATCATACCATATATCGAGGATTGATCGATACTTCTTTTTTGAATCAAAACAGAGCAGAACCAATCCCAGGAGGAATGTTTGATTGTGAAACTGCAATGGGATGTAATGAAATGTTCGAGTGTCTCATAGCTACGAACACAGAGGAAGAAATAGGGAGGTAGATATATAATCCATATAGAAGATTTAACTTAGCAGTGTTTTAAGATATGCTGGATTTTCTATTAAAAGTGGATCGCATTGAACCACGTTGTTTGACCAATAAGAAGAATCCCTTGACTTAGGGAAAATAATATTGGAGTTATTTCCATTGAATCAGCTATAAAGTCCTTAAAGAAAAGCGTTAAATTCATTTTATGAAAATGGAAATTTCAATGGGGAAAAACTGTAGCAAGTTGGAAACACTGTGCATTAACATGAATTTTTTCATAGGAAAGATATCATCATTGAAACCTCACAGTTTTGGAAACGCTATTTGGGAACTCAAAATTTGGCAGAGGAAAGTTGTCACCGATGGAACCAGACTATTCTAGAAACATTGTTTACGAACTCAAAACATAGCAAAGGAAAGAGGTCCTCATTGAAACCACACTGTTCTGGAAACACTATTCATGAAATCAAAATTTGTTAAAGGAAAGAGGTCACCATTGGAACCTCAGCCTTCTGAAAACACTATTCATGAACTCAAATTTTCAAAAAGGAAAGATGTCAACGTTGGAACCTCACCGTTCTGAAAACACTATTCATGAACTCAAAATTTGGTAAAGGAAAGAGGTCACTTATGGAACCTCACCATTCTTTTAACACTATTCATGAACTCATCATTTGGAAAAAGAAATAGGTCACCGTTGGAACCTCATCATTCTTGAAACACTATTCATAAATTCAATATTTGGCCAAGGAAAGTGGTAACCATTGGAACCTCACTATTCTATAACCACTATTCATGAACTCAATATTTAGAAAAAGAAAAAGGTCATAGTTGGAACATCACCATTCTGGTATCACTGTTCATAAAATCAAAATTTGGTAAAAGAAAGAGGTCATCGTTAGATCCTCAAAATTCGAGAAACATAGTTTATGAACTCAAAATTTGGAAATGGAAAGGGGTCACCATTGGAAACTCAATGTTCTGAAAAAACTATATAGAAAATCAAAATTTGGAAAAGGAAAGAGGTCATTGATTAAACCTCACTGTTCTGGAAACACTATTCATGAACTCAATATTTGGTAAAGGAAATAGGTCACTATGGGAAATGTTCACAAGGAAACTATTAGGACTGTACACGGAATTAGAAATTAGGAATAGTGTTGGGGATATGTCGCATTGACCTCACAGAACCCCTTAAACTCTAGATTTCCTCAATGGAATAGACAAGAGAGGTACGAGCCAATATAATGTGTATGTTTATGATGTCCATTAATTAATCATTTCCATAATTAATAATTCCACTAATATCATAAATGATATTTTCACAATGATATTATATATGGATGAATTTATATTCTATATTTATTGATTAAAAAACATGTATGTACGATTGTCTACCGATACATGTTTTATTATTCCTTATCAATTCAAAATAATCATATGATTAATTTAAATGAATGTGTGTTTAATTAATTATCATTCCATTTATTTTTGAATTTTATAATAATAATAATAATTTTATTAATTAAATTTAATATATGATTAACTATTTACCATTTTTTTATTATTCCTTATCTAATCATGATATAATGTTATCAAATTAGAATGTGTGTTCATTTATTTACCTTAGTTAACTAATTATTCATTTACTAATCATGAGATTCATGTGATTTAAATTGAACGTGTATTCACATATTTAACATTATATATTTATTATTCCCTATTGATCAGGAATTATTTACTCCTTATGTAGTCGATTATGTGTAACCATTATTAATCATTTTAATTAAAAATTCTTTTATTTATTTTCCCTGGAATCCAGGAATTGTATTATGATTTTTATTCAATGATATTCATGATGGAATGATGTTATTATCAAAATAATTATATAGTAATTTTTTGTTTCTAATGGGATATGGGAACTATGTATTTATATTTTTTTTCAAGTATACTAAAATATTATGTCCTTCAAGATGTAATTACAAGTACCTTATTTTAATGTCGTAATGTATATATCTGGTCCTTTTTTCTGGAGTTAGAGTTGTTATGGATAATTTTTAAGGAAACCTTAATCCTATTGAATGTTAAAAAAATTAATGTCATATTACATCTATATTTACTTTTATACAGTATGAAGAGTAAGAAATATGGTGAAAATAGAATAAGTCTCAAAGAAAGGAAATTGATATGAGAAATCCATTTCCTCAAGTTCAACTCCAGATGTACATTCTTTAACTCCAAATCAATAAAATTATACTAATAATTTAAATTATTAACAAACCACTTCAGGTATATTTTATATTCACATACCATTTTATATACTTTATTACTATGTTTTATATAATTACTAAATAGATTATGTTCATCATGAAATTTTTAAAGAAATTAGGTTTATAATGGTGAATAACTATTGTAAGATGGCCAAGGTCATACGGGTCATTATTCCATCATATCTTTAATAATAAATAAAATAATTTTTTAATATTTAATATAAATTTACAATCATATATGTATATCGTTCTTCAAAAATGAAATAAATCATTCAATTGAAATGTAAGTCTATAAAAACACTTTATCATTTCTTTTATTTTTCTATTAGGTGAAAAATTGAAAAAATATATATTATTTTAATTTTATAGGATCTTGGATACGTTTTAAATATAATTTTATATCCCATATTACATAAATATTTATTTCGATGCAAGATGATAGTGAAAAAGAAATCACATTTCTTCATAGAGATTATATGTGACATAAATGCAAGCGTGACATTATCATTTTCCAACAAATGTAAACTGTAAAAAGTTAATTAATAATTTATATCTATAGAATCATAATATTTCAATAAAAATCATATGTATTCCCTAATTATACATTTATTACCTATCTTGTGAGTTAGTGGTGGAAAAAGAAACACATCACTTTTAAGAGGTGGTAGTCCATATGTACGCATGAGAGATAAATTCATTTACCAAATTAAGGAAATGGGGATTTATAATATTGGTACCATGTTAATAACAAAATATTATTTCATTGATGATATTGATGATATTATATAATAATTTTCAATGATGATTTTATTGAGGAAAAATAATATATGAACATCAAACACCCATTAACAAAATATACAACTTCATTGAATAAACCTACATCTGATTATATACTAAACAATCATAGGTTTGTTTTTTTGGTGAAAAAAACTTAAAAAATTTGGAGGAAGGTTTTGAAGGTACATTGGGTTTTCTTTATAGAGATAAATGGCTCATGATATTGTACTAATATAGGAAATGATATATCTTTATATATGTGATGTGGGTAGAAAAAAATTAAAATCTTATGATTTTAATATATAATATGATACTAAATCATAATAAATAACTCAAAAAATAACAATATTTGATTATTAGGAGATTAAGGACAATGTATAACCAACTATTAAATTTTATATAGGTTTAGGAGTCTTTTTAATCATATTTTTGTTTAACCATCTCATTAACCAAATTTAAACACAACCATTATATTATACATGTCACTCTTTAAGAGCCATTAATGTAATTTTAGAAATGAAACCTGACACATAAATTAACCCTGAATTTTATTTTATATATTTTAATATCCAATTAAGTAATTATATTGTTTTAATAATCTTATAATCATTAAATGATAATTTTAAAACATTAAATACCATTTAACATCATTTTTAGGAGTATTCATATTCATGAAATTAAAGGCATCAAGATAAAAATTTAACCCTAATATGAACTCTTTTATTTTACATTTGAAATTATAATTTTACATAGTAATAATTTTATATCGTTATTCTCCAAAACAAATTACTTATATTTTTTCAATTAAATATTTAATTAAACTTTTATACAGAATGCATAACAATTGGGCTAGCACTCCCTATGCGTTCGTGAAAATTATACAAACACTACAAGTTAAAAATTAAACAATATATTTAAATAAATAATTAATACTAAAAATATGAATTTATAATATTTAATGAATTTTTTTTAACCATATGAATACTTATTTGATATATTGAAATTAAAAGTGTGAAATTTTGTATTTTTTACAATCTAAAAATTTTACAATTGTCAGAATCAATTTCATGTGTTTCAAATAATACCATTTTTTTAATTTATGATGATTATCTTGAAATTAAACATATCCAACTAAATATACAATTTATTTGTATTTTTTTAGGCCACAACTCAATGTTTTAATTTTAATTAACTCATTTCACCCATTACCATGATGATAAATATTTACCTTGGCTTCCATTCATTATGAATTAAAATGAAATGATCCTATTTAAAAAATATGTAACTCATATTCTCTAATGTAAAATTTATAATTAATTATTAGATTATTATAATTATATTTAATTAATTACAAAATAATTGAGAAAATTGTAATGAAAAATTTTTTTAAAAAAATTTTTAAAAAGAAAAATTAACTTATATGTAATTAAAATATAATGTTGGTTATATGGGATCTATTTTTATTATTTCGAACAAAATAAATATTTTTTACTATAAAAAAATAAAAATATAAGTGGCATTTCAAATTAGTTTATTTGGAGAAAATAAATTAATATTTTGCAAAAAATGTCATTTTCACTATTCAATCAAGATAAAATATTTTCTAAAAATGTTAAAACATTCATACAAATAATAAAATGAAACTATTTTTTAAAAAGTAATTTGAATTTTTTCAGATAAAATTTATAAATTAGATTAATTTTATAATAATATCCTTTTAAAAAAAATATTGTAAATTATTTTTTTGATTGAAATGAATTTTAGAGTAATAAAATGACATTATCTTAATTATATTCTAAATAAAAATAATAAAATTAATTTTAATTAATTAAATTAGATATATATAACAGTAAATATATTATGAAAAATTATAAATATGGATTAATTTAATTTATTTACATTACCATAAATTGCACCTATAAAATCATTTTTATGAAAATAATTTGTTTTACGAATAAATGTTTTTTTTCATCATTTCCAACTAGTTGATAATCAAGGTAATGTTTATTATTCATTTTATAGTGGAAAAATATTGATCATAATTTTCATTAAATGTTTATTCTTATTCATGCTCCCGATACCAATCACTAGATTATGATAGTCCTATTTTGGTAAATAATATTTCATTATTATAATATTTTTCATTAAACTCATTATTTTATAAACCACACAATATATAATGTATTTTTTAATTAATGAAATTTTTAATATCACGGGTTGTTAAATTATTACCACTAATGAATATTTTTATTTCAAATTTTATCATCTACCTCATAAAAATGTTTAAATGGTTTCTTTTATAATAAGAATTTATTCCTCTTATTTGTAGACACCATGTAGAAGAAATATTGTTAGTAAAATAAAACTAATTATTAAATAACAATAATAAATTATTAAAAAAATGCAGCATTAATTACCAATGAATCAATAATATAATCAAAAGATCATATTCAATAATTATGTAATTAAATAATTTTTTAAAAATTTAAAAATATTTTATTCCAATATAAAAACCCAAAATCAAAGACGTCTTGATCATATGTTATTCTAAAAAAAAATTCAATTTTCTTTGCAAAATATCAATCTCTCCTAATGTTATTTAAGAAATGTATATATACAAATAATATAATACCAAATATATGATCATATTTTATATTAATTTCATGAATCCACATAAATCGATAACATAATTATATATGATTTAGATAGATATATCACCATTTATTCATCAAATAAACACCCTTATTAGCCTAAAAAAATTTAATTTACCATAATCATTTAATTCTCTCAATATTGTGAACTTCTTCAAAAATAAAAATTTATTCCTTAGTCTCAAAAAATCATTTCAATCTCATTGATATATATATATGATAAATCATATATTTTAAAAAATATAATTAACATTTTATCCCAATTGATTATTATTACATAAATATCAAATATACTCTTAAGGAAAGTGTATATATATGATATTAATGTTATTTTAACAAAATATATAATGATTATTCAACAAATTATATATTCAATTTAACAAAATTAAAATTCATATATAATAAAAATATAAAATAATTTTTAAATATCAATAAATGTCTCTCAAAGTGATCTCATCATATATAACCTTAAAATGGTTATTAATTCCATTAAATTTACGATCAACTTCCAAAGTATTATCCCATGATTGAATCTAAAAATCTAAATCTACTGTCATATGAATAATTATAAACAATAAATGTATCTACAAAGTTACATTGAAACCAACTGTAATTATTGATGACATAAACTACCCATAAATAAATTATTTATAAAAAGGGATTTAATAATCAAATTTCAATTAAATTTAAGTTTTAGAGTATTAGAAAATTTTCAAAGACTTCTATAAAAATTATACATAACTACATAATATCTATTTATTACCCCAAAAATGTGTCTTATATTCACAATATCATTTTATTCATGAAATGATTCATTTTCATGTACATTTATATTTATTCATTTATTGAGTTCACAATAGTTTTAACTCATAAATGGTCTCTATAAAAAATATTTAAAAAATGACATGAGATGAAAAATATCAATAGGGTTATTAAATAAATGGAAATTTATTATTCCATTTTGAATTTATTAAAACCAATAAAGGGAATCCATTTTACATTAATTATATTGTAGTTCATAATAAACCATTACCTACTCGTAAAAAATCTAAAAAAATAAATTTATATAAACCAATATTTATTTAACAAAAAATGAGAGATTCATATTTTTTAATGTTTTAACATAAAGAAATAATATTTAAAATATAATATAAATTTATATAAATTATAAACACATTTTTACATTTTAAAATAAAAAAATTAAATACAAAACTACATCAAAGGATAAGAAAATATTTTCTAATCAAGTGGTATCATGCATTTATTATTTAATGTCCTAAAATAATAATTCCAATATTCCAAGATTCATCAATAATAGCCATGTGTCAATTTTTAAAATAAAAATCATTAATAACATATGATTTTTCTCATATAATGAAATATAAATTTGGGTGAAATGAAATTTTCATCATATAATCGGAAACAAAATATTTGATAACTTTCATTTTTTTTCATTCAAATGATAAAGACATGCATTTGAACCCATAAGAAAAATGAATTTCATTTATCTCATAAAATTGTTAATGAGTTGTCATTTATTTTGAAAACCATAAAAAAATTACCAAATAATAATGAATATATATTAATTAAAAAACATGTAAAAAACTATAAGAATATTGATAATAAAGAATTTCTGTGACAGTGGGGAGTTCTATTCCTACCATATACATTAAAAATATTTCTTTTAGAGATTTATCAAAAGTGTATAAAGTTAACATTCCAAAATGAATAAAATATTATGTTAAAAAAATTAAAAATAGTTCATAATATATAAAAAAATTATTTTGAAATATTTGATGACAATTATGGAATCTTTTAAAATAAATATTTTATCAAATACAATTATTTCTAAAGAGGATTCTAAATGAAGGATTTCAAGAATTCTGTATTCCACTATTATAACATTTGAATAAAAAGATAATGAATTAGATAATGTCAAATGGAATTGTAATCAACTTGTGTATAATAAAATTAATTATAAAAATAAATCCATATATTAGTATATAAACCACACAAGACAAAACATGTGATTAATATGGAATATGTATCAATATAATGAAATTGATATGATAAATATATTACCTCAAGATGAATTTGCACATTAATTTCACTAAATATTTCATAATAATCATATGTTTATTATCTAATTTTCCAAGAACCCTTTTCTGGTTTATTATCTTTTCATAAAACTTTTTATTTCATTTATTTCCATATCAAATGTAGCTTATAGATGAAATTTTATTATGTCCATTATATTGAGGATGTTTGATTCATCATCCCAAAATAACCTAGGTAGGTTTATTATGGCCAAAGGATTCATTGACCCAACATATCTAGAATTGCTTTCATGAAATTATTATCATTTTATAACATTAATAAAAATATAGATTCATCCATGTATGTCATTCATGAAATATGACTTCCATCATTCTATGGATATGGTAAATCATACAAACGCATGAATAACTTTCCATTTTTATTATAGGAGGGGAAAAATAAAATATCTAATATTTATAAATTTAAGATCTTTATATATGTTATATATGAAGTATTTTTTCATTTTCCCCCTCTATATGACAATCCATGTGAAAAGGAGATGAAGAATATTTCTATTTCTCTATGGAGGTGGTATTCTATTAGTACATAAGAGAGACATTATTAGTATCCAATGGAAAGAAGAGTTTATAAGCTATCTATAAATTTATCAAACACATATCATAATAATTTTAAAAAATATATTATATATATTCCGTATTTTTAACTTTATATCCTTTACTCTAGGGTGGTAATGGAAAATTAAAATCACTACTTTGTGTATCTGGTAGTGAAAATGTACACACAAGTGGTGTTTTTATTTCCCACACATTGGAAAGAATATGACTGTTTGTTTTACCATCATAATAATAAAATTTTGGTATATTTAATGAAATCACATTATTATTTATGAATGTTTTAGTGATATAAAAGTATGTAAGATAAAAAATAAACATAAAACATAAAATAAAGAATTATAACTCTTATTTGAAATTAATTTTTTTCTAGTACATTAATCCAAATTGGATTTATATTTTTGTGAGAAATAATCATCTAGGGAATACTATGGAAGTTTGTAAAGGTAAGTGATATTTTATGTAGTTATTTATTGGTTTAGAAAAATTACTAAATATATGTAAGGAAGTGGGTAGTGTAGATACTATTTTATATATTAGGTGGTTGGAAAACATTTATATTCATTGAATATTAATATATAATAATTTTATATGTTAATAACCTGATGTTAGTTACCTAGATCTTGTATTTTCATTATTACAGTGTAGTTAGATACAAGTAATTACATTTCAAATTACAGAAAAGTAATTTATTTATCGAAAAAAAGATACATATACGATTCTCACATTACTATTTAAAAAATAATATCAAACATTTTATTTTAATTGATAACCATATTGTCTGCGTTAGAATATGACTATATATCAACCCAAAAACATCACCTCATATCATATAGAAAATAACCTAATAAAAATGGTGACCTTTTATACTTTATAAGGTATTATGAACAATTTATTCTATTTTATAATTAGTATGTTATAATTAATATCTCAAGGTAAATAACTAAAAAATCCAATCATTCAATTAATAAATTTACGAAAAATAATTACATGGAATGAATAAATGAAATAAAATAATTCAATATAAATAATCACATGATATCAAAACATAACCTTGAGTATCCTAAATAAAAAGATAGTAATTATATATTGTTTAACAATTTTTTTAATTGGGGAATTAATAATGGAAAAAATGTGAGACTTACCATCGAGACCTTATCCAAGGCATATGAAAATATACTCAAGTCCTTTTAATATAGAATACTTATAAATGTGTAAGGACTCGGAAAAAATCCCAACTAATTTTTCTAATGAGACCTACTAATGAATTTATGGGCTATATAAGGCTCACATATCACTTACTAAGTCTAATTAATTCTTCATATTAATCAAAAATACATTAGAATAAATATGCATTAACAATAATTAACTATCTTTATTGGAAGAACTATCATGCATAATTATAATATATTCCCCCAATAAAAATGATATTAAACCATATAAAGAAATATAGTGGATGGTATAATTAGATTATTCCCTCAATAAAATATTAATCAAGTTGGTTTATATAGATTAAAATACATTAAAAGATTATAAGAAAATTTCTTGGGGAAAATACCCTTTTTTACATTGAAATTCAATTATTTAATTTAGAAATAAAAAATTTAATAAAAAAATAATATTCATTGTATAAAACATGTAAATATTTATTTTTATATTAACATTTAGAGGATTCATGTAGGTTTTAAATTCCATTCATAGGCTATAAGGTAAAAAATAAATTTTTTCAAAACTTTTTCATGAAATGTCAAAAAGTGCCTCAATCGGAAAATGACATGAATATTTATTTTAAAATAATATATTAAAATATAAAATTATAAAAATGAATTTTTCAAGTATTGAATAACAATTAAAAAAATTTAGAACATTTTTAGGAAACATGGACACATAATAAAAAAAATTCAGCAAAGACATAGGAATAATCAATCTCAAATAATGATAAGATTGTCTATTAAACCCTTACCAATTTGGAAACATTTTAATCATAGAAAAATTAAAGAAATAACATCAAATGAAACCTTAATTACCATGATTATAAATATATTCATGATATAATATATCAAATTTGTAGTATAAACACCACAAAAAATAAATATGTGGTGAATATGGAATATCTATCATAGAAGTAAATGTGAGATGAAAGACCCTTACCTAATTTTTGAAATCCTTTGTATGTATCAAAAAATCCAGTATAATAAATCAATATCTAAAATATATCTATTCAAAAAACATATATATCAAATCATATCTGACATACATATAATCTTTTATCACTTGTTTATTAACAGTGATATGTAAAAATCAAATCTTTAGGTAGAAACTACTATATTTTTCAAGGATGTTTTAGATAGAAATTTATTGTATTTTACATTGATCATGTTTATATAATTTATAGAAATTTAACAGTTATATAAAATCATATATATTAATTATAAGATTATTTATAGTTACCATAAAAATTATATAGAAAAAAATGAACCACGCTGTTCGTGAAGATGATAGGTTGTACGTATGTATGAAAGTTGTTTCCATTTTTTATCAAATGGGATAAAAAAGTTGAAAAATATGTATCATGTATAGAATAATTAATATAAATCTTATATATTCAAAATATTAATCCATATTACCATTCAATTAAACTAGAGATGAAAAATTAATCACATTAGTTTTTGAAGGTGGAATTCCACAGATACTTATGAGCAATGTTATCGCTTCCCAAAAATTTGGATGGTAATAAGGTAGATGTATTACTAATATTAAAGAATTATAATTATATAATAAATATCATATATTAATATTAAAACTCTAAAAATATCCATCCATAAAATATGGTAATGAAAAATAAATTGTATCTATACAAGGACATGATAAGTCGTACATATGCTTGAGCGGCTCATTTAATTACATTTTTATGGGAAAGAGGGTGGATGATGGTGGATTAATAATACATATAATATCTATATATATAGGATAATTATATTAACATTTTATTATAAATAAAACATATTTATATTATTTAGTAGAAGAAATAAATTGAAAGAGGTTGTATTAAATGATTTAATCTCATTTGTGAGAGCTTCTTTATATCATTACTTAAGGAACCATAGGTTAGAATTTTTTGTTGGATAAAACCAGTAAAATGTTTTTAATGGATTTTATAATAGGAATTAGTAGGGTCGGTATAGATATATTACTCAATGTAGAGTATAGAGGTGATGGATAATGTTTCATTTAATATTATACGTGAGGAAAAAAATTGCATTTTCATAATAAAATTAAAATGTAATAAAAATAATTTATGGCCAAATTTTTCAATTTGTTTGTCAATTCATAAAAATGGATAGGTTTGAAATGACATCATAAGAGGAAATTTTGATATTATTTGATATCATTATAAACCTTATGTTATTTATTACCGCATTAGTTAACCTATTTTAACATTAACAGTGGTAACATCTTTTCCACTCATAAAGAGTTATAATAATATAAATAAGATATTTTTTGACAAATAAATGGAACATGAATAAACGTTTCGGCCATATCCTATCCTAGATGTCCACTATTATGATTTTTTATATTTTTTAAATAATTTGTAAAATTATAATTATTGTCAATGTTGACATTATTCAATAACTTAGGATTCAATACATCAAAGGAAAAGTAAAATTCAAATGTAATTCATTAACACATACCTAACATGTGATATAGATCAATAAAGTCATTAGGAAACATTACTTCATTAAAAATATATCACTTTTAATATTTTTAAAATCATTTATTATTTATTTTTTTGATTTAAATAAATTCAATATTTTTATTTCATGAGTATTTAATCTAATTTTATAATTTAAAAAAATTATAAATAAATCATTATGATGAATTTATTTTCATTAATTTAAATATAGAATTTTGTTTTTATTTTAGATCATGCTTTTGTCCCTATGTGGACACATAAGAGATATTACAAACAAATAGAGTCTCATTTTTTTAACATTCATGATTCTAATAAAATATTAATTATTTTCTTGAAACAGATTGAATTAAACACCCAAATTTCAATAATATGGTGTTATATAATGAATTAAAATCATATAATAAGATTTGGGGAAAAATATTATTTCATTATCGCTTATTTTTATCCAAAATTAACATGATTTATTCTTTACTAAAGAGATAAATTATACTTGTAACATCCCAGGTAAATAAAGAATAAAGAATTTTCATATTTATTAATATTGAAAAATTAAATATTAATTTTACTTCAAAGGGGCTGCTATGATCGATAGCGTACCCGATACGAAACAAAGAGTTTCATTGAAATCTTACGTTGCACACTAGTAATTAAATAATATTATTTTAAATGGTAGTTAACACATATACGTTGTATTGGTGGGAATGTATATAATTAACTAAAATATTATTATATATGTTTTTAAATGTTTTTACATTTATCCAATAAAAGATAAAGGCTTAAAATACGAAAAGAATTAAATTTTAGGCTTTTACACCCTTATTTTCACTAAAGGTTCACTTATCGCCTTTGGATGGAGAACCGTCATTAAATATAGTTTTGGTTACATTTATAAATTATATTGGACCAAATAAAAATATTTTTTAGAATTGGGAAATCAAAATTTACTTTGTGTAAATTTTTGGTATTTTTCCGATAAAGTTCATTTTTTTCTATTAATTGTGAAAAATGTTGTATTTTAATTCAAAACCTCTTTTAATCAAATTTATTTATATGACTATATTATCATTTGAATTGGTTTTAAAGTGAAATTAGAATATATTTTTACAATTAAATCCAATAGTGGTCGTTGTAATTAATTTCACTTTGAAATCAGACTTAAACAAGTGTCAATCTTTTGATACTTATTGTTTCATGAAAACGCACTATTTTCTATGACATCGGGAATTAATTATTAAATTAATTAATTCAACTTATATGTTTTGAATTTTGTAAAATAGACTTCATTTTGTAATTCGGAATATCAAATATAGCTTAGGGTTATTTTTTGGTATTTTTCTGAAAAACTTCAATTTTTGATGAATAGTGAAACCACTAAGTGGTACTTATAAAAACTGATTTTTCGTTTAAATGAAATTTTACCACTTTTGTGTTTTGAATTTCAGAAATCCGACATACATGGTTTTCATTAAGAATTAAAATTCGGTTCAATGGGATTAAAATAATTTTTTTGGTGAATAGTAACTTTTATGTTTTTAATCGTGATTAGAGGTAATTAGTGCAGTTTAGGGTAAAAATAATGTTTTAATAATATTAAATGAACTTCACACATGTCCTACCCTAATTTGATGTATCTTGGCCGACCAGGACAATCCATGGGTCAACTTGGGCACCCCATGGAGCCACTTTAGTTGGAAAATGACATTAATAACAATTTATTTAATGTTAAAATAAAAATGTCACAAAATGAGTTGTTTTACTAAAACACTTTTTACATGGGGTTATAAAAGTCAGATTTTTTACTATAAATATTCATTGGAAAGATAAAAATATTTCCTACATCATGATAGTTTTTTAATAATTTTTAGACATTACATAAATTAAATAATTAATGACACCATGATGATGTAGTGATTACCTCATTATTTAACGATTTAAATAAAATGGAAAGATAATGTAAACTCTAAAGCCCTAAACATGTCAAAAACCAATTCTATGTGTGGATTTTGAACCCTTATCACCTTATCCTCGAAAAAAATCAATGTGGGACCATTAAAATCGAAAACTCATTCTATAATAAAGTAATATTTCCTTACTTTCCAAGAGTGCCCCTCCTGTCCTCTTATAAAAGGCTCCCACCTCTACCACCTTACCCACACTTCCAAAGCCTTTTGCTTGGCCAAAACCCACCCATTTTGTCTCTACACATCCCTCTATTACACCTTGAAGCATCACTTTGGGTAGAAGTCTTCTCAAGGAATCCTTTGAGCTCAAATCTAAGAGAGTTACCCGATTTTAAGGTAATGTGTTCACTTGTGTTCTTTTGTTTTATTTTGCTTCTCCAACCCCCTGAACTCTTTTTATTCATTTCTTTTGTAACAACTCCAATATATTTAATATACTAGGATGTTTTTATAATAAGAATTCTAGCTACAATTACACACATCTACATCTAATAGTTAAAGAACATACTCTTTCTGTGGTTGGTGAACTTCTTCCTCACGAAACGATGATTGTTCAATATTCTTTTAAACACCTTTAATAGTGGCCATTAAGATTTCACTCTATTTATATATGATATATATTCTGTTTATGTTTTCCTTATGCTTCTGTATTTTTCATTTGTGGTATACCTTTATGGTTTCTATTGTTGGTAAACACGATAATTTCATTTTAGGAAGTTCGGACTACTACCCCCTCAAAGTGATTTGATTCATTAATGCCATATGTGGGATGTATAAAGTATGGATTTAAAGTTATTATATATGATGTTATACTGAAATTTCAATATAACATTATATAATTTTTTTTTCTTGCCATTATAGTATGAGATAGAAATGAAAGTAGCATTCATGCGTACGTACGGCTTACCGTCTCCATGAACGGTGCATTTCATTTCTTATCCCCAAATGTAATGTACTATTATAAGTACATATATATAATGGATATATATGATGTATGTTAAATATAAATTATTAATATAATTCTGGAATTAAATTATACATACCTCTCATTTAGTTTTAATTCCACTAATATGACATAGAAATGAAAGTAGCGTTCATGCGTACGTACAACTTACCGTCTCCATGAACGGTGCATTTAATTTATTACCTCTAAATGATTATGTGATATTATAAATACATGTATATTCTAGATATATATGATATATATTATATCCAAATCAGGAATTTCATTCGGTATATAAAGAACCTTTGACCACACGAACAATAGGTAATTGTAAGAAGTCCACTTTCGACTTAAGAACTAAATATCGACAAAACAATCATTATTAGCATAAATGATTACATAATGTTTATAACATATCAATAAGTGATATAAGAGGAATAATGAACTTGAAAAAGGTTCCTAATCAAGTTTGAAATTAACTCAATTTTATTATTCAGGATGCTAAAAAACGATCGAGTCAAGTCCGACCCGAGGTAAGGGACTTCGTCTCAATCTCCTTTCATTGAGGCATATTTCATTTTATACAAAAATATATTTTATATAGTGTGTAAACCCCTTTTAATTTTACTTTTTTACAAAAGGAATATGTTTCTACGAAGCATTTTACTAAACGAAAAAAAGGAATGTTTCTTTTAACTTACGCGGTGACAACGACTTTTCCGCCACCGCGAGTATTATTTGGTCTTTGGCTTCCTCAACAAGCTGTAATGTTTTTTGAAATGAAATAAATACCATATACTCTTTTATGTATTTTGGTATTGAAAATGGTTTTTATAATGGATTTGTTATGTCAATATATTTAAGTGATATATTGTGATCAAAGTGTTGAAATGTTTTCTTTCCATTATATTTGTTTTATGTCTTATGATTTTATAATGGTACTTGGACATTTGATGGGTTGTTACGTGATGAACCATATGACGGGTGGTGCCGTGAATACCAGGACGGGTGGTTACGTTATAACCTCCAATGCATCGGGTTTGGAAGTCGGTCATATGGATATTCCATTAAGTATGTATAGAAGTCAGCCGTATGGCTATTCTATTAAGTATGTATGGAAGTTGGCCGTATGGCTATTCCATTAAGTGATATGTGTGGAAGTCGACCACATGGTTATTCCACTTAAGTATGTTTATGTCCTAAGTTACCTTTATATGTTATGTGTTCTTTATATGGGTTTTATGGTAAACCTTTGGTTATAAAAGGGTAAGTAATGATATTTTATTCAGTGAAGAGTTTTTACTACTTCATCAAGGTGAAGGCATTACTTTGATAATGTATACATGATTTACTTGATGTTTGAAAAACTAACAGTTTTCATTGTTTGTGTATCCCTTACTGAGCTTTTTATACTCACCCCAAGTTTCTTGAATTGTTTTTCACAGTACATAATGTGGAATAGGGTCAGGGATGGGAGAAAGGGAAAGTCATGCTATCTAAAACATGGAACTGGACATGTTTCTTTTTAAGAGTTTTTGTTTCACGGAAACTTATTCTACTTTGTTATCTTTTGAGATGTAACAGTTAGGTCCTAATTCTATAAAAAACTAAACCTGAAAAGATCCTCAATGTAAATTATTCATTTAATTCAATATTAATTAAGGTTTAAGGCCGGGGCCTTATAGTTGGTATCAAAGGTCTGTTTAGACAACTGTAGGAGTTAGAAAAGTGTTAAATTATAAGTTAATTTATGGTATGATTGAAATGATATAGCATTTAAAGATTACCATGTTGCTTCGCCTAAGATATTCTTGTGTTCATAATGGTTTTCCGCAGAGGAAACAAAGTAGCTATGTTGGGACGACATCAGGAGGAAGACAACCTTCCAAATCATCAACCTAAGATGGTCGGAATTGGAACTGAACAGTTTGTTGCAGTGATGGCATAGTTGACTCATGCTATAAATGGTAGCGGTATCCATGCACGAGATCAGCTAGATCAACCGTAGAGGAACATGTCAGTGGTGGAACATTTCATGAGGAAAAATCCCCCATCATTCAAAGGATCATCTGACCCCGTGCAAGCTGAAGGGTGGATTAAAGCACTGGATAAGATTTTTGATGTCATGGGGTGTTCAGAACATCAAAAGGTTAGTCTTGTTGTTTACAGTTTTGAAGGTGAAGCAGATTGGTGGTGGTCGATGGTGAAAAATATCAGGGATAGTGATGAGATTGAGGAGATTCACTGGGACGAATTCAAAGGTATGTTTCTTGATAAATATTTTCCTAAGGTGGTTCATCTTAGGATGGAAAAACAGTTCATAGAATTGAGGCAGGAGGATGACTCAGTGGCTGCTTATGAAGCAAATTTCACTCGATTGGCAAGGTATAGTCCAAACAACATACGAGATCTTGATAGTAAAATAAACCGTCTTTACTCAGGTTTAAAGCCAATGTATCGAAGGGATTTAGCTTCTCGTGAGTTCAAAAGTTTTGAAAAACTTGTTCGACGTGCGGAGAAGGGGGAAATGGAGTTTGCCGATGATCAGGTGTTCTTTGACAAACAACAGAATAAGAGGTCCAGTTGGCAGGAAAAGGGGAAGAATTCATCAAAGAAGCAAGGAGGTAAGAAAACCAAATATCCATCTTGTGAGAAGTGTGGTAAAATGCATCCTGGAGAATGTTTATCCAAGTCTGGTAAGTGTTTTTGGTGTGGTAAGTCTAGTCATATTTCTCGTAACTGTAAGGAGGATGATCAAGCAGGCAATGAAAAGCAAGCGGTAAGATGGTTTAAGTGTAATGAAATGGGTCATTATGCAAATTAGTGTCTAATAAAGAACTCAACTGGGGGAAAGAATCCAGACTACAAGCAGAAAGGGGTGGTGAAATCTTTTGCAATAACCTTAGGGGATGTTGGTCCATCGAATGAAGTGGTATCAGGTACACTGTTTGTTTGTTCAGATTATTCCTATGTGTTGTTTGATTCAGGGTCTACACACTCTTTCGTTTCTGAGAAGTTTTCTAGTAAATTGGAAATTCCATCTCAAGATATGAATCCTGAACTTATGGTAAAAACACCCGGAGGGAACATTGAGACAAAAAGGAATTATAAGAACCTTCATATCCTTGTGTGTGGAAAGAATCTACCAGCAAACCTTATTATTTTCCCTCCAGTAGCATTTGATGTTCTTTTGGGCATGGATTGGATTTCTGTTTATCATGCTAAGATTGACTACAGAGCTAGAATGGTTATGCGTTTTGGTTACAACAAATTTCTTTCCTGGGGCACATTGTTTCAAAAGATGGCATAACAGTTGATCCTGATAAAACAAAAGTTGTTGAAGAATGGCCAAGACCCACAAATGTAACTGAGATCCGTAGTTTTCTTGGTTTGGAAGGTTACTACTGAAGGGTTGTTGAACATTTTTCATAGTTATCTAGTCCAATGACTATGATAACTTGGAAGGGTGTTATGTTTATCTGGACAAAAGAATGTGATGATTGTTTTCAGGAGTTGAAAAGAAGATTGGTGAATGCACCAGTTTAGGCACTTCCTTCCAGGAATGGTGAGTTTGTTATATATAGTGATGTTTCGTTAAAGGGACTTGGCTTTTTTATTATGCATAATGATCAGGTAATTGCTTATGCTTCATGTCAGCTGAAAACTCATGAGGTAAATTACCCTACACATGATTTGGAAATAGCTGCTGTTGTTTTTGCTTTAAAAATTTGGAGGCATCATTTGTATGGAGTAAAGTGTGAAATATATACTGATCACAAAAGTTTAAAGTATATATTCACTCAGAAGGAATTGATCACGAGACAAAGGAGATGGATGGAATTAATCAAGCATTATGATTGTACAATTCATTACCATCCGGGAAAAGAAAATAAAGTGGATGATGCTTGAGTCGAAAAAGTAATGCTTCATTAACAATGTTGCATTTGGAACATGATCCTTTGGTTAAGTATTTGATGAGCTTTGGCATGGAAGTTGTTGGTACAGGAAGTTCTTCTGTTTTGTTTCAGGTATCAGTGAGATCATCCCTATCAGTCAGAATTAAGCAAGCACAGAGGGAAGACAATGACTCACAGAAAAAGGTAGAGTTGGTTCAGAAGGGAATGTTTCTTGAATTCAACATTGATAATGATTGTCTTTTGAGGTTTGGGAAGAGATTATGTGTGCCTTGTGATTCACAGTTTAAGAATGAGCTATTATGTGAGGCTTATAGTTCCCTGTTTTCAGTTCATCTTGGTAGAACATAGATGTACAGAAATTTGCGGGAGTATTACTGGTGGGATGTAATGAAAAGGGATATTGGTGATTTTACTGTGAAGTGTTTGACTTGTCAGCAGGTTAAGGCAGAGTGGCAGTTACCTAAAGGGATGCTTTAGCCTTTACTGGTGCCAGAGTGGAAATGGGAAAACATATCCATGGACTTTGTTGTCGGATTACCAAGGACATCTCGAGGTAATAATGCAATCTGGGTTATTGTTGATCGCTTGACTAAATCTGCTCATTTCCTTTCTATACGAGATACTTTTTGACTAGATCAACTTTCCCATTTGTATCATAAAGAGATAGTCATGTTACATGGAGTTCCTCTCTCCATTGTGTCCAATCGTGATCCCAGGTTTACTTCTAACTTTTTGAAAGGCCTTCAGAAGTCGTTGGGTACTGAATTAAATTTTAGTACAGCTTTTCATCCGCAATCCGATGGGCAGTCAGAACGAACAATTCAGACCTTGGAGGATATGCTACGAGCTTGTTCGATGGATTATCAGGGAAGTTGGGACCAACATCTTTCTTTGGTTGAGTTTTCATATAATAACAGTTTTCATTCTAGTTTACAGATGGCACCGTTTGGGGGATTATATGGTAAGCGGTGTCGAACTCCAGCTTTTTGGGAGGAAGTGGGTGAAAGGAAGTTGATGGGACCAGAATTGATAGAAGCTTTGGCAGAAAAAGTTCAGTTGATTCAGAAACACATGAAAACAGCTCAGAGCAGGCAGAAGAGTTATGCGGATAACCGGAGGAAGGATCTATCTTTCAATGTAGGTGATCATGTTTTTCTCAAAGCTTCACAGTGGAAAAGTGGGATGCGATTTGGTAAGAAAGGAAAGCTGAGTCCAAGGTTCATTGGACCATATGAAATTTTGGATAAAGTTGGATCAGTTGCTTACCTAGTGGATTTACCTCCGAGTTTATCTCAGGTCCACAATGTTTTTCATGTTTTGATATTGAGGAAGTATATTCCAGATCCATCTCATGTTTTGAGCCCAGAGGTAGTTCAGTTGGAAGAGAATCTCTCTTATGAAGAACAACCAATCCAGATTCTTGACCAAAGAGAGAATGTGTTGCTAAATAAGTTAATCCACCAGGTAATGGTTTTTTGGAAAACCCATACAGTTGAAGAGGCAACGTGGGAATATGAAAATGCTATGAGGGATAAATACCCCCCACTTATTTTGATAAGTGAATAAAATTGTGAGGACGCAATTCCCAAAAGGGGGGAAGGATGTAACATCCCAGGTAAATAAAGAATAAATAATTTTCATATTTATTTATATTTACGAATTGAATATTAATTTTACTTTAAAGGGGTTTCTATGTTCGATAGCGTACCCGATAGGCAACAAAGAGTTTCATTGAAATCTTACGTTGCACACTAGTAATAAAATAATATTATTTTAAATGGTAGTTAACACATAGTAGTTGAATTGGTGGGAATGGATAGAAGAAACTAAAATATGATTATATATGTTTTTAAATGTTTTTACATTTATCCAATATAAAATAATGGCTTAAAATACGAAAAGAATTCAATTTTAGGCTTTTAAACCCTAATTTTCACTAAAGGTTCACTTATCGCCTTTTGATGGAGAAGCGTCATTAAATATAGTTTTGGCCAATTTTATACATTCTATTGGACCAAATAAAACTCTTTTTTAGAATCAGGACCTCAAAATTTACTTTGTGTAAATTTTTTGTATTTTTCCGATAAAGTTCATTTTTTAAATGAATAGTGAAAAATGTTGTATTTTAATTCAAAACCTCTTTTTAATCTAATTTATTTATATGATTAGATTATCATTAGAATTGGTTTTAAATTGAAATTAGAATATATTTTTACCATTAAATCCAATAGTGGTCATTAGAATTAATTTCAATTTGAAATTGGACTTAAACCAGTGTCAATCTTTTGATACTTATTGTTTAATGAAAACACACTATTTGCTATGACAGTAGGAATTAATTATTAAATTAATTAATGAAAATTATATGTTTTGAATTTCGTAAAATAGACTTCATTTCTGAATTCTGAATATGAAATATAGCTTAGGGTGAATTTTTGGTATTTTTCTGAAAAACTTCAATTTTTGATGAATGGTGAAACCACTAAGTGGTACTTATAAAAACTGATATCTCGTTTAAATGAAATTTTACCACTTATGTGTTTTGAATTTCAAAAATCCGACATACATGGTTGTCATTAAGAAGTAAAATTCCGTTCAATGGGATTAAAATAATTTTTTTGGTGAATAGTAACTTTTATGTTTTTAATAGCGATCAGAGGTAATTAGTGTAGTTTAAGGTAAAAATAATGTTTTAATAATATGAAATGAACATGAAACATGTCCTACACTAATTGGATGTGTCTTGGCTGACCAAGACAATCCATGGGGCAACTTGGGGACCCCATGGAGCCACTTTAGTTGGAAAATGACATTAATATCTTTTTATTTAATGTTAAAATAAAAATGCCACAAACATGAGTTGTTTTACTAAAAAAAAATTTAAATGAGGTTATACAGGTTAGATTTTTGACTATAAATATTTATTGGAAAGATAAAACTATTTCCTAGATCATGATATTTTTTTAATAATTTTTAGACATTAAATAAATTAAATTATTTATGACAGCATGATGATGCAGTGATTACCTCATTATTTAACGATTTAAATAAAATAGAAAGACAATGTAAAATCTAAAGACTTACACATGTACAAAACCTATTGGATGGGTGGATTTATAACCCTTATCACCTTATCCTCGAAACACATCAATGTGGGAACATTAAAATCCGAAACTCATTCTATAATAAAGTAACATTTCCTTACTTTCCAAGAGTGCCCCTCCTCTCCTCTTATAAAAGGCCCCCACCTCTACCTCCTTACCCACACTTACAAAGCCTTTGGCTCGGCCAAACCCTGCCCATTTTGTCTCTCCAAATCCCTATCTTACTCCTTGAATCCTCACTTTGGGCAAAAGTCTTCCCAAGTAATCCTTTGAGCTCAAATCTAACAGAGTTACCCGATTTTAAGGTAATGTGTTCACTTGGGTTCTTTTGTTCTATTTTGCTTCTCCAACCCCTAAACTCTTTTTATTCATTTCTTTCATAACAACTAAAGTATCTTCAATATACTAGGATGTTTTAATAATTAGCATTAGAGCTACACTTACATACATCTACATCTAATGGTTAATGAACATACTGTTTCTGTGGTTGTCGAATTTCTGCCTCACGAAACAATGATAGTTCAATCTTCTTTTAAACACATTTAATGGTGGCCATTAATATGTCACTCTATTTATATATGATATATATTATGTTTATATATTCCTTATGCTTCTGTATTTTTCATTTGTGGTATACCTTTATAGTTTCCATTGTGGGTAAACACGATAATTTAATTTTACGAAGTGCAGACTACCACCCCCTCAAAGTGATTTGATTCGTTAATGCCATATGTGGGACGTATAAAGTATGTATTTAAAGTTATTATATATGATTTTATACTGAAATTATAATATAACTCTATATCATTATTTTATTTCATTCCATTAAAGTATGAGATTGAAATGAAAGTAGCGTTCATGCGTATGTATGGCTTACCGTCTCTATGAACAGTGCATTTCATTTCTTATCCCCAAATGTAATGTACTATTATAAGTACATATATATAATGGATATATATGATGTATGTTACATCTAAATGATTAATATAATTCTGGAATTAAAATATTCATACCTCTCATTTAGTTTTAATTCCATTAATATGACATAGAAATGAAAGTAGCGTTCATGCACCACAAAAAAACCCGGGTTTAGCGGCGATTTTGTGGCAGCGGTTCACAAAACCTCCTCTAAACATTTTCCATGAAAGGTTTCATGGAAGTTCATTAAAAACCACCTTGAAACCCATTTTTTTTTTAAAAACCGCAACCCTTTCCCCCACCCCTAACGCGTTTAACCCGAACCCTCGCCCCACTTCCCCGATCCCCCCCCCGGCCCCAGCGACACATGCGCCCTTCGGTGACCCTCGCACCCCCCGCGCCCCCACGCCCTCCGGCGAACCCCGCACCCCCTCAACCCTCGGAGACCCTCGTTCCCCCCACGGCCTCCGGTGACCCCCGCACCCCGCGCGGCCTCCGGCGACCCCCACGCCCCCCCCCCCCCGCACCCTCCGGCGACCCCGCACCCCCCGCGGCCCCCGGCGCCCCCGCGACCCCCTTCGATTTTGGTAAATTTTAGTTATTTCTTGGTTCTTTGATTCGAATCATGACTTTGTTACACAATGTGAATCTACTGCAGGGTAGATACTAAGTGTTTGGTTTAGAGCTTGAACAATTATAAGTCATAAAACATTTTCACGTTTTTAATGGGTTGATTAGGACTAATTCAAACTAAGGATACTTTTTTGGGTATTTTAATAAATCGTGGAATTCACACCATGAAATGGGTTCATGACATGAATTATTTAGAACCAATGGTTTTTATCATGATTTACAAATTACTCTTCTTCCATTCAATGTGAAGACCTCCCTCATAAATCCTAGAAAGAGTTTAGATAATATTGGGTATCTTCCTCTACTAGATTTCTTTTCTTAGGGCATTTGATCACTAGTGTGGTGGGTTGTCTTACTTTGGGTACGTGTAATATCATTCACTCTCTTTATCATTTATGTTCTTGGGTTGGTAGTGTTGTGTGATATGGTTTCGATGGTTTCATAAATAATATGTGTTATCAATCAATTCATTGTGGTTTTCCCTCATTCCTTTTCTATTTGAGGAATATCTTCTTGTTTCCAATTTATGTTGTCGAAGGATGTTAGGTTCCTTATGTTTATAAGGTACGTGTATCTATACAAGTGGTTATAGTTTAAAATTTCCTTATATTCTTATTAATTTATTTGTCTTGCTTCGTGAAATTGATGGATTTAAATGGATTTTATGGAAAATATAAATGTTTTTAAAGAGGTATTTCTTCAAAAATGGGGTTTCTCATGAAAAGTGGTTGACAAAATTCTTTAAATGGTGGATTTGTTTTTAAAATGGGTTTCCAATCTTGAAGTCGAAAGGATTAATTATTAAAATTGTTTTATTATATGTGATCATGGTTTCTAAAAAGATTTTGTAAAACATGGATCATTAAGTGTCCTTGGATGCATTGGAAATATACTTCTCACTCTTTTTTATGTAATTCCACAAGAGGTTTTATGACACTTTTTTGTGTGTAATTCCACTAGAGGTTATATTAGTTGAATCCACCTTAATCTTGGATTGGGGATTCTCTTTCATGTCTAGAACGTAATCCCATAGTCTGGATCCCAAATTGTGGGTTTTTTCATTGATGATTTGTTTATCACATGATGGTATTTTCATGGTTACTTGCTCACACAGTTATATTATAGTGTATCTATGGTTGGGTTTTTCTATGACTACCCGATTTCTTTTATTCTTAACATATTCCTAGTTTTTTATATGGTTTTTTTATGAAAATTGAAGGATTATTTTAAAAAATTGTTTTATTTTATGAAAAATATATGTAAAATGGATTTATTTTAAAGATAGAGATATTGAATTTTTTATATTAGAACTTGTAATTTTCTCTTTTTGTTTACTATCTTTGTATAAACATGGTTTGGTGGTGATAGATGGTCACATAGGGAGATGATAGTATTGTCCATTTTATCTTTATGGTTTGGCCTATTTAGATTGAATTTTTTATACTAATGGATGTTTATCTTTATTTTTTATTTTAATTTGGTTTCATAACTTTATTTTCTAAAACAAGATACTACTTTCATGTCTCTTTATTACACATCTCCATGTATAAGACCCTCTTGAGAGACTTACCTAGTTTTCCCTAGTCGGTTCATTATAAATTGATATCAAAAGGAATATTGAGCCTGGAATGTTACGACACTTCATAGTTTTGGTTTAGTGTCATTGGTAGACTCGATTTAGATGCACTAAAATTTAGTTAATATGTGTGGGATGGTGCCTAGACATCTCACCTCCATGTATGAATTCAAGTTACTATGGGTGGTTAGTTATTTTTGATAATATTGTCACTTGGTCTTTGTGGTTGATTGAATAAACTAGATTTGGTGTCTATTTAAAAAAACTATTCCTTTCTTATGTTTTATATTTCATTAATATAATTCATAAATTCATAAAATTATTATTATTTTAAATAATTAATATGGATTATGGAAGTTTTTCTATGATTTAGGAATTTTCTCATGACTAAAGGGGTTTTCATCTTGTATTTGTTATATGATTCGTACTATAAGAGGTCTTATGAATCTAAGTGATGGATTTGTGAGACGGGTTTAATAGGATAATCCCTTTGTGGTATCTTCTTTAGTGGAAGTTATAATATTCACTATTCATACTTTGGTTATGAAGGTATTAAAAACCCGAGATGAGTAGTGGATCATGACTCGTAATTTACTAACAAGAATCCACCTATCTTTCACAGTGATAATGGAATCTAGAAATATGAGGAGAGGATTGAGTAGATTGGTAGGAGATTTAAAATTCTAAAGATTCCCAAAGAATCTAAGGGGTGGGGGTCAACATATATTCTTGATGGATTGGGAAGGAAATGGTGAGACTCGGTTGTGCATGCTATATTTCATGAGGATCTTACGTGGGAATCCTTCAAGAAAATATATAAACTATAGTTTTATCCTAAAATGTTACATGTGGAAAAGAACTGATACTTTCTATGTAAAGACCTGTAAAATTCAAGGGAAATTTTTTCTTAATTTACTTTAGAATTTTACAAGAGCGCGGTTTCAGACGGCACCTGATTCCGAGGCACGGAGTGCCCGGAATCAATTTCCGAAGTTTGGCTCGGGTACGTTCAGTGAACGAACGAGCGGGAATTCCTAACTTTTGATCCGGTGCTCGGAATTGAAATCTGAGGGCACCGATGAACTCGCAGCACCGATATTCGCTTAAAGAGACTTTTTCGGAAGTTGCGTTTGTTGCAGGTTGAAAGTTAGTTTTGGGGATTAAAAGATAAGTAAAATAAAATTGTGTGTGAATTTTATTTTATTCGTGGTGGTTAGACTCTCTCATGGGAAGTTGTTGGTGGGGCCCACAACCACCCAACTTCCAATGTGTGGTTATGAGGGAGGTGGGGCCCACACGAGCCCCCACCTTTTCAAATTCCCTAACCCCTCTAAACCCCCTCTTAATTATGTGACTCTCCCCTACATTAATTCTTGCCAACTTATCTCTTCATTTAATTTTTTGACAACTCTAGATTTTAATTAATGTAATGAATTCAACTTTTGAATTTTTGAAAGGTTGGAAAAGTGAAAATAAAATAAGGTGTAGCTTATTTTATTTTGGGAGTTGCTGTGTTGTGTGGAGTTTTGAGTGAAGAAGAGTTCTACACTTTGAAGAACTTCATCTTCCTCCTTGAAGAACGCGAAGAACACCGACACGCCGTTCTATCTTCTCTCCACGTCAAAGAAAGGGAGACACCGCTTCCTCCTCGGTTTTCCTTCGTCGACTTGAGAAGTTTCGCCAACGACGTATCGCATCGGATGCATCCCTTCATCAACGGATTTGACGAACGACGACCGCGACGCCCGACCTCCGCGACGTCGTCTTCCGCGGAACGTAGACAAATCTTCGAACCTTATACCAAGGTAGGGGTTGTTGATTTCTTTTTGGTTAAATTATTTTATTCTTGATCGTGATTTTAACAAGTCTAACGTGTGGCTTGAATTATTTAAAGTTGCGTTATTATTTTAACGTGAGGGGGCCGGACCGCACGAACACGGCCGAACCCCCTCCATCGTTCTTGTTTATTCATGAGGGTGAAAGCAAGTGGCATGGTGCCGTCGCACCACGCAGATAATCGTGCAAATATTTTTGCGCGGCGCCGTCGCGCCACGCCGAGGAAGAATCTTCAAGAACGCGACGCCGTCGCGCCACGTTGAAAGGAATCAAGGCACGGAGAAAGGCCGTGGTGCCGTCGCACCGCGCCGGACGACGAACATTGCGGCCGGTTCCGGGCCGCGGCGGGACGAGGAGACCGCGGCCGGTTTCGGGCCGCAGCGGGAAGAGAAGACCGGCGGCCGGGCCGCCGGCGTCGGAAGCCGAAGACGGGACCGGAATTTCCGGTCCCGTTGGAGAAAACCGGCCGGCCAGCGGGCCGGCCGGATGACGTTTAACCGGGGGAATTAATCCCCCGGCCAGCGTATAAAACCCCCCTCTTTAAGAGGGGGGCGGTTCCATGAAGGGGGGGCAGCAGCCCCCCGGTTTGTTTCTCCAAAACCGGCCCCCACGTGGGGGCCGTTTTGTTGCAAAGGCGCGGCACAAAGGCCGCGCCGCCTTCAATCAGCAGGGGCTTAGCCCCCGCGTGCCGCCACCTCGCGGCGACAGGCCGCCGCGGCCCCCGCGGCCTCCGCGCCGCCGCGCCTCCGCGCCGCCGCCACCGCGCCGCCGGACCGCCCCAGGGGGGGGGGGGGTCGGGTCGGGTCGGCCCGGACCCGGACCCCCCCGTTTCGAACCAGTTCCGGTCTTTTGGCCATATCTTGAGCCTCGGACCTCCGAATGACGAACCGTCTGCGGCAACGCGATCCTTGGATCGAGGCGGTCGTTTCGGTATATCGCACACAAGGTTTCGGTTTTCTTTGAGTTCGGCCGGGTTGGTTCGTTCACGAAACCAACCGTGCCTTCAGAGCGGAAACGCTCATATCTTGAGCTACGGACGTCCGATTGACGTGCCGTCAGTCGCGTTGTGTTCCTATTAGTGAGACGGATCTTTTGGCATACTCCGCCCGAGGTTTGGACGCAGGTGGAGTACGGTCGGGTTGGTTTTGCCTTAAAAACCAACCGGGCCCCGGGGACGAAAATGCCAATAACTCTCAGACCGGGCGTCCGATCGACGCGCCGTCTGTTGCGTTGAGTTCCTGTTGACGATACGGAACTTTTGGATACATCAACTCTGGTCTTTGTGACAGTTGATGTATCAGCCTCTCGGCTCGTGGAGCGGACCCTTCGAACGAGCTTGCTATGTGCGGGAACCCTAGTGCTGGCTGCGACTGTTCTACTGCTACGACTACTACTGCTACTGTGACTGCGACGACGACAGTACAGAGATCCTGTGTGGATTCGACGACGACGACTTCAGCACTCAGCGATCCTACGTGGATCAGTGCTACAGGTCTTGTGTGGGCCCGATCCTGTGTGGGTCCTTGCGCTCAGCGGTTCTGTGTGAGCCTGCGCCTACAGGTCCTGTGTGGGCCCGATCCTGTGTGGGTCATAGCGGGGGTTAGTTACCTATCGATCCTTCGTGGGTCCGACGACTTAGATGGATCAGTGATCATCTTTATCGTCCTTGAAGAAGTATACCTGTGTGAGCTGAATCCTATTGCTTTCCTGTGTGGAATACGTTTACTTTCCTGTGTGGACTGAGTTGTACTTGGGCTCGGAGGTTAGAGAGTTTTTGAATTGATGACTTAGGTATATGTATGGGCATATACCTAAGCAGAGTCGGTTATTACTTCGTGATTGTTACTTTTCTTCGTGGTTTATCCTTTGTGGATTTGAGAGACCTTCAGGGGTCTCGGGGTCCCTACTGAGTAGCTTATACTCACCCCTGCACGGGCTTTGCCCGCACTACGTTGTGTTGGTTGCAGACGACGAACAACATTGACCTTAGCTGAGGCTTGCACAGCGGGACGGTACCCGGAGGTGGACCACTGGGCGGGACGTGCATGGAGCGGACGGCGGGACCCGTGGAGCAGAGGAGCTATCTATACCCACCCTTCAGGTGGGATTTCCAGTGGACAGCTCGGTGTAGCGACTTTTACTTTTCAGTTGTTGTTTTCCCTTTCGAGTTGTACTTTACTTTTAGTTTGGGTTTGTATTCTGGCCCATTTACTTTTCCGCACTTTTAGTTGTACTCTTCTTTGTTTAGTGTTTACTTTCCGCTTTCTTACTCTGTGGTGTTTGTTACTTTTCAAAAGAAATGCCTTCCCTTTTTACCGGGATTTACGCCTTGGTGCTAGTCTCCAGCCCCTGGCCTATGGAAGGCGGGCTTGGGGTAGTCACGGCACGGACCCCGAGGGCGGGTTGTGACAAATTTGTATCAGAGGAGTTCGGTTCTACCACAGAACTTTGGACTCTGATCTTTTTCTATGTGAAGCAATAGTGTTTAGCGTATTGAGTGTGGTGATCAGTCCAGAGAGTCCAGTGTTGGTGCGGCGGCCGACGTATCCGTACACGAGGACCCTGACTTCTGATTTCCGACTTAATGCATGAAAACATTGTTTGCGTGTGTGTTTCAAAGTTTTCTTTGTGATTACTTATATCAGCTCACCAGGTATACTGTTCTAATCGTGGCGCACCTGTTTCCTTTTCAGGATGGCCCCACGACGACAGCCAGCTAGGGTTCCGAGAGTCGAGCGAGACGACAGCCCACCGAGCGACGAGGCCTCGGTGCAGGGCCCTTTTCCAGTAGTGGCACCGGCGGTAGCTTTACCCGCCGATCCCCCGATGCTTCCAGCAGCAGCCGCTGACGATGCACGTCGCCTCAGCGCACTGCATGAGTTTCAGCACCAGCGACCGCCCAGGTTTCGAGGGGAGACGGATCCTCAGGCAGCAGAGGACTGGCTGGAGGCAGTGGTTCGAGTGTTTAGGCTAGTGAGGACACCAGCAGACCTCATGGTGATCCTCGCTGCGAGCTTACTACACGCAGCAGCGGGACGATGGTGGAGCCTGATGCTCCAGGTGCACGATGAGGCATCTCTACTTTGGACGGACTTTGAGAGCCTCTTCCGCTCGGAGTTCGTCCCAGCCACCCTTCGTGCGGTGCGTATCCAGGAGCTTCTTCAGCTGCGGCAGGGCAGCATGACGGTCGCTCAGTACTCGGCGAGATTTACCGATCTCTCGCGCTACTCGACCGACATGGTACAAGACCCATTCTTCCGGGCCCGGACCTTTGAGCAGGGTTTGAGACATGAGATCAGGGCATCGCTGATCTCCCTCAGCATACCGACTCAGACAGGAGTACTGGAGCGGGCCCTTCTGATCGAGAGCTTCCTTGCTGAGTCTACACCAGCACAGAGTCCCACCGCGGGGCGGCACGTGGCAGAGTCGTCTGCAGCAGGCAGTCGACGGATGACTCAGGGGTCCAGACAGCCCAGACCTTCAGGCAGACGATCTCAGGGCACTGGCTCAGCAGTGCGGGGCACACAGCGCGGAGCCAGTCTTACGAGAGGCAGACAGTGCTACTCGTGCGGTGGGCAGGGCCACATGGCTCGCGACTGCCCGACCCGCCGTGCCGAGGAGCAGCAGTCAGTTGATGGACCACCGAGGCAGAGGCCGAGGGTCGACCGTGGCGGTCCGCAGGGGGGAGGCGGACGAGGCAGAGAGCTGGACGAGCAGCCGGTGGAGGGCGACGCTTTGAGGCTCTGCCACCACCACCACCAGGAGGTCCACCCCGACCACAGGGAGCTGGCGGGCAGCGACAGGCACAACTCCAGGCAGCAGAGGCCTACGACCACGGCGCACCCGAGATGATTCGAGGTACTATCTGTGTCTATTCCACCCTTGCTGCAGTTCTTATAGACACAGGAGCAAGTCACTCTTTCATAGCCGCTGCCCTTGTTCGGAGCTCGGAGATTCCGACAGAGCCGTTGGCTCGATCCTTACGGCTAGAGACTCCTACGGGAGCAGACTCGACGATTACGCACTGGTGACGGCAGTGTGAGCTTACTCTAGGAGGCGAGAGCTTCGGCTGGGATCTTCTTGTAGCAGCGTCGAGGCCTTACGACGTCATCTTGGGCATGGATTGGCTATCTACGGTCCATGCACAGATTGACTGTTTTAGGCGCAAGGTGCGATGTGTACGCACCGACGGGAGCAGGTTCACCTTCACCAGCGAGAAGGGAGCCTTAGCAGCACAGGATGGACTTCCGCGGAGGAGAGGACATCCCATCACTCATCAGTTGGCTAGCCTCATCCTTGGAGCAGTTGACATGCGGAGTCCTGGTTTTCCTGTAGTGGTGGATCAGTTTGCGGACGTTTTTCCTGACGACGTTCCAGGGCTACCTCCTCGCAGAGAGGTAGACTTTTATATTGACTTGTACCCCGGGACAGCCCCGATATCCACTCCAGCATATCGGATGGCCCCCGCCGAGCTTCGAGAGCTACGGGTACAGTTGGAGGACTTGCAGGACAAGGGGTTCATCCGACCTAGTGTTTCACCCTGGGCTTCCCCGATATTGTTCGCCAAGAAGGCGGACGGGAGCTTGCGACTTTGTGTTGACTATCGTCGCCTGAACCAGGTGACAGTGAGGAACAAGTATCCGCTACCGAGGATTGATGACCTCTTTGATCAGCTCAAGGGAGCACGGTTGTTCTCGAAGATAGACCTCAGGTCGGGCTATCATCAGCTCAGAGTCAGAGACGAGGATGTGCAGAAGACAACCTTCAGATGTCGGTATGGCCACTATGTGTTCTTGATTATGCCTTTCGGTGTAACCAATGCCCCAGCAGTGTTCATGGCTCTCATGAACAGGATCTTTCAGCCATACCTCGATCGGTTTGTTGTAGTCTTCATCGACGACATTCTGATTTACTCTACGACAGAGGAGGAGCACGCCTATCACTTGCGAGTTGTTCTTGACACACTCCGAGAGCACCAGCTTTATGGTAAGCTCTCGAAGTGCAAGTTCTGGATACGTGAGGTCCACTTTTTGGGACACGTTATCTCTGAGGCGGGAGTTGCAGTGGATCCCGCGAAGATTGAGGCTGTGTTAGCATGGGAGCCACCCAGGAGCATGACTGAGGTTCGAAGCTTCTTGGGACTAGCTGGATATTATCGGAGATTCGTGCCAGACTTCTCTAGAGTTGCGGCATCACTCACAGCTTTGACGAAGAAGGGGAAACCCTTCGTATGGACAGACAGATGTCAGCAGAGCTTCCAGGAGCTGAGACAGAGATTGACATGCGCACCTATCTTGAGGTTACCTGAGGAGGGAGTAGGGTACGTAGTCTACTGCGATGCATCAGGGACCGGACTCGGATGTGTTCTGATGCAGGAGCGGGCCGTGATCGCCTATGGATCACGTCAGTTGAGGCCGCATGAGCAGAACTACGCTACCCATGACCTGGAGTTAGCAGCAGTGGTCTTCGCTCTGAAGACATGGCGACACTATCTGATGGGCGAGCGCTTTACAGTCTTTTCCGATAATCAGAGTCTCAGGTATATCTTCTCGTAGAAGGACCTGAACCTGAGACACCGGCGATGGCTCGAGTTCCTCCAGGACAATGACTTTGAGATAGTCTATACTCCTGGGAAGGGGAACGTAGTAGCCGATGCCCTCAGCAGGAGGACGGGCATTCAGCTACTTGAGGAGGCGACGGAGCAGCTAGCCACTTTGCAGATATCCTTCGTGGATAGAGATGGAGCAGCCTTCCTCCAGTCTCTCACAGTCACCCCTCCACTACTGCAGCGAGTCAGGGAGTCACAGCGTGGGGACGCTGACTGTGAGACACGGCGTGCACATATATCCTCGGGACAGTCACCTGATGGTTTCTCCCTTGGAGCAGAGCACGACATCCTTTTCAGAGGACGTACCATGGTACCAGTTGCTTTGCGAGAGGAAGTGCTGAGGGAGTTTCACACTTCTCCTTTGGCGGTACATCCTGGAGTGGCGAAGATGTACCAGGACCTTAGACGACAGCACTGGTGGCCGGGCATGAAGAAGGCTGTAGCAGAGTTCGTTTCTCGATGCCTCACCTGCTAGTAGGTGAAGGCAGAGCATCAGGTACCAGCAGGCTTGGTACAGCCCTTGGAGGTTCCGGAGTGGAAGTGGGACGACATATCTATGGACTTCGTGACTGGACTTCCACGCACATCCAGAGGTCACGACTCCATCTGGGTGATTGTTGACCGACTCACCAAGTCGGCACACTTCTTACCCATCAAAGAGTAGGGCTCAGTAGAGAGCTTGGGACGTCTCTATTTTTAGGAGATTGTGCGGCTCCACGGCGTACCATCTTCTATCGTCTCCGATCGAGATGCTGGCTTTACTTCCCGACTTTGGAAGGGGTTACAGGAAGTGTTCGGGACACAGCTACGTCTGAGCACAACCTTTCACCCTCAGACGGATGGTCAGACGGAGAAGACCATTCAGACTCTCGAGGACATGCTCCGCGCATGTGTCCTCGACTTTGGTCGTAGCTGGGAGGACCACCTACCCTTGGTGGAGTTCGCGTACAACAACAGCTACCACTACACCATCGGGATGGCACCGTACGAGGCGTTGTACGGCCGACCATGTAGATCTCCTTTGTGCTGGACAGACCCTGGGGAGTCAGCACTGGTGGGACCGGAGATGGTCCAGGCCACGACAGAGAAGGTCCAGGTCATCCAGGAGCGGATGAGGACAGCTCAGAGCTGGCAGAAGTCATATGCTGACAGGAGGCGGAGGCCACTGGAGTTCGAGGATGGCGACCACGTCTTCTTGCGGGTCTCACCACGACGTGGTATTCAGAGATTTGGCCGAGGCGGCAAGTTATCTCCGCGCTTCATCGGACCCTTCCAGATTCTCAGCAGGATTGGTGAGGTGGCTTATCGCCTGGCTCTACCACCTCAGTTGCACCGGGTGCACGACGTCTTCCACGTATCCCAGTTGAGGAGATACGTGCACGACCCGACGCACATCATTGATCATGGGGAGCTTGACGTTGACGATGGGGAAACTTTTGCGGAGGTCCCGGTGGAGATAGAGGATCGACAGGAGCGGGTCCTGCGTGGGCGATCGATTCCTCTTGTGCGCATCAGATGGAAGCACGGGAATCTCCAGGATAGCACATGGGAGCGGGTGACTCAGATGCGTGCTCAGTACCCTCATTTGTTTCCCTAGTTTTTGATGTATCTTTTCGGGGACGTAAAGCCCTGAGGTGGGAGTAATGTAAAGACCCGTAAAATTCAAGGGAAATTTTTTCTTAATTTTCGTTAGAATTTTACAAGAGCGCGGTTTCAGACGGCACCTGATTCCGAGGCCTAGAGTGCCCGGAATCAATTTCCGAAGTTTGGCTCGGGTACGTTCAGTGAACGAACGAGCGGGAATTCCTAACTTTTGATCCGGTGCTCGGAATTGAAATCCGAGGGCACCGATGAACTCGCAGCACCAATATTCGCTTAAAGAGACCTTTTCGGAAGTTGCGTTTGATGCGGGTTGAAAGTTAGTTTTGGGGATTAAAAGATAAGTAAAATAAAATTGTGTGTGAATTTTATTTTATTCGTGGTGGTTAGACTCTCTCATGGGAAGTTGTTGGTGGGGCCCACAACCACCCAACTTCCCATGTGTGGTTATGAGGGAGGTGGGGCCCACACGAGCCCCCACCTTTTCAAATTCCCTAACCCCTCTAAACCCCCTCTTAATTATGTGACTCTCCCCTACATTAATTCTTGCCAACTTATCTCTTCATTTAATTTTTTGACAACTCTAGATTTTAATTAATGTAATGAATTCAACTTTTGAATTTTTGAAAGGTTGGCAAAGTGAAAATAAAATAAGGTGTAGCTTATTTTATTTTGGGAGTTGCTGTGTTGTGTGGAGTTTTGAGAGAAGAAGAGTTCTACACTTTGAAGAACTTCATCTTCCTCCTTGAAGAACGCGAAGAACACCGACACGCCGTTCTATCTTCTCTCCACGTCAAAGAAAGGGAGACACCGCTTCCTCCTCGGTTTTCCTTCGCCGACTTGAGAAGTTTCGCCAACGACGTATCGCATCGGACGCATCCCTTCGTCAACGGATTTGACGAACGACGACCGCGACGCCCGACCTCCGCGACGTCGTCTTCCGCGGAACGTAGACAAATCTTCGAACCTTATACCAAGGTAGGGGTTGTTGATTTCTTTTTGGTTAAATTATTTTATTCTTGATCGTGATTTTAACAAGTCTAACGTGTGGCTTGAATTATTTAAAGTTGCGTTATTATTTTAACGTGAGGGGGCCGGACCGCACGAACACGGCCGAACCCCCTCCATCGTTCTTGTTTATTCTTGCGGGTGAAAGCAAGTGGCGTGGTGCCGTCGCACCACGCGGATAATCGTGCAAATATTTTTGCGCGACGCCGTCACGCCACGCCGAGGAAGAATCTTCAAGAACGCGACGCCGTCACGCCGCGTTGAAAGGAATCAAGGCACGACGAAAGGGAGCGGTGTCGTCGCACCGCGCCGGACGACGAACACCGCGACCGGTTCCGGGCCGCGGCGGGACGAGGAGACTGCGGCCGGTTCCGGGCCGCGGCGGGAAGAGAAGACCGGCGGCCGGGCCGCCGGCGTCAGAAGCCGAAGAGGGGACCGGAATTTCCGGTCCCGTTGGAGAAAACCGGACGGCCAGCGGGCTGGCCGGGTGACGTTTAACCGGGGGAATTAATCCCCCGGCCAGCGTATAAAACCCCCCTCTTTAAGAGGGGGGCGGTTCCATGAAGGGGGGGGGGGGGGCAGCAGCCCCTCGGTTTTTTTCTCCAAAACCGGCCCCCACGTGGGGGCCGTTTTGTTGCAAAGGCGCGGCAGAAAGGCCGCGCCGCCTTCAATCAGCGGGGGCTTAGCCCCCGCGTGCCACCACCTCGCGGCGCCAGGCCGCCGTGGCCCCCACGGCCTCCGCGCCACCGCTCCTCTGCGCCGCCACGCCGCCGCGCCGCCGCGCCGCCGGACCGCCCTAGGGGGGGGGTCGGGCCGGGTCGGCCCGGACCCGGACCCCCCCGTTTCGAACCAGTTCCGGTCTTTTGGCCATATCTTGAGCCTCAGACCTCCGAATGACGAACCGTCTGCGGCAACGCGATCCTTGGATCGAGACGGTCGTTTCGGTATATCCCACTCAAGGTTTCGGTTTTCTTTGAGTTTGGCCGGGTTGGTTCGTTCACGAAACCAACCGGGCCTTCGGAGCGGAAACACTCATATCTTGAGCTACGGACGTCCGATTGACGTGCCGTCAGTCGCGTTGTGTTCCTCTTAGTGAGGAGGATCTTTTGGCATACTCCGCCCGAGGTTTGGACGCAGGTGGAGTACGGTCGGGTTGGTTTTGCCTTAAAAACCAACCGGGCCCCGGGGACGAAAATGCCAATAACTCTCAGACCGGGCGTCCGATCGACGCGCCGTCTGTTGCGTTGAGTTCCTATTGACGATACGGAACTTTTGGATACATCAACTCTGGTCTTTGTGACAGTTTATGTATCAGCCTCTCGGCTCGTGGAGCGGACCCTCCGAACGAGCTTGCTATGTGCGGGAACCCTAGTGCTGGCTGCGACTGTTCTACTGCTACGACTACTACTGCTACTGTGTCTGCGACGACGACAGTACATAGATCCTGTGTGGATTCGACGACGACGACTTCAGCACTCAGCGATCCTACGTGGATCAGTGCTACAGGTCCTGTGTGGGCCCGATCCTGTGTGGGTCCTTGCGCTCAGCGGTTCTGTGTGAGCCAGCGCCTACAGGTCCTGTGTGGGCCCGATCCTGTGTGGGTCATAGCGGGGGTTAGTTACCTATCGATCCTTCGTGGGTCCGACGACTTAGATGGATCAGTGATCATCGTTATCGTCCTTGAAGAAGTATACCTGTGTGAGCTGAATCCTATTTCTTTCCTGTGTGGAATACGTTTACTTTCCTGTGTGGACTGAGTTGTACTTGGGCTCGGAGGTTAGAGCGTATTTGAATTGATGACTTAAGTATATGTATGGGCATATACCTAAGCAGAGTCGGTTATTACTTCGTGAGTGTTACTTTTCTTCGTGGTTTATCCTTTGTGGATTTGAGAGACCTTCAGGGGTCTCGGGGTCCCTACTGAGTAGCTTATACTCACCCTTGCACGGGCTTTGCCCGCACTACGTTGTGTTGGTTGCAGACGACGAACAGCGTTGACCTTAGCTGAGGCTTGCACAGCGGGACGGTACCCGGAGGTGGACCACTGGGCGGGACGTGCACGGAGCGGACGGCGGGACCCGTGGAGCAGAGGAGCTATCTATACCCACCCTTCAGGTGGGATTTCCAGTGGACAACTCGGTGTAGCGGCTTTTACTTTTCAGCTGCTGTTTCCCTTTCGAGTTGTACTTTACTTTTAGTTTGGGTTTGTATTCTGGCCCATTTACTTTTCCGCACTTTTAGTTGTACTCTGCTTTGTTTAGTGTTTACTTTCCGCTTGCTTACTCTGTGGTGTTTGTTACTTTTCAAAGGCAATGCCTTCCCTTTTTACCGGGATTTACGCCTTGGTGCTAGTCGCCAGCCCCTGGCCTATGGAAGGCGGGCTTGGGGAAGTCACGGCACGGACCTCGAGGGCGGGTTGTGACATTCTAACATTATAAAAATGGGAATGTATTGTTATAGTGTATTACACTAACTTTTCTAGGTTGGTGCATTTCAAAGTGGATATTATTACCAATGTTTACATTAAATCTATAAGGTTTGAGATTGTGCCAGGTGTCTCTTAAGAAACCTGAGTGTGACATGGATTTATATTTATAGTAACACTTAATTTTGATATACCTGCACACTATTGTTTGTTTTATATTCGTGTACTAGATTATGCACTAGAGACCATTAGTGGTGGCCTATTTAATTTACCTCACACCATATTCAGTACATGGATTGGTACCCAGATAGTCTTCTTTGTCATAGGAAATACGACTTTGATATGGTTGGTTGTGTATGAAACCATTGTGAAACATCATTACTCTTGGAGGACATCTAAGGTCAAGCCTAAACAATCACATAATGTCTCAGGTTTAAAATGCATTATGATCAGTTTCGATCACACATCAATGGGGTGTTGTTTGAGGCAACATAAATGTGTGATCGATAGTGTCATAAATACCGACTGGTATCCCATTTCTAGATTTGGAAAATAAAATAAAACATTTAATTGAGATGACCAAGCATGTGAGTACATGAGATGTTCAGGAAAGTTGTAGTATTTTTTGTGAGGGTGTAGAAGTAATCTGAGTGGACCAATGTATCTCATTAATGTAGTTGGGATAGAAATTATTTGAGGCAACATAAATGTGTGATTGGCAGTGTTATGATAATTATGTATCCCAATATTCTTACTGCTCCTTAATGAGGTGTTCACGCTGTCTCCTAAGGACCATACTTGTTTGGTTTGTCTGGGCATGCTAAGTAATTGGTAAATGTGATCAATGAATCATCTTTATTATATTATGAATACTTTATGATCAATTGGTCATCTTTATTATATTATGATTCTGCAATCTTACACTATCGTATATTTTGTGTAGGCACATTGTGATATATATGGATAAAAGCTGGATCACATTACCGAGGAACACACCTCAGTATGTTAAGGGTTTGAATGAGTTTTTAGATTTTGTGATTTCTAATCGATCCGTTGAAGGGAGAATAAGATTTCCATGTCCTAAATGTAAATTTAGAACATGGTTGAAGAGAGATAAATTTTATGAACATTTAATACTGAAGCAATTCCCTGGTCAATATTTGTGTTGGAATTGGCATGGAGAATCGAACAATACAGAAAGATTGAGCACTGATGTTAATCCACAGAATGAGGTCCCAAGTTCGTCGATAATGGAAAATGATATGCAAAACCTCATAAATGATGCATTCGGCACTCCAAGACACCTCTATCAGCATCAAAACATATCAGAACAACCAGAAGAGGGTGCTACAAATTGCAACATGAAAAGTTATGTTTTTGAGACTGTAACAAAAGTAGATCAAGATTGGAACATATCATTGGATCCTCCTCTTGATTCTGTAGAGCCAAATGTAACAGAAAACATCACTGATAAAAATGTGTTTCATGATTTAGTTGACGATGGAAATCAAGAGTTGTATAGTGGGTGTTTTAAATATTCAAAGCTTTCATTTCTGCTGAAGTTGTACCATATCAAATGTCTATGTGGAATTACAAATAAGGCAACGTCCATGATATTGGAATTGATTCGTGATGAATTTCCTGAAGCAAAAATCCCAGAATCTTTTTATGATATGAAAAATGTTTTTAACAAGCTTGGTCTGAATTATATAAAAATACATGCATGTCCCAATGATTGTATGCTTTATTGGGGAGAGGATTCAAGTAGACAGAATTGCAAGAAATGTTCTTCTTCTAAATGGCAGTCAAAGGGTGATGTTGGAAGTCTGACTGAACATAATTTCATGAAGAAGAAGAAAATGAACACACCTGCAAAGGTTTTGCATTACTTTCCTTTGAAGCCGCCATTGCAAAGATTATTCATGTCATCAAAAACCCCCGAACACATGAAGTGCCATTCTGTAGATAATAAAAATGATGGGTTAATGATACATCCACGAGATTCCCAATCATGGAAGAAATTAGATTCATTACATCCAGATTTCTCAGCTGATCCTAGGATTGTTCGATTGGGATTGGCTGCCGATGCATTCCACCCATTTGGAACTTTGAGTACAAGTTATAGCATTTGGCCAGTTGTTTTGATCCCTTATAATCTGCCTCCGTGGATGTGTATGAAACAATCATCTTTTATCATTTCAATGATTATTCCTGGAAAAAAAATGCCTGGAAATGATATTGATGTATACTTGCAGCCTTTGATTGACGAATTACAGGAGTTATGGAGTAACGGTGTTGAGATATTTGATTTTTGTTCTAAAAAAATGTTCAAAATGCATGCCGCTTTAATGTGGACCATTAGTGACTTCCCTGGGATTGGGAATTTATCTGGTTGGAACACTTATACGAGTTTGGATTGTCCCGTTTGTTACTTTGATTTTGATCCCAAACGGCTACCTCACAGTAGAAAATGGTGATTCTTATGCCATCGAATATTTCTCGATGCATCTCATAGATTTCCGCTGAACAAATCAAAATTTAATGGTTTCATTGATCGTAGACCACCTCCAAAGTTGTTAACTGGTTTTGAAATATTGACACAGCTTGAAAATGTTGAAACAGAATTTGGGAAGGTTCATCATTTGAATGATATTGTATAATGGGTCCGAAGTGCATCGCCAAGTGAAATTAGAACGCAAAAATGGAAGAAAAAAAGTATATTTTTTAAACTTTCGTATTGGGAATTTAATTTGTTGCGCCACAATCTTGATGTGATGCATATTGAGAATAATGTATGTGATAATTTCATTTTCACATTACTTAATGAGCATGGAAAGTCAAAGGATCATCTTAATGCTCGCAAAGACTTTTGAGTAATGAACATAAAACGCGATCTCTAGCCAGATGAGAATGAAAAGTATGCTCCTGGAATTTTGGCAATGAAAAATAGGTATAAAGATACATTCCTTCGAATTTTAAAGAATGTGAAGGTATCTGATGGGTATTCGAGTAACATCTCGAGGTGTGTTGACTTGAAGAATTGTAAGTTACATGGATTGAAAAGTCACGATTCACATATATTGTTACAACAATTACTACCATTGGCATTGCATACATTATTACCTAAAAAAGTTACTAATGTTGTACTCCAATTATGCACATTTTTCAGGAAATTATGTGAGAAAGTTGTACATCCATTTCAGCTTGACAACCTCCAGGAGAAGTTTTTATTGACTCTTTGTGCAATGGAGATGATCTTTCGTCCATTGTTTTTTACTATCATGATGCATTTAACTGTGCATTTGGTTGAAGAAGTTAAATTAGGAGGCCCCATTCATTATGGATGGATGTATCCAATTGAGAGGTATTTTATTTATATGTTTTCCAGTTATGTAAACAATTTTTGACATTTAATTAAATGCATAATATCATTATATTATTTCACAGATATCTTGGGCATTTGAAATCATACGTGAGAAATAAAGCTCAACCAGAAGGCTCTATTGCTGAAGGCTATTTGGCCAAGAAATGTCTTACCTTTTGTTCCAGGTATTTAGATGATTTTGAGACAAGATTTAATCGAGTTGGACGTGTTGACAACATGTTAACTCAATCTAAAATTCATCAGAAATCAAAAATATTTCCTACTATTGGCCGATCAGTTGGGAGGACCTCAAATGTGACACTGACAGAATTGGAATTATTATAGGCACATAGATATGTGCTGCTGAATAGTGAAATTGCTGATTCATTTATTGAAGAGTTGAGGATACAAACAAAGAGAAGAATGAGAGGCTGAACACGAAATGAGAATGATATAACGAATGCTGTGAATAAAGAGCTTGTAGAATGGTTTCCACGACGTGTAAGTTCATAAATATTGCAATAAATAAGAATATTAGTTTGACACATACAATTTGTAAATATATAAATTATATTTCTTTTTTCAGATCATGAATACTGATACTCGAGAAGACTTGTCAGAAGATTTGAAGTTTCTTACTAGAGGTCATATAAAGCAAGTTAGAAAGTTCGACGCTTATAATGTGAATGAATTTAGATTTCGTATAGTTGGTCGAGAAGTGGGTTTGAAAACACAAAATAGTGGTATATTTACATTTGCTGAAGTGAGATACTATGGAATGCTACATGATATTATTGAATTAAACAACCATGGACATTTTTCTGTTGTTTTATTCAAATGCAAATGGGTCGATATTATCAGAGGTGTTAAAAGAGATTCATTGAAATTTACTTCTGTGAACTTCTCTCGCTTGATGGATGTTGGTGATCATTAAATGCACGATCCATATATCTTATCATCGCAAGAAAAAATGGTATATTATGTGAATGATGTTGTGGATGAAGGGTGGAGTGTAGTTACTCACGTAATACAAAGAGATTTGTATGATATGGGTGATGAAGTGGAAGATTTGACCTCTGAAGTTGAATGTTATCAACAACAGGAAGCATAATTATTTTTCCATCATGATATTGAAAATATTAGTCTTGCAAGGATGAATGAAGTGGATGAAGCAATGGAGCAAGAAACCAACATTATTGAAGGGGAAAATGATTGTATGTTTAATTATTCATTCATGCAGCAACCACTTGTTTCATTTCTGCAGTCATTCATTATCATTGTTATATATATTTGGTTTTTTAGTACTGGGCATCTATTATCATTTTTAATTTTTTTTCTGCATAAGTTTTTTGAAATATATATTCTGAACTTAATTTTATTTGATTAAATGACAGGAATGCAAAGGAGGAAGCGGTATACTATTTCTTCTAGTTCTCCGACGGATGCCGATCCATCTGGGTCACTCCCCACGACATTTGAGGCACCAGCTGCCTACATCCCCGCACCATCTCCCCCTACACCATCTCTCACACCATCAGAGAACCTCCCATTAGAGGCTGAGTCATCGACTCCCCCTACAGGTTCCTCATCAGTTGGGCGGTGACAGACCCCTTCCAGTTCATCCCGGACACAATGGAGGGTCACAGTCATAGGTATAAATTTTAATTAAATAAATTTATTGCATTTTGTTTATACTAATTCTTTTCTCATTGAAGATGATAAAAAATAAAACCGTGGAGAAACACTTAAAAATCTCAGATGTTGGGAACTTGAATGGAGAAAAGATAGTGATGCCATTTGATTCTTATGGGGTCCCTACAGATGATGCTGCGGGGTTACTTGGCCATATTATAGGTCAGTTGGCAGCGGAGCCCATTTCCCTTCCCATTTCATATGATGATTGGAGACATATTCCTCCAAACTGGAAAAATAAAGTTTTCGATTCTCAAATAAAGGTAATTTTATTATATTATGGTTTAGTTGAATGTCATGTTACTAATATGTTCAAAATGAATTTATGTATACAGATGTTCTTCCGCTTCACAGTTGCTGATGTGATAGCATGGAAGTGGACTTTGAAAAATCTCGGTAAAAAATGGAATGATTTCAAATGGAGATTGTGGTGTGATGTCAATGACACTTTGTTGACCTTGGAACAAATTTATGACAAGCTACCCTGTGGGGTACCGAAAGAGCAGTGGGATGTTTTTGTTGACAGACATCGTGATGAGAAGCGGATGGTATTGAAATATATATTAATATATTATCCTCATTTTACATTAATACATGTATATGAAGAGGATGTGACATTGGATACATTATTGTTAAATTTAATTTTATTTATTTTAGGATCTTTCATGACAGAATGCATCAAACAGGGCGAAGCAAGTTATCCCTCACACGGCGGGCTCAAAAAGCTTTTCTAGAAGCAAAATGTCCTTGGTAATATTTTAAATAGTTTAAATATTTATAATACAATATTATCTATTTAATATATTGAATTTTTTATTTATCTTTGCTTAATGCAGTCATAGAATTTAGGGCACAAAGCCTCCCCGACTGAACTGTGGTTGGATGTTCACAGAAAATCAGATGGCTCTTTTGTTAATGAGCCTACCAAAGAAGTTGCGGTATGAAGTCAAATTTTTAACTTATTATCAGTTTTTACTGTGTTAATATGTATTGATATTTGATTTATAGGTAAAAATTAAAGAACTATGGGATTCCAGTCCTGGGAAGTCCTACTCAGTCTCCCAGGATGACCCAGTTGCTCAAGTCCTTGGGAAAGAGCATCCTGGTAGAGTGCGCGGGTTGGGTTTGGGACCCGTACCCTCTGAGGTATTTAGCAGGCCTTCAGGGATTCCTGCCGCATCTACTCCTGGTTATTGTCAGCCCATACCTGAAGATGCTCAGAGGGAGATTGATTCTCTATGAGCCACAGTTCAAGACCAAGGGGCTCAGATATCCACTATGCAGAAAGCGTTGAGTGATTTATATCAGCAGATGAGCAGATATGCCCCCAGTGGTAGTGCACCGAGTGGTGGTGAGCAGGTAAATCACAAAAAATCACAATCATTTAGTTTGAAAACTTTTATTGGTTTTAAGATTAATTATAAATATGCAACAATATTTAATTTTCAATATAATGTTCTAACAGGTGGCAGCAGGAGATGGAGGTGGAGAGGGTGACGATGCATCATCAGACCATGAGTAGTATTGTTGATGTGATCAAAAGATTTTTTATGGTTCATGTGATTTTCGTGACCTAGAATGGATCATGTGGTCCACGTAATGTTTTCCATGTTATGCACTTATTATTTTTGATTATCACAACTGATTCTCTCTTAATGGTTACATATCTTCTAATATATTATCAATTCTCTTTAAATATATCCTCTATTTCTCAAATGTCTTCTTATATGGTAGACTGGAGAGACCTTATTTCCTAGAACCATAATGTCAATCATCAATATAAAGTATTTTATAACAATAATGTTTTAAAGGTTCTTATTCTGACTGAACATCAACCCATTTAATCCTCGTTCCTCATCCTTATAGGACAAACGACTAGTAGTGATCCCTCCCCTCTCTTCTTTGGAACATTTTGATCCATACACTTTAATCCTTTATGGAATCAAATATTTTCAATTAATATAAGTGGATAATTGTGTTTGGGAACCCTGGTCCACATAGAAGGTATACCCATTAGAAACCATATTTTCATAAAAACATTCAATATTAATTTCTTACTCTACTAAGGGTTTTGTATATTTAGATTCCTACCATACCACAGGGTCCCCCCTTGTTCAATATTAATTTCTTACTCTACTAAGGGTTTTGTTTGGGGATAACCATGGTTAGTAAAAATGATATGTGATAATTCCCATGAATATTCATTGAAGCCGTTATCTGTGATGTTGTGGATAATTCATCTTATTGTGTTTCACTATATGGTTTAGGAAGTTGTATGGTGATGTCATTGACTAGATTGGTTGTGTAGTACAGGGGGATGTAATTCTTTGGTTTATTTTCATGTATGTGATTTTGGTAGTAGTGAAATGTGCTATGAAGAGGTTGTGGTACATGGTTATGGGGTCATGGATGTGGTGTAGTGGTTGTAGAATAATGTTTTTGTATCAGATTCGTTGATTTGGTATGTGGTGATAGAGTTTCATGATGGTTTTAAGGAGTATTTGATTTTGTGATATGGGTTGGGCAATGTGGTGTGGAAACAATGGTGGATGTGTGGTGTTGTGGTGATAGTTTTGTGAGTTGAATTAGTTGTAGCATGGAGTGGATATGTCAGTTTCTCGGTTATCCATGAGATGTACTATGTTGACAATGTAAATGATCTAGGTTAGTAAATAAAATTTTTTATTGGAAATAGATATGTTATAAATTAATCAAATGAAAATGTAATGTGTTATGTGAATTGTAATGGATAAAAAAATAAAGGTAATGAAACATGTATTTGGAAAGTGGAATGTTGTGTTGATAGTGTTGTGATAGTCTTGGGTGATTCAAATAGTGATTTAATTGGTTGTGATTATTGATTTGTGTTATGGTGTGGTGATTTAATTGGTTGTGATTATTGATTTGCGTAGGTGGTGCATAAATTTTCTCCTTATTATATATATGTTTTATGTGTTGTTTGGTTTGTTTTCCAGGGCAGCGGTGGAGTATAAAGAGAAATGATTTTTTTTTCGGGTCAGCATTTCGTGGCGGTTTTAACCGCCGCTAATGTTTTACCACTTATACATTTAGCGATGGTGTAAACCGCTGCTAAATGTATTCAGAAGACTGTTTAGCGGTGGTTAGAACCGCCGTGAAATCACGTTGGAAATTCCAGCAGTTTTAACCGCCACTAAGAAGGCGACTAGAACGCCTGAGTTTCGCGGCGATTATAGACGCTGCAAATTAAATAGCCCTTAAAACCGCCGCTAAATTTACCAAAAACCACCGCGAAATGAGGTACTACGACGCTTTTGATTGACCGTCGTGAAATGCATAAAACCGCCGCTAATAGATTGCTGACACCAAGTTTAGAGGTAGTTTCTGTAAACCGCCGCTATATAGAAAAAAAACCGTCGGTAAGAGGCGGTTTTCCTGTAGTGATGTGTACGTGCGGCTTACCGTCTCCATGAATGGTGCATTTTATTTCTTACCTCTAAATGATTATGTGATATTATAAATACATGTATATGCTAGATATATATGATATATATGATATCCAAATAAGGAATGTCATTCGGGATATAAAGAACCTTTGACCACATGAACAACATGTAATTGTAAGAAGTCCACTTTCGACTTAAGAACTAAATATCGACAAAACAAACATTATTAACTTAAATGATTACATAATTTTTATAACAGGTCAATAAGTGATATAAGAGGAATAATGCACTTGAAAAAGGTTTCTAAGCAAGTATAAATTTACTCAAGTTTATTATTCAGGACGTTTAAGAATGATCGAGTGAAGTCGGACCCGAGGTAAGGGACTTCGTCTCAATCTCCTTTCATTGAGGCATATTTAATTTTATACACAACTATCTTTTATACGGTGTATAAACCCCTTTGACTTTTACTTTTATACAAAATGAATCTTTTTCTACGAAGCATTTTACTAAACGAAAAAAAGGAATGTTTCTTTTAACGTACGCAGTGACAACAACCTTTTCCGCCGCTGAGAGTATTATTTGGTCTTTGGCTTCCTCAACAAGCCGTAATTTTTTTTAAATGAAATAAATACCATATAATCTTTTATGTATTTTGTAATTGAAAATGGTTTTTATAATGGATTTGTTATGTCAATATATTTATGTGATATATTGTGATCAATGTAAGGAAATTTTTTCTATCCATTATATTTGTTTTATGTCTTATGATTTTATAATGGTACTTGGACATTTGACGAGTGGTTACGTGATGAACCATATGATGGGTGGTGTCGTGAATACCAGGATGGGTGGTTACGTTATAACCTCCAATGCATTGGGTATGGAAGTCGGCTGTATGGCTATTCCATTAAGTATGTATGGAAGTCGGCCGTATGGAGATTCCATTAAGTATGTATGGAAGTTGGTCATATGGCTATTCTATTAAGTGATATGTGTGGAAGTCGACCGTATGGTTATTCCACTTAAGTATGTTTATGTCCCAAGTTACCTTTATATGTTATGTGTTCTTTATATGGGTTTCATGGTAGTCATTTGGTTACAAAAGGGTAAGTAATGATATTTTAGTCAGTGAAGAGTTTTTACTACTTCATGAAGGTGAAGGAATTACTTTGATAAAGAATACATGGTTTACTTGATGTTTGAAAAACTAACAGTTTTCATTCTTTCTGTACCCCTTACTGAACTTTTTATGCTCACCCCATGTTTTTTGAAATGTTTTTCACAGGACTTAATGTGGAATAGGGTCAGGGATGGGATCAAGGGAAAGTCATGGTATCTAAAACATGAAACTAGACATGTTTCTTTTTAAGAGTTTTTATTTTATGGAATATTAGTCTACTTTGTAATCTTTTGAGATGTAACAGTTAGGTCCTAATTCTCTAAAAATCTAAACCTGAAAAGATTCGCAATGTGAATTATTCATTTAATTCAATATTAAGTAAGGTTTAAGGTCGGGGCCTTATAATACTGAGGTTATTATACAAAATGTATAAAAATAAATGTGGTATATTTACTGATTTCAATAACCCTAATTAAAAATATGGAATCAAATTTATAAAATTTAATCCTCATAAATGGAAAAAATCATTTTAATGTAAGTGAACAAAATCGAATGAATTGTTTTTAAAAAAATATAGTTTTTCTTTAAATTATATTTTTTACATATAATTTTTTTTATACAAATATAAATTAAAAAATTAATTCCCATGAACCTAATATGATTATTTAGAAAATATATGAACTAATTAACATTGAAAATAATTTAAAATATAATTGATCTTTGAAAATGGTTGAATCAAAAATTTTGTTTGGAAAAAATTTAGTATTTTTCATTATTCAATATAGAATCCATATTTTCCCAATTTTTTTACAATTATAACCTAAAAATATTATTATATGCAAAATTTGACATTATTATTTTTTTAATAAAATTTTCCTTATATATTTTAGAGATAATAATTATAATATTTTGGAACAAAAATAAAAAAAAACCATTTTAAGGGAACATATTTCTGAGGCATCAAATGTAGTGACCCCACCATAGTAGCCCGAATTTGGTTCTTACTTAAATTAGTTTCTATAGGATATAATGAATCACATCCCAAAAGTAAATAATTTAATATTCTTTTAGAAACAGATATATAATCGAGTGGTTCATTACATTTGAATACAAAAATTATAGCATCATCTTTTGTGAGAATATCCTTATTCATTATTTCATATTCATTCATATCTTTCATTGTGTACTTCACTTGTTCCACGAAAATAGAAAAAATAAAGGTGTTCTAAAATTATCTGAAAGGTTTAAGTATAGTGGAATCGCTAATGAATTAATAATGTATAAAAAATATGGAAAGGTAACTAAATGAATGCGCATTCTGTTTAATCAACAAATTCAGAAAGATGTGCATAAAAAGATATTATCAATATGTAAATATCATGGATAATAATAAATATTGAAATTCAATCTATTGAACAATAATTAAATTAAATCAATAACATATATATATCATAATTTGATAAATTATAATAATCGTGGTTTTCTAAATAAATAAAGACACATTCCATTGGAATTACTGGATAAGGTATAATCAATATGGAAGGGTAAATAAATGAAAGAACATGTCATTTAATCAATAACATGAATATCATAATAGAATAAGTGATAATAAATATGTCAAGGTAATAACAGAAAACACATTCCATTTAATCAACAAACTGAGAATGAAATACATCCTAATATAATATCCTTTCGATAATATCCTGGATAATAACAAATGCATTATTAATGAATGAAATGATTAAATATAGGATTCTAAGATCTAAGAAATCAGGATACATCTGCTATCAAGAATATTTACAGCATGTTCAATAAAAAGAAGTAAAAAATTGGTCAATCCCAACATACTTATTCTGCTCTTGAGACTCATGATGCATTGAAATGAAATCTATAATAGGGCGCCACAAATTTCTTACATGTATAAATAATTCCTTATATATCTAATAATATTTTTAATTAATAAAAATTATCCCTTATGATCAAATATCTATATTGGGAAAGGAATAAAGATTAATTAGTATTTTTCCATACAAACAGTTATCATTCAATATAGAACTACACATGTAGAGGATACTAAAATTAAATATATTTACTATAAAATTGTCCTATAATTTCCTTCTACTAAAATTCAAGAAGAAAATGTCAATAAGGATGAAATTGTGAAATAAACCCTTACAACGACCATACCATGGAATATATAATTAATCAATAATAGATTATTTGAATTAACGAAAAATAAAAATGTAATAAATTGATATAAAAAAAAGATTATAATAGGTGATTATACATAAAATCAAAATATATCAATGACAAAAAATAAGAATTATAACCCTAGGAAATGAAATTGAGTTATAAAATTCACTACCACACAGTAATATTCATGTCAAATACCCTTCGATGAAATAATTCAAATTGAAGAATAAAATCATATTAATTTTTAATTATTCATGACATAATACATAAATGGGGTAATGTAGACACCATATAAAATAAATTATACGCATAACATTACAATATGATTATGTGAAATGATATTGAGATGAAATCCATTGCCTTAAACAACCTTTTTGTTGAACATGATTTATCATGTTAAATAGTTGTTTTAAAAATTATATTAACTAATTAAAAAATTATTAATTTATATATTATCATACATGATTCTTTTATTACAAATTATAACAAATTATTAAAAAATAATTCATTATTTTAATTTTTTCATGTGTTAATTGTGTTGTTTTCTAAAACATGTCTTCTTCACGAATGATCATGTTTTTGTGCCAATTATTTAGTTAAATATTATCTAGAAAAATAATAATGACATTTTAATAATATTATTGTGTTAATTTGACTATAAAACCATGGATTAAATATGGTTCCGAGAAATTATGTACCTTACGATCATGGAGATGATTGGTTATATGTATGCATAAGCGACAATTACATTTTTCAATGATCATTATTGAAAGAATGTATGTAAAATTCTATCATCATATAATTTTAAAAATATAATAAATATATTATTATTTATTTAATGATAAATATATATATATATATCATCCATGTGCTGTGGTGATAATAATAGTGTCACTTGGCTTCCTGAAGGTGGTAGTCCACATGTACATAAGCAAAGTAATCATCTTTCACACACACATGAAAAATTATAATACCCCATATGGGATGTACTATAAATGTAAAATACTTAATTATTTAAATAGATATATAAATATGTTCTAAATATCATATATATACTTTATATCAATCATAATACTGATTTTTGAGAGGTGGTAATGTATAAAGAAATTATATCCATTCATGTGGAATTAGTTTGTGGTTGAGATAAATGAGGATTTATTAACCAATTTCATGGATGTAGAAATGGTTGTATATAATTATCTTATTATTAAAACATCTTATTATTTGTAAGATAATGATAATATAAAATCATCAAGTTTTTATAATAATTTTCATTTGTGGGGATGAAATAAAATAAAAGGGCTCATTGAAGAACATTACCTCTTCATTAGGTATCCTTTTTAGGGTTTCATTAATTCCTTCCTAGGATAGTATTATGAATCCAATAAGGATTATAATTTAAGGTGATGGATGTTGATCAAATTTTAAATCAGGTTTTGGGAGAACTAAAAAGGGTTTAAGAT